>JACBWW010000015.1:6612569-6687906 GCA_020086605.1 Lanius collurio | reverse complement strand
TTCGCTGGTAACGGCATCCAATTTCGGCCGCCGCCGCGGGCTCGGCGGGCGGTGGGGGCGCGGGCGGCCCCGGGGCCGGGCAGCTGTGCTGCCTGCGGGAGGAGGGCGAGCGGTGCGGCCGCGCCGCCGGCAACGCCAGCTTCAGCAAGCGGATCCAGAAGAGCATTTCGCAGAAGAAGGTGAAGATCGAGCTGGACAAGAGCGTAAGTTCACGAGGGGAGGACGCGCCAGGGCGGCCGGTAGGACGGGCAGACAAAAGCGCCCGGTGGGTCGCTGTATCTATGGCTTAGTTGGCTGGGGGACTTTTAATCAAGTTTAGCGGGGGAGGAGGGGTGTTTGGCGGCGGGGAAGTGTTCGTAGCACGGCTGAGTTTGGCTGGAGCGGCAGGAGCACTGCCTGAAAGTCCTCACCCTCCGGGCCCCCGCCCCCCGGCGGCGCCCGCCTCTCCTGCCTGCTCCTGGGGTACCCTGCAGTCCCAAGAGCCGGGGCATCGGCTGCATGTGCCCCCCCTGTAGCCGGAGCGGGGATAAGCGTGGCCGGGAAGCGCCGCTGCTCGCCGGAGCGGAGCCTGCATGGCTCCCGGCGCGCTAGTTTGTGTTGCTGGCTAGGGCCGCGCTCGCTGCCCCGCCTCGTGTTGCAGCGCCGCACGTCTCCCGTGCCGCTTTATCTTCCGCTCGGCAGCCATCGGGCCCCGCGCAACGCGGCTCGGCACGGCTGGGCAGGCGGACCGCAGGGCGCGGGGGGCGGCCGCCTTCCAGCGGGGCGGGATGCCCAGGAGCTGGGAGAGCGCCTGCCCTCGCTGGGTGCCGGGAGGGCAAGGCGGGCTGCAGCGTGGGGCTGCCGGCGGGAGCGCCCCGGGCCGGGGCTGCGTGCGCCCCGAGGGACCTCGGCCAAGCTCTCCAGACCCGTCTCTAGCCCTGCTTCGTGCTCTCGTTGCCCTTAAAGCCCGCGGACCTGGGCTTTCCGGGCTGCTACGCGCCGAGATCTCCCAAAGCGTGCAGATCCCTACGAAAGGGAAACTTGTAAAAAAGAAAGAAAGTAAAAATAAGTGCGTTGCGTGACTACGCCGAGTAGCGGAAGTAAAACAAGGAGGGGAGGATACAGCTGGAGAAATGAGAGCCGTCTCTTAGCCCTGCAGAGAACAACTGAAAGCTTGTTTTTTGTTTGCGTGCTGCCCGGCCCCCGCGGTGCGATGCGCGGCTGGAGGGAAGGAGGGCTGTGCTCGCGTGGCTCCGCAGCCTGGCACTGCTGCATCGGCCGATGGCAGCGTTTCAGCGAGCTCGGGGCCCAGCCGCTGGCAGCGGTCTGCAGCGCGGCACACTCTCCATTTAGAAGAAGCCAGTAGAAAAGCTTCCTCAACTCAGTTAATGTGGCTGTGATTGCCGAAGGGTTGTCTATGTACGTGCGCTTTAGTCTTGGAGATGCACTACATGGATTTGATTGAAAGACACCGTTTTATTCTTCTAGGCAAGACATCTGTACATTTGTGACTTCCACAAAAATTTAATTCAGAGTGTGAGAAACAGAAGAAAGAGGAAAGGCAGCGATGATGATGGTGACTCACCAGTTCAAGACATCGACACTCCGGAGGTAGCTAAATGATTGTGGGTTTTTTGTTTTGTTTTTTTTTTCGAGTTGTTGTGTTAAGCTTCTTAATGACAGCGAGTCTGCACCAATACCACTTTCCCACTTTTACAGCTTTCATTATATGTGGGAAAGGGAAGATTCTTGATTCTCACTGTTCTTAATATAACAGAATTTAACAGGATTTTGTGGCATGTTTTCTGATTAAATGGTGCAGAGTAGAATGAACAAGAGTCTCTGTTTTTAAGTGCATGATGGTTCTCTCAGAAATCTGCTGTTTTCATCTTTCTTCTCAGTGCTTCCTCTCCTCCTCAGTGCTTTGCCACAAACTATCAAACTCTTATCTTTTTCAGGAGCTGACCTGAAGGGAATTGCATATAATGCTTGGGATATAAATGCTTCTCTGTCCTGTCCCTCCAAACTTTTCTTTTGTGCTAAATGCATTGCAGATGGCTCTTGGCAATTACTCCATTGCCTCAGTCATGTTAAACACTGAAAGTTTAATGATGATAGCTTTGTTTCTGCCCCACTGTGGGGAAGGAGCCATTTGAGGAGCTATGCTATGGAGTGGAGTAGAGAAATATGGTGTCGTTTCAACCTGTTTTGTCCACTGCACACCAGTGAAATCTCACTCATTAAAATAAGGGAACTAAAAGGTTCAACTTTTTTTCATAGTGTAATGGGTCGGTCTTGAACATAAGGCTCTCTTTTTCTTACACATGCTCTGGGTTATTTCTGCTGCAGCGTTGCTTAGCAGGTGCAGTGTCTTAATTCTGAGCAGAGGCTGTCATCTACGTGGTCCCTTCTGAGAGGGATTGTTAAAACATTCTTCAGAAATTGCTCTGTAAGTGTTCATTTAATGGCATCCTTATGGTCAGCATCTGCAGATAACAGCAATGTAAGTGAGGAAACTTTGCATGGGAGTCTGTGCCTTTAGGCACGGGGCTCCAGTCTGAAGGCTCTGGCTACTAGGATGTTAGGAGTCTGAAAGTAGTTTGATGCTGAGTAGTATTGTCTGTTAAATATCTGGGATTGTTTCTTGCGGAGTTGTGTCTAAAGCTAGTGCTGTGTGTGACTTCAGGTAGCCCTCTGACTGGGTAATTGCAGCTCTCCTGGAAGCCTGTTTTGTTTTCCTTGTGCCAGGATTATTAAGCATGTCACAGCTGATGGATATCTCCAAAACAAGAAAACAGGCTTTTGGTCTTAATAGTATTATTACAAAAAAGAAAACTGGGAACTGTTTTTGAGGAGTGTCAGCTGGCCCTTTGGGCAAGGGCAGTGTATGCCTTAGATACCTGTTTGCCCTTGACCACCTTTATTTTCAACTATTATCCAGTTTGCTAAGGAAAAAAGTATCATTCTTCTGGTGACTTGAAAGGCTCTCCCATTTCTATCTCAATCATGACCATCTTTACTGGTTAGAAGGGGAAGAAACTCCTGCAGTACTGGTAGCTTCTGGGGCTTGATGAAAAATTGCTGCTACTCTTTTGTGTGATGCTTCGAGGGTGGGTTCCCCACTGTGACTTGGGAAGTGGAGTTTAATGCCATGTAAACTTTAGAAACACCGAAGGATACCATCTTTTGTCATGCAAGGTGGCCTCACCTCAAGTCTGGCCAGGTTGCCAAGTATGCAGTAGTACTGCTGTTTTAAGTATTCTGCTGTGAGGCTGTTAAATGAATTTAAAGCAAAAGTGAATGCCTTCATCAATCTTTATTGCAGTGAGTTTGGAAAATACTATTGTAATTGTAACTGACCTAGTAGAATTTCTCATTCAGCCTGCTTTCTGAGCTTGCTCTCCCACTCAGTCATCTGATTAAGCTCTCTTAGGCTGTCAGGGAGGATGGGAGGGTAAGCTGCTGCTGGGAGAAGTTACTGATCGGAGTACATAGGATTCAAAACTGACGAGTACTGGATTAAGACTGTATATTTGTATCCCTTAGAGGACCTTGTGTAATTCTCTCAATTGTTGACTCACTGAGAAAGAGTTTTGGATGTTTATGTCCATGCACACAACTCCTGCATTTTGTTTGTGTATCAGGGATGTGTTTGGAGAGCAAGAGCAGTTTTCTCACCTCAAGTCAAGAAAACTTGTGCTCTAGACCGTCCTGATTCTAATATGTGCTCTTTCATGTGCTGTGTCTTGCCTGTAATCTGCATAAGATTCAATGGCTGAAATCACAATACAGGGGCCTCCTTCGAATCAGCATCTTCACAGATGTTATATGAAAGTTGTTACTGGACTTTGTGTTATCGTGCTGGAACTGGGAAGCCAACAAAAAACCCAGAACTGGTTAATGTACAATAATGAGTTCTGAATACTGTCCACAGCTAAAGGGAGGTAGACCCATGCTCAGTAACAACAAAATGCTCTTAAACTGAGCTGGGCTATTTTCCTTTCTGCTGGAAGGTGCAGGGTGGAGTTTGTTTTTTGTCAAAATGACATCTGCTGAGCTGACTGTTTACTCTTGCGTATCTGTGAGATTCCAAAATGTTTTTGCGAGGCAAACTATTAATGACTGAATCTTTTTCAGTTATATTAGATTGTTTTCTTCCCCTTCCCTTTCTTTTCTTCTAGGTTGATTTATATCAGTTACAAGTAAACACACTTCGAAGGTACAAAAGACACTTCAAGCTACAGACCAGACCAGGACTTAACAAAGCACAGCTTGTTGAAGTATGTATGAGTGTTTCCCATAATAGAAAATGCAACTTGCTATGGCATGTGGTTTTCTATACACTGTGATCCTTGCATAAAGTGCCTATATAATCTGGATTTTAGGAGAACAAAAGGGAGCTGCTTATCTAGCTTCCTTCACTGGTCACAGATCCTGAGCCAAGCAGATCAAAAGTAAAAGCTCTTTCCAGAGGAGGGACCCTTAACTCCCAAAAGGACAGTGTTCTGCTTAAAAATACAGTGTTGAGCTGGGACAGTAAGATGATCTGTGTGCCCCTAAATATCATAGAGTCATGGATTTATTCTGTCTGTGCATCAATCGCAGCTTCACCTGAAATGGCCTGCTAAAAAAAGCTAGAAACTGAGGGGTGTCAATCAAATTCTGGTAAGGTTCACACTCTGCTTTAAAAAGTCTGTATATGTAAAATACAGAAACCTGAAAGAACATGATTCTATTGATAATTAATTCTGTTAAACCCCCTGGAATCTCCTATCAGAAAACTGGGATTTTATGGCACTAGGGTTTTTCTTGGTACTGTTTCTAAAAGTGCTGATGCTGCATGCCAGTATAGCTGTATGTTAGCATCTTTGCTTCACATGAGTGCAATTTTAAAGGAATTATTTTGTGCTGCAAAGGTGCAGTCACAGCATATTGATAAGTAGAAGAGCTGGTGATCTTAGCAGGAAGGTATAGCTACTGATTTTTTACTTTTGTGCAGTGATACATTCCGCTGTATTTAAGTGCAGACGCTTTTTTTATCTCGCTCTTAATCTGTGCGGATTAAAAGCAAGGCTCTTAAAGGTGTGGGCGATCTTGAAGCTGAACTGCAAAAGAATAGTCCTGCTGCCTCTAAGTGTAAGAATGCAAAATCAGTCTTTAGTTTTCTTATATGCAGGTTAGCTCTTGAATTAGCAGGACTGTGATTTGAAGAAGCACGAGGGGTTTTTGTTCTGCAAAATGAGTGTTTGTAAGGGTCTGGTTTAGGTGCATCGCACATGATACTTGCACTAGATTATTCCTATGCTGCATGGTGAGCATGGGCAAAGCTGCTTCTGGCACATGCTTGATTTGACTGACCTGCAGGTATTGGCGAGCCATAGCCACAAAGCTTCCTTAGTGTACAGTGCATTTGATTCCTTGTAATCTGTTCTACTGAAAGTCCACTTCAAATGACTTTGTCAAACTGTTTCTCTGTGAAGGTTTTTGGGGGAAGAGTTTATGAAGCTTCCTTTTTAGTTGGGCTAAACGTTTGTTCTTCTGTCCTGTGGCACTTAAATGAGCAGTCCTGTGTTTTTCACTTCATAATTTTAATCTACCAGTCTGGCAAAAAGCCAGAGAATAGACTCAGCCAGTTACAGTATTTTGCAACTTTCTTTTAAAGCTGGTGTTCATTTTGATGAAGGGAAAGGCTTCTGAAATGACAAGTGATTCAATAGCTGCTTACAGATTGTCATATTTCAGTGGTTACAGCATGGTGAATTTTCACAGATAGCTCTGTTTTGAAGAGCTGAATGTTCAGTTACAATTCTCTGATATTCTTGTGTTGTATTTCTGTATGTGATTTGATGGAGACACACACCACCTCCCAAGCTGAGGGAGGAACAGCAGCCTCTCATTACAGTGCTGCCACTGTTGGTATTCTGTTGTTGTTACCTGTTATAGTCAAGCTTTAACTGAACAGATGAAATTATAGTCCCATGGTTGTTTTGATAGTTTTGAGGGTTTTTCCCTGAAAAATCTCTGGACTTTTTACTTTGTAAATTAGGGATACAATTCTGCTACATTTAGTTCTCAGTTATCAGTAAAATGGTTACTGTTTACCTTTTCTATGACTAGTAAAGACTTTAGAAAAGAGGTAGCATTTCCTTTTTTTAAGCTTCTTAATCAGTCTTTTAAACTTTAATGTTTAAATTTGAATCTTCAGTTTTTGCATGTAAGAGTGATTCTTTAATTTCCTTGTGTTCTTCCTTTATAGATAATTGGCTGCCATTTTAGGACAATTCCAGTGAATGAAAAGGACACCTTAACGTACTTCATCTACTCAGTGAAGAATGACAAGAACAAACCAGATCTAAAGATGGATAGTGGGGTTCATTAGGCAGAAAAGGTTGGGACTGAGACTCAGGCTGCAAATCAAAAGACTGAGGTTTTGTTGATATGCAAAAGCTTTCTTTGTAACTTTTTCTCCTGAGAGAGTTTGTCTGTTTTATTTTTCATAACCTTGCTGATTTGTTTGAAAACCATCTCTTATGAAACAAATTTCCTCAGCAAAAGTATTTTAAATAAATATCACTGATATTGTTGCTCAAACGGGTGTGTCTGTAATTTTAGCGAGTTGGACGTGATGATCCTGATGGGTCCTGTCCAACTCAGCATATTCTATGATACTTGTACCTAGCAGTTAAGCTTTGATGAACTATGTAATAATATTAAAATATTTTTCAATTAAAATGTGCCAAGGATATATTTATAAATGTACCTCAAGTGCTCATGATGCAATGCCTTTTAAAAAACAAAAGCTGTAGCAGACTTGGCAGTGGGTTCTTTTTCCTAAGGTAAAAGGCTTTAAGTGTCAGTTCTGTTCTTAGCTGGGCAGAAATAGCTGAGTAACACTTTTTTTTTTCCCCTTTGGACACAAGAATTGATGGAGGATTTTCTGATTTGTTTATTCATTTTGTCATTGCTGAGATACATGCTTCCAAGCACTGAGGCCTTCCTGCTCCTATATTAAAATGGAAAAAAATGCAACTCTTGAATTTCAAAGCTGTAAGTACAGATGAAGAGACTGCTGCATCTTACTGTGCTGAGAAATCCTTCGACTCGGTAAGAAATCCTTTACCTGCTGACTTCTCCATTTGTCTGCTTGGACTGCTGCTAAGAACTTAATTGGAGAATGAGCATCGAGTCTGTGTGGGGTCAGTACAGTCTCTCCTAACAGCCACACTGTTTCTTTTTCATTGCATGTGTTAGCTCTGGCCTGTTTAAAAGGAACGACCCCCTCTCAATAAACCCAAACCTTGTGGTAACATATGAGAATAATATCCAGAAATACTTAGGCTTTTAATTGATTGTCTTAGAAAATTTTGATGTTGAAGATGGTATTAAGAATGACTTCTTGTATTGTCACCTATTGTGCCAGTCTAAATGTGTGGTGTATGGAATATGATTTTTCTGCTTTAAGCTGTGCACACAGGATGAAGAAAAAGCTGAGGAAAAATATTTTTCATCTTAAAGCTGAGGAGGACATGGCTTCAACTTGTTCAGTTAACGTTCATTCCAACTCCTAACCTTATCAGATGTATATAAGCTTTTTCTTAATTTGGGAAAAATGAAAAAGCAGTATGTCCATGATTCAATCTGCTTGATGCTAACTTTCGAGTTCTTTTGAAAATTACTACTCTGCTGGCATCACTACAACTAAGATGCTTCACTTTGCTTTTTTGGACTGTGGTGCTTGCATAGAATTGAATGATGATAAACCCTAACCTCAAACTGGCTGCCTTCCCAGTATCTCTCAGTGGTATGATTTCTTTCACTTGTAGTGCTTTATGTATTTCCATGGCACAGTTCTGCAGTGCTGGCCTCAGTTCAAGACAGTGATATCTAGCTAGTGACATCTATAATTGGTGCTCCTTTGAAGATACATTTTCCTGCCCATTTCACTACACCGACTGTAAGTTTGTTTGCTACATAATCATTTGCACACATTCAGCTTCTTACCTTCACAGTGCAAGTTGCATAAAAAGCCAAGGAACCTAGCCATGGATAGGATATCTTAAGGATAAAGACTTCTTCTCTGAGTGCATGACAAAATTAAGTGTTTTTGGCTTAGCCTGGCTGTACCTGTAGAAGAAGCTATGTGAGGGAAGGCGAGCGGGGAAGGAACAAAAGCAAGTTTCTATGGAAATCAGTCTTAAAGCAGTAGCTTAAGTGACCCTATCTTGCTGCATGTGGAAAGTGGCGACGTTTTGCTCCAGCGGATTGTATATTTTCCAGGAGTCATAGAAGAAAGGTGTAACTGAAAGCCGCTAACTTTAGTACCCAGCTTTGTATCTGCCTTAAATCTTTTTGCTACTGCTGCTTTGCAAAGCTGTGAATGTCAGGCATATGCAACGTGATTCTTGTAGAAACTAGATGGCACAAATAACAGAAATGACGTACCCTAGAAGATTATAGAAGAATTTGCACAAGACTACATGACATAAGCTTTTTTAGCAGAGCACTGACTTAGGGTATTTTCACCGGGTTGCCAGATTTATGGGGTTTATTTCACTATCAATTGACTATTTGATAGGAAGCCCAAATGACTCTAACCTACTTGAATAATCACCAAATGAAGTTTAAAAAGCCTGATGACACAAACTGTTTACCAGTCAGTAGGGCAAAAATAGTACATGCAGATTTACTTGAAATATTTATTATTGGCTGTGTATAATCACCCCCTCTCACCCAGTATCTAGCCCTTGTTTACTAACAGGAAGAAAAACAGTCATGATAATATTTCATACTGACATACAAAGTAAGCCTGGTAAACTGGTAGTAGCAGTTTGGGCTAATGTGTAAGATTATTAGGTGAACAGTGCACTTTCTGGGTAGAGAAGACTGCACAGTTCCTTCAATACTGCACAGTTTCCATATGACTGACTTGACAACTAAAGAGTTTATGTGTGCCTGGCTTGTTCAGGTGACCCTGCTTAAAATTACGTGGTTACCTCTCGACACCTGCCAATACAGATTGCAGCATAAGAGAAAAATGGTCAAAAAATCATCTCTCTATCTATTTCCTAGATCACAATGCCTCTTTAATATTAAGATGATTATCTCTGTGTTTTCTCTTCTGGAGCTATTCTCTTACAGGCCTAGCCTAAAAGTAAAAAGACAGCATTTTAACTTAATTTTGGGGTACTGTATTTCAAACAAAGCTTGATTAAAATATCTGCTGTTCTGATATTTAAAATGTTCAGTGTTAAGATTAAGCAGTTTAAGGGTTTACAGATTGCATAGTCAAGACAGGTGACCAGTTAGACATAATTATAAGATCCAAGTGTGCTTTCGTACTATTAATGTCAGTTTTTACCTTTTTTTTTCTTCTCGTGAAATACTTTCAAATATGGAAATAGGTGCCTTTTGTATGTGCATGTATTTTAAGATGGCTAAATAGAACATGAGACCCTGTCTGCAAAAGTGCCAATGACTGAATGGCTTCAGCTTAAAACAGCATTGAAAGTGTGATGGCAATAATGGTGTAGGAAGCTGCACTGCTATAAGTTGCTATGAGAGTCATGTTCCTAACAACATGAAGGTTTAGGCTTGAAGTTTCTTTGTCCAAACTAGTTAAGGATATTGTGCTGAGTAAGAAGAGTTATGCTTTTTGCAGGGGGATGCATATTAGGATACATTAAGAGCTTGTACAGTCTGTTAAACCATGGAAATGGCCTTATGGAAATTAGGTCAGCCACCAGATTTGAAAAGAAAACTTATGTATTTGATATTCCATAAAGGTTTAGAAAGGAATTTCTTTCTACAGTGTAAAGTGAGGCAGTCACTTGTGGTTAGAAAGGAAAGGTTTTTTGTTGGTGGTAGTTTTGTTTTTCCCCTTGAAAACATTATTACATGATCTAGAATGATGTCTGTTATCTTCACTTGCAGACTTGAATCATTGACTCTTGCAGGGGATCACAAAAGATATCTTTGGTCCAAAGAAAATATCCCTGAAAGATAGGATCACATATTTAAACAATTAGGTCATTGGTTTATTAGAGCTTTAACATGATATGCATTTCCCACTGTGGATATTTTTTAGCATGTATTGTGATATATGTGGCATTACTGTGTTTGTGGGATGTCCTTCCAGCAGTGCAAATGTAACTGCAGATCTGGATGAAGATACTGCGTTTCTACCTCTGTTGGCCTAGTGTGGAAACAATGACAAAAGTTCCTGTGGCTGACCAGGTTGCCAGAACTCCACTAGTATTTTAGCTTTGAGAAAATAAACTTACCTACTAGATTATATTATCAAAATAAAGGACTTTGGTATGTGCACACATACTGTTTGAGTGCAGTTTGTCCTGAGAGCACAGATGGAAAGCAGACCTTGTGTACCTCAGGATGGTGGAAGAAGTACTTTCTTCTGTATTTGTATCAAAGGAAGAAGCTTTCTTGTGCTGCTCAAAGGTTGAAGCTAGTGACCCAAAGTGTGCTTCAGGGTGAGGACACTTGGTTTTAGGGAAAGTGAAAGATGGAAAACTGAACTTAAACCCTGCTCTCAGTTTGAATGTGAGATTTTTCACTTTAGACATCTTTCCCACTTTGTTCAACTTGAGTCTCCTATAGGAGTGCTGAAAAGTTGCCTTTATTGGATTTTAGGGGACTTGAGAAATGAGTGTTAAGAGGAGCACATGTAAAAAATAATTTTTGCTTGCCTTTAAAATGCCATCACATTTTAGTGCCTCTGAAGTAGTATTAAGTTTTGAACTGTTGGTATTTCTAAACCAAATCTACCAAAGAAAAGATATTGCTGAAAAGCTGAATGAAATAATACCTCCTAATACATTTTAATACTTAAAACCAGTATGGGCTAATGGTGTTTATTTAACTCAATTATGTTCTGTCTCTATAACAACAGCAAGACCCCCATGTTCAGTGAGAACTTCGCTGTTCAGCTTTGTCAGCAGTGCGAGCAAGCCAGGGAAGTGTTGATGTTCTTGGGCTAAATCTTTGCCTTGCCTTATGCAACTATTTGTGGGTCTCTGTGCCCCTCCTTTGCTTTTCTGCTTTTAACAGTTTTCTTTACAGAATTATTTGTTCAACTGCCATACATGCATGCGCTTTAGAATAGCAATGCAGTTCTCCTCCATGAAACAGAAATCAAGTAGTTTTGGTTTTGGTCCTGATAATATCTTCATTGCAAAATGCTGTGAATAAGGATTTGATGTAGTTATGCTTAGTTTGGATGAAACAGAGGAGTCAAAAGTTGGGTTATTTAAATGCTGAAGTCCCTGTTAATAGGACAGGGAGGCTTACAAAATGTGGTAAGCAAGTCCTAGGTGAGCCCCTGAAATACAAATCCTCAAAACTGACAGGAACAGAAAATAGGCTATATCTTGATATAATTTTAAACCATCTAAAGTGATGAATTTCTTTAAAATGATAGCTTATTCCCCCTGTGAAAACTGTAAATAGATGGAAATATAGTGGGCGGTTGTGAAGAACTATACAAGTTTACATGAAGTGAACGTGGTCTTACTTTGGGCAGCAGAGCAATTCATTCAAGTTGCAGTAACAGATCACCTCACAGCCCTTCCCTTCCCAAAAGTGGTCTTGCAGGCCATCGTCGATGTGTCGGAGGTTTTCCTTGCCTTCGGGGAGGGTGTGACAGCTGTGCTCCTTGAGGGCCCTCTTGTAACAAGAAGGGCGCTGGGAAGGCACTGCGGGAGTGCCCAGGAGCGTGCCCAGCAGCAGCAGCACCAAGACCATCTTCATTTTTGCCAGGCTTCCCACTGCAGGGTGCTAAAGAGAAATGAGGTACATGACACAGGAATTGCTGCTGAACAGACCTCTCTTTCCCTGATTTGCTTTCTGCCTTGCATTTTTCTTCCCTGTGAAGTTTTGGACACTTGAGCCTGAGTGCTGGAGAGTGTTTTCTCTTAGGAGGTAAATAATATTGCAGCAGAATTGATATTCATTACTTTCTGTACAACCTTGGGAATCCTTTCATTGGGAATTGAGGCTTCTGATACTGGCAATTTTGTTGTTTCTTTGGCCTCTCACCTTGAGAAAATTACTTTGAGCTGGCCGGGTTTTCTCAGTGGTGCAAATGACTGTATCGATTGTTCCCAAACCAGGGGAAAATTCTGGGTGTGTGTCCTTGCCTTCCCGGCCACTTTGCCTGTCAAAACAAGAGTCACTCACGTAAAATAAATAGTATCCTTCCCCATCAAAGTTATGGAAAGACTGCTTGCTGATTGAATCCTGTGTGAGAAACCGAGGTGTTAAGCAGCCAAGGAAGCCAAAGCTGTCTGCAGTGCAGCCGAGTGCCGCTGTCCTGGGCCCAGGCATTGATACAGCATTATGGAGAATATTCTTTATTGGGATTTTTAGTGCTGTAGGGTGCTTAGTTGAGTCTTGCTACTGGAGGTCATTATAGTTTAATTGACTTTTTAAAAGGTAGGATAAATTATCCCTTGCAAAACTCTCCTGCTGGCAACTAGGCTTTTCATCGTTTTGTTTAACCTGAGCTCTGCTGTTCTGTGCTGCTTTGCACAGTCTGACCATGCCACAAAGCTTGAATCCTTGAACTTACATTCACTTTTAAATTAGCCTTTTGAACAACATTTCAACCGAGCTTTTACTTGTGTTCGGAGAGAGGGTGTTTTTTTTACCTTTCCTCATGTTCAAACTAAATGTGTCTGTTATCTTAAGTAGGAATTCTGCTCTGAAAATGAACCTAAAGAATGACCAGCTCTGCCCAGCACTCTCCCCATGTGCTCATTACTGGTTTTGTGTTAGACTGAAGGAAGACTTTGCTGTCCTTCATCCTGTTGGCACTTTGGAATTGATGCCCTGACACGAGGTTATGGGCCCAGCCCTGGTCTTCCTTGTGGGGCTGCAGGTTAGAATGCTCTAGGCTAACCCAAAAATAACAAGGTGCAAAGCAATGTCTAATCAAGGCTATCAAAGGTGAAGTTGAGATGGCAGAGCTATTTATCTAGATAAGGAAAAAATGAGGTATGTCAGCTATGGAAGTGGCTATGAGTTACTTTGTAAAAATCTTTAGATTGTTCTTGAAAAATTAACAGTAAATTTTAAATATATAAATCTACAGTATTTCTTAGTAATTTTCTTCTTGTGTAGTTTTCTTGCCACCACAGCTATCTTGCTTATCTTCCATTTCTTCAGCCAATGAATAACATGCCATGTAAGAAAATCTGGAAATTTAGATTTGTATTAGGGAAAAAATACAACATCTCAAAGGTTTTTGGTTATTTATTTTTATATTTAAACTTGGGTTTTTTGAACACCAGTAGCCAAATAAAATATTAAAAAGTGTCTAATATATTAAAGAACATGAGTGAAGTGAGAATAAGCTCTTCTGTAATTTGTTTGGCTTCTGTTGTAGAAGCAAAATTCATTGAATAATTCCTTTTAGTTTCCATGAACTTGTATGGGAACTTTGGAGTAGAAGACTCCTGTAAACTACTAGTAATGGACCCTTGGGGATCTATTTTTGATTACCTCAGAGTGCAGTATTGAATAACATATTGTCTTTATTAGTTTTAGACCTCAAACTACTACTCAAATAAAGTAAACATTGTTCTAACCTTTCGTGGCGTTTTTTAAACTTGAGTGAAGAATCTATATTATTATATTTATGGTTTTATTTTGTAGGAGTATAAACACTATAGTTATGAGGGTTCTGCTCAGAGGAGTCTAATGCATAAAGAGAACAAATCTGTCTGTACTATACAAAGATAAATGCCAATGTCAGGGAGTACATTTTAATTTTCTGTTCAAATAGTTGAACTTAAATTAAGTATTTAATGGAAGAAAATTTCCATGAAAGAGGAAATTAGGAAGCAGGGATTTTATGCCTTTGTCTCTTGTGATTGGATTATTCTCTGTTCTTCTGCTGCGGATAAGGGCATTCATGATATCTTGTGTACTTTTTAAAAAATTTCTAATAATTCAGATGATCTTTCTCTACCTGGAGTTCAAGTGAAATGCTTGTTTGAATCTGTTGCCAGCTGCCTATCTCCTTAAAATTTGTAGGAATTCACTTTGTCCTGAAAATAGACATATTCTCTATATGCTGTCATATTGCTAGATTCAAAAATCATGACCTACAGTTTTTAAGATGCTTCTGTAACTCACTACTTGCCTTGAAAAATCATAGCATCTTGCTGTGCAATTGTAGTGCACCATCAGGAGGGTTTCTATGGGTGGGTGCCAAAATCAGTATTAGCAAACTCAGCATGCTGGAGAGCTATGGATAGGCAGCTTCTCTGACCAGTTATGCATCTTACCAATGAGAAACATTGTTATTATTCAGAAAAAATATTATAATTTTGCTTCTGCTTAAATATTTCTTCTGGGTTGTTTTTTGTTTTTTTGTTTTTTTTTTTCCAGATCATAACCAAACAGAAACTTTTAGACAAAAGACCTTTCTTCAAAAGAGTATTTTTTTCCTGGGGGAGAGCCGTCTCTATTTGCAGATGAAAGATTGCCAAGGAGCTGAAGTGTTTCATCAGCTCCCTGCACAGGATCGATGCTGGTAAACTCAGCAGACCTTTCAGATGCAGCATCTCTGTCTGACAAACTGCTGCAACTTCTTTTCCTGAGTGCATTTGAAGAGATGTTGGAGTGTCACTGATTGCCTAGGTAAAGGATAGAGCTAGTATGTGCATGTTTATTTCAAAATGGGTGTCAAAGACTTTGTCTGCCTTTGCATAGCACAGAAGATAGTCTTTTCTCATAAAACAAGTCAGGAAAATGCGATGAACAAATCCAATCACTAAAGTGGCTCAAAGACTCATTCATTGCCAGCAAGCATCTTCTTACAGTTCTTTATTTTATAAAACCTTCTGAAAAGAAAGCAATTCCATGCTAAGCCTGACCAGCTTGCTCTATCAAGATTGTATAATTTCAAATTCTAGCAGGAATAAAGCTATCTAAAAATACTGAAAATGAGCTCCTTGCATTTGCTTAAGTTCTTTTCAGTTAATTGTTTTGATTACTTTGACATGGTGTAAGTAATGTTGGAGACTAAACGCACCTGGGAATACAAGTGCTTTGAAACAGTTTGGAGCTTTTCATAAAGGAAAATGGTTTGTTTGGGAATATGCATGATGAGTCAGGAATTAGTGCTGTCTCTGCTTGTTCAGCTGAGAGTGTTTGAATTATCTTGCCGGGCAATTTGGCACCATCTGCTCTTTGGATCCGCTAGATGCAGAGGTAATCAGAAAAGACCAGAGAGGAAGCCCCAAGTCTCAGCCTCCTTGTCCAAGAACAACAGGGTAATAGTTCATGAGAAGTGATGCCCTTTAAATGTCCCACAGGACCCATAGGAGCTCAGGTGTTAAAAATATGGGGAACTGAGAAATGGCACAAAATAGGTATTTTGGCACTTCTAGAGATCCTGCATAGCTGGGAAAATAGAAATATTTACAGGTTGGTCTATCACCATTAAAAAATATTAATCCTTCATTAAATATACCCTTCTTTTCCCCTTAAGTAGGCTGTATTTCTAGTTGCCTAATGTTGAAAACAAGAAATAAATTAATTGGTACACTTTTGGTGTATGATCTTTTCTGGTCTGTCCAGTGGCATGTGCCAGGTTAACAAGTTGCACTTAAAAGGCAAATATATATTTAAATTGTTTCACTTATTCAAAAATAAATGTATTTTGGTGTTTGTTTGTCAAGTTTGTCTTTCACAAGCACCTGCAAGATGCTAGGTATTTAGTATTTAGGTGTGTTAGTGCTTGATAGTTAGGTTTATTAGTGCATTAATAAAAAATTATTACACAAGAGCTGCATAACTGATAATATTATGGAGAATTTTTTCCATTAAAAAAATTCTTAAATCTATTTTGCTTGAACAGTTGGTGGGCTGTAAGGACAGCAGCTATTCCACTGAGGACAAATTCAGTGAATTACTGCTTTGTAATTTTCATCAATACCATGATTCTTTCCAGAAACTGAGTTCTCATTAAACCCCGTTTAGTTTTCTTTAAGACAGCAATTTGTTGTGAAGACACCTCTCTCCATATTATATTGAGCACTGGAAGGCAATATATTATGTTTAGTGACTTCAGATGTTAATATGTAATATCCAACTTTGAAGAAAAGCACGATAGTAAAAGAATTATTTTGAGCTAGATCACAGCCATTCAGCTGTCTTGAATGGTACCTCTTGCCTGCAATGTAACAGCTTCTCCCAAATCATCTTCTGCATGTTCCCATATGTATTTCTAATTCTGTACTCTGTAACTAGAAGGAGCAGAACAAGTAGACAAGGATAATTTCAGGAGCAAAACGTACCTTTATGTTCTGGTTCGCTCCCTTCCACTTTCTTGGCAGCTGTATCTTTTTAGATGTACCCAGGGAGAGCTAGAGGGGATGAGAAGAGAGAGGGAGGGCTGATGGGAGATGCTGGACAAACAGCCCTTTGTCCTGACTTCTGCCTGTGACTGGCGAGTGCTGTTCTCCAGCAGCGGGTCAGAGGATGGGCTTCAGGAGCCACCTCTTGCAGTCACTGCCAGCCTAGTCTTGGGGCAAAAATTTAACATATCCCTCCCAGCAGGAAACAATTAGTTCATCCAGGATCTGATGTGAAGGTGTCTCCTCAAAAAGCGAAGCATAATATCCAGAAAAAGAGAAGAGGAAAGATCCTGTGGAATAACTGTCTTGCTTGTGGAGTGTGAGCAGGCTGGGGAAAATGGGAAGGAGAAGTTTTCTGGGGTTGCACAGTGAGAAAAAATGTGGTTTCTAGACAGATACCTTATTTTGCATTTGGTGGACAAGAGCAGGCCTACCCAACAATCTCATGCAGTACTTTAATTTTTGACTTTGGGATCCTTTCCGTTTTCTGAAACTGACATAATAAAAACCCCTTAATTATTTTAGCTATATTTCTAGTATGTTCTTGATGCCATGCATCGAGTTCTTTACTGAACAAGTGTTTAATCAAGAGGTAAAGCAGTATGTTGAACAGTATTTCAGAGAAAATTATTGTAGACTAATTCCAGATTAATCAAATAATCTGGTACCATAAAAAAACATAGCAAGGTTCTTAAATGGAATTAAAATATTATGTACTAATGAGAAAATAGTCTTGAGGGTGAAGCATGTGTCCTCATATTTCTGTTACAATTTGACCCTTGTTCTATTGTAGCCATCTTGGATCTATTTTGCAATGGGAGTAGAGAAGGATGATTGTTGAGCTGTAGTTCTTATATTTTTCTTGTGTGTGTTGTTTTGATTCTGATGTTGTATTATAAGAGTTTTGTTTTCTCTGTCTGTTGGGCTGCTTTCAGCACAGAGGTTTGTTAGGAGTGCAAAAAGGTGCCTCTGCTCAGCCGATTCAGTTAACAATTTGATGTCTTGCTGCTTGTTCAGTTTGATTTATTGTATGCCAGAAGCGAGCTAGGGCCGCTGTAAGGAGAGCATATCCTATGTTCTGCTGCATCAGCAAAGAGAGGGGGTAAATGGCACAGTTGTTTAGAAGCAAACCTTTGGAAACTGAGCCTACCTACTCATGACAGTGCCATCCAGCAGGGTGTTCCCCCCTCTCTGCTCGAGATGGGCAGCTGGGATGGAGAGAACAAGGTGCATGGCTGTACCTCTGCCTCTAATTCTGGTTAGAAACGTAAGGAAGGTCATTTTTTTCCACTGTGGTTACGTGCACACAGCAACTTAAAAGAGGAGGGAGGAGATAGCTGCAGGCAGCAGCTGTCAGAACAGGACAGCCTTGCCTTTTCAGGGTGACAAAATGCCTGGTGCTCCCTCTGCCTTGCTACAGCAAGTCTTTTCTGGTGCAGAGCCTGACCACTGCGTTCCGTGCTTTAAATGAGATTATCGTAATGCCTCTGGGAGTACGTGGTGTTCCAGGGCAGCGTTCTCCCTGCAAGGAGGCTGCAAGCCTGCTGTGGATGTACAGCAGCAGGGGACTGGCTATATATAAGCAGGGATACAACTTGGAGAAGGGAGCAAGAGCATATTGTGCTGAAGCTCTGGATTTGAATGCCTTCTTAGTTACTTGCAAATAAATTTTGGTCTGAATAATTTGAAGTTTTTATCAGAAGGTGTAATAAAAGTGTATTAGGATTATTCCCTTGTTTTCTTGTGTTTTCCAGATGTGTTTTCAGAACAAGTTTTCAGAGCCCTGTTTGGACAGCAGTCCAGTGAACTGATAGTTTTGTATATAAAGTGAAGTGTGTGAGGGATCTTTTCTTCATGAGATGTCTTGCTGAATTTTGAGAAAAAGCAGTTCTAACAAAGTTGATGTTTTGCTGGTGATTTGTTTTGCTCTCCTCCATAGTTCCTTGTATGATGTTTTCAGTCACTGAAAACTTTCAGGACCAAGACAAAGTTTTCTTGCTTGTGATGCTGCTACAGAGCAGAGACTGAGAAGCAAAATGGGATTTGGAGGAAGCAAAAGTCTTGGGGAATTTTGTCAGCGAAATGCAACCCAAGAGGTAGTTGCTAAGGCTGCTGTAGAACAAGTCTTTAAGGAGTTAAAAGTGAGGAATGCAAAATGCATTGAAGGGTTGGGGAGCCTGCAATGGGAGAAAGCAAACTGCATAGCAGGTGCTTTCAGATTTTACCTTCTTTTCCCTTTCTCCACTTTGCCCCTGCCCCGTTGTCCTGAATATGTTTCTGTACTGGCTCTGTCTCGCTCCTTGTCTCCAGCCCTGATGGCCCTTCCTTTATTTTCGGTTTCCTTGGGCCTTTCTGCTCCAGCCCTGCATCCCCAGCGGGCTCAGCAGCCGGTGTCTGGCATGGGCTGGCGGGGTGCCAGCTGCAACAGAGGGCTTTTGAAAATGGCAGAAGCTTTTTTGTTCCCTACCATGGCATCTGGGATCTACAGAAGAACAGTAAGGAAATCTTGCTTTTTCACCCTCCTTTGTCTGTGTAGAGAGAGTAATCCTGAATTGTGTTTGACTCATTTTATTTAGAGACACTCTTTTAGATGTACACGTATCCCTGTTTCTATCTGAAGAGGTATGTCATTAATAGAGGTAAGATGCAAAGTAGAGCTACTTTGGGGGGCTTTTTTCTCTTCCTCAGGCTGAAGTCAGCAAGAAGTGATGGCCCATGAGGAGGCAGTGGCAGATGGAGGCAGGAGGGGGTGTGACAAGGTAGCAGCAGCAATCTGTAAGAGGAAAGTAGTTTTCAAAGGAGAATGGCCCCTGGTAGGGTGAGACGGAAGAAAGAAAAGGCATCATTGAAATTCAGCTGCAAAAGCATGGCTGCCTCTGACATATAGCATTATTCTAGACTAAATTTGTGTAACATGCCCTGGGAAAATGATTTTTTTTATTTTTTTTAAGTACCCAATGCACTCTAAAATGTGCTTTGCATTTTTAGCATGAGCCACACAGGTTTAGCTTTTTGCTGTCAAAGAAAACCACTTTGCATCTTATTTGTATCCTTGATACCCACACTAAGCTCTTTGCAGGCTGACAGAGAAATAGCGATGCATCTCCACTCACATTAAATCTTCTTAAAAGATACCACTTTACCTTTGAGTTAACTGGCTCATTCATACGTAGTGCTCATATGAGGAGATCCATAAGGAGCCTCAGAACCTGATTTTGGCAGGTGATGCAGTCTAAAACTGTACTTGAAGATTATAAAGGAATGTAAGTGTTGTAGGGATGCATAAAGACCTTGGAGACATAATACCAGTAGTAATGACAGTGCCAGCAGAGCTAAGATATTAACTGCTGTCATCATTTGTTACAGGATCACAGTGGGTAGGGGACTTTGGATTCAATCAACAGCACAATGGGTTTTAAAGCAAAGATAAAAATCTTATGTGTTCATTTTGCAAATATACGTAAGTGTAAAACAAGTGTATATCTCGTGTTATACGCCTCATGTCACATTTTTCATCACTCAAAATTTATTATGTCAGTGAGAAAACATATTTGGAAACAGTTTTTTGTGCTTTTATTTTGTGTAAATTTAATTTTGTCCTTTCTTCTCTTGATGGTTTTTGGGGTTTTTTTTTAAAGAACATGTACTGTTAAATACTCTACAATGGCCTTTGCAATTCTTGCATCTGATAATTTGTTTTATACCCTGTACTTGCATTAGCCTGGGGGATTCATCTGAGTTTTCTGGAACACTGTTCATTGTTTGTTCTGTACAGTAGTTCTTGATCATCCAACATTTCTTCTGTTTCTTGTCTTCGTTTGTTGGGCACTGCTTTACTTTCAGGAGCTGTTTTCTGTGGAGTTCCACAGCCCCTTTGTTTCCTCTCTCTCTCTCTGATTTTTGGCTTCCTGGTTTTACTGTCATTTTTCACAACTTTTTCTGCAGGCTGCAATCTGTTCTTGGTTAAAATAGGTGAGCCAAAGTACTGGGCTAATCAAAGGCATCTTTTTGTGTATTTCCTCTGATCAATGGTCTGTTGGCATGCTCAGGCTGTTGCTGTTTTTTTCTATGACGGCAGAGAGGATGCTGTTATTTTCAGATGCAGTATACTCAGAACCTGCTGATGTTAAGAACTATCAATTCCAGACAGGTCAAATGAGTCAATGTTGTAAGTGTGTATATATATAAAGTTTGGTGTCTCAAGCTGGCAAATGAGTCTGAATGTACTATTGAAATTTTTTTTTAAATTGAGAAACTATGCCCAGCCATCACAGATATTGCTTGTCTGATACCTAGAAAACCATGCCTGCTCTGATTCTCTAATGATTCAGGATGTTATTGGGTTTTGTTAGGGCCTGGCTTTTTACTGTTTAGCTAGGAATTAGCAATTGATATGTAATACCTGGCACCTGGCCTTGAGGGTGTGGAGTATTCTGTAACTGCTGAAGTATTCTGCCTGGTGCCAGAAGTCTCAGAGAAAACCAAGAAGTACCTCTGCCTCTATCATCTGCGCTAGTTTCTGTCTAGTTAAAGAAAATAAAAATGAAAATAAAAATAAAGCCTGCAAACTTAATTATAAGGTTTGACTTAGTTTTCTTTAATCACCACCACCAAAAACATTATGGCTACTGCACTGACTTTTGAAGTCCTGGGCCACACTGCTGCCTTGTGCCTGCCAGGGTAGCTGTGACCCCACACAAGGCTGCTTGCTGGACACTCAGCTCTGGGGTGTTGCAGTGATACTGTAAAGGCTTGTCCAGCCTTCAGACTTTCACCCCAGCTATACAGCCAGCAGAGACCCGAACACACCAAGTGTGACTGTGTAAGGCAAAAGCATCTTTGCCAGCAGGTTGGCCAACCTAGGGAGGACAGCTTTAAAAAGGAACACGAGGGGAAGACGGCATCCCACACCTGAGTGAGGAAGCAGTGGTAACCTCTGGAAACTTGCAAGAGAATCAGGAGCAGAGAGAGAAGATACCATGCAGCTAATGGTTAGGCTGCCACTTAAGGTGCCTGGAGAAATAGGCTGTCAGGAACATCATGATGTTCAACAAAAGCAAATGCAAAGTCCTGTCTGTGAGGAAGAATGACCCCATGCACTACAACAGGCTGTGGTTGGAACACAGCTTTGGACAGTAGGATCTGAGGGTCCTGGCTTGCACCAAGCACTGGATGCTTGCAGACAAAAAGGCCTGCATGAGGAGGAGTCAGCAAGCTGGGGTGGTGATCCTTCCCTCCTTCCCTGGTGAGACACATGTGGAATGCTGGGTCCAGGTCTGAGTGGCCAAGTGTGAAAGGAGTGTGGATGAACTGGGGTGAAACCAGTGAAGAGCCACAAAGGTGGTTAAGGGATAGGAACATCTATTGTACAAAGAGTCTGGAAGAGCTGGAACTCTTCAGCCTGGAGAAAGGAAGCCAAGGAGTATGTCTTGGTCCCTTTGTCTAAAAATACCTGGTGGGGGTTTGGGCAAAGAATGAGCCAGACTATCCTTAGTGGTGGCCAGTGACAGGACAAAAGGCAATGAGCACCACCTTGAACACCACCTCAAAATCTAAAGAACTTTTTTATCTGTGAGAAAGGTAAAACAATGACCACAGAGACTGTGGAGATCTCCTTAGAGATATTAAAACCCCAGCTGAATACAGGCTAGACCAAACTGCTGTAGCTGACCCTGCTTTAGAGGGAGAGTTGAACCACTTCATCTCCAGAGGTCCCTTTTAACCTCATCCACTCTGTGGTTTCAGCCCCTTGCTCAAATGAAAATCAACTAGCAGTGCAGCATAGGCTCTGAACTGTAATCACCTATACTGAGTGCACCACCTGGAGTGAGCTTCTGTAATTGTGGTTTTACAAAGAAAATCTTTTATTTGCTGACTCCTTATCTCTCCCTATCAGTCTTTGTCAGGTCACAACCCCGGTGCCCTGGAAGAACAGCAACGTCCCTGTGTTGTGGCAAGTGATTGTGTATTGCCACCGTTTGTTTCTGAACATTAAGTATGAATAGACAATTTAGTTTCCTTGGGAGCCTCTGATGAGGGATTTTTGCCAAAAGCTTTCTGAAACCTGCAGATGCTGTGATTGAAGCTGAATGTCTCTTGGCACTTAGTCACAGTTCATCTCACAGTGACATTCTTTCACCTGCTTTACCTGCCAGGAATAGTTTTGGGGTATAAAAGCTGAAAGGTCTTTTGCCTTTGAGTCTCAACAGAACCTCTTCATTTGTTGATAGGTATTAATGAGGTCATTTTAGATATTTATTGACAGGAAAGTGATTTGTTTTTCTAATAACTAACACAGAGTACTAGTTACGGTTCTTAAGTATTTGCCTTATTTTTGCAAAGCTGTCCCTCTGGCCTCTTTATTACCTTTATTACCTTTAGCTTCAATTACATGGACCCTTGGAAACTTCAAATTTATTTATGAAGATTTTGTACCTGTAAAGGGCTGTATCTCCTGGGCAAAACTGCAGCTATTTTTTTCCAGGTCTTTATGAATCCTACAGCTACTGATAGCAAATGCTACCATCTTTAGGGATAATGCAAAATGGCTAGCAAATCCACTGGTGTTGATAGAGCTAATGGTGCCTGTGGTGTTTTGTACCTTGTGAGATGAAGACTGGGGAGACTTGTTAGTTACACCTATGTTTGTATCCCAAATGAAGCCCCACACAAGGAATTTAGAGGTTTCACCCAAACATTACTGCTTCTGGCAGACACTGCATTCTGCACCCCTTTGAAACATGCTTTAAAAAGATAGATCTTTGGCTCTCGGGCAGACATGGCTTGATCAGAGGATGGAAATGAAGAGAGGAACACCTCCACAGTCTGCAGCATTCTCCATGGGAAGTGAGACAGCTTGCTTTGCTGCTGGAAGGGCTGTGTTCAGTATGCTGAGAGCCCTAGGCAATATACTGCCTCTGTTTCCCTAATGTAATGAATGATGGGGAATTTTACTGAAATCTCTTTTAAATCCAGACTTTTATTCTGCACTCAAAACAAGACAAAACTTTAGTGTCTTATGTGTACAGATTGCATAGCTATAGATTGCATTCAAAACTGACATTGAGAAAGAGTACTCCCTAGACTTTTGGGTAACAAAACTGCAAATCGCAGCTGAAACCTTTTTTTTGTATGATATTAGACTTGACACTTAACAGAGACAAATAACATGGTCTTATTTGTGACATATATCAGTGCAGCTGATTTTTAGTCAGCTTTAACTACTAGAGGAGAGCGCTTACTGTTGTAGTTTACTATCATCATAATTGCAAAAAATCCACAAAGAATGTTATTTGTGGAGAAATTAATTTCATCTAATCAATCTTTATTTCTGAGCAGAAGCTGAACAGGGATGATAATTATTCTCTTGATGGGGTATACATCTTTCAATGAATACTTTTTACATTGTTCTCTAGGTCACTGCAGTAAAGTATATTATTCTTCTGATATTATTTTATTTTTCAATATTTATATATGCTAATTCAAGAGGAAAACAAGTCATAAAATGATGTCTTCATATGCCTTTTTTGGTGATCCTCAAGTTGATAAAGAGTATATTTTGGTTTTCATGAGAACAGTCTTGGTAGCTCCTTCAAGGGTACTTAGGTGACTACTTCATTGTTGCATGTTTCTTGTCATCACTGTAAATAGTTTGCAGAGCTTTTAGCTTTGCATTCAAATTTCTTATCTGACAGTATATCTGTTTTCCAAGGTTTGAAAATAATATGCATCTTTACAGGATATCTTTCATGCAGTATGTATGTGTATATATAGGTTCTCACCTGCTTCTTCTGCTGTCCTCCTTGGTCGCTGGGATGGCTGAGAATTTAATCCAAAGCATTGTCAAAAATACTTTCCAGCCTGTCCCTGCTTCAATGGAGACAGAAATGCATCATGTTCAGAATATCTAAAATTGCGTTATTACTTTATAATCTTTACACAACCTGTTGATTATATTAGCAAGACCTGACAGTTGAGTGTTAGGTAAACATTATACACCTCTTCAGTATAGAACTAGTAGAGTTCAGCATGTTTTTACAGTAAGTTGCCAAAGAAAAAGGACAGCTTTGCATAAAGCAAAAGCAATGAAGCAATTTACTGTTGTCTTCAGCAACCTTAGCACTCATCAAGCTTAAGCGATGACCAATATGGAAAATAAAAAAATAATTTGATCTGTGTGTATTTATGTAAATATTTATATAAAATTAATATTTTCTATATATTTCCCTAAGCCTGTTCACCACCAAATTAATCAGGACTTATTACAGATGATTACAGAATGGTTAAGGTTGGAAGGGACCACAGTGGCTCATCTGGTCCAGCTTTCCTGCCCAAGCAGGGTCATTCTAGAGCACATTGCCCTTCTTCTTAAAATATTTTATTGCTGTATTTGCAATGCATCTCTATGGGAGTAAACTATTGAAACAGCTTCATCTATTTTTTGTGTATATATCTTAGCACAAAAATGTAATTGCCTGTATCACATACATTTGCAGCAGAGTTCCCACTAGATTATTAAAATTTTGTGGCTTTTTTGGTTTATGATTTCTATTTTAATAGTTCAGAAACAATTGCAGATAAATTTTTCTGTCCATAGGGTGACAATCTAAGCATAAGCATTCTTCATATTTCTTGAGGCATGCTCATTGGGGAGAGAGCTGGTTAACCAGTTCAAAAGGTTACCCAGTCCCTGTTGCCTACATATTTTTATTGGTTTTGTTGTGCTGCAATAGGACTGGTCTCCCTGGGATTCACAACTCAAGTGAAAATGATTATTTAAGTTGTACTTTCTTTTAACCCCTCTTGCAATGCTGTTCCTTGCTGATGAACTTGTCTAATTCTAAGTCAGTTTTCCCAGATTGCTTTTGTCAGTACTAGCACATTAGCATACACAATCCAGGGACTGGTTTTGTACCCTGAAATGTAAACTGTCACTAAAAGAGCTTGTATAGTTTGGCAAACCTGTCCTTGAAAATAACCGGCATGCAAAGCAGCAAATTGACTTCTAGGTGGTGAATATTCACCATTTATAAAGTCATCATGAGGAGTTCGTGCTTGAAAGCTGTTTGCATTACATATCTTGGGTTTGCTTTCTCACCAATTTAATAAACATAGGAAAGCTTACTTAAATCCTAGTCCTCATTCTGCCAGCTCTAGAGGGCTTTTAGTTATCCAGTAGGAATGTGGTTTGTTCTTAATTGTATTCTATAAAGATGGATTTACTGAAAAGTGTGAAGACTCTCGTAAGTCTTTGAATAATCCTGCAGTGTTTATTGCAATGCCCTTTTCTTTGTTTGCCTTCTCCATGGTATATCTAACCTAATTATGACTTCATAAATTCTTCTGTTGGATAAGGATTCATTTCTCCTCTCATTTTACTTGTTGATGAGCCTAATTTAATGTATAAAACAAAACTAAGCATAGTTGATTTGCTAGTATTTCTAATCTTTATTTGCTATTCCAATTCTATCACTGTCCTATCACATGTAAAGCTCAGACAACACCACCCAGACCCTCAAGGCATTTAAAATGCAAAAGTATGAATGCTGTTCACAGCACACTATAGCAGCATTCAAAAGGTGGATTCTGAGGAGGACTAAATCAGGCTTGGAGTGACCATAACTTATCCCTAGCTGGTCACACTTAATCACTAGGTAGGTAAGTATTTTTCTAATAAGTCACTTTGGTAACCATCACATATTCTTTTGGGCTTTTATTTTCCCAGTTCATGCTTTGAAGAGGCTACATGTCACTTACAGGTTGTTTTGGCACTGGCTGCTCAGTGGCTGGGATTTGTCTCAAATTAAACCCCATGGCTTGGTTCTGCTTGGGGTGGCTAATGGATGAGTGTAATAATGTTTCCCCATACCTGCTCCCTGGAGCTGTCTGCCCTTGGTCTGTTATCATTGTTAAAAGAATGGAAGACGTGTATGGGAGGGGAGGTCAGGATGCTGAGGAACTTCCTTCCTTGATGGTTTTCCTGAAGAAATGAGATTCCTAACAAAAAAAGGGGTTGTGAATAAAGATTAGTCTGTAAAGTGCAATGTAGTTGCCTGATGAGGGAGAAGGTGTTCCTGCACAAGATTAAAAGGTGGAGTAAGACTACATAGTTCAGGAAGATATAAAGTCTGTATCCATCATGTTAGATCTTATGGATTTAGGGGGTTTTAGGGTTCTCAGAGCTAGTTTTATGCATATGTTATTAAGCATCAGTCTCTTGAAAATTAGTTGGGTTTGTTTACAAAGTAAAATGAGAAGTTATAGCAAGATTCTGTAGAATATAAAGTAATTTTTTAGTTCTAGAAGGCAAACACAGTATCATTGTCATTGAAATGATCTATTATATGCAAGAATGTGATCTTGTCATGTTCATGCTCTCGGAGAAAAGTTCTTTATTGGATTTGCTGGAACCTTTCCTTCAAGCTTTGTAGAAATATGCCCTCGATTTTTTATCAGAGGAATCTGATCCCCAGTTCTCCATATTGTGTGATTGGTGTCTGATCTTGCAACCTTTTACTCATGTAAGCAATATTTTCTTATTTTCATTTGTCTTTTATGGAACTATGTATGGATGGAGAAGTAGCAGAATTTGTTTGTTGGTGAGCCAGGCAGTTTCAGAGTAGGTAAGTGGGAAATTGGGCTAGTAAGGAAAAGAGATTATTTAAACTTTTTCACTCTGTCAAAATAAAAATATAACCTAAATAATGATTTGCTTTAGATATTAATGACCAATATAGAAAAATAAAACTGCCACAGAAGAAAAAGCTATCATTTAATGAAGCTGGTGTTCAGTTTTTTATAGCCATCATCATCACCCTCAACAGTGATCCTGACCTGCAGGTATTAAGTCTGAAGTTTGCAGAATTGCATCACTCCTTCTATCCTTCCCAAACCTCTGCTTGAAGGAAGGAAGGCACAGCAGTGTGCTTTGTCTCTTCAGTGGTGGAGAGAGGGATCACCCCTAATGTTACTGAATTTGGGAAGGATGCCAATTCTGCTGTTTAAGAACACAAAATTCAAGAGTCCTGCCTGACTACTCATTAAGATGGAAAACATTTTTTCAAGGTCATGGCCTAGTTGAAGGTCTGAAGACATCTTGACAGTGATTCTGATAGGCATGATTTAAATTGTACACCAGCAGTGTAAATCAGAAAGGAAAGAGGAGTCATCACAGGAAGCACACTGCAGAAATTGAACCTCATTTCTACATGAGAAGGCAGTGAATGAGGTTTATATAATCAGCTTTGGACAACTTCATCTTCAAAATGCAGTGATAAATATTAAAATGCAGAACTGGCTTTCCTTTCTGACATTTTTAAACAGGATGTTTGACTTCATTCAAAATTAATTCTCCTGTAAAGTTATTTTTATTAGTGAAAGCCTGACTTGAACATAACCTTTTCAGCTGAGCAGACAGGTGGCTCATATGTGACTTTGTACTGGTTCTTTGCTTGTTCTGACAGTGCTAACCACACCCCAAACTTTCAATTTCCTGGAAAATTTACATTGAGATAACTGTGAACCTGTCCATAGGGTTAGTTTCTTAGCGTAATGGCCATACAGAGTGTGTGTATAGTATGAACATCCATATATATAGAGATAATATTGTGTATTTTATTCTGCCTCCCATGGCCCAGCCCCCCTGTTGCTCTGCCCTGAGGCAATGGGGACTTGTAGCCTGTGAGAACTGCTACCTACAGGTCATGTTTTCATCTTGAGAGAGAGCAGCCCTCAGCGGGGATATCCATGCTTCATCTACTGGACAGTCTGAAACAGCACCTTGAATTTCTTTTACTGTCAGAACCTGGTAAGGATTCAGGGTTAAGTCTCTGCTTATGAGTTTATGAGCAGCCTCTGTCCTTTGGAAGATGTGAATATTTAAATTCTGATTGCTCTCCTTTGCATCTCGCAAAGGAAATTAAATAATTGGCATCAGATTGAACACCTGCAGCATGTAAAAGACAATAATTAAAATAACTGTATTAACCTTGTGTAATCAGGTTTTCCTTTCCCTTAGTTTGGAAAATCACCTACGGCAGTACTGTGGTTCCTCAACAGCTTACATGGTGGTCTTCAAGTGTGCTTTTCTTGTGCACACACAGAGTCCAACCAGAAAACCTTTTTTCATTATATCAATTTTAAAAAGCAGAGATGTTTAGGATTTTCACCTGAGAGGTTTCTAAAACTTTGTAGCAAGACATTGAATGCCTGGTCTAGCTTAAATTAACCCTTCTTTGAGCTGGACAAATGCAGTCTGTGGCTTCCAATAGTCCGTTCCAATAATTTCATGGTTCTGTGAAACACCGCAGTGTGATGCCTTCATATCAGGTACAGTTACAGTGTTTCTAAAATTATATTTGATTTTGAAAATGTTGAAAAAAGAGTCTACAACTTGCTCACAAGGGGCAGTGGAGGGGCAGGCAGCAATATCTTCTTTCTGGTGGCTGTCAATAGGACCTGAGGGAACAGCATGAAGCTGTTTCAGGGGAGGTTCAGGTTGGATATAAGGAAAGGCTTTTCACCCAGAGGGTGGTTGGGCACTGGAACAGGCTCCCCAGGGAAGTGGTCACAGCACCAAGCCTGACAGAGTTCAAGAAGTGTTTGAACGATGCTCTCAGGCACAGGGTATGGCTCTTGGGGCTGCTGTGTGCAGGGTCATGAGTTGGACTCAGTGTTCCTTGTGGGTCCTTTCCAACTCAGTTTATTCTATGATAAAAGTAAACCAGCCAGTTCATCTTCCTGTACCATTGGTCTTCTGAGCAATATCCTGCAGGGGGGAAACACCATCCTTTTTTGTGCTCATGACCCATTTTTGTGCCTAGCACGTAAAGTTTGCACATGGGATATTGCAAAGAGTGGTCTGGATGACCAAAGTGCAGGGTACAAATCGTGTCTGTCGGTTGTCCAGCACGTGCCACATGAGCTTACATGCTCTGACACCATCATTTCTCCTTCCCCAAAGTACTGGCCTTGCTCTCGTTGGTGTGTTATGGTCTGATTGAGCAGTGTTATCAAATGTTGGTGGCAAGGAGAGCCCCACTCATAAACCTGGTGACTTCGTAGCAGTTAATTGGGAGGAATATGTTTCTGTTGTGAGCTGCTGAGATAGTTACTGCTGTCAGTAACAGCTGGCCCCAGAATGAGGATCTGCACAGGCAGGTAAAGCAAGGAGTGCCTGTCTGCCCTCCTCATCGCCGTTTAGATGGAGGCATTGCTTGTGATGAACTCACATTCATTCTGAAGTTTGCTGGGGTTTTGTGTTTGTTTGGTTTTTGGTTTGGTTTGGGTTTGCTTGTTTGGTTGGGGGTTTTCTTTGTGTCTTTGGATTTCTCGTCTGTTTTTTACACTATCACACATTTCTGTGAGACCTTTTCATCAATTTGCAAAAAAAACCCCAAAAAAACAAAGAAACAAAACCCAAAAAAACCCCCAAACCCAAGAAACAAAACAAAATAAACCGAACCAAGCCACACTGTTGAAACTTGTTATTTGGTGCCACCTGGTGTTTAAATGCCCGGCCGGAGGCGGGACCCGTGCCTGAGCGGAGCGGGCTCCTGGGTTCGCGGCGCGGGCAGACACCCGGGCATGGTGCCCCAGGCTGGAGCTCCGGCTGGGCTGGGCCGGGCGGTGGCAAACGCGCTCGGAACAGGGAATCTCACTCACCCTGAGCAGCTTTGGGCACGGGTGCTTTCCTGCTGGGGAGGCGGTCGGTCTGCGCTGGAATTCGCCGGGACAGACGGCAGAGGGCATTAGTGAATGTCTTAAGCATCGCGGCTTGCTGAGTTTCTCTGGTGGTGTAAATGTATGCACCCTTTTCCGTCAACTTTTCCCCCCCCTCTTTTTTAGCATGATGAGGGCTATGTTTGTCATTGATTCCTACATGCTTTGTTTGAATTTCTGCATGCTTCTTTTATATACCTCCTGTATAAATATAAAGCAAATTATTGCCGACAAACTCAGGTCTGCTCTGCCTGAGGGGATGGGAATGTACTGAGCAGAAAAAGACTAGAAAGTTAGGTATGTGGTTGAGGAAGTCTAAGCTTCACAAAGAATAGCAAAAAGCTGTTTTGCCCTCCTTACTGTTCGGTTATGGCAAAAAGAGTCAACTGAGACGTCCTTTTGATGGGAGTATTGCTGGGTTTACCAGACCCTGTGGACTGCCTTTTTAAATCTGTAAGACTGATCAAAAGAAAATGCTCGGCTACTCTAATCCTTTATGGGCATGTTTCGCTCTTGTACTATTTAATTTCTGATAGGCAAGTTCAGGACTGAACTAATTTACTCCTGGCATGAAGCCTGGGATGTAACATGCCAAAGAGCAGTATATAATAACTACAATTGGATGGAGGAGCGTAGGTCAGCACATGTTTCACACCACTCCTTTTACTACTGGAGTCATGGGGTAAAATCTACTCTTTTTGCCAACTTTGGTGAAGGTGTAAATGCACATGCACAATGTAATGGCTTTAAATCTTGGATTCCTACTTGTATGCACCAGATGGATCTTGTATAAATGTTCCACTTTACAGCATGTTAGCATTTGCTAGTAGTTAGCTGGAGGTTATAGCTGCCAGACTCCTCTGTGGCAGTTTCCAGGCTTAAAAGAAAAAAAAAAAAAGGCAAAAAGAGAAAACACAAACAGAGAAAACAATCACCCACACAAGAGGGAATGTTAGAATAATAGATAAAACAGTTTTAAGAATTGCATATACCTGTGTTTGTTCATGAACAGTATTTGATTTGGCTCGTCCTGACTTGAACTACTTGAGGCACATGAATATTAAGATTTTTTAGAAAAGCTACCTTGATTAATCAGTAGTGATTTCAAAAGTCTTATAAATGTTTGTGCATTGTACACAGGAGTATATTTATCTTAGGATATATATGTATGTGTATGTGTACACATTTTTCTTAAAAACAATTCTGCATCTAGATATGTTCCAAATTATTTTAACAATAATTTTATTTGATTCTATAGGTCAGAAGTATTTTTCAGCTTATTCACTGCCATACATAAAATGCATTTGTGCTATCTGAATTTGTTAGATGCTTTTGGCTTTGCTAACTGGATATCTAACTCTTCCAGGCTACATCTTTAAGGCATAATAATATGTATCTTATTAGGCCATGAATTCTTGCCTCAGCTTGCTCTTCTCTATACTTCAGGCATATATTAATGGTCTAGTAAAATATGCCTTAGAGTATCTACTTCTCATATTTCTCCATTTCTCTTTGCTTTTCATTTTCCTTTGGAATTAAATATGTAATTGCTGGGGGTGGGAAAAAAAAAAAAAGACAAAAGAAGGTTCCAAAAACACAGAAGAAAAATTCACCCATTCTATAATGTACATATTTAAAACCTAAAATACTGGCTGGGCAGCTGTTAAAAACAAAGCAAAGCCAGGCCTTTCTTAGCTAGCTTCTTTCTCTTGTTTTCTTTCTACTGCTTAATTCCCACTTCTTCCCATGACTTTCTTGTACTCCAACCAACAAGCACATTTTTGTCCTAATGAAAAGCATGTCAACACTCCTGTTTCAACATTACAGTTACAGGTGTATAATAAGAGGAACATGGTGCTGCTCCAGTGACTTCCAGGAGGATTTTTTCACACTGACACAGAGGGACAGTGCGGTGCTGTTAGTCCTGCCAAGTGCGAGGGACATCTTCATGCCTCACTCTCCCCCCTGAGTGTGTCGGAAGTTCAAAGCCTTGGTATAATCTGGCTGCAACCCTGAACAGGCAGCGCCTCTGGGCATGGAGAGGAGCATCCAGCCATGTTTGATGCTCCCCTGAAAGTCAGCGGCTGCAAAATTCCCCCTGCCTTGCACCAAAGGCATTGGAAGTCACACTCCTGGGCTCCCACGTCTCAAAGTGCAACACATGGGCCCTGTTTATGTGTTCGTTTCAACTTAAGCAGGCACTTGCTTTGGGACATTAGTCTGGTAAGACCTGTGTCTGTCCTCTGCTAAACTCAGACAGTACCACTCTTGGCAACTGGCTTTCAGGTGATGCCATTTTGTAGCACTGTGATTTCCTTCCTCTGCAAGGTCCTGTTCAAAATCTTTTGTTGTGGGGGAATTTTTTTTTCCCTAAGTTCCTCCTATACATGAAGAAGAAAATACCCATGTCTATGATAATAGCCAAATGTCACAACTACCTCTGTCACTCTTTTCTGCATAATCATGCCTGCATTTAACTTCAGATAATTGTCCCATGCAGTATTTATAGATGATAATGGCACATTTTTTAAAATGTAGGTAAAAATGTCTGGAAATTTAATAGTTGCACTTCCCACCATGGAAAGAACATTTGCAGAAAAACTAATTGTTACCAACAGCTCTAATTGCCAGCCTTTATCATTAAACTTTGCCTTGGGTCAGCCTTTCACTCTGCCCGATTATTAAGTACGGATTAAGAGGCTGTTACCAGCATTAACTTTGGACTCATGAGGCATCACTGTTCCCAAATACTCTGCACTTCATCTGAGCGAGCTTCAGCAGCAGAGCACTTTTCTTGGAACTTTCATTAGTGACCAACTTTCAGAGGGACTGAGGGCTGTAATTGGATTATTGCTTCCCTCTGGATGCAGAGGATACAGGCTTCTGCTTGTCTCACGCTGCTGCCGGGTCCCTCCCTGCTCCCTTCAACAGCTGAGGTATTGTTGAATGGCCACAGTCTGGGGGCCGTGTCCTTTTGTGCTGTGAGGGCTCACATTCCCTTGTGCTCTCCAACGGCGTCTCCCTACTGGAATGCTCGGTGGAATATTTTAAGCTTTGGAAGTGATCGCTTCTGAGCTCACCATGCTGGCCAGGATTGATATATGTGGGAGAAGAGAGATTTAAAATGCCTTTGGATGTGGTTTCCTAAGAGCTTATTTACCGTATGAATTGTTAAAAAAAATAATCCTGAAATGTGTGTATCATGCTGGGCCGTGCACAGTTTCCAGGCACATCTTACCGATAATATAAAAGTCTTTCCTGCCTGTTGAATTTATGGCTGAGATAGCCAGATTACTAGAAACACTTATGTGTTTAATCTTTTCATGTTTTGAGAGGGAGAAGGTAAGGCAAGGAAAATGCCATGGAATTGCTTTTTATTTTGTGGAGACTGTAAATTCTGTTATGGAAAATGTAATAAAGAGCAACTTAAACAAAAAGAGTGGCTGTGTGAAATCGCAAAATTTCCATTGGGTGAAAACAAATCCTAACTTTATGTACATTTCCCTGGAGAGATGTAATGTGAATGCTTACAGCTGGTTTTAGTTTCTTATTCCCTGATTAGGTTTAAATTAAAGGAAGGATGTCATATTGAATTATGAAGAATTACTTATTTTGTGTATTTTGGTTTATACGTACTTTCTATCACAGTCTCGCTGTGGCACTTGCGAAGACCTATTGAACATGTGCACACAAATAATATTAAAAGTGAACTGGCTACAGTGTAGTGGTTCTGACAGAGAAATGTGTAGAGCTCTCACATCTCCCTTTCTGGTGCCTCTGCCGCAAAGGGAAAACTACCCTGCCATGCTGAGCCTTCCCCTGCAAGACAGGTTGGTTGCCAGCTGAGAAAGAGGGGCTCCCAGGGGTCCTGCTGAGGGATCAGCAGCCCAGAACAACTTTGACAGCCTAGATCAGAGAGGAGAAGTTCACTAAGGTAGTCAGCGTATCCAAGGCTGAATGATACCTGGAGCAAGCTAAGCAGGAAGGCAGAAGGAAGTGCCTGAACCATCCATGCTGGCTAAATGTAGGCTCTTTATGTCTGCTTTCAGCGAGCATTCAGGCAATCCAGCAGCCCAGAGGTTTGAAATTCGCTCTCTGGGGAGATTTATGTCTCTCTTCCAAAGGCAAGTGCTATTTTTACTGGAGAAGATGGTATTATATGACTTATCTAAATAGTCACAGCTATATGGTGCAGCTCAAAATGGGTGCAGATTTAGTTCTGGTACAGATGAAAAGATTAGAAGAACTCAGTTTAAACAAATGGCGCACTCGAAGTCTTTGTGTGACTGTGTACAAAGAAAAAACACAAATTGTAAGTTTGTTTTAGAGCATTCCATGGGATCCTTCCATTATAATTTTTCTAGCAAATTATCAGCTCTGCAGTAGTTGTAAGACATAGAAGATTCATTAATAAAAACTACTCTGGAAAATATATATATATAAGGACATATATTTTTAAAATAGAGTGAAAAAAATTATATGAATTGCACAGAAAAAGTGCTGAGTGATGGTGTTTACAGAACTATGCTGTGTGCTGCAGCACACCATTTGGGGCTGGGATCAAAGGGGAAGAAGTCCTGCAGGAATTCTGTGCCTGGTGAATATCTGTATTTTGCACAAGTGAGCAAACAGCTTGCTAGCACAGCCTCTGCAGAGCAAGATGCATTAATGCAATCTAGAGATGCAAACAAAATGCTGTCTTGCTGCAGATGGAAATCATGCTTCTCTTAGATGCACAGAACTGAACATCCTATCTAGGTCTTCATGCTGCTGTAATTGACTCCTTTTTCCTTCTCCAGAAGAGGTTGTCTATACCTTGCTATGTTTTTCAGTGGAGGACAAGGAGCCTGCTGCTGACCCACAGGGTAATTTCAACAAAAAAGGTAGGATAATATTCTGAGAAGTGGGATTCTCAAAGCTGACAGACAAGGGAAAAGGGGGATGGAAACAAGGGTGTGAGAAGCAGTTTTACCGTGAGCCTCTGGGCATCCTGGGGAAAAGCAACCCTCAGGTATGTTTGCCTTGGCTTTCACTGAGCTTCCCCAAATGCTGTCCCCCCAGTCCCAATTAACATTAACCCTCCTTCCTTTAAAGACAGGGTATTTGTGCCAGATGTGCTGCTGGGGATGGGGAGACCACGCCTGGGAAAGCAAACAGTGGCATAGTCTGTTGGTGGGGGTGCTGCAGCCAGTTCTGGAGCATCCTGGTGGCCGTGTTCTCCCTACATGCCTCAGAGCCTGGGGAGGAAGAGGAGACCGTGGAGCAGGATGGGAGATGAGAAAGCTGCTGGCTGCGACTGAGCTTTTTGAGAGACACTGCCTTAAGAAAAAGAAAAGCAACAATCATGGCACTCTTATCCAGCAGAGGTATATGGCCATATCCTTATAATTAATTATGTGACTTATGGAGTAATTCTCCTGTCCTACCATTCAAGTTAAAACTCTTCAATGTGCTTAGAAACATCTAATCTGATGACCTCTTCAGTGACCATCAGCACAGCCCCTGGTTTTCATCCTCCGAAGTAAAGAACAGTCTGAAGATTATGACAATTTGCCAGTCACAGTGTGTAACATCTAATTCTCTTCAGTCAAGTCCATCTTTATGTTTGGCTTATGTCACAAGGCACTGGGACCTACACAGCCTCTGCAGGAACCAGCAGCTGCTTCATGGTCCTTATCCACTAGGAATTGATTATGTCTAGGTGTGGAAGCTGTCATGCCTTAGCAATGTCCTATGCATCGGCTCTTTCTTGTCTGCTAAAGACATTTGGATATCTGTAGTCTCCAGCAACACCTTTTTATAGACATAAAAATAAAAATTAACAAAAAAAAAAATTAAAAATAAAAATGGATTTAAACAGGCAGTTGCTTTTATTCTTGGAGAAAGGGTGACCAACAAATCCCATTCGTGCCCAGAAATTTCCAGATTTGTCGTGCTTTATCACTGTACGTACCCTGTCTGATATTGACTCAGAATATTTCTGTAGCAATTTCTCTTCTGTAACATGGAGGCAAAGGAGACATCTGCTTCTCAAGGTTACATTGTAAAATTAAATGCCTTTCTGTTTTGAAGCACTTTAATGCAATATGAATAGGACCCATAAAAATATCTCAAACTGAGTGAAAGAATATTTTATTACACACATTTTAGAAAAAAAGCCCCTACAGAATAGACAATGGACACTTTATCAGCTTTTCTACCTTCCTTTTTAAATCAATTATGAGAGATATAAATTTGTAACTTCACTACATCAATGCCTTTTTTATTTTTCTTTCATCCTCTTTGCATATTTATAACTTATTGGAGCTTCTATGTCTCCTTTCAGGCAGATTACCTTTTCCTATCAATCTGTGATGTTTTGCTAAGCAAATAGAATATCCTTGAACAATATCACTCTTCAGTCAGTCAAGTCACTGATTTATTTCAGCTTTGTAAAACTGAGACATTTTCAAGTTCCCAGTGTATACATTGCCACCGATATCCTATTTTGTCTGCACACAGCAAATGCAACTGGATTAAAGTTGCTAGTACCACAGCAACTCTTAATTTTTTTTGTTTCATTGTTTTCTGGCCTTTCTCATGCTCAGGAACAGAGGGCAGTGGGAAAGAATGAGTAAAACAGGTAGTTGCTCTACACACACTCATGTGCAAAAAGAAAAGTTTAAAAAAATTTACCTCTGCTTTTGAAACCTGGGTTTACTCCTGCATGTTCTTGACTGAGATAGAGACCAAGAAAGATGTTGGTCCTGCCTGTAGGCTGTAGGTCCCTGAAGTCCCTAGTCTCAAAAAAGGAAAACAGAAACAAATTTTCCAGTACCAACTACTCAATTACACCCTTGCTGTCAGGCGAGGTGTTCCATGAAGTGGGTTGGTGTGTTTTGGACATGTCACTGAGTGATGCATTTAATCAAGAACACCTTGCAGTTGTGAGCCTTGTTATTTTTTCTTTTTTTCTTTTTTCCTTTCCCCCCTTTTTTTATTCTTCTCTCTTTTTTCTTTTTCTGTCCGTCTTTCCTCTGTTCCCTCACCCCTCTTTTGCTTTTTTCCCCTCTCTCTCTCTCTCCTGAATAGCTGAATCTATTGACAAGTAAATCCTCTCCTTCAATTACTTTAATATGTTTTCATACCATGTTTGCTCCACTTTATTTCTCAGCTTTGTTATTTCCACTCCCCAGTAAAATCTATCACCTCTGAGTGAGTTATTTGCTTTTCTGGACTTCAGCAAATACCACCCACTCTGTTAAGGTCAGGCTCCAGCTCCTTGGCTTCTCTATTGTTCTGTCCCTTCCTTACCCACTCTGTCATTGCAGTACGACAGCTCCAGCTGGGAGGGCAGGGAAATCACTCCCTCAAGAGCAGTTTATCACAGCAATAAATGTTATGTGTTTTACTAGGATGCCATCAAAGTTCACCATCACACCATCATGCTGAAGTAGAAACAATTGTTTCTTTTATTCATCTGTTATATATACTTTATTGGGTAGGTGTCTATATCCTGCAGCGATCAGCATCCTGAAGGTACAAGGCACTACTTTTAGCTTCTGCTGTGTTGTGAAAATTCTACAGAATTAGCAGTGAGAAGCATCATAATATTTTTAATTAATTACTGCTTCTCAGTTTTCTTCCTGTTCTCCCTACTGCCTGGGTTTTAATTACTTTGCTCACATAGGCGTCTCCAAAGTCACGTCATTAAACAGTATTCATGGCCTTTACATTTCTTTCAGGTTATTTGCTTCTTTTTATGGTACTGCCTGTGCCAGCTCTGTTAACTTCAAAGCATAACAAGCCTGAAATTTTTGTAATTGCAACTGGTACTCAGCAGAATTGGGCCAGTCATCTGAATGGATCTGTCATTTATGAAACTAAATATTTTAATTTTTTTTTTTTTTAAGATACAAGAAAGTGAAACCTTTGTGCTTACGTTCCCTCCCCCCTCTTCCGACTAAATATTGATATTTCCTCAGCCAAGAGAGCTTAATAAAAACTGAGAATAGACTTTACTACATTAATTTCATCCAGTAGAATTGCTTGTAGCAATATGAAAACAAGTTGTTGAATGTGTGACAGGGTAATTCACTGAGCACTAAAGGAAATTGCTAAAAACAAAAGAAATTTGTTATACTCTAAGCTCTCAGTGACATATGAACACTCCAGTATTCTGTTGGGAAAAATGGTCAGCAGCCTTGCTCTGACATATGTTAGGTATCTCCATTCCCTGAAATGCAGGTTTGGATTGACTGAAATTATCTGAGGATTTAGGTTAAATTCCTAGCAATGTTTTCAGTCAAGAGCATGGAGAAAACACTTGAACACTTGAAAAGCCAGAATATTTTGTGCAACATTTTTCTAGAGAAACCTCTTTCTTTTCTCATTTTTTGGGGATTATTAAACTTTTTTTTCTTCAGAAGACCATGTGTCAAAATCTGTCTCAATTTAGTAAGGGGAAGAGAAAGCAACACCCAAGCCTAGTGTTTGGAGCATATCTTCCACTCTCTCCTCTCCCTGCCACTGTTTGCCCTCTCCTGCCACTGGCACTGCAGTTACCTACAATGATCATTGCAGAGACAACACTGTGGCTGCCAGTGCTCCTAGGGACCTATTTCACCATGAAACAGAGACTCAAAGTCAAGCTAAAACACAGCCAGCACCCCTTAAAATTACTTCACTGGGGACCTTTGTAAAGACAGATCAGGAATTCAGTGATAGGACTGGTCCCTAGAGTCAGGCTAGGTACCCTTGAGAAAACTAAGTACTCTGCTTATATACAGCTGGGATGTTAGTTTTGGGACCACTGTATGGCTCATTTCATTTTATGTTATACAGGAATGCCAGCTGAAACAAATTGGAGAAAACTTTGCTTTTACTAATGAACCTTCTAATGTATATTGAGTCTGCAAGAAGAAGAAGAAAAAGAAGAAGTATCACTGGAGGGTGGGACTCAGCTCCAAAGAGGTAAATATCGAGTGCAAAAGCAGTGGATCATTAAATGAGATGATACAGCAGGGCTGTTCCTACTGGTGTCCACAGCTGTTTTCTTTCTGCTGCTATGATCAGTGTTCACTTTTTGGTACCTGATTCAGCTGCATTAAAAACTTTTGATCAAAAGGCAAAGAAGGGCATATATTCCTGCTGCATATTGTCCCAGGTTTGAGGGTTTTTTCCAGGTGGAGATAGATACTTGGCCACAAATATTGTAAGAAGGTTGTGTCCTTGCCTCTATGGTCTTTAAAGAAAGAATGCTGAGGGTTAACTGTTTGGTTACTCAAAACAAGTGTAAATTCTTGAGCCCAGGAGCAGTATTTCCTAAGTGCATTCCTATTAGGATAATAGTGTGACTTCCCACCACCTTGGCTGTGGGGCACTGACATGTAGTTCCAGAACCCAGCCAGGGTTTGGGGCTGTTTTCTGATGGGTAAATTGGTGGTCAGCAGTTAGAACAAGAGCTGAATGAGGCTTTTCATGTGAGATAGTTCAACATTTGCATGGCCCTGACTTGGGTCACTTAAAGGTTTCTGTGGGTTCAGTCATCTTCAGGCAGCACAGGCTTTGTACTCCACCAAATTCTAGAGCTAGGGTTTCAGAGCTAGGAACAGGAGATCCAGGAAGCACCGCACTTTTTCCACCTGGCTTCCACTTCTTTATTTTGAAGACCAAACACTGCCTCCATGTTGGGATATGCACTTATTTCACAGCCCCCAAGAGTACTGGAGCCTGTGCACTGCCAGCCACTGGAGAGGGAGGAGTTACCTTTGCCTGCTACTATTATCCCTGGTTTTATCTAAGGCTGGAATGCATCTGTGCATTGTTAGGGTGTTATTCCTAATTTTTATCTCTTGGCTTTCCTTCAGTTCTAAGCCACTGACCAAAGGTAGTAACGTATAAGCTGGCACTGATGGCAAGAGTACAATCACTTTTACACGTTGTAACAGGTTCCTCTGGCCTTTGAGTGCCTGCAGACTTAGTGCAGTTTTATATGGATGAAAAAAAATACAAACAAAGAATAGATTTGTTTAGTGTAGCCAGCTGAGACCAAAGTCAAAGAGACAGCCTCTTATCCATCTCAGACAGCTACAAAATGGGAGACTATTCAAATACAGCACAGCAGCAAAACTTTACAGTAAAGGCAATAATGATTGTGGGGCATCTCTAATGCCTTTCAAGTTCATCAAAAATTACTTTACTTCCATTTTGGTTCACATGGTCAGGTCCCAGAGACCAATAGCTTAATGATTCTGGGAATATGCAGGTGCTCTTTTAGTAAACTGACTTGTATTTAATTTGGTTTGAAGTGTTGTCTCTGCTCAAGGGAGTGACTATGGCTTTCTGCGTCAAAAAACTTTTCACATCCCATCCCTGTGTAACCAGAGCTGTTCAATAACATTGTGCTCTTCCTGCCATTACCTTTTAGAGCTGTGTCACATCTCATCCAAGGTAGCTCATTATTCTGAACTCCAAAATTAAAAGCAAACAAACAGATTATATAAAGCCTTGCAAAGCCTGTAGTCCTTTTGCATAGCTGTGCTATCTGCAGCTCAGACCTCTGCCTCCTCAATATGAGCATGTTTGGGTAAAAGAGTAGGGTCCAAATGATAGATGGAATGGCTGCATCATATCTTGGGAAAACATTTAAAAGGGTGTTTTGTTTCTGTGAGCACATTTGGGGCTTGATGTAATAGAGCTTGCAAGAGTTGATATAGAGGAAATTATTGCTTCTCAATAAAATTCTCCATTTTTATTGGCTCACATGCAGAGAATGGCAGCCAGCTGATAAAATACTCAATGGAATTTTCTTTCCATCTAGCCATGCGCTGCTCTACAGCGATGAAGTGTGTCCTTTTTTCAAATTGGGCAAAATTATGATTGTTTGAAAGCATTTTGTGTTTATCATATTACTCTTTATGTGGAAATCTGCATATTTTGTGCTTTAACTAAAATTTTGCCTTTTAAACCTGCTGGCTGTGATAATAAAGTTAAAAAATAACCATAAAAACAATCATAGAGATCTCTTATCCCTGTCAGATACTTACAGGCAAACTAAGATGCATATTCTGCAAAAGCATTTTTAGCTTTCCACATGCTGTTTGGATTCCCTATAGAATGTCTAGTTAAGGAGATACAGATATATGTATACATACATATATACATAATACAGCTTTGTAAGACGGGAACTATAAACAACATTTGCAAAATATTATTTCATCAGGGTCATGAAAATCTAGAAAACAGATCAGCTCTACTATCTTCCCCAAGATAAACACAGACTTTCTCACACATTTAAACTCAGCAACGTTACGTGCATTTACTAATAACAATTCCTTAACTTTCCAGAATGGAAATTCTGCCGTTTCCTACTCATTTAGTTACTGGAAAATATGAAACATTTTATCACATTAAACTGTAGGTGGGTTTTGAGTTTTTTTTGTTCCCAAGGGGGAATTAGATTCCTAAGTGTAAGGGCCAGAAGAGGACCTAGATGGCAGTGTTTTAAGTGTCTGCCCTCTGGAACAATAACCACACTCTCCATCCTCCCAGGGTGTGCAGAGAGAAAGATGGGTTGCCCAAGGAGAGAAGCCCCTGCAATCAGAATTACCCAGACACAGAGCACCAAGGATGTTAAGCCTTGTCCCTTCTGCAGCACTACAGGTGAGGCTCCCCTGTACATGTCCCACAGGTGCTTCAAGGGGCATCTCCAGCAGCAAGGTTTAAGAGTGTCTTTTCTACCCAAGACACCCAAGAGCACTCTCCTGGTGGGTAACTGTGAAGGCACCAAAAGCACCATCTGGCAGTTTTCACTGTTGCTTGTGAGGAATCAAAGCCTAGTAACAGGGTAGGTTGTGTTTCTGTGGGCCTCCTGCAGCATCTTCTCTGGTCACCAATTTCTCTGCCTGGTTAACAGGTGGGCTGTGTCCTCCTGCAATCCTGGCAGATGTAGCTGCTAGGGAATTGTAAAAATTTAAAAAAAGTAGGAAGCCAGTTGAGCTTGATGCTACAGGGCTCAGTTGAGCAAATATTGCAGAATAACAGTTTTGCACCCAAATCACAATGTATCACCTGAAATCTGCTTTCCATGCTATTTCCCACCATGCCCTCCCATTTCAGTGACATTTTGGCTAGAATTCAGCAGGGGCTAGGTTCAGCTGAGTAAAAACCTGCTTATCTGTGGCAAGGCAAAGCAGCTCAATGCTGTTCAAATCTGGCCTGATAAGTTGTAGGGGTTCCAGGGTACTAATGTATTACATCTGCTTCTGGGCAAGCTTCAGCTGACCAAGGGATTTAGCAGTGGAAACTGAGGTGTCTAAGCCCATTTCTTGGCTCAGACCCGTCCACTACTTTTGTACTAATGATAGGCTCAATTCACCTACCTCTCTGGCACTGGAAATTTACAAACTGCCGCAGCTTTCTCATCGTTATCCAGTTTGGTTTTCTGGTCCCAGGATGCTTCCTCTGGAAACTTCTAGCTCAGGTGGAGGGGAAACCACACAAAGATGATAGCAATCATTTTCATATTGCTTGTAGAGTGCACCATGACTGGTGGGTCCCCATAACCATGGAAGAGGCAAGTCCTCTGACTGGTCCGGCAGAGGCTGGAAAAGAGTACAGCAATGGGAGAGAGCTTTCTTGTAATGCACAGCATCCTCTCTACAGAAGCCCTGAGGGACACACTGGTGTGTTGGCATGTTTCCAGCTGGTGGGTGTGATTCACCTGACTCACCCCCTGAAGTGTATCCACATAACATCCACACATTAGGTGCATAAATCAACTTTCACCTGAAGAATGGGAATTCTTTGTTGTCAAAAGAATGTGAGCTGTGAAGAACCTGCAAAGCGTATTATAGCAGTCCTGAGTGGTTGTCAGCTTTCCAGAGGGTTACGCTGTTAGCTGCAAACATCTCATTGTTCAGTTCCTAGAGCTTTCCAGGCCTAAAGTCTCCTTGTCTGAATTGTCAAACATATCATTGTCACCAGAGACAGCCAGCACAGGAAATAATGCCATGAAAAAATCAAGTGATACAGCATTTTTGCAAAACCTTTTACAAATCTGTATTAAAACCAGTCTTTTCTTTCTTATTAAATTAGCATCATACTATGCTGAAAGTTTTATGTGCAGGTTGAAGAGTTACAGCTAAATGAGGTTATGACTCATTATGGCAAGAGGCAGCAGCATTGACCCATACTTGTCTCCCAGTCTTCCAAATCTTATCCATTCCACGCTTGGTTTACCACAAAAATGGCCTGCATTACTGTAAGCTTAAAACAAGAGGGACACACTTTAACATCAATTCTGTGTTTCAAATGTGCAGTGATGGTTTAGTTAACGGGAAGCAGATTCAAGCCTGCTCCAGACACACTGGCAATTAGGCATATATCAGTTCTCCATTCTGACAGAGCAGAGACCGAAAGGAGATATCCTTTCTCTGGAGCGTGGAGAGAACCAATTAGAGATCTTAGGAAGTATTTAAATGGAAATACTAGATTTTGAGTAAATGAAGTGTAATAATGAAATTAATTTCTGTGATACTCACTGCTAGGAATTGCTTCCTAACAGGAAAGTATAAAGAAGATAAGTCCTCTTCTCAGATGTGCAGAGCAGAAGGACAGACAGACACAGGAAAGTGGGAAATCCCAAATCAGTATAAGGAGCTGTCAGACCCTGGAGCAGGTTGTGCAATCCCTGTCTTTGGAGATATTGAAAACCTGATAGTACAAAGTGTTGACCACTTGCTCTAACAACCTTGTTTGAGCAGGAGGATGTTGTAGGTGAATACCTGAGGTCCCTTCCAACCTACACATTCCTCAAATTGCATCTGTGAGAAAAATGGATGTCCTGCAGTACTATAGCAGTGGCAGGCTCATTGCAGGCACCATGCAGTGGAGAAAGGGAAGAAGCAATGTTGCTTTGAATAGAGTTTTCTGGAATATACCTGGACAATCTGCTGGAGAGGAAAGGAAGATGACTTAGTCAGATGGATGTTGGTTTCTGCACAGCACTTGTTTTAGGGAGGGTTTTTTAAAATTTTAAGTATTTTTATTAATTAACTTATTCTTCCCTCTGCCTCCTTTAGTGAGGCCTAAACAAGAAGTAAACATATCTTTTTAATGCATATTGTCACAGGGACAAAAAAACCAGTGTTACATATATTTGCTAAGAAGATCCAGCTACAGCAAGAGACCAAGTAACTGTTGTGAAAAGACGCATGAACATGATGAGAAGGCAAGAAGTTACAAGATGTGTAAATAGAAGAGACTCCTACAGGTAGTAAAGACTCAGTGATGCTTATTATCACCTTTGCATTTCTACAGTGTTTACTATAGCAGAGTTCAAGAGCCAATGGCACAGTCACTGAGCAATTGTGTGGTGGTTGCTGTTGACCACAGAATCACAAAGTATGCTGAGCTGGAGGGGACTCACAAGGATCATTGAGTCCATCTCCTGGGCCTGCACACAGCAGCCACAAGAGTCACACCATGAGCCCGATAAGGGAACTCATGCCTTCCAAACAATAAAACAATATGATTATGCAGAAGCTCCTTGTTGTTTAAAATACTCCCCACTCACACATCTCACAACTTTGACTTAATACCCTACTTATACACTTTGCTTACTTATCTTATACTACTTATACATGTACAGTTCCATTACTGATACATAACCTATACAGTTCACTTACATTTTATAACTTCCACGTAACACACTACTTATACATCTTACTTACTTATACCTTCTACCTGACACACTACTTATGCATTTTACTTATTTATCTTATACTACCTGTGCCTTTAAATCTACTTATACATTTAACAACTTATCCATAATACAGTACATATACATTTTGCAACCGCTGTGCATGAGATCACACATTACTTTATTGGTCCCTCTATTTTGTCCAAGAGCTGCACACACATCTTTCAGAAAATGTGATTGGTTCTAATCCAGTGAGGCGTAGTCCTTTTTAATCTTGGTATTTAGTTTTTCAACTTCTTCTTTTCCAATTTAGTACAGTTTACCTTTCAGTCCTTGATGAATTCCTGAGGGCTCTAACAGGTGGGGCTTCAGATCCAGGCAAGCAGAGTCAAGATGATGGCAGCAACAAAACCCACCCAGTGATCAGCAGCCAAGTTAGTCCAGGAAATCCAAACAAGATAACAAAGGCCAGGAAGCAGATGTAAACCCATCTCTCCTCCTTCTCTTCAGACTGGGGCTTAAAAATCTTCCAGGAATTGATTTGCTGCAGCTGAAGGTGGAAGGCCAGGTGAAGCTGGTGAGGGTAATTCCAGCCTGGTCCCACTATGAGGGCTCTGGTAAGAATAACGAACAATGGTTTGGCTGGGGCACACTATCAAAGTTCAAATACCTTACAACAGTCCAAGAGCCTTGTCCTTATGCTTCTTGAACTCTCTCGGGCTTGGTGCCATGACCACTTCCCTGGGCAGCCTGTTCCAGTGCCCAACCACCCACTGGGTGAAAAACCTTTTTCTAATATCTGACTTAAACCTCCCTTAACACAGCATCAGGCTATTCTTTTGGGTCCTGTCACTGAGCACTAAGAGACGAGATCAGTGCCTGCCCCTCCTCTTCCCCTCACGAGGCAGTTGTGACTGCAATGAGGTCTTCCCTCATCCAAGTGACCTCAGCTGCTTCTCATATGGCTTCCCCTCAAGGCCTTTTACCTTTGGACATTCAAATGATGCCAGCAGATTGTCAGGAAAGTTTAGAAATGATGCCAGCAGATTGTCAGGAAAGTTTAGACAGTGGAAGTAGACAATGTGATTCTTTAGAGCAATAAGTAGCATTTTAGTATTTGCTTTCAGAGTGAGTTCTAAAAGATGGCTTGTGACTGCCATAAAGGGTGCATGTCTCATGTTACTCTTGTTGGAAGGAGCCGTGGTTTGAGACATTGGTGAGGTACTTCTGTGGCTTGGCTGATGATTCTCATTCATTTCTTCAATAGATTTGGGTTAATATCACTGGATGCTTCAAACAAGCTTCCTTAAAACAGTGCTTCTGACAACAACTGAAACACAAAAATGGGCATTGAAAAATTATTATAATCCTAAGGAGCACTGCTTTCTTCAATTTTTTTCTTCAGATTCACATTCACAAGTGTATAGAGATGTCATTTATGTCCTAGACACATTAATTTCTGATTTTTTTTCCTTTAACTCTCTTAATTGGAAGAAAGTATGTTGTTGCTGATTTATGAACTCTTCAGAAGTGCCAGGGATCATTTTAAATGTACACAGCTGCTCTGCAGTAGTTTAACTTGGCAGATAGTATTAAACCATTGAATTGTGTCATTTATTTGTGTATGCACACAATAAGTTCCTTGTGCAGGTTCTTCAGAAAAAGTCTCAATGTTGACTCGGAAATGTGGCCTAAAAATAACCTGGCCTCATGATTTATTGTTTTGGTGCTTGTCTCCAAACACTACATCTAAAATGAAGAATGAGATACCATGTATACCCCAGATAAGGCAACGGAATGGAAACCATCCATAAGAGGAGCTACAGACTGAGGTCTAAAATGGAAAAGTTCCCAGGGTGAACGAGCAAGACACACAATGGGAATCAACTCGTGTTGTTGGTATTTGGGAATGCTGCAACTTATTTCTTTGCTAGGCAAGGGAGTGTATGACGTTGTGTAATGAGAAAGAGCAGCAGCCATGACAGCTGTATCACTGGTTGTAATGGAGTATAAATCAGGGCAGTTTACTCTGTCATTCCATTCAGGGCATCATAAAAGTAACGCCTGTCATCTGGAAAAAATCTAAACTCAGAATAATATAATGCATTTTACATGCAGCCTATAGAGTGTATAAAATCCTACAGTACCAGAAAATAAAACACTTGGAAATTAAGTCTTTATACTAAGGGGTGACATCTGCAAATATATTCTACAATCAATACTATTTGACTTGATTTATGTCTTAAACTATTCTATGAGGGGAAAAAAAATATCAATATAGATTATATTATAGCTCTAAAAAATAACTTTTTAGGCCATGATACTAATCTTTTTGATCCATACCATTTAATGTATTGGAAAGCAAAAGATGTTCCCTTATTCCTCCTTTGGCTGTAAAATGGACTGAAAACAGCCTTTGGGGAATTGTAGATTCAGTTACATCCTCAACAACAGAACCTAATGGGCAGGGTTTAAAGACTGATTGATAGACATCATCTCTTGATGATCATAGCAGAACTTTTTAGGCTGCTGATTGCAAGCACAGACATTCTGGAAAGCAAAATTTATGCCTGACAGGCTTTTTGCCGTGTTTTGTCTCCTCTTTTCTTTCCTCCCCTCAAACCAGATTTCAGCAATCAGACCTGGAAGTCAGTTACAATGGCCAAAAACACAAGCCAAGACTATGATCAGGTGCATAAGTTTCAAATAATTTTCTTTGGTAAATGGTCTAAAATACAAGAATTTAAAATGAAATAGAAAGTAAGTTTGTCCTAAAGCTCTAGAAAATGATGAAATTTTGCACACTGGAAGGTTTAAGAACTACAGGAACTTCAGAGAATGGGTGCAAAAATAGTTATTAATGATGATTCAGTTCTGTCATCTGCCTCTGTCACAAAGTCTCCATGTGCTCTGGGGAGGTATGACACAGAAAATTAGTTGTTTCCAGGAGGTCATGAAATTTCTGTCATTTTGTTATGAATGGCTGTGAAGCAAAGATTTATTTTTTATCCAGAGTCAGTGCTGGCAATGACTGATGATATTGAAATGTCCGTCAGATTTCCCTTTTTGTTCATTGCCTGTTGAGGTGGAAACTTGGTGCTACCTGTGAGGCAGTTGTGGAATCACCCAGCTGCCTCAGTCAAGATGTCTGCGTAAAGGAGCTCAGACCCTCTCAGGGTGCAGAAATGGAGCACCCTGAATCTTCTGCTCTCAAGAAACTAGGCTACTTTGCTACCCCTCAGAGTGTAAAAGCAGAAAGTATTATCAGTGATCCAAGTGAAGAACCTCAACACTGCTGTCTTCTACAGCCCCAGGCCTCAATGCAAATAAATAAGGCCCATTTGCTGACATTGGATACAGGTTCTCTGCCCTATGACAAATGGGTAGCACATTTATGAGCTGGTGGGCAGAATGCTGGAGAGATAACTCAGGCCATCTAATTCATATGGAACTTCTTGGTCCCATTCATCATTCCTACTAGCGTGGTACAAACCACAAATCTCGTCTGTAGTAGTTTTGTGACTGCTACTTCTTCACTGCAGTGAGAGTTTGGGGTTTTTTGGAGCACACATCGTGCTTCAGAGAACAGAAGAGGTTTTTTTCTTAAGGCAACAGGAAAGGAAATAAATATTAATGCAACTAACACAGTAGATAAGAATTGTCTTGGTAGATTGGTCTTCTGTTGTTAAATCTTCTACATTAAGTTGGACCATCACAATATAAGGCATTTTAGTCAATAATTTTTTGGGTGGCAATTAATACACCTTTATGTTGACATCACCCACAGTTATCTAATTTTAACATTAAAGAACAGAGGGAAATGTTGGAAGTGTCCTCTGTGCATCACTTCACTGCTACACAGGCCCAGCACAATGTGCAGAACAATAGCAATCATCAGTTTACCAAAGCTGCAGCTAGAGCCCCACTAAAATGTTGGAGGATGAAATCTTTACAATTGTTACAAACACAGTATTTTCAAAGCAAGCTTGTTACTAGGCCAGTGGTGCAGATACTCTGTGAATGGTATCTTGCTCTTCATGAGTTAAAGTCATGTACCGCAGTCTCAGGAACCAGTCAGCAAACAAGCTCCAGAAAGCACCTTTAAACCTGAACAGGACTAGAGTTTCTTTTATTGGGATGTCAGGTTTGCAGCCCTGGCAGTAATGGCACACTGGTAACTTGTAGTTAATTGAATAATGTCTTTATCTAGAGCTAAATTTTCTATATTCAATGGACTGGCCTGGGATATGGATGGAGCACAGCTATACCACAGACTAGACAGACCTGCAAAAGTCAATCCCTCAAGAGAGCTTGGGCTTGGGTAATTATTCTTAAGGAAAACTCTTCAGAGAAGAGCTAGTTATCTCTCTTCTTCAGTCTTAGAAGGCAGATGACAGCGTTGTTCCCTTTGCCAAAGATATATTCCACTTTTGTATCAGTGAAAATCCACATTAACAAGGATTAGAAGGCTTAAAACACCTTTTTCTTTTTTTCATCTCCCTTAAGGACAACCTTATAAAAAGGCATATAAGGCACAGAATGCAGCCTTACTCGTCATAAATCCTTCTGGCTCTTCAGAGATATGATCTGAATACCTTTTGGTGTGTTGGAAATGCAAAGGCAGATTTTGCTGCTTTAACTTGCTTCTAACTGTGAAAGACAGACTCTCTTGCTGCTACTGAAGAGGGACACATTTTTGACTGAGAATCCAAAGCTCGTCAGATATTCTACTTTATTTAAAACACCTTTTACCAGTCTGAATTAACTGGATTAATTAAAGAAAATATATGCCATCCTAAAATATTTTGAAAATTCTCTTCTTTGGTCTTTTAAATAACAACAATAATAATAATTTTAAAATCTCAGCTTTTGCATGCAAACCAACAAAACAAAAATGTTATTTCTTGTGCAGAAGTAAGAAAAATCAAGTATTCATGTCTTGGGAGGGTGTTAATGTTCTCATTTGTGTGAGAGTATATTTCTGGCAATTTTTATTAGGAAGAAACTGAGGGTAACAGAGGTAAATAGTAAGACCCTGACCTTGAGAGTATTTTGAAAATGCAATTAGTGCTGCAGAGACTCTGCCGTGTCCACCCAGAGATATCAGATGCAGGTCTGTGTAGTCCAGCACTCAAATCCTGCCTATCAGCTGGATGTGTGATCTAGAAAATGATGGAGAAAACCTGTAAGCCAACTATCAGCTTAGAAACCACAATATCTTCAGATGTTAGGATAAGTAAAAAGTTCCATTTTTGACAATAAATATTGATAGTCTTAATGTTTTTTAAGATGAGTATTTTAAAGAAGGAAAGAAACCAGTGCAGTTGTCATCCCTGTTGAGCAGAACCTTACCTTCCTGACCACTAGAAAAAGCCTTGCCTGCTAAAGACTGGTTCACTGAGTATTTCTGAGTATGGGCATACAATGTTTTTACAATGAAACATAAAACCAGGCAAAACCCCACCTGGGTTCAGCTTTTTTTTAATGAGCTGGAAGTTCAGATTTGAGCTTACCAAAGATTGATGATTCCTGGAGATAGATTTGTGGTTCAGGTTTGAAACATAATTCTCTGCATGCTAACACACACATGCATGGCAGATAAAAACTATTCAAGTAGGGAACTTGAAATATTGAACTATTTCTAGGGCAAATACCTCTAAAACCTCATTTTTCCTGTTCTTATTTTCTGTTCAACTGAATGTGAGAAGACACAAAATTTCCACAAAATTGGAATTGTGGTAACTACAGAAAAAATAAATTGCTCTCCTCCAAAAGGCTTCCCCCAGGTGTGTTTGTAAGGTCAGGTTAGAACCTTCTCAGCATTGCAGAGTCTAAATTAGTCCTGAACCAGAATCATACATTAATCAAAATGAATGAAAATTTTCCTTTAGCTGGAGTGATGAGGCCTGTGGTTTGGGAGCAGAAGGATGTGATTACTGCTCATCAGGCTATATCCAGACCAAAATCTGCTCTGTTACACTGGCGTAAACCAGTAATAATTCAGTTAGGTATTGGGATTTATAGTACAATGCACTGGAAGTCAGGAACCGATCCTCAAAAAACAGTCTTGGAAATTAACTTTCACTGATCATTTTAATATCAGTGATACTATTGCAATTCTTCTGATAACTAATCCAGACACCCTTTTGGTAGGCATAATGGACAAACAAATGCAGATGCATTCAGTGCACTGGGAGGCAGAGGGATTACTCTAAATCTTAAGTGCCGTATTTGGAACTTTTCATGCACTTTCACATCTCCAGAAGAGCAACCTCTGAAAATCCTGCAGTCCCTTCTCCTGCTGCTGTCTTTTCCACCCTGACTGTAAAACAAGCCTCTAAGACCTGCTTCTCAGAATGGTAAGATGACTCAGGCAGTAAAGTTCAGCATCATCTGGGGATACCTGTGACACTGCCTCCAGGATTCAGCCCTACAACCCCAAAGCCATAGAAAACTGTGTGGTTTGGAACTTGGTCCACTCCACAGTCCTGAGACACAGGTGAGGGGTTATGGCCACATGAGTCAAATAGCAGCTAAATGTTGTGTTAACATAACAATGTTATTTATCAACACTGTTTTAATCGATAACTATTTCAAAAAATAGAACTCTTTTTAACACCTGATGCTCAGTGGTCTTAGATGTGTGTGCTGGATCACTGTCAGGGCACAGCTGGAAACAATCTTCTTGAACTACATTTTGGGGAAGGAAAGCCTGTGGAGAGGTGCTGTGCTGCCATCAGTGCTGCAGTACACCTCATGGGAGGCTGTGTCCCTGAGCTGCAACACTCTGCTTCCCTGAGAGAACAGGCCTCCAGCCCCGGAGCCTTCAGCTTCGTTACAGCTGGCCAAAGCTCGAGGCCTGCTATCACCAGAAAAGTTTGCACAGACTCATTTCAACATAAGTGTCAGAACTTCACACCCCTTCTTGTACCCTCCTTTTGTTTTCCTCCAGGCATTCCCTGTAGGGCCTGTGGGCTGAGGGGTGCCTTTGGCAATCTGGCTGTTCCCAGCAGGCAGCCAGAGCCTGCTAAGCCTCTGGAGGGACTGGAGGTGTGATCCCCCGGCAAAGACTGAGAGTATGTGCTCATCTACAGATCTTCAGCTTTTTTATTACTGCTTTGTTACTTATTTATTACTGCTATTCTGCTGGAGCTGCTGTTGGAGATTAGTAGGATCAAAAAAAAGACAGCAAAATCAGATTTGGACAAATTTTATTAGCTATTATTTATGTCAGTTTTTCGTGTCTGATACCACAAATGAGCCAGAAGAGTAGAGTGTTTTTTGCAGTAAGACACTCATGCAGGACTGACACGATTATTGAATGTGGCTTTTAATAACAATAAAATTAAGAAGATGTTTAATGAATACAAATCCTTTCTTAAATATTGCCATAACGTATGTTAATTTAGTTATAGACAAACTGTACATATATGTAATTTATTGTATTTTTACATGTATATCTCTAAAATTAGGAAAAACAAGATACAATCATTCAATAAAATTTGAACTTTCCCTTTTTCATGTTTTTGCCCTCGTTAGGTTCCAAAAAACTGGACATTCCTTTCCCTTTATTTCTATGAAATTATAAAATATAAGTCAATAATCCAGCAATCCTAGATTTAAATTCTTTTTTAAAACAGATTAATTCTTTATTCTTATAATAAAATAAAACTAAAGAAAAGCTGAGGTGTAAGAATCGCAAATAGTAGCTGTATTATTCAAGCACTGGCAGCTGCTCTTTTTCTAGGAGCCTTGTGATGCTGGATGTTTCTCAATAACCTGTTCACATGTTTCGCTTTGAGCCTTAGCTTTGCAGCTCTTTTTCCTCCTGAGTTAGATTTGAATGGATTGCTGATGTTAGTGCGAGTTGTGGATCACTTCCTAGGCTGCTCTGGAAGTTGAAGGTTACTTGCTGATGAGCAGAATTAAAAAAAAAATAGAATATTCTCATAGTCTAGTACCTTATAGTTGTAGGTGACTCTTCTTTACTTTTTTTTATGTTGTTGCAGAGGAGATGGAAAGAGTTTTGCAGGTGTGAGGAGTAAATATCTTGTGTATCCTGCCCAAGTGCATGGCTGCACACTGGTTAACTTGGATAAATTAACCCAGGATGACATTGCTGTGACTATGGGGCTTCCTCTGTCTTCTGGGTAGCTGGTTTCCTTCTCCCACAACCACAATCTTTTCTCTTTTTTTTATAGATAGCACTAAACTTTGTACTATGTTCCACAAAATAATCTCCATCTTCCGGACACGTCAACGGCTTTCCATTCTCCATCTCTTACTTCATTGTGGCCAAATGCCTTGCAGTTGATGAATAATGGGTTTATTCTTCCTTTGACTAGGTACCTTTATGTTATCTCTTGGAATATTTTTGCTCTGCAGGCTGGCACCAAAACAAAATTAAAAACATTAATGGAACTTCAAAACAAGCCACCTACTCTTGGAAACCTTACTAGTAACTTGGTCAGCTTTATTTTGTCCATAATGTATTTTAAGATGTTTATCTTGGAAATGAGAACAGTGGCCAATTCCAGCTTTCATGGCTCTCATTAGTTTATTGCATCTAAAAATGACCACAGAAACTCAAATGTATTTCTAAGAACAATATTATGGTTCTACACAACTGTTTGGAATGAGGTCATAGGCATGGCTTCCAAGCAAACTGAATCTTTATTTTGGTCTTTACCCTGCCATTTACTTGAGTGGAAAAGCTGCATACTGCAACACTCTGGCTAGGGGTGCACACCCACTTTGAGCAGACTCTGGCCCACAATTTTTTATCTGAGCAGAGTGAAACTCCTGTCCTGAGTGTAAGGAAAGATAGGAACTCTCTGGAGTCACCCTCTGTCCCCTGACAGGTACATTTGGGGGAGTTCAGGTCAATGCTGGCTTTGGAGTTAGTGCTGGTCCAACTTTCCATAAGTCCCTCAGCACACTTTTATCTAGCAGCAAATCCTGTCATTAAACTAGCATTTGAGGGAAGCAGTGTATGTTACTGGTGTCCTTCCAGAAGTGGAGAGTAACTTGCAGGTCTGTTCTTTAGAGGTAAGATCAAAGCTGGGCATGAACCATCAGATGTGCCAGCTGCTCCTCATGCAGCCATCCCTTGGCCAGGAAAAGGTGCTCTGGCTTTGTGTTATCAAACCATCCTCCTGGGAGTCTTCATTTCCAATGGTATTTGTGTCCTGAGAGCCAGTGAAAAGGAAGCTGGATCCCCTTCATGAGGTTTTTGTTGTTCCCACTGTTACTATGATAATTTTCATATTTTGAATGCAGTCCAAGAACATTTTGCATCTTCCCTTTTACTACAGATATGAACAGCTGTTTGAAAAGAAACTGATAAATAGATGAGATCTTGTATGTTTTCCAAGTATTCGCTTAACTACAATGACTGCATTGGGAAAAAGAGGTTTCTGGACTGAGATTTGATTTGTAAATAGCCAAATTATGCAAACATTTGATTTATGATCCAGTGGGTAGTAATTTATTTAGTATCATGGGACTAGACTGCTAGTCTTGTATTCATTATTGATGTACATAGTTAAAAGAAAATTAAGAGAATTTTCTTCAGGAAGTTCTCTGTTCAAAGAGAAATCTCAGGCTTGCTTTGTACCATTGATAATTTATAATTCCCCTGGAAAAACATGATCTTCACCTTGGGTTGATTCTCAACTCTTTCACTTTGGCAACTGAAATTCCCACTTTTGTCTGTGATCTGTGGGGACAAAACTTCATCCAAGTGTATAACCAAGTTTAGGGGCTCGAGCTGGGCTGGTTTTGGCTGGGACAGTTAATTTTCTTCATGGTAGCTAGTATGGGGTTATGTTTTGGATTTTTCCTGGAAAGAGTGTTAACAACACATGGATGTTTTAGTTATTGTTGAGCAGGGCTTGCACAGCCACTCTGGCAGGGAAGAGGTTGGGGGTGCACAAGGACTTGGGAGGGGACGTGGCCAGGACAACTGACCTGCACTGGCCAAAGGATATTCCAGACCATGTGGTGTCTCAGCACATAAAGCTATGTGAAGAAGGAGGAAGGGAGGGACACTTGCAGTGATGGCATTTGTCTTCCCAAGTCACCATTAGGTGTGATGGGACCCTGCTCTCCTGGAGATGGCTGAACACCTGCCTGGCCATGGTTTTGTTTGGCTTTGCTTGTCTGTACAACTTTTGCTTTATTTATTAAGCTGTCTTTATCTCAACCCACAAGTTTTCTCATTTTTATCCTTCTCACCCCCCCCCCCCCATTCTACCAGAGGCGAGTGGACAACTGGCAGAGTAGGGCTTAGTTGCCAGCCAGGATTAAACCATGATAAAGGAATAGAAGAAATCTATTTAATTCCTAATAAGAACTGAGCTCCTCTCCATCTGTTGTCAAGGAGGTTGTTTCTCCTTCTCCAACAACTAGTCCAGAATGATGTAGTTCTTAAAGAAAAATTTCATCAGAGGTATTCAATCTGGAGTTATTTGTCAAATTAGTCATGATACTTGTTTGTAAGCAGTAACAAATGGAAAACGTCATGTTACATGCTAGAAGGAAAAATAAGCTAAATAATTGTTGAGCAATGTTCAGATGTCAGGCAGGAAATCATGCTCACATGGGACTGTATCATGTTGCACACCTTTTTGGGGCTCTTTACTGAGAAAGGATTTCTGTTCCTTCTTAAAATATTGGAAGAGCTGTAGTAGAGAGGTGAGAGGATGCTTTTAACTCTGGTGTCTACTGAGGGCAAACTCAGGCAGTTCCTGAACACAGTACAATCTGGGGCTGACTGGACTGAGTGAATTTGGGGTGTAGCCTCACTAGAAGTGGACCACCTGAGCCTGACACATCCCAGGGGACTTTGTGAAGTGTCCTGCAGTGATGTAGGTGAAAAATGTCTGTGACACAAATGCACAAGCTGTACTGTGAGCATTGCCAGGAGATTTTGCTTAAGACTAAGAGCAGGTTTTTTGATACCCACAACAGCAGATAAGAGAGAGGGTGATGCACGAGAGCGCCCGTGTGTTATGTCACGTGGAGCAGAAAGGGTGCTGTACATGTCTCCACTGGAAGATGGAGCTGGGTCTGAGAGCAAAAGCTGGCAGGGTACTGAGCTAACCAAACATTTCTGAGGGCCTATGGGGTACTTGCACTGTAACTGGCAAGTGTGGGCCTGCAGGGCTGTTGCCAAACCCACCCAGCCCAAGAACAGGCTGTGGCTCCAGGAGCTCTGCTGTGCCTCCAGGGTTCAAATCCTCCAGTGGTGTCAGCAGCATGTGGAAATACATGCTATGGAGATTATTTGTGTTGGTTTGCTTTTGGCTCAGACAATGGCCCAGGCTAGGACTGCTGTTTTAGCCACTGATTCTCAGTCTGCCGTGGGTATGAGGCAGGCAGGGAGGAGGGAGCCATCCTGGTCAGTGCTGCTGCTGTGCCCCAATGCCCATCCTGCCTTTGGGCAAGGAGCTCAAGCCTGAGAAGGTGGGACAGCCATGCATGTCAAGCACACCAAGGAGGCTTGGGGAGAAAAGGCAAATGGGAGCTTAATTTTTCAGTCCAGCTGAGGGTTGAGGAAGAGAGAAAACTTACTCCTTCCCCTTGTGACAATATATATGGATTTATTTTACATTAGACAGGAACATGACTTTCCCCTTGGCTACCACCAGACTGATCATGCCAGCACACTCCTGTCAATTTGGGGAAGGAGTTTGGCATCCCAAACTGCAGAACAGCTGCATTTTAACTGAAAGTTGGGTGAGTGTCCCATTAGTCTGGTGTTTTGGGGGTACTTGTACCGTGAGGCTGCAGGTAGACCAGACACTGTATCACCCTGTTCCAGACCGAGTGCTCCGAGGGGGAAGTTGGGAAAAAACAAGCTGCTGCAAACACTTCTGAGTTTCTGAGATGAACTCACTGCTGCCAGGGGATGATAAACATGCTGAGGGTAAACTTAAGGAGCCGGGACCTTCAAGACGTTAACCAACATCTCAGCTTAGTCAAGAAAGGATATTATCAGCACAAACTTTGCTACCTCTGTTAAGACTGCAATTCAGTTATCGATGTCTATTTCTAAATCTGAATCGTCCTTTTAGAGTCCCGTTATAGCAGTTTGAAAGAAATATGCACTTTTAAGGAGTGGCCAATTTCTCTCAAAAGTACTCAAACAAATGGATGACACAGATTTGCATCCAAAGAACAAGGACCCTTAATTAATTCCCTTATATCTGTATATGATTTTTTTTCCTGACTTGCTGTGCTGAACATAAATGCTTATGATAACGCTGAGGGATATAGAATCCATGGAGAACTTAATCCTGAAGCAGTTGCTCCGTCTGAATAGGACTGCTTTAGTTAAAGATTTCCCAATATTTGCTACCAAAGCACCATGTGAATATCCATGATTGTCTGTAAAGCAATGTGATTATTCAGTGCAAGCTTGGATATAGGATGAAAATGCAAGATCAAGTACCCATCAAGTCAGCTAGACAGCCCAAAGGAACTTTTCTCTACCCTTTTCATTTCAAACATAGGCTTCTCAGGGCCTGTTTCTGTATTTGTGTGCAGGAAGCTGCACACCTGCTCTACCCATGCTTGTAGCTGCTTGACAAGGGTCAGTTCTGGAAGCCATTTAAAACCACAGCAAAGTCACATTCCTCGGGTCTCCTTAGATCTCTGCTGTGGATGCTAGAAAGCCATTCCCTTGATCAGATTTAGTGGCTAACTTTAAACTACTCCCTTCTTCTCTTCCTCCCTCCCTTTTCCTTCCCTCCTTCTTCCCTCTTTCTTCCCTTCCCTCTTTCCTCCCTTCTCTCGCACCTCTCTTTCTTTTCTTCCCACCTGCCTTTCTCTGTGTAACTCAAATAATTTAAAACAATATATTGATTTTTTTCATTACAAATAAATAAAGGATGACTCTGTTTTTTTACCCTGTGCATCTGCACAGTGCTTTTGTCATTCATCCCTTCTGTGTGACTTCTATTTTTCCTTAAGGGAAGCAAGTTATGTATCTATGCAGCAACCATTGCATCCATCTTCATAGACAATTTTTATTGAAATAAAACATCTTTTAGCATAGCAACAACCTTAGCATAGAAACAACCCTATAACAATGAATTTTTTAGGTAAAGGAGCACATTCTAACTTCTAAACATTAGTAATATGAAAAGAAACAGAGAAAGGACATACCTATTCCCCAGGAGGATATTTAGAAGAATGCTATATGAGTAGTGGTGCAAATGCAAATAATGTGCAGAAAGGAATGGTGACAAAGTAAAAAGAAAAAAAAATCGTTTGACTTGTATACAGCTCTTACTAAAAGGCTATTTTTCTTGCTTGAAGAATTTTGTATCGAATTGATGTTTCTTCCCTTTTCGTAGGATGCATGGACTACAGAAATTACTTTATAAGTGATCTCAACTCTGTCCATGTTGTCATCAAACCTACAAACCTACAAAACTGTTGGGCAGAACAGCTTTGCTCAGTTTATGTTGAAGCATTGAAGTATATACTGAGCCTCTGAAGCCATAAGTTCTCTCTCTGCCTCACCATCAGCCCAGTGCACAACCACTTCACAATATCTATGCTGCATTTTCCCATCTGTAGACTGGGGGTAACAAAATAACTTGCTTTCTACAAAAGTAATAAAAATAAATAAATTTTTAAAGGTAGCAAAAGACCCTATGAAAACATGTATTTTATTTTAGTATTAAAAAATAAAAAAGAAAAACCTTTTGGATTACAACAGCTAACAGAAACAAATTATTTCTAGGACCAAAATATATCTTTGTGAGACTGAAGAGTCCACATTTACAGCTTTTTGAAAGACACAAGTTTGCATGTGGACAGTGCTTGAATGTTGCCTTTTCCCTTAAAAAAGGCTTTAGCATTATTCAGTAATTCAGGAAGTGAATCAAGTATAAAGGTGTCAGAGCGAAAATTTCATGGAGGAAGTGACACAAAGGCCATTTGTTGCACCCAAAGTAATCAAGCCAAAATTCTTGAAACTAAGTTTTTTCCTGTGGAGAAGATAATGTACAAGGACTGATTTCTTACCCACTGAATTTTTTTGAGCAGAGATGTTTTTTGCTTTGTTGCCTTCCCAAAATTTGGACAGACTTGGTCGAAATGAGAGTTGAACTTGATTTTCAGCTCTGAATTTGCAGCTACTCTCAAGCAGACACAAACAAAAATAAGCTGATTTGTTCCTGTAGCTCCATTTTGCAGCCCAGTGTTCAGTTCAACCCACAGCCACAAAAGAGAGCTCCTACTCTTTCTGAAAGTATGCCAATGGATAATGTACATGGCAACAAGTTAGTTTCACTCTTCAAAGCATTCATCAAGCCTCCACAGCTAGTCCACGTCACAACTTTCTACTGTAGGCAAAATTGATCCTCTCAGTTTATTTGTGTCAAAAACTGGTCTCTGTGAACTGGATTTGTGTTATTAGAAAATATGAAGTACCCAGAGTATACAAGCAAAGCTGGACCTTACTTGGTATCTTAGGATGCTTTTATTCATTCAAATAACTCTTGTGCAAGACTCAGCTGACTTAAAATCTCTGGGTAAGTGTAGGGAGTAAAAGTGTTGCTTTGTAAATCTCTGCAAATTACTTCTCCACCAAGGTGCAGAGCTTTCTAACCTCTGTTGACTGTGGTCAGAGTTGAAATTGCTCAAGCAATTGTAATCTTAATATGTGAACTGAGCACACTGGCTCTCACCTGACCTGGCACTGAGAACTGCCTGGGCTCTGGCCATTGGACCAGGCCAAGAAAAGTGAGCCAGCTCCAACTGGAAGTTGGTGGGGTGGAGTACCTTGGAAACTGCTTAAAGAGAAAATGATTCTTTAATGGGAAAAGTGTGATTTTTCCAAGTAATTTGACCCGAGTGGAAACAAAGCTTGTCAGAGACTGTATTACGTGAAAATGTTTGCAGAATGATGTCAGTGTGTTAGCACTGTTAGCAGACAGTTGGAGCTTTATTCACAAAAAGGGCACATTTTCACTGCATGTAGTAGATGCATAAATGAGACTTTCTATGCACAAGTGAGCTCCATGAAAATACAGCCCTTCCATTTTAAGGAAAAAGACATTTTTTGCATAGATGGGCCAAATTATTTTGTGGCACTCTGAATGTGGGTTATCATAGGGCCTTCCAAGGTTTCTTTTTGGATATGAGTCCCTCTGAGCAATGGTACGGGAAGAAGATTGGAGCACAGGCTCAAAGGGACTTCCCAAGGATCAGGTGTAGCCCACTGCTCTCATCGTGGTGGCTCAGGTCACAAACCCTCCTACCTCTGCCTCCTGTATCCCTGGCACCTATTTAGGGAAATGTGTAAGAAGCGAGGAATGTATGAAGTGATTTGTTCTCAGACATTCTGCTGTGCCTCTGACAGTCTCCACAGCAACCACATCACACTATCCACTCCATAAGTCAATTGGAAAAATGTGGTTTGTTGGGTGTTACCAGATCTTATATAGCTCAGTGACCTTTTCTGCTGGAGATGATAAACTCAAAGACAGTGCAGACAAGTAGCAAGCATTGGGTGAGGGAATTGGAGGCATGTTTTGCAGAATCTGGGGAGTCATTCTCAAGCTTGGAGGCAGGCAGCCAGTTCTCAATAAAATTGAGGGATGCTCAGCCATCCATTTACACCTAAGTGGGAGTCTGTGAGTGTGGATTCACACAGGACAGGATTCACAGTGCTGGGTAAGGGGAGGCAGAGTCTACTTGGTCAGCTACTGTCACAGTCCCTTCTTTCAGTGCTCCTACTGTTCTTTGCCTCAAAACCAGCACTAAGGCGCCTGTGGAGGAATTCTTCCAGGAAAATCTTCAGTAAAGCCTTTTAATTTTCTGAGCTGGCCCTTGCTCCTCCCTTTGGGAATGAGGAATGAATATTGCCTGTATCATTTTCAGCTTGCTGCCATCAGTTACTACAGAATAAAATAATCCCCTTTCCCCTCTGCTCCAACTTTTCTGAAAAGGAATGATATATAATCTGCAGGTGGTCTGTGGGATGGTCCCTTGCCGGTGATTTCATTTTTGTTGCGGTGCAATATATTGCTATTATTATTTGCACATCTTCAGTAGTAACATGCTAGGAAAATACAGATATTTTTATTAGAACAGGCTGAAGCATCTTAGCATTTGGAAATTATTTGGTTTTATGGTACTTGCTGTTCCACAGGTTCAGTGTACATGTGTGCAAACACATCTATAACAGAAGGTAAAACGTACTTCTGCAGCATCATTTCCTATGGTGTTCCATACAGACTCCTATCCTGCACTATTTGCTAATGTCTGAAGCCTGATGCAGTAGTGATGTGACTAACAGCTGTCATGAGTTGTGTTCTGGAGGAAAGTGTGTGTAGCAGATTTAAATCCCTCCTTAATGCACATGTATTTCATTTAAAAGTTTTAAAAAAAAAACCCAACACGTTCTTACCCTCACTGTTTAATTAGTTCTTATTGTATTCATAACCCATTTCCACTTCATTATTCATAGCTGTCAGTTCACTTTTTTCTTTCCTTGTTTAATTAAAACTGTTTAAGAGAAATCAGAGCTAGGCAAGGGTGCCTGATTTCCAGGCTTGGGGACCAAATTCTTACTGCATAGGTCAAATACAGTATAGGCAGCTGCAATGAAAGCTGATCTCTAATAATCTGCCACAAGCTATGATTAAGGAGGAAAAAAAAACAGTAAAACTGCCTCTGAACTAATTTCTCCAGCCAAATTTCTTCTTCCTTCCTTGGTTTCACTTGTGCCGATTGATACCTTGGTTCAGTGCATCAGGACAGTGGAGGAGAACCTTGGCTCTCTGTTCTCCTCAGATCTTCCTGAAAGACAGTATAAAATAAGTGAAAGTGAAACAGAGACCTGCAGAGCAACCTCTTGGCAGAAATCATGAGCCAACAGGCTTCTGACAAAAGCCAAATCTTTTTACTTGTATCTCTGTGCTTGTTGACCCGTGGCACAACACTCATGAAGGTTGAAAGTCTGCTTCCCTGGAGAGAGGACTCTGAATATGGCAGTGGTGATTGCATAGGAGCTTCACAGGAGCTAGCTCTTCTTCACTTCTTTGCTTTTTTTTGCCAGGCATTTGGGGAGACCCTGTCAGGAACACTCAGGTGAGATTCCTGCCTGTTTCATTAAGAGTTCAGATGCTGGACTTGCACTGTTCCACCACAGCCTGGGCCTTGGATCTCAGAGGGCAAAGACCAGAGGAGACAGCCAGTGACAGGGCTATGGGAGCCATGGTGAAAGGCCCTTGGGCTGGGGCAGTTTCCCCACCTTTCGTTCACTCTGGGGCACTGAAAGGTGTTTCCAGACAGGGCAGCCTGCAAGGTGCTCTTATCTAGTGATAACAGGATGAGAAGCTGTGAGCACACACTCTGGGGACACAAAGGCGAGCCCAGCCTCTCAGGGTGTCCTCCAGAGAGAAAGGGTCTCCTCCTCTGCTATTGCAGAGGAGCAAAGACAGTGGGCTTGCTGGATTGCAAGGCTGTGTGCAGGGGCTCGAGGGAGGGAAAACAAGGTGCAAAAATACACGTGGGAGAGGACAACCATTGCACTGCATGCAGCTCACTCAGTCCTCCCAGGGAACAGCTCACACTAGCTTGTTGCCCATTTCCAAGTCCAGTTGACTGACCAGTGAAATTGCCTGTGCTGTACCATATATCTCTGTGGTATTGCAGCAGCTGAGGAAAACCCCCCTAGTGAGGAATCTTTAGCTACTTTCATTTTCTCCTTCCTAAAATCTGAATGTGCCTGGTCAGGTCATATTGTCAAAGTTTTATTGAGGGATAAGGGCAGCAAGAGCTCATTGGCATAGGAGAAATTTGAAGGATTTAGAGGGTGACCAGGATTTAAATATTTTCTTTGGACTTTGAGCTCCTCAATACTTACAAGTCTCTAGAAACAGCACATTTCTTTGACCTCAAAAAATCAATGAAACTGTTATCATTTTAAAGAGCTAAACTAGGACATTACTTGGCTTGTGTACACTGAACGCTTGTTTTTGTGCCTTCTGCACTGGCATAATTGGGCCACTGTTCAGGTGCATATTGCTCTTCAGGAAGGACACATAAGCATGTGTTTAAGACCTATGAAATCACCAGCCTTTTTTGCCTTTCCTAAATCAACAGGACTTAAGCATGTGCCTAAAGTGCTTTTTCCGAACTGGGACCTTAAAGAGCTGAGTTCGCTTATCCACCTTCCCATTTAAAAGATGGATGTGGAAAATTTCCCAGATTATACATCTGCTCTTCCAATTTACATTGCGGAGGGTAAGGCTGAGTAGAGAGGGAGCAGAAAAGGGGAAAGAAAAGTAAAAACAATCCTGAACTGGCTGCCTGGCAAAAAGAAAGTGAAACAGCTGCCTGCCAGATTGGGAGGACTGCATACTGTGTGCGCTGTGGCAGGGCCATCTGCACACCAGGCTTGCACCAGGTGCTGTATTTAGAATAGAAGGAGAGCCTGTAGGGAGAAAGCAAACTGGTTTACCCTCAAGGGGTGTCTAACTTTTCTGTCTAATCTTGCTGTTTGGCCTCCATCTGACACATTCCTTGCTTTTTCCCTGCAAACTGTTGAAACGGTAACAGTCACGCAGAGGAATGATCGGTTGAGGAAGGTATCTGCCTGGGTTTTGCTTTTTCTTCCCAGCACTGTGTCTTACCAGAGCATGGAAACACAAAGAGAACTCCTGGCATTTGAAGATGTGGCATTTGGGGTGCCCCACAGACAAAAATATTCTTCTGCTGCAAACTTTTTGGAGGAATGACCCTTCCTGGGGGTGGCAGTGCAGTTCAGGTTTGAGGAGCAAAGGCAGTCCTGTGCCTGTGGTTGTGCACACACTGCCCACAGCTTGCACCTTGGTGCCCCTGCATGGAGGTTCTGTGATCCTTGCATCCATGCTGCCTGCATGGCCCAGGTGTGCCAGTCGCCCTGCACTAGTAGGGAGGACATGTTTGCTCCAGAGGTCACACTGTGGTGTGTGTCAAACTTCTACCGAACAAGACGCCACAGACACAATCTTTAATCCTCCAGCTTTGACTCTGATGTGCTTCTCATCCCAGACAGTTTCAATGAAAGCTTTTTTTGTAAACTTTCCCTTTGCTTCCACCCCCATTCCTGAAAGTTTTCTTTCAGTGCAATGAGGATTTGGTTACTTTTTCACTGGGGCTGAGGCAAAATGAAGTGGGGACCAATCCCAGTGATGCCATAGTCAGTCTGAGTTCAATGCAGGCATGGCAGGGCAAAATTTAGTGACCCACAGTATGTACAAGAATGACACTCTGACATCTCCTCTGCCATTAAGCCTGGGGAATTTGTAAGCCTTATCTTGGCTGCTAGGCCATCCTTCTCTTCCTTTACTTGTGCTTTACTTCCTTCCTATAAGTTTTAAAACTTTATCTGAACCTAGGCTGTTCTTTACATCACATACTCCTCTCTTTGATTTCAAAGATGGAGGGGAAGTTATTTAAAAATAGGCTCCATCATAGACAGCATTCTGGCAATTAGGCATGGAGCTAGACCTCGTAAGTACATCTGTGACTCTGAGGGAGGTCAGCACGGTTTAACTTTCGAGGAAGAGAGGAAAATCAAACTGTTTTGCCATTTGTCTGGTGAAAGCCAGAGATTCTTTTGTGAGAATTTCTTAATTTTGTTATACAGTTTTGGATTTTGTATTCAGTTTTCCATTTACTGTGATGATGTAGTAGGTATGAAGTAGAATTCCAGGGAAGAGCACACAGGGATGACAGGACTGGGTGGTTGATTGGCATGCTGTGGTTGCCTTTATACAGTTCCAAAGAGTGACCAGAGCGTTGCTCTGAAGACATTTGTCTATATGAAGCTAAGAGGAAACTGCCAATGTGATCTTTTATTAAATATCAGTTGAACATGATCTCTTATTACTCTCTTTTAATTATTCTGGCTATGCATTGAGGCTGGCTTTCTTTTTGATGCAGTATAAATAGCTGAAATCAATTAATATGCTTCTACATCCTTTGCAGTAGCAATGGGTTGTGAAAATGCCATCAATTTCAGGTAGTAGACTTTTATACCTGGCACAGATCGCTTGGGAGGGTACTGTTCAAGGACAAGCTTTGCCATCAGTCTGCAGTTTGACCCACAGGACCAATCAGCTCATCTTTTGTGCCTTCGTTTCTCATCTGCAACATAGCATTAACTGCTTTGCAATCAAAGATGGAAAAACTCTATAAAACAGACATAGATTGTTATTACTTTGCACATGGCACAAGCAGCAAAGAATCAGTCCCAGGGAAACAGCGGAGGTGAGAGCAACACATGGCTATCTGTATGTCATTAGCACTCCCCTGAGCCCGTGGTACTCCCAAAGCTCATAAACGGCAATATGAATGTTTCAAAACTAACTTTTTAAAAAATGTAAAAGGCTACTTTAATTAAATGAACATATCTTTTCTCTTAGATCATAGCCTTGGATCTCAATAAGTATGTTGGGAATTCAGAAGCATTTCAAATAATTTTAAAAAATAAAGAGAGAGAATGATGTTCTTTTAGAGCTGGCAGTTTTACAGGTTTCTTATATTAAACCAGATTTTAATTTTTTTTTAAAGTATACAGAAAACCTTTTGTAATAAGATATTAAAAAGTGTTTAGCATGCTGGATCATCAATAGCAACGCTTGAATGCAGACTTTTTAAGACTTTTAAAAAAAGAAAATTTATATATAAAGTTGCTTTACCTGCTCCCTTTTTGCTTGACAGAAGAGGATGTTACAAAATTAAAGGTATTGTGTGTCAAATTATTATTCAGTCTGAATAATAAATAAAAAATTTGATCTTCTTCATTGTTTAATCTACTGCCATCCCCAATGTAAAGATGATGAGAGCTTGGGTTTGTGGTGTAGGCTCGATCTGAGGTAAGTGGTGGCTTACAGCAAGTGGAGGAGAGCAGAGTGCCTAGTGCCATGGGAAGGTAGCCATGGGTTGGAAGACCCAGCTCCCCACGGTGGTGATATTGTAGGGCTGGGGCAGCACCGTGTGGCCAGGCTGCCAGAATGACACCTAGCACAGGGCAGGCCCTGCACATGGCTTTGCTTGGTTATGGCATCAACATAGAACATCTTGGGAACCAGAGAAATTCCACTTTGTCACCACCCCATAGCTCCTTTCCTCCCAGATCTAGAAGATCTACTGCTGCCAGTGCCTTAAAAATAACAATGGTCAGAGGATGCTTGTTTCTTTGTCTCCCACTGGAACCCCATGGTAGGCCTTTCTGTCTCTCGGGATCACTGAATAACATGAGACAAAGATCTTCTTGTTGCAGGCACTAAGGCCCTGTCATCTGCATTTGTTTTCCTAATTTTTATCTACTTATAAATTGTCTAACTTCATCCTTTGCTGTGAAGAGCAGTGAAGTACATGTGGACGCTGAATACAACATTTCTATGGGCTTCTCTAACCCCTAAGGCTTCAGGTCTGCACAACACACAGATTGGAGTGTTCAACTAATAATGTTATGCTGTTGATATTTTTCAGGTGACCAGTAGAAGTAAGAGGCTTGTCAATGTGGCACTTATTTGCAGTTTAATTTTGGCTGAGAACTCTTCTTTTGTGTTCAATATGCTTCCAACTCTGTGGAAATTGAGGTGACTTATTTAGTGCCTTGTCTTGACATGGCAAAATCTCCTAATTATAAAGTCCAATTTTAATAGTTTGTTTAATACCTACTGTTAAGATGTCCAGAGACCTCTCACTACAGACACCAAGGTATTGCAATCAGATTTGGATTTTCCTGAAGGTCATTGCTCCACTAAGTGTCTTCCCCGTCATGTACCTCCCCTCCTTCAGCAAGAGAGGGTTATGAATCATGATTCATGGGACCTCTTTAAAGCTTGAACATCAGCTTCAGGGGAGTTTATACCTCGCTCCTGCTGGAAATCTGCTGTTCATGGCACAGATATTTTTGCTCATCTTCAGTCATCAGTGGTTGTTGGTCACTGCCAATCTCACAGCCACTGCAGTGGCTTGGTTTAAGAGAGCAGTGACACTGCCTAGATAGGAATACATCTGCATTGTGTGTTTGCTAAAGAGCTCTGAAGAAGCTCATTTATAAAAGTCAGCATGTTGGTAAATGGTAGCTAGCTCATGAATAACAACAAAAAAGTTGGATCTACAAGTAACTACAAATTATTTACTGTGTCCAGATTCATTTGCAACAATGGGCTTGGGTGAGAGAAAATCTTGAACTTTGGCCAGAAATCCCTTCTTTTGTTGTTAGCAGTTGCATCTGCTGCTCCTTTCTTCTAGTGCTGCACAGATCTCTTTAATCCCTAGAATGTGTTCTCAATTTGATTGTATTTACATATCTGTCTATAACTTTAGTAAAAATACCAGCCCTACTCTTCATCACATTTCCATGCTGTGTTAGAGTTTTTGTTTGGATAATGTCACTTCTCTTGTGCCTGGAAAATTTGGCTTCCTGTGAGCTTTTGGAATTTGACTTCTTCCTTTATATATCTGGGAGGGGGGGGTGTGATTTTTTTCTCTCTTTTTTTTTCCCTCCTTTTTTTTCCCTCCTTTTTTTTCCTTTTTCTTTGTAGTTCTCTTTTCAGTCTACTAAAAGAACCAAGGATGTGTACAGCATATCCTCTGGCCTGCCATGTTTAATTCAGATGAAGGCTCAGTATGAAAAATGTACATGAGATTTTGCATTATACTTGAAGTGGGTGCAAGCCGTGCTCCACAGCTCAAGGTCCTGAAGGAAGCATCATGGAGATGCAGGAAAGTAGCAATGAATCATGTCTGAATCAAATACAATCCAACCAAACAGAATCAAAAGAAATCTAAACCTGTTGCATCTGACATTTTAATGTTTGATTGCTGTGCTCAGAGCTAGTGTCACCTCATGCAGACTCCTGGCCAGTGCCTTCCCAATAGTGAGTGCTGCTGGTTGCAAGCTAGCGCTCAGGAAACATAATGATTCAGTGTCCCCCAAGGCTAGCCTGTGCCTCATTAAGAGATAAAACCCAGAAGCCTAGCACTCATGTTAAGTACGAGGTTGTGCACTGCTATCTGACACGGGTAGAGCAATGAAATCTCTCCCATGGGCCTCAGAGCTGCAGCCCCTGTGTGCTGGTGACCCCTGAGGCAGAGGTGTCTGCGCCTTGCACTGCCCACCTCCTACCAGCTCCTGCTGGAAAAGCAGCTGGCCTCAGCCAACAGCCCGTGTGAGCAGAGGGCACTCAGCAGTGGCACAGAGGGCTTCTCTGAACCCAGCCCCAAGATGAGAAGCTTGGATTGAGAACAGGCTGCTCCCCATAGTCCCCCTGGTTGAGTCCTCAAGGAGTCTTTTCCTAATTCCTCAAGTAAGGAAGGGCAATGAAAGGTACCCTTGTGTCCCATACCAAACCTTGTTATTGTGGTAGGGCTTTTTCACATCAGGATCTCCACACCCAGACTCCTGGGAGTGGGTTTTCTAACTGTGCAAAGTCTCCAAAAAGATGAGCGTCAAAAACTTCTTTAGAATTCAAACACATCATGACAATCGTGAGAGTATTACTTAATATGGGTTTTTTTCCTGTTGGTACAGAAAACAAAATATTTTTGTCTCTAGGCTCTTAAAACAGTACACTTGAAAGAGCTATGTTTTCAGAAAAGATACCTGAGTCATCCCTCCAGGAAAATAATGACTAATCACAGCTGGTAATGAAAAAACCTGCCAACCCAGTTCTGTGCATTACTACTAACCCAAGATTCATGTAAAAGATACATAACTGTATCCAACTGATGGGATTTTTCCCATGTTTCACCACAGAGATTATGAAGTAAAGGTAGATTAACTTTTAAAATATATTATCAACATTTTTTCACATTAAAAATCAACATATTATACTACATCTCATTCCTTTTAAGTTTAAATACAAACTCAGAGTTTTCCAAACTCGAGAGAAGCCGTCCTGCTTCTATGTTTGAACAGATCTGTTGCATCAATTTATCATGGACATCCACTTGATTTCATTGAAATAACACTTAGAAAGTAATAAATGTTTAGTTTAAGAGAATGCTTAATGAGTAAAGTTTATTACTTACTGGAAAATCATTGAAATTGAAAGCCACACATATTTACATGAAGTATGTGGCATCTGAAAGAAATCCAAAGAATTTTGTTATTAATTTCCTGTGTTGTTTACATGTGTTAGAGCTATGTTTATTCCAGAAGAATCACTCACCAGGAGTGATAGAAATCAAAGTGCAAACTGGTTTATTTTTCTCAGGAAGTTATTAAGAACAGCATCAGTTTCTTGTGTTAGATAGATGATATGCAACAGACACAGATATTTTTCTTCAAATATGTACGCACTAAATGAGAAAATAAGGCAAAGAAATGTGCAGTCAAGTGAGTTTTTTATTAAACTAAATAAAACAAAAAATTAAATACCATTTTTGGGATCTTGATTTTTTTTCTATTAATTCCAAAAGATATTGAATAAGTCGCAATGCATTTTACAGTGCAATATCTAGTGTATGTTTCAATAACCATATACTTACACAATGAAGCACTAATCTAGATAATAGAAACATCAAGTGTTTCATTATGCTTTCTTAAGAACATATGAATTAAAAAATCAATATAAAATTGCCTTCACAAATCAAAGACAGTAGAGTTATAAAGTCTTCTTTTAAAGCTGGAAAGAGACATGTATTTTTATGGCAAGTTACAATATGTTAAAATAATTTCTCATTTTTCGCATTTGGTGTGAAAACTCTCCTGCATATTTCTTAACCTCAGATCATCTCCTCTTAATTTTGGCTTGGCTGTAGAAAGCAGCTGGCTTTTTAAGACCAGCTATGAGGGAAGTTATTCAAGTCCTTTCCTTAGCTCCCAGTCCTAATTCCTCAGTCCTTAACTCTGCAGAATCTTCCTCAAAGGGAGTTTTGCTATAGACTAAATGCAACAGTGCAGGACTTGTTTGATCCACTTGTGGGCCTGGAACAAAAGAAAAGAGAGAATAAGGAGTGTGTGGCTTTTCCAAGAGTGCATATTGTAAGACTTGGAACCAGCACTATCTTGTTTTAGTAAAGGCAGATATGGCAAGGATTGAATCCTTGAAGAGTGAGTGAGTCGTCTAACACCAGATAAATAGATTATATTTGTGTTTTACTGTGCAATATCTGTAATCCCTCTTTTCTTCATCGTCTGCCAAATGTTTCTGCATTTGGAGTTTGTCTTGCAACAGCTCAGATACTTTAACAATTTAAGAATGGAGTCTGCACACCACCAGGGTAAGTGCAAGCAATCCCTCTGCTACCAAGGAAGTGGCCCAGTGCTCCAGTCTCTGCACGTGCAAGTGAGACATGGAGGGGATGATGCACCCACCCTCCCAGGAGAGCTTGTAAGCATGGAGCTTTGCTCCCAGTGAGAAATAAGGATTTCAGTCCTGCCTGGGGTAGACAAGCCAGAGCAAGCTTCACAGCAGAGGCACTGGGGTTCCAGATCCCCACTGGGGGCTGTGTGTGCCTCCTTGGAGCAGTCTCTGTGATATCCCTCTGCAGCTTTCAGCCCTACTGCCCTCCAAACCCAACTCTGCTGTGGGAGGTTTAACACTTACTTAATGAGGACTATGTGTGTGCATACATATGGATGTGTGTATATCTGTCTACACATACACACAATATAAATTAACTAAACATGTTACTAGGATACATCAGGAAAACCACATCCAAACAAAGAGTCCAATATGGAAAACGCTATTAAAAGATCCCAGCATTTTAGCTTGTTGTGTATAGGAATAAATAAGATTACAGGACACCAATTTTACATTTTAGTCTTTCCTGATGGCGTTTACAAGAGATGCTACCTTCTGGAGTTAAAAGAAAGATTGCAAATGAACAAAAGCAATTCTGATCTTTGCAAAAAATATGACACTCATAATTTAATTACCCACCTCAGGAAAACTTCATGATGAGCTCCATTGTTATGTATTAAGTGTATCAGCCTTTTTTTAAATTCTCAAGAGGCCTCAACAGGACCCTGAGCTCTGCCCATAGAGCTTTTAAAAGAAATGCAGGCAAGAACAATTTTTGTGCTGAAGATCAGAATACCCTCACACAAGCTCAGAGCTGAAAGATGAAGATGGGCATGAAGTTTACAATCTCCTGTTCATCACAACATTCATTTAGTCTGTCTAGTTAGCCTAACTAATTTTACTCTTTCATCTTAGATGCAAAGACACACTATTGGAGGACACACATACTGCAGGGCTCAGCGCTGGCACGCACTCAGCTGAAGCAGTGTTCAGGATGGAGGAGGACCTGGAGGTATTCTAGCAGCCCTAGAGTGAGGATGGCCCCGTTTTGCCAGGGCTCTGCCACAGACCATGAGTAGATCTCAATGCACTTAGGATGTGGCAGATTAGCCAGCTGGCAAATACTCCTTGCTAAGTCAAGGAATTGAACCAGACATGTTTTCCCTGCCACAGTCGTCTATTTATGTCTTGTAATGTTCTATGTAGAGATGGACTGGTTTTGAATATTCTGCTGCCTTCTGTACTATTTCACTCAAACTCTGCACCCTACACATAATGCTGTGAAGACACCAAATCAGCCAAGGTACCAGAACTGTGCAAGCCAGGTTTCTAAAGGAAAACAAGACCTGGGTAGTTAAAATCATTTCAGAAAAGAAAAATGTGTTGCAAATGTAGACTCTTAGCAGTAAGGGATCCAGGCCTTGCTGTGACTTCCCTGGGCACCACACCTGGTCCTGGTCCAATGCCTCAGATGACATGATGCTGTAAGACCTGACACATCCGCTATATTCGGGCTGGTAATGTGCAATTATTCCGGGCTAGACCAAATGCCCTGTCCCCAGACTCTCTGAAGTGTTAGGGCATGTAATTAAGTGTAAATTTAAATGACACTAGTCATGTAACCAAAATGCTAAGATTTTTTTTTTCTAGTCATGATTTTCCAAACTGGAATTCCTCTTGGAACTGACTTTGAAGTCAGTAACAAGCCTCCCATTGGGTTTAATGCAAAGAGAATCGGCCCTCACTGGAGTTTTTAGTGGAGCAGAGAAAAATGTTTTTCCTGTTAAAAGATTTTCCTATTAGTACAAACACATAAAAGACTTCTCAGAGTTATAGTGTTAAATATTTTAGTGTCTTGCCAAACCTCATCAATTCTCATTGTTTAGCAAAAATGGCACTGACATTCTGAGTTGCTGGCTATGGCATTTTTTGCATATTAAGATCAATAATATGCTTTTCAAGGAATAAAGGGTTGTCTAATGAAAAAAAGTCTTTTAAAAGTCAGGACAATTACAACTGCTATGAATGATTATAAATTATGTGGTTATTTTTTGTGGGGGTGGGGTAGGGGATGGTTAAGGACTTGGGTGCATGAACCATACTTCCTCACTTCCTTTCCTTACCAGAAATTGCACTTCCCAAAACCTCCCCTTATTAGCAGCTATGTGAATTCCAGATTTGGCTGCCACTGTAAGGCACTAAGTTTTCTGGTTTAGCAGCAGTTCTGGGGTCTTGAAATATTAATTGGAATAAATGTCTTTGACAGGCTCTACTGACATGTACAGAAGGAAAATTTGGTTCAAATCTCTCAAAAGTTGTTCTTCTTGGACCTTATGCTCTACTCCCTATTGAAGCAGCCTCAGCAAGTATTAGGTGTGTGGGATTAGTGCTTTGAGTTCCTTCATTCTAAGCAATACAGAGACACATTCAAAGGCCCCCTCACCCAAAATGGGTTTAGCCTGGCTCCACAAAGACTGTCCCTGAGGCCAGACTAAACTTGAGTGACTTTGGTTTTCAAATGTTAAGGGCAACATGAGCTCTGAAGAAGAAGGAACCTAGGGAGGCTAAGGAGCCATGGCAAGGGCATGGCAACATCTGTGGGTGGCAGAGGAGATGGCTGCACAGAGCCTGCAGGATTTGTCCTCAAGGACAGGCATCTGATGTATGTGCATTCCCTGGGGACTCCAGCTGCAGTTAGGTCATGCCAAGGATGCCTCCACAAGTGACACCCTGCTCTGATGCTTCTGAGGACATGCATTTCCAGCCAAATGGGCACAGCTATGCACTGTCCTTACCCAGGACCAAAAAGTCCATCACCCAAAGAAAGCAGTCCAGTTTCAACCTTTTCCAAAGCATTTATTGCTTCAGACTGACATAAGGGAAGCTTAAAAACCCTCCCTTCTTCTTTCTCTTGCAAACAAAATCCTCCATCGCTTTTCTGCAAATATCTCAGCATCACCTAGGTCTGTCAGGAATGTCTGCCCAGCTCAATGGCTTTGACTTTTCTTGCATTGGGGTGATGGAAAAATAAACCTTTTAAATCAGAAACAAAAAAAAAAATACTTTTTTTTATATGTAGATACGAGGCTCTGGGGATCTTATTCAGTTTTTTAGGAGGGTTAAACTTCTACTTCTCATGCTCTGTAGCAGTATACTGGTGTCTGGGTAGAAGCTCTTCTGGTGTTGCCACAGGAGAAGGCATAAGGGAAGAGGGACTGAATCATCAATCATGATATGGAAATTAGTGCACTGTCAAGAGAAAGATGACTATTTTTTGTCCCTGTCCTTTGGATGCCTGATACTATGTGAGATATACAACATGGTTATGGGAAATGTGGCTGTGAATTCCCTAAAGCAGAAGGATGAAGAAGAAGGACATTGCTAGCTCCTTCAATCCCTCCATGACTAACAACCTGCTCTGAGAAATGGGACTGCTGGTGCCACCGTGTTTCATGCAGATCCCTGTTTGTGTGAGCATGGGTTACACGTGCACTGCCAGAACAGGCTCCTTCAGGGAGGAGACATGCTTTGTCTACGAATCCTGATGGGATTAGGTGCAAGATACGCACTTAGCCCGTCAAGACCAAAAGGCTTCAGTACATGTGTGGAGCAGAACTTCAGGAATCTTAGTGGCTTCCCTGGTCCTGGGGGAGTTACTTGGTGAAGACATGATGATATGAAAAAGATAGTCTAAATTTAAACACCAGATTTCCACCCAATCCCCAGTGTTGTTCTGTTTGTGAGCTGGGCTTGTGTCCCAGTTAAGTAATAGGAGCTTCCTAGGTGTAGACGGTATGAAGGATTGCAGTGACTCTTTCTAAATGCTGTGTCTTGGAACCTCTGCAAAAACTTAGAGGTTTTTTTCTAGATTTTTTTATGGCAAAGAGAAATGAGTGCACGCATACATGTGTAGCATTTATTGTAGTATACTGTAGTATGTTAATTTATGCACACAAACATATTGCTCTTTTTTTTGTAACCTCTCCATATAACATGGTGTGAATTAATGAAAAATTAAAAAAACATATATAGAAACGGTCATTAAAATGTATTGCAAATTCCCAGCTTCCTTCTAAATCAGAACTTTATTTAATTTATCACCTTGAGTGTTTATAAGATTCTTTTGATCCCTCATGCAGAACCAAATGGTCTTAATTTCATTTACCATCTCCTATATGTTCTCTACAGTCCAGAGCCATAAAATCCTTCTCCATTTCCCATTACAGCCCACATCAGATGGCTCCATGTCTGTGACTCCAGACCTTGGCTAGTCACAGGGCAGGTCACATGCAGTTATTAAGCAGGGGTGAAGGAATATCCATCAGGTTCTTGGACTTAAGGTGGAGATATTTGCTCTATTTGGCTGAGCTAGATATTGGCTGAAGGGATGTAGATGCAAAGCAGGTGAGATATTGATTGCAAGGGATGAGTTAAGAAGTGGACTTTATTATTTTATTACTTTCCTATACCTAATTGGTATAGGAAAGTAGCAGCAGATGAGTTAAATCTCCAGAGGCCCAAAAAGATCATTAAAACCACCCCTGAATGACAATGGCTACTAACTTGCTGCAAGTCGCTGCAGCCCCGTGAAGGAAAAAAAGGAAGCTGGCAGCTCCCCAGGCCCACCTTGAGAAGCTGTATGTATGCTGTACATATTCACAGCTCCTTTCTGTAGGTCCCTGCTGCTTCTCTACGGTCCTGTGAGGGTGCTGGGGAGCCAGGTCTGATAGGGTAGAAAAACGTCAGGAAACACGTTTTGACAGAAAAGGCTTGCAAGCCTCCCATGTGTGCTCCACATTGCCTATCGCGTGCCCTTTGATGTCGGCTCTGGCTCGTGGGAAGGCGTGAGGTCAGATCCTCACGCTGCGACAGGCAGTGCCAGCCCCACACACCGATCGCAATGACAGATGACACCGTACAACCCCAGGTGAGGATCCAACCCTTCCCCAGCACACAAGGCAGACTTTTACATTTTTTCCTTCCTTTTTAATAATTTTTCTTACCCCTTTTCTCACTCCTTTTTTTCTCTTTTCTTTTTACTTCCTTTATAAATTTTTCTTTCTTTTAGCATTTCCCCCCCCCCTTGTATATTTCTTCTTTCTTGTATTTTTCTTGTATTTTTCTTTTTTTTTTTTTCTTTATTTTTATTTTTTGTTGTTGTTTTTTAAATTATTTTGGGGGATTTTTTTTCTGCTTTTTTCCTTTTTTTTTTTCTCTAATGACTAGGAGTTTGCTGTGTTTCTCGCTGCAAATGCAGTTGTTTCCTACTCCAGTGAACCATAGTCTCAAATTGCTGTCTTCCC
>JACBWW010000015.1:6590791-6612238 GCA_020086605.1 Lanius collurio | reverse complement strand
CAGTGACTTCATAGAAGATTATTAAAGGAGGGATGGACGTATGCATTTATCCATGATTTTTGTACACCGCAACACACAGTTATAGGAGGAAAGAAAAAGAAATCGGCAAATGCCTGTTCTTTTATAGGGGCGTTTTTGAAAGTTCTGGACAGTGACAAGCAGATTTTGGAAACGAATTTGAGGCACTTGAGTAAGTTTTGCAGAAAAGAACACGAAGGAAAACCAGCCTCTCCTTTACACAGTGCACCGAGATCTTATCCCATTTTCCTACTATCAGCTGGGAGCTCTCTCCTTCGAAATTTTTTTCTTTGTTTTTTCTTGAGGCCTGAGCGGAGGCTTTGGTCTCTGCTCATAACTCCAGACACCTCTTTTCTCCTCTGATAAATAGACAGCTTTCTGCCGGGAAGCGCCGGAGGTGACACTGTGCTCTCTCTCAAACCAGGCACTCGTGTCTCACTGCCCCACCTCGCCAGAACACGGGGCAGCGTCAGGGAAATACTGTTCATTTTCCACGGCGTCAGGGGCGGGGGGCGGTGCCACAGTTCAGCCCTGTCAGACCCCCTCGGCGAGCTCGACATCCAAAGGACACTGTTATCACACCCCACCACACCAAATCGCATGTATCAGCAAACAGGAGCATTTCAGTAAAGTACCCACCTGCATTTATGCATACATCTTGGCATGTGGTTACACATATATCTTATATTTGTGTATGAGTTTGTATTTTTAATACGCAAAATGTATATTTAAATAGTCCTCAGTTTATATTTCTTGCTTGTAGATCTGCAAGCGCATGAAACAAATTGAGGGAAATTGCAGGACTAGCTCACTATTCTTTAAAAAACGTATCTAAAATAATCTAATATATATTCGACTGTAATAATTTAACATGAATTTAACATGAAGCACGTGGGGCAGCGGGTGGGAAGGGGGATGTGTTTGAGCCCACCGCTGCTGCTCTCTGAGCTGTGGGCAGGGTGCGACATTCGGCTTTAAACATGAGCATCCCCCCGGGCAGCTCGGTTCCTTCCCATCCTGCCGGTACCGCTGTGATGCGGGCGCCAGCACAGTCCTCTCCCCGCTCCCGGGAAGGGGAACAGGAACGCGAATGTGTCCTGCGGAACTGGGGCTGGGGGGGACAAAAGGGTCGTACGGGAGCCAGCACCTCGCTGGTGCCACCTGCCACTTGCCCCGCTTAAGGCGGAGAGGTGGCAGCCATGGGCAGTGAGCGGAGACAGCTCCCCGCGGGTCACAGCTGCTGGTAAGGCCCGCCCTGGCCACCCGGCTGCCGTGTGCGCCTCTGTCCTGCTCGGGTCCCAATGTTCTCAGCCTCGCCTGGCATCTGCAAAGAGCATCCTTTCCCTGAAGGTGCCCATAGCTCACGGCTTAGGAATCCATGTGCTGTTTGAATAAATGGTATCAAGGAGATGAAACACGCTCGCCGTCGGGGAAGGAAGGGTTTACACCTAGCCCAGGGCTCCGGCCAGCAGCAGGGCGGGAGGAGAGACCCTTGGTAGTTACACCCGAGCATCGAGGGCATCTGCATGACTTATGTAGCACACCCCACCGCAGGTCCCTCAGTTTTGACAGGACTTAAGAGTCCTGGCGAGGCCTGAGGAACGTGAGGGAGGACGTGGCCCTAACCATACGGACATCCGCCCTGCTGAGATGGGGGAGACCGTGGAGCGCCCGGATCCCCAGGCGCAGCGGGCTGGGTGGACGCGGGGAGGCGCCGGGAGCTGGAGACCAGCGGGCGATGGGGAGGCTCGCTGAGGTGTTCCTGCCGTCGAGGAAGGTGCCGGCCGCCCGATCTCGTCAGGGAAAGCAAGGAGAGAGGGGAGACCTGCCACTATGAGAGCACAACCCTTGAGATGTAACCCGGGTGAGGCCCCGCCGGGCCGGCCACAGGAACGGCGGCAAGAGGCTGCAGCCGGCCTAGGGGATTGTGCGTGCCCTGGGTAGGGACAGGGAAGCAGGGAAATCGCGTCCCACGCCTGAGAATCAGCCTCTCATTCCCGCCTGGGAATGAGCCTGTGCCTCGGGAGCTGTCCCGGCACCGCACCCGCAGTTTCTCCCCGTGCGGCACACTCCGTAGCCAGCCCGCAGGACATTTTCCGACGGTGAGGGGAAAAGCCGAATCAGGGTTGTGGAGTGTTCCGCCAAGTACATATTACCGATGGATTTCCCTTTCCCGCCACAAGATTTTAACAGGTTTTGAACGGAGAACAAACGCGGAGCTGAGGGATGCTGCTAAGCTTACAAGGCTGAGAGTATTCGCCAGGGGCTGGGGACGATGTATCTAAAGGTACATCCCGCACACTTGGTGCCCACCGACCTGGTGTCTCGACCTTCCCTGGAATTACTGCAGATTAAAGGCTGATTATGAGCTGAGGGATGCAAGAAGCAACACATCCCTGTGCCTGGAGGGCTGGAGGGGAGCACTGCAGCGCTGGACTCCAGAGATGCTCTCACTTTATGCCGGGGCCAAATCCTTTGTTTTCTGAAGACAGCCAAGCCGGACAAATTCCTTCAGGCTCTGAATGGCAGCCTACATGTCCCACTGCTTGGAAGGCTGGGTACAGTCCGCCTGACCGCCGAACATTGCAGAATTAGATTTTCTGGGTGAATTTTGTGCTTCTCGGAGACACGTGCTCTTTCTGAGAGCGGGGAAGACCCCAGTCGAACGGTTTTCCTGGGGAGGGTTTCAGGTTTGGAAAGGAGTGGCAAGAAATGTCACCGGGCATTTTCTAGCCATTACTTCAGTGGGAAAATAAGACGGGAAATGCTCCCCCGATCGGCTTTTTCCTGCGTCGCGCGTTTGGTTATCGCATCGTCCCTGTGAGCTCAGGGAAAAAGAGGCCCTCTCCCTGCCCTTGGCCTTGCGGGATGAGTGGAGGCGGTGGGGGAGGTGAGCTACCGCGGGAGCGGAGCGGCTGCTGCCCCTCTGCCAGCCCCAGGGGCACGGGCTGCCGGCTGGGGCGGGCCGGGGCGGTACCTGCTGCCGGCGACCGTGACGGGCGGTGGCTGAAAGGTTCGAGGCTCAACCGCACTCGAAAAATAGCATCCATCAAAAATTTTTTTTTTTTAGTTCGTCAGCTACAGGCAAGATCCATATTGGTTTTGATACACACCCCCCTCCCCATCCGCCCTCCTCAGCTCTGTGTGTCTTCCCTGCCTCCCGAAGGTGCTGGTTGCAGAGACCAGGCCGCATAGCTGACCCCCAGCCAGCTCTCCATGCCGAGGGACTGGCATCTGAAATATTACCCAGGGAGCTGGAGCGGTTCCGGCAGTATCGCCCCGCTCTTCCCCAAAAGGTATCCAGGGAATCCTTCCCCTTCCTTGCCCGGCGAAGCCCTTTCAAAGAGAGTCAGCCCGATGTGTCAGCCTAAGTACGAAGCATCCGAGGAATTTCCACCGGGAAACGAGCCCTTTCCGCGGGCTGGAGGCGCTTCCCCGTCCTGCCGGCGGCTGGGGGACCGCCAGGCGCAGCCCCTGGCGAGGCGTACCTTTAGGCATGGAAGCGTTTAGCGGTTTCGGCGGTATTAACTCCTAACAGGGTGTGAAAAGTATTGGGGATTGAAAAAGCTGTGGGAAAGTGGATTCTTTCCAAGTCAGGCGGGCTGGAGCTTTCCTCTGCTCTACTGGCGGACACCTTGCGCTGCTCCTGCAGCAGGGCCCCCCGAGGAGCAGCCCCTTCCCGGCGGCTGGGAGCCAGACAGCCCGGCAGGTGCGATGCCCCTCACAGCTTAACCGAGAGCTTTTATAGGTGGAAAACACGGCGTCGCGTTTTGCCACCAGCCTCCTCACCCCTGTCACCCTGCCAGCGCCATGTCGCTGGGCGGGGGAGATGCCGCTCGCTGGTAGCTCTTCAGAAGGGTCCCTAGCCTCGCCAGGCAAGGTCTTCCCGTCTACTTTTGCTCCCGGAGAGGAGGCTGGCCCCTGCTCTTCCTCCAGCCGCCGCAGCCCCACACCCCTGTGTTCTTTCATCGCAGCCCCGCCGCCGCAAGCGGCTCAGCCGTGAAAGCACCGCCGGACTCGCAGAGGCACCCGGACAAAAGGACTCTTCTCCCAAAAACTTCTTGTCCGTTTTTTTCCCCCTTTTTAATTTTTCACCGGTACATCCGGGGTTTTTTAAGTGTGAACTGTCCGAAAAATGACCACGGAAAAAACATTTCAGACCTGATCAAATTGACCCAGCCGTTAACACTTGTTCATATTAAAGCGGATATTCACACCGCTGGCCCGGCCTCCCCGGAGGAGTATTACGATCTCTAACCTGTGTCCTCCTTCACGCCCTGCCTTCTCGAGGCGGAGAAGGTAGGGGGCAAAACATCGAGGTTCGAAAAAAAATCTTAAACCTCGGGGCCAAAAATACAAGAATAATGATGACGATGACAATGATATTAAGAACGAAGATAATAATAATAATCATAGTAATAATTTGTTTCTCCTCTCAATAGAAGACAGAGAATGGTCAAGAATTAGCTACTGATAACCTGCGCTCGCCCTGACTACGGCTGTCCTGGGGAGAGCGGGCAGCTGCAGGCTCCGGTGCTGCCGGCCTGCCTCTGTTGCTGCCCGACCTCCCCGCTCGCCCAGCGCCGCCCCTTGGGTCGAGGGGCGGCGGGGCCCGGTGGTGGTACCCGGGTGCGGGGCGGTGAAACCGCGGCCAGGAAGGAGTCTTCAAGGGTTCCCCGGTAGGGAGCGTTGCGGGGCGAGCCGCTGGAGGGGGAACCGAGCGCCGCATCGCTTACCTGGCTTAGGCAAAAGACACAAAAAGAAAAACCCTCTGCAGAAAAAATAAATACAAATCCTCCTCAAGTACTCCCGGAATCACGTCTCGAGTGATGCACTTGGCCAGCGGAGGGGAAAGGCACCGGCGGCAGCTGCTCCGCCGAGCAGGGCTGGAGCAGCCACAGCGTCTGGCTCGCTCAGTGGTTCCGAGGAACCCCGAGATAAAATGACGGGCTCCTTCTGTGGAGAAATAAATTTCTGAGCATCAGAGAGAGGTTTTAAACAAATAAATTAAAAAAAAAAAAAAAAAAGCCCCCCTCCGACCTGTGATTGAGGGACAGTTAAAAATAATTGCCCGTGTTAAGAGACCGGAGACCAGGTTACAGGGAAAACTACCTTCTTTCAAAGCCCGCTAATGGCCATACGATTCATTAGGTTACTTAATCCTAATAACCTTGCTAGCATCAGTCCCGGTGACCCAGCCCATTAAGCACCACCAGCGAAACCCTATAAAACAGGCAAGGGGAATGTCCAACATCTGAGCACATTTATTAGCACTATGTTCCTGAGATAACATGCCCCCGGCTCCCCTGCATACTGCTGCGGGCAGGCTGGGGAAAGAGGGAACTTTGTTTTCGGAAGGGCTGAGCACAGGACCAGGACCAGGTCAGACGGATGGCTGGTCCCACCGTCACTGTCACACACGGTCTCCCATTCTCTCTGCTTTCCTCCCCCGGCCCCCGTCTCTCCAGACAAACAATAGCTACATTTGTGGCGAGAATTTTTTCCTTCTGATTAAACCCAGGCCAACCAATGGCAGCCAGAACGAAACAAAATGCAGAGAGTAACACTTCTATCATAAACGGGAGTTAACAATTTAAAAAAAAAAAAAGGGGGGGGAGGTGGGGATAGGGGTGGGGATGTGAGACAAAAAGACTCCCTTACACCGAAACGTGCTAGTGAGTCATTGTGGTATCACCCTCCGTGAAGGAGTCGGCTGAGGGGGAGAGAGGGAAAAGGGAAGTGAGGGAAGCTGCAGGGCCGGTTCCTCCCGTGCCTTGCAGAGTCGCAGACAAACCAGACGCCTCCCCGGCATCTCTCTGCCAGGGTGAGGTCTCTGTAATTTACGACACGCGAGTTGTTACAGCATTTGCCGCTGCTCAGAGTGGGGCTGGTCAGGGCGCAGGCACATGCAAGCGATTAGAAGAGCGAGACCTCTCCCAGCGAGGCTATCACCTCCTTCCTCCGGCCCTCTCCGGGCAGGCAGATCCACTCCGCTCCCGGCTGCGGAAGGCTCCCCGCGGCCGGATCTGCAGAGGAGCAAACCGTCTTCAGACTTTGGTTCTCTACAAACCCCCTACCAACATTTCTTTTTTCCTCTCCATTTCTAAAGAAGAATGCGCCCAGAGGCAGCGGGATGGCGTTGTTTGCACGCTGGCCCCGCATGAAGAGATTCCGGCCCAGGGTAACAAGGGCTCCCGGCGGACACCGGTCCCAGGCTCCTGCCGCTGCCCACCCAGGCAGCAGCGAAGGGGCGGGTGGCAGGAGCCGCCGGGCTAACGCCCGGCTGAGTTGAAGGTGATCAGGCAGTGTTCAGCCTCCACAATGAGCTGATGAGATCCCTCGCTATTTTAGCAATAGTTTTAACACGCTGGCAGAGATGAAAGAAAGAACATCGACAGGGAGGGAACAGCAACGCCCTGCCGAGCTGCCCATTCCCGGTGCTGTCGGCTCTGCGGAGGGTTTGCCGGTGATTAACCCCGAGGGCTGATCCTGCAAGCCCTTCTCCCCGGGAGCAGTGACCGCCGCGTTCGCCGGGGTGCCACGGGCACCGATTGCTGCGCCGCAGTGGGGCCGGACGGGAGGTGTGCCCTGCGCCCCGTCCCACACCTCCGCAACTGACAGCGATCCTGCTGTTAAACGCTTTTGTCTTTTTCTTTTTGTTGTTGTTTGTTTTTCCTCAAGGGCTATTTTAACTCATAAAATGTTGCTCTGCTTTGGAACCTGTCATAACAGGAGCCTGCTTTATTTATTGGGTTATTTATTTCTTTTACCAGCAACAATATCCCGAACACAGCTCGGTTGAAAGAAGGAGTTTCCAAAAACAAGGGGGGAAAAAAGGGCGGGTGAATGGGGGGGGGGGGGGGTTGGGCGTAAGAGAGAGAGAAGAAAAGAGAGGGAAGAGAAGGAGAGGGTGGGAGAGCAAGACGGGGAGAAAGTGAGAGATAAAGAGGGAAATCTAGAAGAAAGCAAGAAGGAGGAGAGAAACAAGAAATTGAAAGAAAACAAGAAACCAAGAGAAAACAAGAATGCAAGCAAGAAAGAATGACAGAAAGAAAGAAAGAAACCCACACATGCCAGCTTTTCAAAATTAAAACAAGAAGCCCCGAAGTATTCATTTTGGTATTAATATTATTTAACATTAAAAACTCCGGGAACTTCAAACAAACTTCTTGCAGGGAAAAGAAAGAGAAAAGAACTATTCTCTGGAAACCATTTGTTCACAGCTCGAATTGTGCCGTTTTGGCTTAGAAACAAAACTCGAGACGCCCAACCCTGTCCCTCCTCCCCCCAGCATATATCTTTTCAGCACACATTTTAAAATAAATATCCTCACGAGTCTTTCCAGAATGCCTCCTTGTTATGAATTGGTAGGATACAACATAGCCCAGCTATGTGCCTGGAAGTTGGGATTTAGCCCTTTAAATGCCAGGACAACATCTGAGGGGAAAATAATTAGGGCAGCTTCGCCCCCTCCACTGGGGGCTGCCGGCAGAGGGCGGGGGGGGGGCCTCGCCGCCCCTTGCGCGGGAGGCGAGCGGGAGCTCCCCGGGCACCGGCACGCCGCTGCACCCCCGGATGCCGCGGCAGCCCCGCGGAGCAGCAGGCGGCCACTCGGTGCTCTGGGTGCAGATAACCCCAGGAAAGAGCATCCAAGAAGGCAGAGGAGAAAATGGTACTTTTTCTGACTCTCCCTGCAAGCTCTTTTAATTTTACCATGCTTTTTGTTCTACTGCTCAGCAAGTCAAAATAAAAAGCAGATTCAGTATCTAGTTTCCACAGAATTGAATAAAATAGCGAAAAGGTTGCCAGGGGTCTTCTTGGAGGCGTCCTGCTTGGGAAACACGGGCCAAACCGGCACGTTTTTCGTCCCAACATAAAAATAATTCAACTTCGATGATATTTTCGAGGGTGTTTACTTAGAAAAGTTTTCCTGTAGCTATTTTATACGAGAAGAGTGTTTATCAAAAAAAAAAAAAAATTGCCGGAAGCGTTTACAGTGTGATCTTATGTTTAAGGGTTTACAACAGGTGTCAGAGCTCTCTTCGGGGAGAAGGAAATATATATATACATATATATGTATACATATGTATACACACACATACACACACATGTGTATGTGCAAAACATTACTCAAAATGACCACTTCGTTTTAAACAAACAAACAAACAAACAAAATCAAAAGAAAAATGTTACTGTTTTAAACATCTTCTATGCCAATACATCGTACATTCAGAATATATGATATGACCTTATCATGTTTCAATCTCTATTTTCTTGTCGCTTTTAATGAGATCTTTACTAAGATGTGCGTTTTTAGTCTTATGTTTGGGTACGTCTTCTTAGGGTTGGACAAGTGAAAAATACCTTTGTTTTCAAAAATAAGAAAGACGAGCGAGTAATGGCATTGCGAATGACGTAAGACTATGGACATATATTACAATGATCAGTCATCACAAATATAAAAGTATGATGAAACACACGCTTGAGGTGATATACCTCTAGAGTTACAGTTAGTTACTGGCCCTTCTAGCCTCCTTGTATCTAGCACGATATTATCTCTTCTCAGCCAAGAGAGGGGGAAAAATAAATTAAATATATTAAATAAATTAATTTTTTAAAAAAAACCCGAACTCGTTGTCCTTCGGGGAACATAATTTCTAACAGTTGTTTTACGGAGGAGGAGCCAGTGACCAGAAAAACCCTGAGGAGTGAGCCCTTAATCCAAGCTTTTTAATCCATGCTCCCGCATATATGTTTATGTCCACATATTCCTACAGCTAGTGCTTAATGCACCAGCAGCGTGTTACTCTGGGAGAGGGAGTGCATGTAAATCCTCACAGATCTAGTGATTTTAGGTTGCTGCTTGTTTTGAGGAAGCTCCAGAAAATTTAAAAACTGCGTGTGGGGATAATTTTTCCCTTCGTTTAGCACCCCCCGCTCGGCCAGCGCAGACGCCCGCCGCGCCAGGTACGGGCAGGGCAGAGGGAAGGGGCTCGGAAGAGGGCAGCCCCGGGATCCCCGGCCACCGCCTCCTGCCGCCCAGGGGTGTGCGTGGGATGTGCCAGAGGAACTCCCACCTGGGCACCGTCCGGCACTCCCTGCCGCGGCCGCGGTGCGAGGGGAAGGGGCACACCCCTGCCTGCAGGAGCTTGCGCTCCAAACCACGGGTTTGTCTCCCCTCCCTTTCACCCCCAGGACTCCCACCAGAGACAAGCCAGAACCGGTTTCCTAAAGGCAAACTGCCTTCTTCTGAGCCTTTAAATCCCAGCCCGGCCCCAGGATACAGTGCACAGGAGGATGCTGTACGAAAGATGCCAAGGCAGCCCCGACCCGGGAAGTGAGGTGGATTCAAGGAGAGGGAGCAGTGAAATACTGAAAGTACTCGCAGCTGGTATCTCATCGCAGTACCCATGGCGGTGGATCTCCGGCGAAGACAGCGGGTCCCAGCCCTGTGGTTGCTGCCCGCGGCCACCGCACACGCCCCGGGCAGTGCGGCCGCGGAGCTCCGGGGACGGAGAGCCGCTTTTTTTTTTTTTTTTTTTTTAGTTTCCCCAGAAAGTACGGAATTCACCCGCAGGAAATGGCATCAGGGGAACGAAACGAGAGGGTGCCCTGCCCCTGCGCTCGCCCAGCCGTGCCCCGGCCACAGCAGCTCCCCGAGCCTGCCTGCACCTCCCCGAGGATGGATGTGTTTCATGCCCTTGTTTCACATGGAAACCCAGGCCAATCTGCGAACGACGTGTTGCCTAAATAAAGATAAAACGTGCTCTACATCACAGGCTTTCCCGGTTATTCTCAATGACTTGTCGATTCCTTCCCCCTCCCCATCCGTACCCTTACCCTCCCACCACCAACCCCCCCGGCACACGTGCAATGATAGAAAATGGTTTTTAAATGACGAAGGGTCACGTAGAGCCATCCTGATCGTTTAGTAAAAATAACAGAGCTATTATAGAGCCGAAGGAAGGAGCCAGGGAGTTCACCCACACATGCTCCTATACTGTGCCTCGACTGAACGCACACACAGAGGCAAACGTATGTGTGTATGTGTATATATATATATATATATATATATATTCACATACATATATATGCAGCGGCACCGGCCCATGTGAGCCTCAGGACTCTCTCCATTAGGCCGTAAATACGTGCACAGATGACAGTGAGCGCTCCTGTATGGAGAGAGGGGGGGACGCGGAAGGGCTGCTTATGTCTTTGGGATGGAAATGCACATAAAGCCTTTTATGAGAGCTTGGGAGACAGCAGTTGCTCACAAACATACTTTTTTTTCCATCTCTTTTGCCGAAAACTGGAAATAATTAAATTCTTTAAAGGTTTACTTTTGAAACCGTGGCTGGAGAAAACTATGATTCAGGTGTAAATAATTACCAAAGTCATGAAAGCAGCAACTGCTACATGTGGTTTATTCATTGCTTTCCTTTTTTATTTTTTTTTAATCGTTTGATCATTTTCATCCTTAACTGTCTGCCAAATTCACATATTTGTAATTTACTAAACTTTATCGTTCTTACCAGGATAGGGATGTTGTACATTAGTTACCAGACCCGTCCTGCCTTGCACTGGTGAAGAAGCCTGACTGGAACAAACTGGATGCTCCTCAAGAAGGGATAACGCTATTACCCCAGTATTAGAACTGAATAAAAGATGTTTCCCCTTTCATAAACGCTACCAGACTCACTCGAGTTTAGACTCCGAAGAAGAAATGAATTATTAAAGGAAAGAAATTGTTTAAACACAATAGCTACTTGGCTAAATGAAAGCAATCCCTGGGGCAAGACTAACAGGGTTTGGCCAGAGAGCACAAGTATCCGTTCAACTAAAACCTTAGAGAAATAGGAGAAACGTGGACGTATAATACACAGCATATAAACAAAAGCACAGGGTTTACTTCATGCCTGTTTTTTTCAGCCAGCTCCTACTTTTCCTTTTTTTTTTTTTTTTCTTTTGCCTACACAACAACTTCAAACCATTTGATTCTTCAAAAAGCCATGGTGGAAAAAGGCAGGAAACCGAAGGGGTTTTTGTCTGTATCGTATTAAAAAAAAAAAAAAAAAAAAAAATTTGCATAGTAAGCCACCACTTGAACATGTTCTGGTGTTGTAAAAGTGTTTTTTATCAGGCTGTAAATTACTGCCACTCTGACAGAGCAGCCGGAAATGTAAATCACACCGTAGAGTTGCAGTTATGAAAAAGTTTGTTCACTTTTCTGCATCCCAAGAAGATCTCAGGGCTGTTGGATTGAGAAGGAAGGGAAAAGGCTTGTTTACTATTTTCCTTCTTCACCAAACTTTTGGCTCCACGGTGCCTGGGACTTTGATGAGAAAGAATGGACACTGTGCAGAGTCCCTTCCTATGACACCCAGGCCACCGCCACTTGGGAGGTCCTTTGGCCTAATGCAACCACAGCTAACTGCTCCCAACAGGAGGCTCTGTGGATCAAGCAGGGTCACAATTATACTTCTGCTAAAGGCAAGAGTTGCCTTTAAAAAAAAAAAAAAAAAAAGGACAAAAGGAAAGGGGGGAGGGGGTCGAGCAGTTGAATTAAAGCCTTTAGATTCATTTGGGGAAGGAAAGATCGAGAGTGGGGATAGTTGAAACCATTTGCAAGAGGCATGAACAGAGTGAGGTTGCATCCATCCAGAGGGAAATTTGGGGGAATGGGGTTCGGGGCGCTTCGTATGGGGTTACTCCGACCCCGGGGCTACCACGCCAAATTGCCCGTCGGGAGCAGCGGACCTTCCCCGCGGCCCTACAAAGTGTTTTGAGTACTCAACCACGGACAGGAATCCTCCTTGGTGCCATACATTGCGTGGGCATTGCTCCTCTAAGGCGGGGAGGAGAGGGCTACACAATCACGGTCCACAACGAGCCCTCAAGCATCACCCTTTTGCCCGGAGAGGGAGAAGAGCTCCAGCAGGAGACACTACAGCCGACTGGCCTCTGATTTGGGCAGTCGGGGGGGGGGGCATCAATATTCCAGGGACGTGGGACGACAGGAATGTTGAAATTCATTATATGTCTCGAAGAGGAGGATGACTTTCCAGAGATGTTAAAATACGAACCTCTTGCATTTACGTGAAGAGGTGAAAAAAAAGCGGGGAGGAGGGAAGAGGGGGGGATCTCCCTACCTCCGCCGCTTACCGGGACAGCGGCTGCCGGCCCCTGTGGGTTTGCAGTCGGCCCGTCCTCCTGGCTCCCGGCTAGCCCGCCGGGTGTGCTCCCAGCGCCCGCCGGCTACCCTTCCTCTACTCCTGCCTCTCTTCCTCCTGTCCCGCGTTTAATGTTCCCAGATTCACGCCGCTTCGTTACCATCCCCGGTACCCCGAGCCCCGCCGGGCCGGGGTCTTTGGGCGGATCCGGGTGCTGCCTCCCGCCGCAGCGGGCGGGGCACGGCGAGGGGTCTTGTCTTGTCTCCCCATTCCCACCCTGTCCCCGCGTCTGGGACAGGGGGACACCTCAGCCACCCAGATTCGGCCAGCTCCTTTCAGGCAGCGAGATCCGACCGGGGGAGGAGGGACCGGCTCTGGGGTTCAGTTCGGCCGCCGGCCTCGGCCCCGCTCCCCGCCGCCCCCGCTTACCTGGACCACGGTCCCCGTGCTCGGCGACGGGCTCTCAGCAGGACGAGGGTGAGAGGGCCCCCGAGTGCACAAGGGCACGGCATGGCCCCCCGCGCACCCCAGAGAGATCCGGCCGGAGGAAGAGAGAGGGAGGAGAGAGGAAAAGCCCTTTTTCCCCCTTTCTCTCCCCGTTTGAGCTGAAGTGACCCGCAGTATCTGGAGAAGGTTTTTGAAGACGTTTGGGAGGGAGGGAGAGAGTTTTCTGCTGAGAAACTCAATCTGCCATACAGTAGCGACTGCATCTGGGATCTGTCACCGCTGACAGCACCACAGGGCACAGACATGATCTTCCGCACAACACTGCAACTCCCCAAAATACCCTCCTCGCTCCCAAGGTATCTGCCGGGTTGCATCGCACTCCTTCGCCAAAAGGGGGAAAGCAACCTGAGTCCCCGCAAATAAATACACCGAGGGGAAGGCAAGAGAGCAACCCTGTCTCCCCCTTTCTCTGCACGATGCTGAACACTCGGCCACCGAGGGCGCAAGGCGAGAGGCGATGTCATGCTCTGAGGGCGCAAAAGCCATAAATGTAGGCTTTCGTTCCGCGAGATTCCCGGGAACGACTTTAATGAATAATTTCGGAGACAGTTATGGCTTTAGGTAATTACTGCGCGGCTCTATGAAAACCAGATTTGGGAGAGAGGCGGTCAAGGCCAAGCCGTGTGCTTCGGCTCGCCCCTGCCAGACCGCTCCAGACATCACCTCCCCCCATCGCTGCCCGACTGCCGGACGTCCCCGGCCTCCTGCACCCCCCCAGCTGCCGGAGTCCTCCTTTGGGCAGCGCTGCCAGCAACTTTGCGAAGGCTAGAGGCTGGTGGGGGGAGCACCTAATATTGTTATTTTTTTAAATCTCTTCCGCCTCCTGTATTCTCTGGCAGGACATTTCATCGTCTTTTAGGCCAGTTTTAGAAAACTTCTCTGGGTTTGCACACGTATTTATCTTTTTAAGAAGTTCATTATACGCAGCTGTTGCAGCCTAAATCCACATATGGCATGCAAATAGGGACCCCTATAGGAGAGTCGGCCTCTCTATTACCCCCACATGTTTGTTCAACAGACGAGACCGGCAAAACGATTCTACTGCTCTGCACTAAAATAGAACTGTACATTTTTCTCCCGAGTCCTTTAGGCAACGCAGGGGCTTGTTTCTGCTTTGAACAGCCTCCACGGTTAGCAAATGAAGGGCTCCGAGATGCGGGCCCGCTGATCTCCATTGTTTCGCTAACACATTACTGCTGTTCCCAGAAGGCCGCTCCAGGGGCAGCGGGGCCTCGCCCCCAGCCCTGCGGCTTGCAGACCCCTGCGCCTTGCCCAGGCAGTCCGCAGGACACGGGCCGCTCTCCGCCAGGATCCGCGCAGCCTCTGTCGGCGGGGAGACGGCTCCAACCTCAGGACAGGGGACTCCCAGGGGACTTCCCTGCCACAGAGCCGTCACCAGTCAGAGGTCTCCCGTAAAGGGCATAAATAGGATTTTGCTGGGATTTTTTTCGGTTATAGTTTGTTTAGTCGCCTTTTTTTTTTTTTTTAACAATTTTTTTTTTTTAATTCACTTACTCCCGCCCGACCCTCTGGGTCGGTGGCTGTGGTGGAAAGCCGAGCTCACAGCATACCGTTTGCATTGATTCAGAAAGGAAATGTTCCTTTTCCTTTCGAGATTACAGATAGACACAGGGGAACGTTGCGGTATCTTAGGGAGTTTATTTTATTTTATTCTGTTGGAACAAAGAAATTGAAGCATTTTAAAATTTATTTTTAGGGTCACACGGGGCTTTGTTTTTCTTTTCTCCCTCCTCCTGGCAAGCGTGTTTTACCGCGAGAATTTAATCCTTCAGATAAATTGTCGAACATTATCTTTTTCCTCTGGAGACGAGATCAACAGCTTTCTCATCCACCCCCCGTTCCTCCTTCCTGGTAGTAGCACTGATTGTAATGTACAGCTGGACAAGTGTCAGACGTCCAAGACTGCGAACAGCCAGTGGAGGCTTAAGTTGTATTTATTCAATTATTACTTTTTTTATCTTCTTGGGGGAAAAAATAGAGTGATACAAAGCATAAAAAAGCGTAAAGTAAAAAGTTTGTCAAAATAAGCGCATCAAACGTGGTCTTGGGTCCCTCTGAGCCAAGGCTTCCACGCTGGCTGTTCAGCGTTACCGTCAGCCAGCCCCGGCTCTCAATTAGAGGCGATTCATTAGGATTTAATAGCAGGTGCAAAGCCATCTCCTTGCCAGCAGCACTGCCGTTTGGGTAGGGAATCGTCTCGTTTTAGAGCAGCCTCCAACTCTCCCGGCTCGTTCTAAACCTGGCTACCACTCTGGATAACGGGGTGTCGGCGCGCCTGCGACTGACCGAGCGTAAGCGTTGTACTTTGTTTGGCTAATTTCTCCCTGCCAAGACATAAGGTGGAAATCTGCCTGGCTCGGTATTTACTTTGGAAGACAGCGCTGTGGGCGAATGCGCCGGGAGAAATTGGGCTGAGATAAAGCAAGCGCTGTGCCGGGGGGTGTGGGGAGCTCGGTGGTGGGGGAGTAACCCCTCCCGCGGAATGCACCGCTTTTGCTTTCTCAGAGTCCCAAACAGACAAATAAACGACCTCGTCGGCAAACTCAAAGGAGCCGGAGCCTTCGGGGTTCAAAACCGGGCGGTGCCGAGGAGCCCCGGGGCCGGAGCGCTGCGTCCCACTGCACCCGCATCCCAGCTGGCGGCAGCGGCCGGGCCGGGGCTTGGAAAGCGTCGCCGTGATTACACCCAAGTGGAGAGCAGGATGGCTCCGAGCCGTCTGATCTGACGTCAACATGTCTCTAGCTCCTCGCTGCAAGATAGAGGCAGCAGAGCCGGGGGAGGGACGGCTCTAATCATTCCCAGATGTCTCTAATAGCAGATATAAAGACTTATATAGTGTCTGAGAATAAATTTGTAATCAATGCTCTAAAATCGCATCATCAAAGCAATGGTATTTCAGGAGGAAAATGGGGTTGGGAGGAGGGAAAACAGAAAGAGGGAGACACACACCTCGCTGGTTTGGAAGGGGAAGAGGGAGGCACAGGGAACCTCCAAAATCCACTGGCCCTACGCATCACCCGGCTTTGCTAGAATTTATGCGAATATATAATTCAGATAACAACTCTGCTTTATGCTCCACTGTATGTGACAAGCTGAAATAGCTGAACAGTAATTGGCCAATTAGAAATAAAAAAGATGGGAACTGGTTTGTAAAGGCACATATTTCATGGCCCGCAGAAAAAAAAATCCCAAATTAAAAATATATAAAACATTGATAAGCCCCTCGTTACAGCAGAGGGGATTATGTCTGTAGGCGTGCGGAATGCATTTCCTTCCCATCGCTACTTGGAGATTTCTTCTGGGTGTATTTGTGAGTCGCTGGGCAAGTACGTGTGAAAAAGGAGGATTAAGGCTAGGTTTCCAAGAGCAAAAAGAGGATATTTTGCTTAGAGGTTTTATTATTAACCTTCTCTCCCCATCTCCCTGCCCTCCTTTCAAGTTCATGCTGTCTCCACGGCATCCCCTAGTACTGTTTATACCCCGCGAATTTGCCCGCGTATGGCCCAGCTCTTGTTCTGGGGGTGTCTTTGGCTTGGCCGAGAGGCTCCGTTGCAGCTCTTTGACAACGATATCAAACTAGAAATAATTATTGCAATAATCTTTTGAGGCAAACAAGAGCTCCTGGGAACCACGGGGGAGAGGGGGGGGAGTATGTGTTAAAAAAAAACCCAAACAAACCAACAACAAAAAAACCCAGACCATAACACAAAGCAAAACGAAGGCAAAAAAAAGCACACACACACTCATTTTTTCTATTTTGCTTGCAGGAGTGCAGGCATGGCACACACATCCGATAGCAACGAGGTCCCGCATGTTGCAGAGTCCCCCAAAACTCAGCACTGCCGGCGGCCGATAGGCTCGCTGCCAGCAGCGGAGCACAGAGCCAGCCCCTCGCTGTGTCCCTGCTTTCCAAAACCCGGACGAGCTCCAGAATTCCACGCTGCTGTCTGTCTCGGGGCCCGCAGGGAACACGCAGCCGCTGGGGAGGTCCTCGCCTCCCTGCGAGGGGGCGACCGCGCTGTTTCGGGCCCGTGGCTGGGCCCGCACCCCGGGGAACCGAGGGGCAGCCCCGTGGGAGGGAAGGGAAGGCGGGATGCCACCCGGAGGAGTTTGGTCACTCTTCCTTTCCAAGGGCAGAAAAAAATTAAAATGCTATGTTCTCTTGAGAGAGAGCTGAGGGTCTCACTCCCCCAGCCATGAAACGAGGCAACGAGCCTAAAACGCGGGTTCGTAAGTCAATCTGAGGGGACAGGGCTTCAGCCACCCGGCTGCTCTTCCCCAGGCCCCTGCCTTCCCTCCTGTCTTCCTCCCTGCACCCACAGAGAAATGTTGCAGTGTGGGAAAGGCTGCTATCCCTCCTCTTACGTGCCTTTAACCTCGGTAAAAGCTCCCAAAAATATTTTGGCCCCGAGGAATTACCGGACAGGTCGACGGGACGCCGATGCCCCCGGGTGCAGGCAGGATGCGGAGAGCAGCGCTCCGCTGTTATCAGGCCTTGGCTCCGCCGGCGGAGAGCTGAGGCCAGGGCACTGACATCCCCATCTACCATCAATTTACTTTCTGCTTCCCCATTTAGCTTTTAACGTCAAAACCTACATTTTTGTCGGCTCCGGCCTGTCTAGGTCTCCTGTGATTTAGCTGCAGGAATGGCTGCTCCTGAGAAAATAGCAACATCCTCGTTAGTGAGCAATTAAAAGAGATCCTTCTTAGCGGATTCAGAGGGGCTCCCGTTCTGATAAAATGACTTTACAAAACCGGAAAATTATTCATGGGGAAATATCGGACAGGATAGTTAGAGACTGGATATCAAAGCTGCCCGCCAGCCCTACAGCGCATCACGAGGGGGAATTGCAACCCGGTGACTCGGTAGAGGAAAGACAGAGTATCTGCAGAGAGTCTGCCCATGATGTGCAGCACCGCAGCACTCGGAGCCACCCCTCACCCCTTTTATTTTTTCCTGTGCCGCTACGCTACAAAAAAAAAAAAAAAAAAAAAAAAAAAAAAAAAAGTTGTTTGAGCAGGGAACCCAGAGTGCGAGAAGCTCCAGTTCATCAGCTGGGCAACTAATAGGCAAGGAAAAGCAAACAAGGCGGCAGATTCTTCTCTCCAAGTGTTATAAACAGAGGCAAGTGTCTGTAAACACAGACCCACGCCGGAGAGCAGAGCCGGGCTGCCTGACCCGACGGGAGGGAGGGCACATCACTTTTGTCTGGTTGTTGTAACCCCGCAACCTCCCCACTGTCAGCAGGGGCGGCGAAACGGCGCAGGGGCTCCCTTATCTTTTTATGGGCAACTGCACATCTACCTACGCTTACTGCTGGGTCTCGTTGGGAACCACTTCCTTAGGCGCGGTGGCACGGGAGAGCCGGCAGGTATGCAGCCCCGGACCTGGAGAGAGAGCCAGCTTGGTTTAAGTTGCGATGATTGGAGTAAAAGTTTAAAATACGAGCCCTAATTTTATTATGGAAAAAGTGGAAAACCTTGCCCTTAACCAGGAATGGACAAAAAATATCTAGACCCACTTCCTTATGCGAAAACCTTTAATTTTTCCTTGCACACCTATGATACAAAAGGATGCCACGCTTTTCCCAGTATTGGAGTCTTGCAGCTCGCTCTGGTACTGGGGAGCAGAAAAGTCACCAGACTGGCCCCGGGACCCGTGTAAAGGAGTCGATAGACGGGGCGAAATATTTAAGGAAAGAGAGATCTTGCTGGAGAAGCAATGAACGTACAAAAGAGACCCAGAGCATGGGCTGCTGCAGTTTGCAGCTGGATAAAAAAGGTTAAAAATAATTATACTCGCTGTGGTGTACTGGAAACGTGCAACCCAGGAGAGTTTTAGGAGCCACAAAGTCAATATTAAGTTCACCGTAGCTCATTGTAAATCTTACATATTCCCTACTGCACACCCTCCCCCCCCCAACCCCCCGCAAATCCCTTGCCTTGTTCTCTCTTTCTTCCTTGACGTAAAATTACCTGCTACATAATCACTCCGAACAAAGCTCATCAGCCTCCCTCGCCTGCCTCCGGCCCTCTCCTGGAAGCCGCCCCCGCTCCGGGCCCGCGCCTGGCACTGCCTCGGCCCGGGCTCCGGCGGCACGAAAACCGCGCATCTCTGCTGTTCCTGACCCGCCCGGGGTTTGCACCCTTGTCCATTTCCCGTTCGCAGTAGGTCTCCTGCATGGAGAACACCACCACAAGGAATTCCTATTCAGCTGAACTGCTGGTTTCTGTTCAACACTCACGGGGCTGAGAGATCACTCCCTCCCTCTACCCCTCCTTTCATTCAGTCACTTGTTTAAAAATAAAATTAGGAGCCATCTTTATAATTTAGTTTACTTCCGAATATTTTAAATATTATGAAAAAAAAAAGCCATAAACAACGCTGTTATTCAAAACATTTTGAGGTATAAAACATAAAAAGATTTGGATTTTCTTTTTTTCCTTTTTCTTTTTTTTTTTCTTTTGTTTTGTAAAAAACACACACAGTGGTTTATTGAGTACTTACAACGTTTACACCTTCAATATTAATTAGATTCCACTTTTTCCCTTACGGACGGAAGTGCACATAACCATTAACTGTTGAAAACATCTTCAAATACCGAACGACCACAACAAAATTACAACACTAAATACGGAGTCAATCGAAACATTGGTGCAACTGCTTCTGTTGAAATATAGCTTTATAATCCCATGAATATTTATATCCAAAAGGCCAAGTATTAAAGATACACTTCACATACACACTAATGCCAGGGAGGGATTTTTTTCCTTTTCTATGGTTCTGTTTTCCCCACGTGTTTTATACAGAGCAAATAACATTCACAAAACATTTAGAGACATTACCCCTTACCAAGCTGGAGTTTCCTCTTCATATATGGAATGCTTTTTCCCTCTCCTTCAAATATCCACATTTTGGGGGGTTGGGGGAGAAATTGCACATAAATAAACTGGATGATTCCAAATACAAAGAGTCCTCAGAGGAGAGCTCACTACCGAGACTAAGAGGACGGCTCCTCCAGTCCTGCCGTGCTCACTGCTTGAGCTCCAAAGCCCAGACATGCTGCGGCCAGCCAGTCCTCCCTTTGGTTTTCTTATCGTTGCTGCTAACTGTGCTTTTCAAGATTTCATTCTGGGGAGACAGGATGGGAGAGGAGAGAGAGAGAAACAGAAGGGGGAGAGGAGAGAAAAAAAGGTTAGATATATTCCTCCCCTTTCTAGGTTGCATCTGCTTTGCTTCGAGAACGAAAACTACGAGGAGACTCGAGCTCATCGAGGCCTGCGGGCTTCAAGAGACATAACGGGGACCACCACGAGATCTCGCCGCGGGAGAAGCCACCGCCCGTGGGAGCAGCCTCTCGTGGTGCGCCACCGCCCGTGGGCCCTGGCGGAGGCCGATTCCCGCTCCGTGCCACCCCGCTGCTCTGCCGCGGCCGGAGCACGGAGTTGAGGCCGAGAGGGACCAGTCATCCTCGGGGATTTCGAAAAGGTCCCCCGTAAACCATCCCCTCCCTGATTGCGAGGAGAAGCTGGGCAGCGGCACGTACCGGGGCAACACATTGGACTCGGGGTCACTAATATATGCGAGAATCAATCACACGCGAGCACGCCATGGGGCCTACACGAAATTGGGCTTGCACTGCCTCGCCTAATCAGACTCTCCCGTTAAAAATCAAAAAAGTTGAAGCGCCGAGTGCAGAGACAGGAAAGTCTCTCGCTGCGAGCCTCGTACTTGCCTAAAGCTGGGCTGGGCTTAGCAGGTAATCATGCCTCCAGATTTTCTTTTAAGAGAGCGGAGGCTTGCCTCCTGTGAGATCACGGTTTGGGATATGGGACAAGCAGCAGCCCGGGCCATAACCTCCCCGGGGGGCCCTAATGCGCAGCCTTTCCCCGCGGCTGCTCTCAACCGCCGGCTCGGATCCGGACGCTGGCGGCCGCCCGCGGCTATGCACTGTCCCGCTTTTGGCCCGCAGGTACGGCCAGGGACCGGTGGGACCGAGGAGTCCCCTATGGACATCCCCCGGCGACTCTGCCAGCGGGGCGCCGGGTAGTGTCGGATGGGGCGCCGGCGGGCGACCGAGCAGCCTCCCCTCCGCGGCTCCCCCGCCCCGTCCCACCCTGTCCCGTTCCGAAGCACTGACCAGCTCTTTCTTCCTCTTCTCTTCCTTCACGTCTGTCTTCTTGATCTCAGCCTTGAAAGCCTCCGCCTCCCCGTTCTGGTCGTCCTTCGCCAGCAGGTCCATGAGGTAGGCGATGTAGCTGGTGGCCAGACGGAGGGTTTTGATCTTGGAGAGCTTGGTGTCGGCGGGCACGTTGGGGATGCACTCCCTCAGCTCCGCGAAGGCGCTGTTGATGCTCTGAGTCCTGCGCCGCTCCTTGCGGTTCGCCGTGCCCCTGCGTTTCACCGGCCGGGGCCCCCCGAGCCCGGGCGGGCCGTTCCCGGGCGGCACCCCCCCGTAATGGGAGTGGTCCATGCCCGGCGCCCCGTTGGCGTACTCAGGGCTGTAGGACAGAGCCATGCTGTAGTCGGGGGGGGACATCTCCGGGTGGCTGCTGATGAGCCAGCCGTGGAAGTAGGGGTTCTCCTCGTGGCCACAGCGGGTGGCGGCGGCGGCAGCGGCAGCGGCGGCGGCAGCGAAAGGGTAGCCCTCATGGTGCACCACCGGGTGGTGGGGGAAGCCGCCCACTAGACTCATCCCCGCTCCCTAGAGCACCCCACCCCACCCCCCCG
>JACBWW010000015.1:6524925-6590394 GCA_020086605.1 Lanius collurio | reverse complement strand
TGGGGCATCCGCGCCGCTCGGCCGGGCGCGGCGGCGGCGGGCGGCGGCGGGGCTCGGCGCGGCGCGGGGCACTGGCAGGGCTCCCCGGCCCGATCTCCATGTACAGCTACATGTTTAGGGCCGCTCGGGTTAATATATGTCGTCAGAAGCGGCGGCCGCCAATGGCCGGGGCTGGGGCGGAGCCCGCCGCCCTCCGCAATAAAACTTTTTGATGTTCGCTCTGCTAATTGCCGAGCTCCTCTTTTAGGATTGGCTGCCCCTCCGCATCCCTAATGTAATTAAAACAAGGGGGGAAAAATTATCATGGAGGCAGAGGTTAATGCAAGTGTTTAGCAGATGCCTTATAGTAAAATCTGCATTAAAAAAAAAAAATTGAAAAAAATCCAAACAACAAAACCCCCCAACAAACTCATTAAAACTTAAATATGGGATAATCTCAAACCAGGTACAGTATGGATCCAAGAAGTTTCTCGGCAAAAGTCTGTATGAGAGCTTTATAGGCTCGGAGGTTGCTTTGGCAAAGTGCTTTGTGCCGGTTCGGTAGAGGAACAAATACAACCGGCTTCGGGGGGCATTTCATCGATGCCCGATTGCAACAGGCATGCCCCAGTAGCGCTCCGGCTTGTACTTGTATTGCTGGTTAATACACACCCCCAGATCACTAGTTTCCGTGAGGAGGGAGGCGAAGCTGCTCTGCCTTGCCTGTTACCAGACTTGCGACCCGGGTTAGCATGGGCTGGCTCCGACTGCGCGCCTGCTGACTGACCGAGGGAGCGGAGTGCTCGGGGCTTGGAAGGGCATGGTATTTTCTTCCAGAAAGAATAGTTTTGAGACATTAACAATGAGTTCGACTCTAACTGATTCTTTTCCAGCTTGCTGCCTGCGCCTATGCACCTCCACCAGCGTTCACTCGAGGGACTTATGCGCCTGAAATCTGTTTCATGCTTCTCTAACTGGTACGATCGGTAAGTAACTTAATATTTTTTTACAGCATGTTCTGAGCTAATTTTCTAGCTTCTACTAACAAATATATAAATATTCCTCAGCATTCCTGCTTCTGCAATAAAAAAGACCAGCATCTGCAGAAAGCAAGTTTAGTCATCGAAAGGGAGCAGTTAAATGTTTGCTTAACGGCCAGGCCAAGGATGAAATCTCCTGTAGCTATTTAGGTGCTTTGCTTTAGTAAGCTTGAAGATATTACAAAAGAAAAATGGATCTCAAGCTGTAACTCATGGATAGCTGGGAGGCGAGGTACATTTGTTGTCATTCTCAAATGGAGCCTAGCATTACTAAATAGCTGCGAAATACCAAATATCCACCCTTACTTGTGCTGGCTGACGCCTTGGCTGATTCGGCGTATATTACAATGTAGTTCTACAATATAGGCAGTGTGGAAAACTGTGTCAACAGGAGCTGAGAGGTCATAAATTAAAGAAAGAGAAAGATAGAGATGGAGGAGTCGGCGAAAGAAGACAGCAAGAACTCTGGTCCAGTTTCTGCAGCAGCTTAATGCTCTCTCCGGCCCCTCTGCAGAGGCGGTGGAGGTTCCTCGGGGGAAAGCTCTGGGTGGTGGGAAGAGGGAGAAAATCAACTCAGTACTCGGGGAGAGGAGGCAGGCTGAACTCGGCTGGTTCTGGCGTGGAGAGGACTGCCGACGGAACACGGCGGCTTGTTGGGGGCCGGGGGCTTTGCCAGTGGGTCTGCGAGCTCTCGGTAGGGAATGCCTTGCAGGGAGTGGACGGTCTCCTCGGATGAGGCCGTCCTCCAAAGAGCAGCCTGCTGCGGTACCAGGGAGCTGGCTTCGCCGGAGAAGTGCTAAAGGCGGAGCAGAGTGCCGGCCCTGCGGTTCCACAGGACGGGGAGTGTAGAGTCGGACCTAGAGAGACGTGCACGGAGCACAGACACGCAGGGGTACGTTTTTATAGGCAAATACACATATGCGTGAGCGTCTGGGTGTAAACTGAGTACGAAAGTGAAAAACTAGTCCAGATGTAGAATTGATGTATATACACATATACCTCACATGTACGCACACATGCTTGTAACCAGCTGATGGATATCTGTATCTATACATGCACAAGCACACGCCTATATATTGTGTTATCCTAAGGAAATAATGTGTCTGCAGTGGATTTTTAAATGTAAGGAAGGCCGTGGGCAGACCGTGCAGGCAGAGCCCTGGAGCGGCCAGGCAGCGTGCCCCTGTCGCTCGGGATGAGATGTCTGCAGGGCGCAGCCTGGAAATCCAGCCAGTTTCTTCAGCGGTTCTCCAGTTTTGTTTTGCTGCGATATATTCTTGATGGGGAGAAGAAGTGGACATTGTCAAGGCCAGAAAGTTATACTGGCCTGAAAACGGGCGTGTGTTTCTTCACACTCTCCCTGTTTGTGCACGAGCTTTCCGATACACCGCAGGTTAGGCTGCAAATGTGACAGTCTCTGTGACAAGACATTACGGCCACTCCGATAACATCTCCAATGATGAAGCAAACGGAAAACATGAGACAGAGAAAAAGTAATAAAATATATAGGAGATATCGATCAGAACACCAGTCTCCAAAGCTAGCATCATGATTGCTTAATTAACTTTGGAGAAAGAGGGTCTCTAGATAAAGCACCCAGAAGGATCTTATATATTTTTCCCCCTCTTATTCCAGTAGATATTTATGAGTTTTATAAAGCGAGTTTTGAAGCAAATGCAACTCTCGTGTCCTCCTTCCGCTGTTAAATATTCACGATTTCCGATAATGGGTTGTAGCCTTTTCTTTTTGATCCACGCGTTGAAAAACGCTGCAGCTCAAAGTACCTTTCCCAATACTATACCCAAAGACTGCTAAAAAGCACCAGCATTCTGACAATCTTACACTTATTGATTTTATTATATTTTTTTTGTGCACAAATCATATGGTAAAAAAAAAAAAAAAAAAAAAGAGAAAAAAACCAAAAAAACCCCAGAAAATAAAAAGAAACCCTAGTCTTATGTCACTTTATTTCTCTGCCAAAATAGTTGCATGTTATGCGGCAATTTATCTGGACTCTGCTGACAAACAGGACTCTCCTAGCTTGCTATAATAAAGAAATTTCGGTGGAGACTGTGCCGCGGCTGGTTTTCTCTTCCCCTACCTGCTTTCTAAAATTTATTTTATTTTTCTGGAGTTGGTGTGCGGGGCTGTATCGTTAGGTTTTGCCCTGCGGTTGTTGCCTGCCCAACCCCGCAGCCCTCCGCGGGGCCGAGCAAGAGGAAGGGGCTGCCCTTGCCCCCCGGTGGGTGCCCCGCGGCGCCCGGGGAGCTGGGGCAGGAGTCCCCGGCGGGGGGTGGCGGGCCGGGCGCCCGCTCAGCGCCGCCGGGGCCACCCGCTGCCCTGCCCTGGCGCTCAGTCGCCGCCGGGCCGCTTATCGCCAGGTCACTTCTCTCCTCCCGGCCAAGAGTAGGGTGGGAGTTGGGATAACAGAACAATAGAGCTGTGCTCCCCCCTCCTCCCCCCGGGCTTGTGTGAATTAAGCTAAATTGCAAATTAACTTAATTTCTCCGAATCGGCCGGGGAAAACCGTATGGAAACGGGGAAGAGATGCCGACGCTGGGTGGTCGGAAAACCACATCTGCTGGGGACTCCGGGGCTGGCTGACTGGGAACACTGCAGCCACACCGGGCCAGGCCCTGTGAAGAGCAGGCCAGGGGCAGAGAGGCGCCTCACCGGTGCCTAGGCAGCGAGCCCGCTCATTAGCTTCTTTGCCGTACCTTCCTTTGAGGAGGGTCCGAAATCGGTGGGACGATTATGGGGACAGGGCAGCGGCGGGAGCAGCAGTCACCACTGAGGTGCCTGGTACCGACGCCAGACCTACCCATGCCTACTCCGTGCAGCAGTGCCGGGATGTCCCTTCATAATTTCATTAAAGCAAAGAAACAATCAGACAAACGAAAGCACCCCGAGGGCACCGCGTCCTTTTCTTTTGAGGCGCTGCCCCGGCCGGGCAGCCCTCTCCGCGTCTCTCTTTCCCGCAGCTCCCTAAGTGCCGGGGTGCCGATTCCCTCTCCTTTCGTCCGGCTGCCCACCACATCGCTCAACCGCCCGGTGCACGGCTTGAAAAGCCGAGACGGGTTTGAATTTATAGAGTGCATGATGTCATTGACCCGGGACCAAACTTATCAGAAAGGAGTATCATTCTCGGGTGGATTTGTGGATGCCAGAGCATCCCGGGTCCCAGGGATGCAAGGCGTCCTGTATCTGGGCAGTCGCTTAGGAGTTGGTGAAAGAACACAAACACGCAAGAAAAAGGATTTTTGGAAATACGCACGGAGAAATATGATTTGGAGGTCAACCTGTCTGTGCGGGTTAATGAAAAGAACTTGTGCCTAATGGGCCGGGCCTGCACCCTCTCTTGCGCTCACACAACCTGGATTTTCAGTGCCCAGGGCAGAGGGCGGGATCGGGCCCAGCAGGCCCGAATTAATCGCTGCCCTTGGAGGTGGAAGAACCCTGGTTTACATTACTATTATAGGTAATGAACGCCCACATATTTCAGGCATGATAGTCTCCCAGTAGTGTGTATACAGAAAAAAAAAAAAAAAAAAAAAAAAAAAAGGAAGAAAAAGAAGGAGAAAAGATCGAGGATGAGAAAAACCCAAGACACTGACCATTTCGTAAGTCACAATGATTGGCAGCAAGCGCGGGACCCTACGCGTTTTACCACGGCATGTGCAAGCAATTATTCGAGGATTGCTTATATTTGTGACTGAGGATCCAGAGTTGCATTTAGACCCTGGACAGGAATCAGGGAAAGAAAAGAAAAACATTACGAATTCCAACCAAGACCTCTTCTTTGTCAGAAGAATTGTAATAAAGACCTTACAAAATTCTGCAGTGAACACGGTGTGTCTCTATTTATTGGAATTGTTATATATATGCACATGTATAAACACGCATACGCATCTAGACAAACATGCTGGTTTTCCACGTAATATTTGTTTGTATTCCCGGGAAAGAGCATCTTAAGCTGCTCTTGAGTTCGATGCTGATGAAATAGCTCGCGAATGTAATTGCCTTCATTAACGAATATTTGTCCTCCAGCATCTGAAGTTCAGACGGTGGAGGAAGAAGAAGGCTAGGCTGGCATCGCTTCGTGTTTAGGTTAACAAAAAATCAACACTCCTATTGTCATTCTTCATGGAAAGTCTCCATTTAACGAGGTTGGGGTTTAAGAAGCCTTCACAGATCAAAGGTAACCTTGCTTGGCTTAAGAGAAAAATCCCTCTGGAACAGTGAAAATTAGCTGCAATTTGGCCCTAACTACACGCCCCAAAATGTCGGTGTCGTCCTGCCGGTGTTCCCCGCGCCATATACGCCCTGCACTGCACCCCACTCCCGCTTGCCCGGGATCGGCTGCAGCACACGGGCTTGTCCGAAAATTCAACGGCTGAGTCTTACAAATGTCGGCTGCACACTTGTTGCAAGCATCAGACCGTACCGCAATTCCTATATGCGTATCTCGGTGTAATTGATCTGGCTGAGTGAGGTCTTTTTGGTAATTTGGATACACCAAGTCTCCAGTTAATGACATATAATCAGCCTTTAGGTCACTTGGTCATTCTCTTATTACAAACCCCTCCTGCTCTCTCTGATCTCCTTTCAAACTAAATTTCACACAAACAAATAAAGCAAGACAGGGACAAGTCCTTAAAATGCAAGAGTGAAATATTGGAGAATTGCTCATGGGGAACTATAAACATTTTTTAAAAAGAAAAAACCGAAAAGATAGGACAGAACATCTTATCGAGAAAGAGAGCATTGTGTACAAAACACGGAGGGAAAACCGGTCTGGCTTGTGTTAAAAGTGACATAAAATTAAAATAAAATAATTACAAACAGAAACAGCATAATGTAAACAGAATACAGGAGGAGATTTTACTAGAAACGCACGGCCGCATACCGTAATTTGTTCGTGCAGATGACACAACCTATCTGTGGATACACAAAATGTTCATTTGCTGCACTTTAGCAAGAAATAAATTTCTTTTCTTTTCAGGAAAGTTAAGAAGCCGGAAAATGGAGAAGGCAGTGTCATGTACCTCCCCAGATTTGCAGGGAAACGGAGACGCGGCCAAAAGGAGTGGGTGTAAATGCGACAACAAAAATAAATACTTTATATCACCAAGCAGAACTTATTTTACTAAGTCAACATTTTGTTTTTCTGCAGCTCACCTTTTCTTTCCTCTAGGGAGAGACAGTGCTCACTTTTTATTAGGTGTTCCCTAAAAGTTTATTTTGATCCCCGTCCAGGTGTATATACATATACATATACATATACATATACATATACATATACATATACATATACATATACATATACATATACATATACATATACATACATATACACATTTACATACACATATACATACACATATAAATATATATATACATATACATATACACACATGTACACATTTACATATACATATACGTACATATACACATATACATATACATAATCAACAGGCTGAGGGTCATGTGTGAGCAGAGGCTGGTGCGGTGACCGGGAAGAGGGACGATCAGATGCACTAGGTGAGATCTCAGGGCCCTACAGGCTGCAGGAAGCTCATTGCAAATCAAGCCCCGTTTTCGGAGCTAAAGTTGATTTATAAAATCGAGAGGGGGGAGATACCAACGTCGTTCAAGTGCTAGCGCTTTGAGAAAGCAGCCTGTAGAAGAGGATTGCGACCCACATTCCCTCACAAGCATTAGCACCTTTCAAAATATTATCGACATTTTTTACCAGAGGTCTCTCATTCGTGTGTAATACGGGGCTCAGACAGGCGCTAATTGAGCACGTAGCGTGTGCGAGGTTGCGAGAATGAGTGTCGGGGCAGGCTCACACAGCAGCAGAAATGGGAGCGATGGATAGAAGGAAAGGAGTGTCACAGGCCCCCGCGCAGTGCGTGTTGGTTATTACACATCTCGTTATTACTTCAATACATTCCCGGTCTTTTCGGGATTTCTAAAATTGTTTTGTTTTTTGGTTTTTGTTTTTTGTTTTTTTTTTTTTTCACCGCCCTTGGGCTACTGGATTGAAACATCAGCCTGTAGCCACACGGCGATTCGGCCCAGTACATCAAAGGGTGGTAGGGGTCAGAGCCCCGACGCTGCTCCCCTCTTGGGGCTCATGCTCGGGGACACGGGCCGCTCCCTCTGGGAGCTGCCGAGGACGCTCAGTCCTGCCCCTGCACTGCCCGGGCGGGCCGCAGGCACCCCTCCCGCGGGTGCTCGAAATGCCAACAGCCGAGGGGCGGCGGCGGGCTGGCCCCTCGCCCATCGCGCCTCTTGGGGGTGGGCGGCCCCGGCGGAGCCGAGCCCGGGAGGAGCCCCGCCGGCCTGGGGGCGGCTGGAAAGGGTTAAGCGCTTCCCCTCCTCCTGCTGTAGCCCCTGAATGCCACTGCTTTCCTCTAGAGGTCTCATTAGGGAAACCCTAACTGCTATTTTCAACGTTTCCTCAATCAAGCGCCTTTAAATATAGCTCCACAAACAAATTGGCGGCAAAAAGCGCAGATCTTGTCACGGGCGAGGCCGATTCAATATTTCACCCTTGTTTGCTTTGTAATTACAGCCTGGCTTGTGGCTACCTGCACGCTAGGGCGAGTTCCCCTTGCCACCCCCCCCGTCCGCCCCTCCTGTCCCGCGTCTGCCGTACTGCCCCGCAGACACCTTTCCCTGGGCTGGGAATTGAGCGAGACCGCCCGCGGGAGCCACTGAGCGAGTGATTTCTGGTCAAAACTAAAAACCGCACAGAATATCCCCGGCTAAATGCTGAGATTTATTTATTTTTTTTTTAAATTTTTATATTTTTTTAATTTTTTCTGGTTTTTTGCAACTTCTACTCTGAAGCCACGAGCTTTCCAGCAGAAGGGATTTCCCCCAAGCGCCGCCTTGCCCTCTCATGACGGGGTCAGGGACCAGGCAGGCGGCCCCCCTGTCCCCACGCCGGGCAGTCCGAGCGGCTGATCTGCGGGCTTCGCTCCCTCTCTCTGTTAAACTGCTCTTATGATTTGTTATATTTTCCACAGCTGATTATTCTTGTTTGACTGTTGTACAGAGCCGCTTTAAATCTTCGACAGGAAGAATAAAAGTTAAAACTGCTTAGACGGGCTGGTGCGGGTCTGCCTCGGTCACTGCACAACGACCCCTCTGCACACATCAGGTCTCGGTAAGCCTCGTTCCTGCGGCTCGGGGCAGCGGCATCGACACAGATCGGAGCTAATTCGATTATGTCTGAAAGCCAGAGTGTAACAGAGAAGAATTTGGCGTTTATGAACTAAGCTGCTATATTTGCTTTGCTATAAACTGACGAGAGTATTTTATGATGGAGGGGAACAGTACAACACAAAAGGGAAATATGACAATAAATCTCTTTTTATGGATTCTCTTTAGCAGCAAAACACAAGGATTCAACTGTTTTATGACTCAACAATTTTGCAGGTACATCTAAAGATACTTACCTAGAAAAGAATAAGCCGCATTTTCCCTCACAGCCCCCCTTCGGAACACAGAAATCCATCCCTCTGCCCCTCAGTGCACTGACGAAATTCTCCAAGATTTTCATGGGAGCAATGCTGGCTCAAGAGTTTACATGTGACCACTGCACAGATATGTGTCGATTATTTATGGTGCCACTGGCATTACCCTTTCATAGTTTACTGATACACAAAACTTTTAGCCAGAAGTAATGCTCCACCTTCCATCTCAGAATGAGCACACTAGGCTGTTTTCTTTCTAGTTACCCCAATACTATTAAGATTTGAGATAATTTATGCATCCATAGAGCTAAATTATAGCTTTAGTTTTGAAGGGACTTTTAAAAAGGAATGATTTTCATGCTAAAATAAAGATAGATACTTAAGGGGGAGGATTTCCAAGTGGCTAAGGGTCTAATGGTCCTTGAAGTAAGTGCAGGTTCTGCATATAAATTTCTTTGAGGATTTAAACCCTGGATGTTTTTTCAGAGTCATGTTCCACTGTAAAAAACCCCATTGAATCCATTTAAATGGATTCAAACTGTTTTGTACAATGCAAGTATATTTCTATCTAAGGTGCTAAGTATATTTTTTATCTGTCTCCATGTCTTTTTTTGGTCCTTTCTTATGATCAAGTCCTGATATTGCTTACCCTGAGCACCCAGATCCAGGCTTAGGTCCCCTAGAGATCAGGGAAGAGCTAGTAGGTCCAGTGGTCTGCTGCTGGGCTGCAGTGATTTGGAAGAGTAGATTTTGAAACACTTGCTTCACATATCGCACAGTGCTGAGCTTTTCCCATCTGAGCACGCACACATGAACGCAGCATGGCACTTTAACAGACTGGTCACTTGAAGCCTAACAGCAATGAGAGCAGAATGCAGATGCAGCATATGCAGTCAAACCTATTCTTTAAAAATAACTCCTTTTAGTTGAACTTTTTTTCTCACATACGGCTAAGTGAAAGTCACACTGATTTTTTTTCCAGTGTGTTTTCTTTCTTCTTCTTCTTTTTTTTTTTTAAATAGAACAGACAAGTGGATTCAGAGTTCTGATTTTGTTAAGAAAGGTTGTAGAACAATCAGTTCAGATATGTCAATCCAAATCGTGTGTGGAACAACATCTACAAAAGACATCCATGGGAAAAAGATCACAAAAACTGTCAAATGCAAACCTCATCAGTATAAGCTGTTCTGCTTAAGCCAACTTTTCATCAGAGGGGCATCTATTTGTATGAATTGAAGTTTTGCATGTGCCTCTTGTTGTTGGAAAAAATTTGTACGTAGACAAGCTAGCTTGTCTACCTTTACCAGTCTTGCCTAGGGAGGCAGACCAGTGCAGACTGGTTTTACTGTTTTTCACTGAGCAAAGAAGCCTGGAGTGAGCTCCATTCTGTTGCACTAAAGGACTGCAAGCACTTTTTTGCAGTCACTTCAAGGACATCTACACTAGCCTGATGCCTGCAATACAGACAGAGCAGTGGGAAAAGTGAGTACTGCATATGCATACACCTTTTTTTACCTGGAGTCCAGGGACTCTGCCCTGCATACCCTGGAGCCCACAAAGGGCTTCTCTTCACTCCATTTCTGTGCTATTCATAAAGATATGTCCTGGTTTGTAAAAACAGTACATGCCCATTTTGTGTGATATGTGCATGCACACATCTGGGCTGCATGTGTGGAAAAAGTAAAGGCACACACTACAAAAAATTTTACGTGTGCAATTTTCCAAGTATGAGTCTATGGGTCTATAGAATGGTATATCTACAGTGCAGAAAATGACATTCTTCAGTGCAGGACGGCATTTTAAGTGGCTCCCAGAGAAAAAAAAATCAGAATTGTTCTTGGTAGCACAGTTAGTAGCAGTTTACTTCTCCTGGTTGATTCTGATATTTTCTGCAAACTCATTATGATGGAGCGTTACTCCTAAACAGCAATGCACCAAGTGATCACAATATTTCAGATATTCATTTCTGTAGGCTGATGTTATTAAAATTAAAAACATCTGCTTTGAGGAATGCAGATTTTCTGGATGTAAATACTTCTCTACTCCCACAGTAATTTCAGCTACTCAGGGAAACAAAATGTAATGCTAAACAGTCGTTGTATTGTTTGACACAGTAGCAAATGGAACAATGTTGCTCTTAATGTTGTTGTTGTTCACTGGACAAATGAAATTGGATAAAGGCTTTCATCTGGGAACACTTTTCTAATACCTCTGTAGGTAATGGGAGTCCTATTGCCCTGCATACTGGGCAAGGTTCACCCCCATCTCGCCAAGACAGCTCCTGAAGAGAGGAGTTTGTGCCTGCAATAGGCTTTTAAGCGCTTGTCTGTTATCAGTTCACCAACACAGTTTTGCAGCTGAGGAGAGCGGAGGATGGAGCCCCAGCTGCCTGTGTTTCAGATGCTATCGCCTAATCCTGATTAAAGGCACTGTGGGTTAGAAATTCCTCTGTAAAGCCATGTGAGAGAAACCTCCTCCCTTCTGCACGCCCCTAAAAATCATTGGGAATATCTTTGATACTTGTGTCAGCTTCTCTTACATTGAAGCCAAACCGGGCATACTTGCTCAAGAATGAGTAATGATGTGTATTGATTACCACACAGCACACCGATTGCTGTGCTAAGGACATAAGTGCAACCTACATCAAAGGTGGAGTTGCACCCAATACTGTGGCATTTCCATGAGATATTTTGTTGCTTTTGCCAGACAGGCTGACCCTAAATAGAGAAAAACCACCAAACGAGGGGTTGCAAATGGGAAGTCAATTCTGAAGACCTGGAATAAAGAAAAATGGAAGATAATCCAGGGGTGGACATTTCCCCAAACTACACAAAAGTGGTGCACGACTAAGAAAGAATTATGTGACATAGAAGTGTGCATGGTGCCACCCAGAATAATAGCAGTTAATGTCCTTTCCTTACTCAGATTCCTTAGGAATCTGCCACTGGGTAAATCTAGGTGTATCAGAAATTATATATAAGTGGAGACTTAGACAAAACATCTGTTAGTGTAAACTAAGTAAAAAAAACCAAGTACCTCAATGCCTATCTACCTTTTAAAAAGAATTCAAATACTTTTCTGCATTGTGAAGAACTGATTCTTCCTTTGGAAAGTATGTAAGAGAGTATGGAGACAGGTTCTCTTCCAGAGGTCTGGAAGGCATCCAGGACATTTAAAATCCTGATTGTCACAATACCTTCCCATGGTTGCTGTCAAGAGGAAATCTGATATTTGTAGGCTGGACGTTATGAACTTACTCATAAGAAGGAACCAGGACTTTAAATTTTAATGTTGTTTATATCCTATACAAATGATAAACACACGAACACAAACTTGTATACATATATAGAGGAATTTGAAAAACCCCCAAAATCTAGATATTTCCTTTCAGTATTTACATTTTAACCAGTGTTCTAGTTCAAAAGACAAGACATGTTGGGATCTGGCAGGACTTGAAATATGTGCAAACCATACAACTCTTGAAAAACATCTGATGCTGCTGCCTTGGGGTTCTCATGGATCATTGTCTTTGTGGAGGCAGGTCATTCCATCTGACCACATGGAATTTCACTAAGTAACATTTGCATGGACTACTTTACATATCAGTCACTGTAGAAATCTAAATGATTTGTGCCTTCAAAACTGAAGATTAAAAAAATGAGAAAAAGAAAGTAAAATTCATACACTACATCAGGCTTGAAGGAAATGCTTATATAAAGGGAACAGCTGACAATGAGACAAATGTATTCCTTATATTTGTGTCTGTGAACACTGGTTGCTTTCCTTGTCTGGACTAAGAAGTGTTGCCAGTGGACTATAGCTTAGATACTTGCTCTGAGGACAGGTGATCCACGTTTTCTTCCTTGATATATGAAGAACAGAACAAGAGTTGCCAGGAAAAACTCCACTGTTGAAATCTGGAGATAGGTCTGAAATAACAGATGAACAGACATTCATTGCACTCATGAGGATGCAACCAAAGCGGACAGATTCAATAAAAAAATATAGACACACACAAAAAAAAAAGGTAGAAAACTTTTCTTCAGTGACTTAAAAATTAAAACTATTATTAAGCTAGATTAAATGAAGCGGAAATTTGCTTTCAGGCTTTAGAGTCAAGAATGTTCTTTGTGCCTCTATCCATTTTTGTGCTTTGTGTACCCTGTGCTGTTTACACAAGGATTATCTTGTTTATTTTACAGATATTATGCTTCATAGAAACTAATCAAGAGAATATTTCTTTTTTTTATGACAAAAAGTGGATGTCTAACTGCTCAAATTGCTTTCATACAACATTTTTGGGCTTATGATAGTGTGATATTTAATAAAGTGTTTATAAATTCAGATATAATAGTTTATCAGATCTTGGGCAGTCATAATAACAAAATTGCCCTTAGCCTGAGTGTTATATACTGTACTTTGTAATTTACAACACAGCACTTTCTAAATTGCTTCATGAACTAAGGAAGTTGCCTACCAAAGAATCAATGTTATAAGAACTAAGAAATATTTTCCTAAATATTTTTTCTGTTACTTAGTCTCCATACAAATCTTTAGCAATAGTTTGGACTCAGACAAACACTGCACTCCCTGTAGCATGCAACACATGCACACTGTGAGGATTATTTTCCTGCAGTACAAGCTATTAAAATCTCCAGTGGAAGGGACTTTTCGGCTTAAAATACTACATGTCTAAAATGCTATCCCACATAAACAATCGGATAAAGTGAAGGGAAAAGACCAAAAGAAAGCTGAAGATTTTACAGTGGGAATCTAATGGAACAATTCAAGTGGGAGTTAGTATTATGGGACCATGAATAGACAATGGAGCCTTTCACTTCTGTGTTGCTAGTCCACCAACTTATGTCAAGTCTGTTTGGTGGATTTGCTGTAACAGCATGTGTACAGGCTTCTTGAGCAGGAAACAAAGTCTATGCCAATGAATCCAATCTTCCTCTCTGCTGAAGGACTTGCCCTGGGAAATCCATCTGGCAAACAGCAGAAGACCTGGGTGTGCATCCCAATGTAATATTAACCTCTCCCCACTCTTCCTCAAATTCCACAGTCTTTTTGTTCCCTAAGGACAGTCTGTGTGGTGTTGCATGGAAAAGAAAGATAAGATAGACATTTACAGGCAGAGAACTGTTATTTGTAACTCATGACTGATTTTTGGTCTGCAAATAGGCAACTACCTTCTTGATAGTCTAGCATTTACTTAATCCTCATACTGTAAGCAACTTCTGCAGTTATTCCTGACATGCATTTCTAGATAAAAAAACATCCTTGTGGTCACTATGAAATCATAATCCAATTACAGTTTCACTTTCCATATAGTTTACACTTTACCCTCCATACAGTTAAGACAGAAAAGTATCATTCATGCCTACTATATTGCCCATTTTGTCACTTTTAAGGAGCATAAATAAATATCAAATTCACACTACCCTGGAAGCAGGTGTATCTTCTATCTAGTCCTTGTATTTCTAACAAGCAGTCTGCATGCAAAAAACTGACATCACTCTTCTCAAAAAGAAATGTGAATTTTAATTCTTGACCAGACTTTGATTTGAGAGAAGTGCAGAAATTACACTCTACTGGAGTGTTCTCTCACAAAAACAAACAAACAAACAAACAAACAAACCAACCAACCAAACCAAACCAAACCTAAACTGATAGTGTACAAGGATCAAGGATTCCTTATACATCTAAGAATTTCTTGTCAGATTGCAAGAAGTCTAGGAAGGAGGAGTGATTTGTCTCCTTATTTCTGGTTTTAGAGAGGATGTATGGCAGTCCAAGGTAATTATTTGGTATCAGAGAGAAGCAGCAGAGAAAGGATAAGGTTTTCTGGTTAAACATGATATAGGTAAATAAACATCTTTCACCCACAAGACTTGATAAAGGATGTTCCTAAAAGGGTTTTGTGGGAGACTGTCAAATACATCTGATCTACTGAATGTCTTTTTAGAAAGTAAGGATTGCACTCTAAGAAACTATCAGGGCGAGGAGCCAGCTACTTGGTTTCTTGCAATCATGTTTGCATGGATTCATGTCACTTTGTTACCAGCAGATACACTGAAGTGTAAGAATCAACACTTTACGTGGCTTCTCTGAGGAGGGACTCCAAAAGCAGGTGTATGAACAGGTGTTCTTCTTATCCTCCACGGAAAGATAGGCAACTGAAAAGCTGCAGACTTGGAATATGTTCATAGATAATTTGTTGCAAGCACACTTATACTTCGAAGTTTTACTTTTCCAAGTTTATATAATCCTGTCAGAATAATATTGGTATTTCCCCATTCTACATCTGCAGTTAATGCTGCAGCAGAATGACTATTCCAGAACATTTCTAGCAGAAAATACATGTGATAATCAAAAAGCTTCAATTCTAGATAGAAAATGGATAGGATTCCTGATAAATTCCAGGATAAAACTGCATTTTTCTTAGACTTCTTCAGCAGTCAGAGTTCTTACCTAGCAGCAGGTTAGAAAATGTAGGCAACAGATACATTTTTCCTAATGGGGAAGGTTGAGAAGAAAACTGCAGAGGATTCGGTAGCAACTTTGAAGTTTTGTGTGGAAATTTACCATGGTGTGCTGTTTCCTCTACTTTAAGAACTGAGGGGATGGAGTAGCAGAGCAGGTTGTGAGTGAGGCATCATCAGGTGAACAGATACCATGATGGTAGAGAAGAACGTGACATTTGGAAGTGGATAAAGTGTGACAATCTAGAATTTTAAAAAAGTGATTTGAGGATGCAAAAGAGAAAAATTAAGAAAACCAAACTTATAATTAAAGTGTAACCTAAAAGGAGCAGAAAAGAATGTATTTATTGAGTGGTCGTTAGATTATGGACTTTGAAGAGAGAGTTAGAGATAGAAACTAAGTCAAAAAAAGGAACAAGAAATAAGAATAAAGAGAGAAAAGATCAAAGACAGAAGACTGAAGAAAGAGGTAAAAGTACTACAAGGAAAGACAGGAAAAAATAGTTAAGATCTGAAACCTGGGAAGAGGATGTGTTAAAACTGGAAGAAGCAGGGGAAGTGACTGAAGAGCTGGAGGTAAGGCTTAAGCTGCTCGTGCCTGGAATGTTCCCAGTAGGAGTGGATTGGGCAAGCCTGCTCACATCAGCTCCTGCCATGAGGCACTGAGACCCTGATCTCTGTATCCACCTGATTACTTGTGCTCCAGCTCAATAGCACCTACTTTGCAGCATTTCCTGTTGAAGTCTGGTTTCTGTAAATTCTATCAGTTCTGTGGTTGCTCTAATAAGGTTGCCACTGTGGACCCCGAAGACCATTCCTAGCCTGAGAACCACACATCCACAGTCTGGCTTCTGTTTTTTGATGATGCCCTGAAACTGGTATTAGTGATGAAATAAAAAATCACCACTGCTGCTCCTTCTGTGGGCCCCCTTCCTAATTCCAGTGGTGTAACTCCTCAGTCCGTGGGTCAGCCACCACCATAGCTATGCTGCTGGCTCAGAGTAGTCCAGAACCATTAAAAAATGTGCCCAATATAAGCATTTAACATTTCTTGTGGCTGCCTGATCTCGTGGAAAGTGGTCCCTCTTCAACTACACACATCTTTGTTATCTCTCACATGAAATCAAACAGTACCAGCAGGTCTTTCCCCCAGTACTTCCTACTCACTATGCACAGTCTTTGCTGGCTTCCTGGGCAGTGGCACAAAGATGTTCAATGACCTCTGGACACTGCAGATATAACCACCGGCTGTAACTCCAGCACAGGCAGCCTGCCAGGCAAGTTCAGTCCTTCACCTGAGATGCTAGTTTTTGTCAAGATGAGAAAGTTAATCTGTGGAAGAGGCAGAGTTTTCTTGGGGGAGACTCCTGTGAGATTTTTTCCCTGGGGCAAGATTTTTCCACAGTTTCCACAGTTACAAAGTCCATCAGAAAGGTGAACTCACCAGCTCCAACATGTAAAATTTTCTTCCAGTTTTTCTCCTTCAGATCTAACCCCTTAATACATGTAGAAACAAAAATAGCATTAAAAATCTCCTGGTGAAAAGTTTAATGCAGGAGACAGGATGAAAACGACTTGGTCTTTCGGACAACAAAATTGTTAGCTTGGGACACTCCAGTTCTGCTCCAGAGGTTCTCTGGCATTTTGAGCAAAGTGTGTCACTTTGGGCAAGCCAAAATATGAGTGTCTAAATAGTCAAGTCAGTATTTATCAACCTGGAAATCATTCTTAGTTTATAATTAGTCAGAGCTCTGAACAAGTGCTGTAGGTATTTATTTGAATAGAATGGTTGCCAATCCTTCCACTGATGTCATAAAATCACATATTTTTCAGAAATGTCATCCAGACTAGGAAAAAACTAGCCTCCTTCACTAACTGAGGTGGCGTTTGGACCATGGAGGTGGGGGCAGAGGTTCACTTATCCCAGGGTGGGGAAAGAGGTGCAAGTGTTCGAGAGGAGACTGCGAATTTCAAGGACAACTTTGTAAACTTAGGCTTTGCAGTCTAAGGACTCCCAAACAGTTGGATTTCCTGAACACATTCTCCTTTTCAGCCCAGAAACATTGTCTGGGCAGATGTTAATAAATTTATACATTTGTTACAATTTCAAGCTGTTTGGAAGCGGCAGCAGGTCAGACGCTCTGCCCAGGATGCTCTACAACAGGTTGTATACAGCCTGGTGGTAACCACAAGACTGCAAGAACCCTCATAGTCAGGCCAACACTTTAAGAGAGCATCATATTTATTAAGCACATGTGAGGAAGTCACCGCATGCCTGCACAGTAAGACTTACACTTCTGGGGATTGTCTAATGGACCTACTGCCCATGTGCTGCCCAGTCCCTGGGAACACGCACAGAAAAGCCTCTGTAAGTCAGATTTACTGTGAATATGCAGAGCAATGAAATGCTGCATGTGCAACAGGACGTGTTGCTTCCTGAAGTGTGGGGTGGAGCACACATACGCTGCACAGATTTCTCAGGCTGAAATATGGGGTTTCTATACTGGCCAAACACTAAAGTCTTGATGAGGGGCAAAATTTTAAGATCTGTTATGCATGAGTGCCACAAGGAATTTGCTGCTTGGCATGGTGCTTCTGTCGACCTTGTTGCAAGGTGTTTCATGTACACTGAGAAAAAGATGTTCAGTGCCTGACTCATATGGCTAGATTCCTCTATCAGGCAGGCATGGCAGGTATAGGAGATGAGGAGTTCGTGTTGCTCTGTGGCATTAATCCATTAATGGCTAAATTTCCCATCTGAATAGAAATATATGGGTTCATGATAACAAGGATGCCTAATAAAAATGCTGTTAACTTAAATAAAGATTATGAGTCTATCAGATTTTATACTATTTTATTTCATCTATCAGATTTTATATTTTATATATAGGCACCATGCAAATTATTTTTATTCTAAGAACAGCAACAACGCCTGAAAATCTGAGAACACCTTTGTGGTAATCTTCAATCCCTTATAAGGTAGCATTTGGTTACAATTAAATAGAAAGTCTCAAACAATTAATTCTTACCTTCCTGAACTTCAGACAAAAAGGGATCCTGATGTGAGCCTTATCAGGGTATTTCTTTTACAAAAGCAAAACAAAATTAACAAATTTTTTAAACCCAAACCATCCCAGCTTTTGATCACTTTCAGTTTCAAAACAATTCACTATTTCTGTTTTACTATTTTTGTGCCCACAGAAGAAAAATGTGAGCAGACTACAAGTTAGGTTGAGCCTTTGAGGTTGAGCTGAGGTCAGTGAAAAATTGATAGCAACTTTTGAGAAGAAAAAAATCATCAAAGCTAAAGGAAGTTTCTCAAAGTGGGATTTAATAGCAGCTATCATATTGCCTTCAATGGCTTGACCATTTCTTCTGCAGCTGTTTTATTTTAAAAGATTTCACCCCCATCCCACATGTATAGGCCTATACACTGACCTAAGTACGCGCATCCAAGTACTTTGGTCACTCATGATAACTATAAACCCTTCAGTGAACTACCAGAAAGGTAGTTCAAATGGAAATGGTGAAATTTAATATAGCGTTTAACTAAGTCACTGTCTAAGGTTAAGCCCGAGGAACAATTAGTAACACTGGAAGGGGAGACAAATATATTAATTAGTATGCAGACACCAGATATGTGACTTTTCTGGAAGCTGAAAAATAACCTCAGTGGTACTGCACTGTGAGTGGAGCAAATGAGTCTATTCAAATATACAGTTTAACTCATTTCTACCTATGTGTGTGTGTGTGTGCAAAAACCCCTAGCTGCAGATTGAGGTATAAAAGAAAAATTAAAAGGCAAGAGGGTAAATTTAGCTGGTAGTCCTGCTGCTTTTCTGCCTGTCTAATCACAGGTAGAATCAAGTTCTCAAAAAGTCCTGTGTAGCAGGTGACCAAGCTCCATTGAGTCCTGGGGTGGACCAGATTTCTGACTTCATATGGACTTTTTGAAAACTGTTATTGAGTGTTATGCAAGCCATAACTGAGGGCCTTATCTGTATCTCACACAAAAGTATCACCTTTTATCACAAGAAACATAGTTTAAGTAAGACAGAGGGAGATTATCAGGATGATGAAATGATGGAAAGTGTGTGTGTGCAAAAGGACAACAATGGGTCCATATATATATTTATTATGGAATATTTCCATTGCTATATATTTTGAACTTCCTCAAAAGATTGTCAAGCAGCATTCCTTAATCTCAGTGAAGGACAAGCAAAATATAAAATTCACATTTGATTAACTAAAAAAATGTTATTATCTACTATTTATTTATTCTCTCCCTTTGATATGAAAAACATAACAATAGTTTTGATGCAGTCTTGCACATGGAACTAGGATGGCCCAGTGTCTACCATAAAGCTGAGGCTAAAAGAAGATCTGAGAAATTACCTCTTCACTACATACTGACAGATCTCCAAGATTTCTTTTCATTGCTCAGTGTCTCCTTTTATAGCCAAATATTTATCCGTAGCAACCATGAAAAATTAATTTCTAACCGGTCTTTTCTCATCCCTTGCTTATTCTCCACTTCAAATTGCACTTCTACAAAGCCAGCTGTTAGTTTATGCTTTAAAAATGGGAAATTTAGTATTCTGTGAAAAGTAATCAAATTGTAGAGTCATTGTAGAGAGAATAGTATGCCAACAAATGGACAGATACCCTCAAGGCTAAATTTTCTTCAGTGCATTATTGTTTCTTCCTGCACATACAAGTGAGCTGCTGGCATGGAAAATCTGTGAAACATCTGACCTGTTTCCTAGCTTTCCACGTAACTGAGTTTATAAATTGTCTGAAATGCCTTGAGATTTCTTCATGATCATCGTATATTTGGGATGCCACTGATTGCTATTATCTGCAGTCATCTGCAATCACTGAATAGTCAAGACTGGAAAAACTTATGGAGGTCTGTAGCCCAAACTCTGTGTCAAAACAGAGTGAACTATGGGGGCAAAACAAGACCCTCTGGGCTTTGTGCACTTGGGCCTGAAAACTCTTGAGAACAGACTGCACATCCTCTTTGCTCAGTGTATCCCACTGCTTAACTCTCTTCATATAATCTTTTTTTTTCCCCCACAATATCCAGACCATCCTGTGCTTCAATCCTATTCAAGAAACAGTTTTGGTGGCCTTTTGCTGGACAGATGTGTGTTCATTGGCTGTGCTAGTTCCCTGTGTGCTGCTTTCTCCTATTATTTCTGAATGGTCAGTGGTAAGATCTACCAGCTGAACTTGAATATGTTGATCAGGCTAAGCTAATTTGTGAGATGTTTTTTCTTCTTTCACCTGCCTCATGCTTCTGTCAATTGCTCAGCTGCTGATTTAGCTATCCTATTCTCAGTTAGAACCCAGAACGTAACAATTTAGAGTGTACTAGGAAACACCATTATCATTCAGTTTGTTAAATGATGATTGTGACTGAGGTAAACAAAATCATTAATTTCCATCATAACAGCTTTTCTGTTCTTACAACATAAGAAGAGGACTATCTAACAAAGTGGTTCAAGTGTTGTATTTTTGTTCATTTTTTATTCTGCTTCACAGCTAGTAGAAAGGTACTTTACTGCAGCTGAACTTTTCCTTCACTCTGAATGGAAGCAGAGTCAACTTGCTGGTTGGAATTTTGTGGAGTATCAGACATTATAGAAGAGAACACTGAGTATTGTCAGAAAGGACACCTCGATGTAGTGTAGGCATCTCTCACACTCTGTAAGTACAGTAGATATATTCCCCAAACCTGAGACAATCTATATCAGAATTGGTATATTTGGCCTCATTTGTAACAGGACAAATGATTAATGATGTTAGGGAAAATATGAGCTTAACTCTGTTTAATTGGAACTAACTGCATCTGTTCATTCACAGAGTGATTTTTAAAAAGCTCAGAACAAAAGATCCCAGTTGATAAAATAATAAAATTTTTTTCACCTGGTGCCATGGAATACTTTAAAAAAATATGAAAGAGCTTTGCATAAGGCACTGAATATGTGGAAACCACATTAAGCAGAATCTTACAACCTGTAATCTAGCACCTAAGCTTTGATTTATCTTTCTTTTTCAATTCTTATGCACTTGAGGAGTGCATTAATGTCAGAAAACCTTAGGTAGTAAAGCCATCACTTCCCTCTTTGTGAAATCCTGTCTCTAGTATAAGACTACTGGTTCTTCATCTTCAATCAGTAGTTTACTCATAACCTCTCTAACTTGGTTTCTATAAAATAAACCATTCAAGTTAATGTTTAATGTTCCATTATTTTAAAATTACCTTGCTATATATTAGTTCTTCTGTTCTGATATTTGCTACTGTTTGTAAAGACACTTACAGGTCAAGATGTTTTTAGAAGTCATATGTATAAGTACCAGAGGGACCTAATTTGTCACTCGAAGTCTGACTAACAAAATCTGAGATTTGAATGTACAAGAAATATAGTTATTTAAAAGATGAGACATTATGAATTAATGATATTTTCTTTGACATCTGTTTTTGAAATAATAAAAGATGTCTCACCTTGGTTTATAGGTCTATTTTATAATCACAGTGATAGCCACTAGTATTATCCTTTTAGTGCTTTCAGGTATTTGCAGGGCTTTTTTGAAGTTTTAAAAATAGTATCTTGTGGTTGTTCACAACTGAACAGCAAACTGTCTGTGTGATAGTTATCTGTGTTTAAAGATAAAACTGTGAAGTTATTAAGCTACATTTATCTAAACAGCCCAAGAAGATGACATAGATTTAAAGGTTCAGCCCAAGATCAAAGAACACAATAAATGATGCAGGAAATAACAATTTAAATGGGAAAATTTCTGTAAAGCAAAAGCTTATTTGTTAATATGAAGACTAGTTTTAAGGTGAAAAAGAGACATAATTTGTAATAAGACTTCTAAAAAGAATTTTTTTTTTTTCTGTGAAAGTTGTTCTGTATTAGACTGGTATTTTTGTAGAAGTAGGACTCTGTCACAGTTTTTCACTTCAGTTTCTAAGGCATTGTGAACCTGCTCCAGCAGCCAATGATAACCAGAAGGTGACATCAAGCCTTTTGGATGGAGTTCCCTGGAAGTTCAAGGCTGTTTCCCTTTTACTTTGCTAAACTTGGCCGGGAAGCTGCCCTGCTTTTCTGCTGTCCTGGCCACTGGTTTCTACGGATGAGAGCATGCAAGCATAGTGGAGGGCTATCTAAAAGCTTGGTAGTGTCAGACTGACCAGCATCTTTTTGCTAGAGAAACAATAGCATCCAGAGAGCAAGAAGAGACATCCAGATATGGTATGCTACAGGATCAGTCTATTCTTGGACAAGATGACCTACCATCCATCCACTGAAAGAGGAATGAACACTTCTTTGGGTCTATATGGAAAGTATTTTCTTCGAAGTGTTTTAAGATCTTGGAGAACCTGAACTGTCTTTTTCATGTGGCCTGATTAAAATTATTTCACTTCTTCAGCTTTTAGAAATGTGATGAAATTGTATCTATACACATTTCCCATTTTTTTGTCATATATCAGTGGCATTTCACGTATGCTATGATAGTAGAGCACAAAAAGACATACACATATGCTTATGTTTACTTCTCCTAGGCTACTTATAAGCTTGACTTTCCCTTGTCCTTCACCTTTTGTGAACCCAATGATGAAAATTCAATGAGAAGTTATTAGTCTATGCTTATATAGCAACCAATATAAACACTGGTTATTTACTTTTCAGAGTTTTAATCACTGTCTGAATAACCCTGTTGTATATGTGTTGTAATGGGGAATCCTTGCAACAAGTATAAGATAGCGATGAACTTGGAAGGAAAGATGAAGTGATATTTCTTTAGATGTTCAGAGATGATTTATTCCTCCAGCTGCATGGCTGGAGTTCCCAGGCAGACTCTCCGGTCTTGGGACCCTGCTCTCTTCCCGGGCCTGGGTACCCAAACCACCCAATCAGGAACAGGTATGGGGCACACGTGACATGGGGACAGGGACAGGGACAGACCCGTACACAGCAGGGTCCCTCCCCAGGGATTTCAGGGGAAAGGCACCTCCACAATTCACCCTTTCTTTTTAAATAAAAGAACATTGGAAACAGTTGGATAAACATAACAAAACAATTTCAAAAGAAAAGAAGCCACTATCTTGAGTCCCCAAACATCCAAACAGATTTTCTTTGGCGTATCAGAAGGGAGACAAGCCTTAAGCATGCTTCAGATGGAAACTGAGTCAGGAGGTTTTTTTCTTTCTGTACCTGTTGGAATCTTAGAAAATGACAGTTATTTTCTTCCCTCCCTCCTTTTCATCGCCCCATCGGCATTGCAAAGAGGTTCATGGAAAATGGAAAAGCATGGTTTTGTGAGGGGATATATGGGGAATAAAGGGGCATGGGATTAAAGTGGAAGGTGGGATAGGGGAAAGGATAGGGATTATGGGGATATTGTCTAGCATATCTACTACCCTTCACAAGAACACCCCCAGGGCCTGTAACACATGCTGCCTGTGGGCCCTTTCTTCCTTGCACAATTTTAAATTCTACTCTTTCTCCTTCTTCTAAGCTTGGAACAGCACTTTTGGGGTTATTTTTCACAATAGCAGATTTATGGACAAAAATACTTTCTCCTGTATCATTTCGCAATAAGAAACCGTAGTTTTTCTTTACGTTATACCATTTTACAGTCCCCAAAACATTAGCTGTGATAATTTTTTTCTTTTTCAGTGTTGCTGTTCTTGCTTTCACTTTCAGTTTCGCTCGCTCTCGTGCTGGAGCTGCTGCAACTGGGATCGCCAGGGCTGCCAGCACATTCCTGCCGCAGGGTTTCGACTCCTTGGGATCGTGTTTGGGGCTGTGCAGGTCTGCTCTGGCCGTGCTGCTGCACTCCACCACAGCCGGCTGCTCCACCATTGGCCCCCTCTGCATCGCTGCTTGGCGCTGTGCTCGCTTCTCCTCTGGAGCTCCGCACAACTGCAGCTCCATGCTTTCTGTGCTTTAGTGTGGCTGCACAACCGTGCCCTGTAAGGCGTTCACGTGTGCGCGGCTTTTTACTGCCGGTGCTGCCGCTGCTGCTGTTGCTGTTGGCTGTGTTGCTGCTGGGTGCTAGCGCGGTTCCCTTCTCACTGCCGCCACGCTGCTTGTGCGTCTCCAGCTCGGCTCAGTGTGGGTCACTGCGGTCGCCATAGTGACTGCTCCTATTGTTGCTGCCTTTCTCGGGGTGAGGCTTGGGCTCGGACTGTCGCTCGCCACTCAGTGCGGGGTGGCCACCACCAGGTCGCGCCTCTGTCGCCACCACTCTCGCTGCTGCCCTCGCCACTCGCTCTGCTGCTCGTGCCTTTGCTCTCGCGACTGGCTTTTTGCATTTTTCAGCATCTATTTCCACTAGCTGTCCTTCTTTATGCCCTGTAAGAATACCTTGGAGACCCCTAGGGATGCACTCTCGCATCCGGCATCTTCGTTGTCGCTCTCTCGCTCGCTGTCGCTCGGGAGTGCACTCCGATACAGGGATGGGGTCTGCTCTACAGCTGGTGCTTTTAGGGGGGCTGGGCGCCTCCACCGCAGGCACCTCAGCCGCAGGCACCTCTGTGTTACTGGGACCGAGTATGTGCTTTATGAGAGCACCTTCAATTGCAAAAGATGCTAGGATCAATTCTACTACCATTCCACTTCTTGACTGAATCATTATCAACTCATTGATTTCTTTCCAAAAATTGTCCCCTCTCACAGGAAAACCAACATCAAAAATTAAGTCTCAAGTGACATAAAATAAATTTTCAAAAAGCCAGTTAAAAAAGTGTTAAAAAAGTCCTGTGTCCAGTTTTTCATTTTGTTGTGCTAGTATTTCTTTCACTTCCAAGTAAATTTTTTTCTGTGGCTCAGATAGCCACAACTCCTCTGATTTCTCCATCTGGTCAGAAAGTACAGCCAAAAACAAGACGATAAGAAACGTTCAATTACTCACAATTCACATCGGTGTACTCTGGACCTTTAGAAATCGTTTTCAGGGATCAAATGTCTGCCTATCCCCACCATTTGTTGTAATGGGGAATCCTTACAACAAGTATAAGACAGTGAGGAACGTTGGAAGGAAATATGAAGCGATATTTTTATAGATGTTCAGAGATGTTTTATTCCTCCAGCCACATGGCTGGAGTTCCCAGAGAGACTCTCCAGTCATGGGACCCTTCTCTCTTGCTGGGCCCAGGGCACCCAAACCAACCAGTCAGGAACAGGTATGGGGCACACGTGACATGGGGACAGAGGCAGGGGCAGACTCGTACACTCCAGGGTCCCTCCCCGCCGGGACTTCAGGGGAGAGGTACCTCCACATATATGCTGCTGAAGTCCTTAATGTACTAAAAGAAATCTCTTTTCAGCATTAATTTTAGCTCAGGATTTGTTAATCCACTGCTCAATCTGTTGCCAGTTTTGTGTTTGTTTGTCGTGAGTGGAGAGAGGTGGTGAAATGCCGTGACACTCCAAAAGTGTCCTCAGCCGAAGGGAAGTCGCTTTGGTACCGGGGGCCAAATGAAGGCACAGATAACACACCTGAGGTGGTGCATCCAATCTCTCACACATCTACTGTGTGGCAATCAGTGGAAAAGAAACAAGAACGGTCTCTTGTGTGTGGTTCCAGCCACAAGGGTTTATTCTACGTGTGAAGCACCCCCAAGCAAACAACAAAAGAAGAAGCGGAGCCCTGGGGTACAACTTTTTCATGGGAGTTCCTAGGGGCGGGGGGAACCCAGAACCAATGGGCTGAGGGCCAGGAGGCAGGGTAAGGGAGAGACACAGGTGCAACAGCCAATGGGGATGAGAGAGGGGCAGGAGAACAGAAGCCAATAGGAGAGCCAGGAGGAAGGAACTTTCTAGATGGGGACAAGATAAGGTACAAAGGGGCGGGGGACAATGGGCCAATCCAAAACACAGGGACAGCATGCATTGATATATTCAGATGTGAGAAGGCTCCTTGTGCAAGGGGGTAGTTCAAGACCTAGGGACAGTCCCACCAGGAGAAGGGTTTTGTCCTGGGGCCAGCTGGCCCAGTGGTCCTGATCAGTGCAATCTCACAGACTGTGACTTCTCTCCATTGTCCTTCACCTCTTGTGAACCCAATGATGAAAATCCAGTGAGAAGTTATTAGGCTATACTTATCTACCAACAAATAGAAACACTTGTTATTTACTTTTCCTTAGTTTTAATCACTGTCTGAATTACGCTGGCTTGTTGTATATGCTGCTGAGGTCCTTAATTTACTCAAAGGAATCTCTTTTCAGCATTAATTTTAGCTCAGGATTTGTTAATCCACTGCTCAATCCGTTGCCATTTTTGTGTCTGTTGTTATGCTGTCCTTGGGCCTAGGTAATTTTCTTTTCTTTTTCCTTAACAAAAGATATTTTTCTGCTTCTCTACAGCTGGAACAGTTTTGGAACAATAACTGCTTTTCTTCATATATCTGTAAAATGCAATGTAAATTTGGCACTGACTGTAATAAATGTATGACATTCTACTGGCAAAAGATAGGATGATTTTTCCTGGAACCACTATTCTCCTATGACAGATCAAATGTACCGAGGTTCTCCCATGTCTTTGAACCTGCCACTCTGATGTATATCAGTACCTTTTGGGAACTCTTTATCTGTGCTAGTAATTGTTTAATGTTTCAGTGACTGAGATTTACAATGTTTTAATATTAGAAAACAGTAAAATATTTGCAGAAATAAATTGGCAATTCTGTTAAAATCCAGATGGCTCATCAGGCCAGCTGGGTGAAGGCATGTCAGTTCGGTAGGAAGTGACACAGATGGGATTGTTGTATGTAGCACGATGTCCTTTAATCACTGAATCATAGAATCATTAAGGTTGGAAAAGACCTACAAGATCATGGAGCCCAGCCTTTGACTGATCACCAGTATGTCAACTAAACCATGGCACTAAGTGTCACATCCAGCCATTTCTTGAACAGTTTCCAGGATGATAACTCTACCACCTCCCTGTGCACTCTGTTCCAATGTCTGACCACTCTAACAGTGAAAAAATTAATCCTGATGTCCAACCTGAACCTTCTCTGGCACAGCTCGAGGCCATTTTATCTTGTCCTGTTGCTTGTTTCTTGGGAGAAGAGTCCCTTGCCTGTTGCACTGGGGAAATCTTGCAACAAGTATTTTTTGGCAGGAAGTGTCCTAGCAAATGCCCGCCTGCCTAAACCTCCTTTCAGAGAGTTGTAGAGTCTCCCTGAGCCTCCTTTTCTCCAGGCTAAAAAACCCCAGCTCCACCAGCTGCTCCTCTAGACCCTTCCCCATCTCATCTGGTGCTTCTCTGGACATGCTCCAGCCCCTCCATGTCTTTCTTGAAGTGGTGGGCCCAGAGGTGGACACAGGATTTGAGGCTTACCAGTGGCTTCACCAGTGGTGGCTTCACCAGTGCCAGGTATGGGGAACAATCACTGCCCTGGTCCTGCTGGCTACATTATTGCTGCTCCAGGCCAGGATGCTGCTGGCCTTCTTGGCCCCCTGGGCACACGCTGGCTCATGTTCAGACAGCTGTTGGCCAGCAACCCCAGCTCCCTTTCTGCTGGGCCACTCTTCCCCCAGTCTGTAGCTCTGCCTGGGGTTTTTGTGACTGAAGTGCAAGATTCAGCACTTTTTCTTATTGAACCTCAGACAATTTGCCTCAGCCCATCAGTCCTAGTTTTTCCAGATCCCTTTGCAGCAGATCAACACTCCTGCTCAGCTTAGGGCAAACTTACTGAGGGTGCCCTTGTCCAGATCAATGTTAATGTTATTTAACTGGACACTTGTGATTGTGTCCATTCATCACCCCTCTCTGGGTCTGGCCATCCAGCCAGCCAGTTTTTAACCCAGTGGTGACTGTGCCTGTCCAGTGTTTGCATGATACATCTTGATACCCAGGAATCAATTTATTCATGTAATACCTGAAAAGGGGTTTCTGTGGAAATTTGGAGACAAACCTTGGTACATGCTTCAGGATCCATAGAGAGATTCATTAAGAACAAGAGCATATGTTTAGATCAAGAACATACATAGGGTAAAAGACAAAGGGAAATAAAAAATACAAGTTGAACTTAAATGTGGATACAACATATGTAAAAGAACGATACTAGAAAGAGAATAGACAAAGGAAAGGAAAAAAATACAAGTTTAACTTAAATGTGGATACAACATATGTAAAAGAAAGATACTAGACCTTCCAGTTGTTTTTCAGAGGTGGCAGGGAACTCACTTTTTGCAAGAGAGATCTCCCAGTTCTTACAGTGACCTATTGTCATTTCAACTGCTTAGAAGTTAACAGTATGAAATTGTTACTGCTGCAACTCTCTGCTCTATAATTGGGTAAATCTGCCATTTATTTCAGTATTAATCTAAATACTTCCGGGCTTTATTTTTTAGCAGTTATCAGAAGAACTACATAAAATACAATTGAAGTCCCGTTCTTCTCATACTTAAGTTTTACCTTTGTAGAATTATATTTTTTCTTAACCTAATGTNTCTGAGCAACACAAAACATTTTTCCAATGTTTCAAACACTCTGCAAAGCTATTACTACAGAATATAGACTCAGGCTTCTCATGCAAGTTTTACAGTTCTATTGCATAAAAGTTACTGAAATGTAGGTATAGCTATATGTAGCAATGGGTGTATTTATTTGTCATTCAATTGAAATATACTACATCTAAGCAGTATTTTATAGTGTTCCTACAGTTAACTTTTGTTGAATGTGATATATCAGATTTATTTTCTTGTTTTATACTAAACATGGCAGAATCACAACTACCATGAAATGGAAAAAAACTTTGTTGAAATTTATTTTGTAAGTAGAACAAGATCTTTTTAATACAGGTATTATTGCAGGACTAAGCAAGCTGCAAGTGTTAGGGGAAAATTAGCAGAGTGCTTCAAGAGAAAAGTAATGGCTGTAGCCTGCAAAATATTTTCCTTTAGTACCATGCTAAGGGTAATTAGTAACCTCCTTCATTCAACTTACTTGGAAGAAGTGCTGATCTTAAGGGAAATGCATAGGAACCAAATTTTCCAAAAGACATTTTGTACGAGGTGTCTTTAAAACATCTGATATTTCACCTCTTGCATATGAAGGAAAGAGCTGAGGTGAACTTGCAAGCAATGAGATACACTCTGAGAACTATCCACTATTAGACCGATACAATTTATGAAGTTTTTCTGTATTAACTGAATAACCAGTATATTTCTTGCTGCTTCGATAATAAAAAAATGTAATTTGTCTCTTACTTCTAAAAAGTGCTGTGTTTTTTTTTCCTCCCTGTACAACAAATCTTGAAGAGGTAGTTAAAGCATCAACACCTGTTAGAGAAATGGAAAGAATACATCACTTGAAATCTTGGAAACATTTCAGCAGTATGTTTGTTTCAGAATAAATTAAGTCCTCTGAACTAATCTTCAGATGAAAAGAGGTTCATATACGTCTTTAATTAGATCATGTTATTGGAACACATTATTGTGATAAAGAAGATTTAATAAAGCATTTTGTCTTTTCATTACTTTTGTTTCATGCAACATATCTCCTTATCCAAGCAAGATGTTTAACTTCAAAGGAAGTGCTATCCACCCTCCCTTTGCTCAATAAATAACTCCCAGAGGAGTAAAAACAGTATATGTTTGTAACTTTGCTGATGCTGCTGAGTGGTGAGAAGATCAATCATTGTCGATCTTTTCTGTAGCTCTTGGTCTAAGATGAATCTCTTCCTTAAAGAAACTTCTGTATAATTTGGTGTGTGTCATTAACCCCTCACCTTCGAGAGAGAGCACCTTAATAATAAAATTAAATCAAGTTATTTCTATTGCTGGAGAACTTTCATCTGAGCGGGGGATGACCCTGTGCAGAGAGCCTGTTCCAAATTTATGCTAGTACAGGGACTGAAAGGTAGCTGAAGAAGTGAATTGGACATATGGTCAGAAAATGACTACCAACTTATTTTTCTTTGCTATGAATATGTTGACTGTGCTATTAATATGACAAAACAGCCTTTCTCTTCTATTTTGAAAGAAACAAAGCCAAAGTGTTTTCAGAAAGAAAGATCAGACTCCAAAGTTGCCAATGCTAAAGTTAATTTGACAAGATATCTCAGTTTACTCTGTAAAGTCTAAACGAAGCCAGAGAAAAAAGAAGGTTGGATGGTGTCTGAAGAGGCAAGTATTTCACCTTTTGCTGCAAGATGTTTTCATCTGTCAAAAACAGCGTTCCTGGCAGTGACTTGTATTTTCACAGATTTCCAGAGATTATTCCTTTCTTCTACAGGACATTTATTTCAGTATTTAAAGACATGTATTTCAGTATTTATTTCTCTCTTGTTGTTCCCAAATCTTTGCTGAGTCATCTGCCACTGCAGAAGCTCATGAATGAAAATGAAGCTCATTTTGTGTCTAGTTACTGTCAACATGGAGAATGGTTTATGTTTTTCTTCTTTATGTCTGCCTTCTACGTATTTGATTAGCATGTTTCTGCTTAGCATTCTTTTCTCTACACCAGTACACAAGAAAGCTAACCTTTTTATTTTTAATTACAATTATTACACTTCTTAAATGTCTAATGTGTTTTTCTGGCCCTTTAATTAAGTTGTACTTGTATTTATTGAAATAGCATAGCCAAGACTAGATGTGGTTGGGCAACTAGACCTCTGCTGCAGTGAGCAGAATTGAAGGTTTGCCTCACCTATATTATGGCCTTCATGTCGGTTAATATCTCCTACTAGCTCTTTACATTTTTTTAATGGTAATTTGACAATGATGATTTATGTTCAATGTGTGTTCCTCAATAACCAAGAAATCATTCCATAAAAAGTTATCCCAATCTTGGATATTGTTTTCTTATTATGCAATTTATTAACCTGAAAAGTGTAATAACTATTTTTCTCCTGACCATGCCTTCATTTTATCAAGATAATTTTGGATTCCAGTCTTGCCCTTCCGTCTACTTTGAGTTCTTGGTAGCTTGATGTCACCTTCTATGCATAAAATATATGCATGAAGTGTATGTATATTCTTTAGCTTATAATGTGGATAATTCATGAAGGATTGACAAGAATCAATTCCTGAATGGATCTCTTCAGAATTCCACTTGATCCACCTTCCCGTTTGCAAAATGAATTATTGATAACTATTCTGTGGTTAACATTTCCCAGCCGCTGAAACCTAAAAGTCAGGAGTGCAGGGAAATGAACATCCATCTACCACATGATTAATGAACACTTCCAGATAAAGTGGTTTGAAAATATACTCTCTAAAAAGCTCAAACTGAAGATTTTTCAAACTCAGATTTTATTTCTCAGCCTTGCAGTTCCCCAGGACTTGTGTGGAACTTTGAAGATCTGGCTAATTATTTGTTCATCCCATCATTTGTAGAATGGAAAAATATGCAGTAGGTATAAACCTGTGGTTACCATTGGGGTTTTTTCAGTCTAAATTAGGTACAAGATTGCACCTGAGAGAGATACATGATGTCAGACAAACAAGAGTGAAAGAAGATTATGGGCTAGTTTTGAGACTGTGATTTTCCATTCTTTCTGTTACAGTTTGCTTTTAAATTATATAGAATTTGGCAGGGTTCTTTCTGAGGGAGTGTGTGCTTTTACAGTGGATTTCAAGGCAGAAACCGGATGGAAGAATGAAATTACCATTTACAATTGAACTAGAATTAGAGGAAGAAAGGGTAAATTCTGCTTTTAATTGTTTTAGGGGGAATTTCAGACCTTGTATAGGTATGCAACAACCTTCTGTTTTAAACTCCTGTGTCACTTCATGTTGCTTAAATTAAAACTCCTGTTGAATTTTAATTTACCTGTAATCCTCAGAATCTATTGCAATAAGGCAAACCTTTTTGAAGGCATCATTGTGTGTTGTTTTTTCTCATTTATTCAGCTTGTCTTAATAGAGTTTGCTTTTCACCTTGCATTTTTACAAGCTTGCTCTTCAGTTTTAGAGTAATTTGTGATCACCCCCAAATGGAAGTTTATTTTATTTTAGTGTTTCTTTCACAACTAATCTGAACTTACATCTGGCTTTAAAGAAATATTTACATAGAAATAACACAAAATTGCATGGTGTAAATGTAGTGCCATTCAACTATGTAAATAGCAGCAAAGATGTTTAATTGATTATATAACTCTGGCAAAATGTGACCGTTGCTTGGTTTTTTCCCAGTTGCTTTATCCTTGAACTTTATGATACAAATGAAGAGCACACTAATTGATATTGGAAGTTACAGTTTGAAGTGTGTTTTCAAAACTATACTTTACATGTAGAAATGTATTCTGCAAATGCCTGTTCTTGTGTTCCACCGTCTTCAAGATATTCCTATTTGTTTATATGAATTTACTCTATTTATGACTAGTCATCACAGTGCAAAGTCATGCACTACTGTACGTAAAACCAAACAGGCAAAGCCCCCCTACCCAGCCCTTTCAAGGTCGTGTGCTGAAATAGCAAAAGCTTCAAGGTGCAGATGATCCTGTGACCATTTTTTGAATAATTTGTTTGCATCTACCAAATTTAAGGAAGGATAAAGCCCCAGGATTATAGCTGAAGAGAAAGTTGGCCAAACAAAAGAAATAAAGTCTGAACTTCTGTCGCAGTGAAGACTGTCACCTTCTTCTGAGGTCACTTTAGGCGCCAAAGTTTAAATTTTTGAAGACAGCAGGGCCCATACTGTGAGAGGTGATTACTACCCTAAGCACTGTGATCCAGAGTACTGTCTCTGCTTTTAATTGAAGGTTTCACCCATTATTTTTACCTTGCTGAAAAGCATATCCACCTCTTTGACCTAGGAGGGTCTTTTGCTGCACAGGACTGGCAATCAGCCTTCTTTTTCTGTCTGTCTGCACTCATGTCTCATCACTGCTGTGATTCATGGCACGATTTTCACAGCTTCAAAGGAAAGTTTGGAGACATCTGAAGGCAGTGAAGTGTGGAGCTGTCAGGTTAGGCTGACATTATGGAAGAGGAAGAAAAAAATTAGGGAAGGAGAAGAACAAGGGCAAAGTGTGTCAGTCCATACTTGTTCCCCTTACCACTCCTCTTAGATGGATGTTGCCACCACCTTTCCCAGCAGACTCTACCAATGGCACTGGCAGCTGTGTCAAGGCATTCTGTCTGCTTTTGTTATGAATTAAACAGGAGGAAGGGTCAGAACACAGAATACAACTGCAAATGGAAAGCTCACGGGCAGGACAGGGCTCCCATCCTGACCAGGGCTTATGGATTTCCATCCAATCCAGCTTTCTGGTGAGGCTGATTAGTCCAAGGGCAGAAGCCCAGCAGAATATTTAGGAGGCATTTAGATACTTTTCTATATATGTTCAAATTTTGTGCCTAAACCTATTTGCACTCTTACCTCCTATTTTTGGCAAGAAAGAGAGCCTGCTGATTAGAAAGTTACCTCAGAAATATTACTTCGCTTCTAAACCTTTCTTTTTTCTTTAATTCATGGTCCTGTTATATTCAGCTTTACAGTATTCTGTCATCTTCATACTGTCATCTTCATTGCACATTGGAAAGCTGTTCATTAGGCTTTCAGCTGCTACCATACTGAGTGGTACAACTCAGTGTGGTAGGCACAGAATTACTGCCAGAAAGAAAATGCCAATGTGTACTGCCCTTTGTCCAGTTGATTTAGAGCAGGGGAAAAGACTCTGGGTAGGGTAGTGCAGCACCATAAGTATCAGCAAAGTTTAACAAGTATTGCATTTTTTCCCCCTCATGATTATTTGTTTTGATGTTTACATGAATAAACATCACACTGTTAATTGTCCTTCAATTAAATCTACGTGGAAGTTGTGGCCAGAGGACTACACAGACCCATTCCACTAAGCCACCATTTTCCAGGGGATGTTCTAACAAAGAACATTTCCTGAAAGATGGCTTTTTAAAGTGGAAATAATTCAGTATTCACAACTTTTTAGAATTGAATGAGAATTTTTTTTCAGGATAAATTAATTCAGAAAATCATAATCACTTTATCAGGGCACTTTTCTACTATTTAACAAATCAAACATGGTAGTGCTACTAACTGAAGCTTTTTTTGCTGTATCAAATATGGAAAACCCATGCCTCCACTCCATAGGAATAGTGTAAGACAAGATTTAAAATTTGGTTGGAGATGAGGAGATGAAGAAAAGACAAATAGATGTCTTAAGCAAAGAAATAGAATAAATCAGAAAAGAAAGATATGTTAATCTTATCAAATTGTGTAGCTTGGCCATGAAAATATGGTTGGTGCACAACCACACTAGCTTCTAGTTTTGTCTTTTACATGCTACATGGGGAAAACCTGCTAAGTAATTAGTAAAGAAAATGAATTATTAATTTCAAGTAACATTAATCAAGTAATTTTGAGCAATGAATATTGTTTAAATCAATCACATCTATTTTGCAGATAAATTTTAAAGACAAAATTAAATTGAATTGTGTCAAATTATTTTCACCTACTACTTACTCATATCTAGTTAAAATTTGTCAGCTATGATATTCTTTCAAAGTAGAAGTTTTACAAACACTTAAAAATTATTAAAACTCTAAGATGTTTGCAGATGCTCTGATTCTGAACATCTATGCCCAATCGTTTCTATCTTTACTTTTCTACATGTTGTTTCTTTTATGTTTTTTTTCCTTTCTGACATTTTATGTAAACACCCAGAAAAAAAATGTGTTGAAGGAAATTAAAATATTGTTTTTATTGAGATTATTGACTTTAGCCCAAAGAAGCAAGCCCATTCAAAATTAAGACTGTAACTCGATGTTCGACCAGTGCAATTGTACATTAATAGAACAGAAACTATAAAAAAGAAAGATTTCCCAAGCCTTATGAATCTTTCAGAAAATGGAATCCTAACAGGGTGAATCAAGGATAAAGTTACATATTTTCCTTAATTTCTTTCAGCTTTTCTAGCGTTTGTCAATCATTGCGTTATTTGAAGAGTAATTAAATTTATAGATGATTTTAAACCATGTGTTTAAAAAACAGCATGTCTGTGTGGATGTTATTAGTTTGGGTAAATGCAGATAATTCTGCACGTCAAAGACAATTAACATGTATCCTGTGGTCTTAATTACCAGGTTCAAGGAAATTCTGCCCAGAAGAAATTTTAGTAAAACCTCATGGAAAGTTAAAGGCCCCTGCCCTACAATTAAAAGGGGAAGGTAATGGACCCCCCACTTTTTTTGGTGATTGACTGTAAACCTTGTTTTAAGGGACTGTTCTCAGAGGATAGGATTAAAGCAGCCAAGAATAAAAAGAGTTTGTTTTAGTTGTGAATGTGTCTACATCCCTCAGTTGCTCTTACAAAAAAACCCCAAACCTTAAAAATAAAAGTAGGGAATGCCATGCTAAGTCTTACACAGGAAGAACAGGCAGGAGAGGCACTGTTGTAGTGTGGGGGGCACCAAATATAGGTCATGCACATTTGTACTTGACTGTATGAAAAGTCTTTTCTTTCTGTGTGTTACACATGTAGGTAAGTCCCTTTATATACCTGCTCCAGAATAAGCAGTTCATTTCTCACAGGCCATTGAAAAAAATTAAATAATTCACTGACATCAAAAGAAAACAATCTAGAATACCTCTTCTCTGGCTAATATATTTTTTAGCCCATTGGCAACAATTTATCTTTAAGGGTGCAGAGAAGACATCCTAACAACTGAATGTTAACCTTTTAAGCCAAGAGCCAACTGGGCTGTTACCAGGCTTTTTTCCTGTTGTTGAGAAACTCCTCTAACCTATGGTAGGATTGATGCCTGTCTCAGGAGTTCAGCTCCAATGCACAGGGTTATGCTCTTCTTATTTTGCCTGATGCTAGAAATCTAACCAAGAAAATACCATACTGATGACCCTGGCCAGCCTGGAAGAGCTGAATATCAGACAGGGCAACGATAATAATTTTCAGCCTGAATTGCTTTATATTGAAGGGAGATGAGGTCAGAAAGCTTTAGGTTGTCACACAGAAAGATGGAGGGATTAGACTTGAGTTTTGGGCTAGGATTTGCCTGAGAAAGCTGTACAAGAGAAAGAACACGAGGGAAAAATCACTGAGAATGTAATGGAATAAGCAAGAAAAATGACAAAGCCAGGGGGAGAATGTAGAGATGGAACACGTATACTTTAGCTGGAAGCAAGGGAAGGCTGCCCCATGGCACCCATATCAAACTTGATCCCATGAACTGCTCTGCCCACAATTACCTCCTACTGCTTTTCCTGCAGCCACTTAGCAGCCTGATCAACTTCATTCTGTCTGAGTGTGTGCAGAGCCATCCCTTCTCCCCTGAGACGTCTCTGTGTTGTTACCAGACTGGTCAATGCAAGTGTGCAGGGTCAGGGGGAACAGCACAGTCTGATCAGCATTACCAAGCCTGAAAACGCAGGGCAGAACGGGGACATTGGAGGGGCCAGGAGCACAGTGGCTCAGAGCTATTGGTCTCATTCAGATGTCTCTTCGACTTCTTTACATGTGCTGATGGTTTCTTGAGAGGGAAGAGGCTGGTGCCTCGCTCCTGAGCAGCTGCCACTGACTGCTCTGCCCAGAAGGCCAGGCAGAGGGCAAACAGCCACTGTTAGCTAAAGTTAGGGTGCATTCAAAGGGGAAATTTTGTCTGAGAAGAAAGTCAGATCCACAGTGGAGTTAGTGCTGGCTGGACTCAGGACCCTTCAGAATTAGGCTGTGCTCAAAGTAGGATTTCTCAGCCTCTGAGAAATGAGATATCTAAAATCCTTCTGATTTCTGTCATGAGAACTAAAGACAACCTTGGTCTTGATATTAATTGAGTCTTATTGGGGATTTTTCTTCTTGCAAGAAAAGAGGAAAAAGTGAGGAAAGCGTTATTACTCAGCTGTGAGGGATAAGAGTGAAAGAAGTTTCAAGAAGCTCAAGCTTTCAAGAATGAGAATTTTTCTCACATCTTTAAGGCAGCAGGGATTTCAGTAAAAAGGAGTGGGATCTGATGAAAGAAAGGTTTTTAGTCACTTTAACAAGGGCAACAGAGAGGACAGAAGCTAGTTCAACATACTATCAATGTTAATGCCTAGTGCAAGTTTAATGGCCTCTCAGGAATAAATTTCTACGACGTAGAATTTTTTCTTTGGACACAGCCCAAAGGTGAGCTCAGCTCCTCATACCATACAAAGATAAAGCCCTCACTGGATGTTTTACATGTACACCATCAGATTAAAAAAAAAAGGAAAAGGAAGACCTTGTGGTTTCAGGGAAATGAATTGCAGGCTTTGAGGACATTGAAAGTAAAGCAGTAGCCTTTCCATTATATTTAAATAAGGAGATAAAACAAACAAAAAGAAAGGCAATATCAACCTTAACTGATGAATGGTACAGGTGTTTTCCACTTCTGGTTAATTTTTTTATAAGATAATTGTATATGTTATGCCTACGTGCCCAATTTATTGGTGTGAATCTCCCTGTTGAAAAATTAATGACTTGTATGAGTGCAATAGGTGTTTGTACTTCCCAGTTTGGCCCCACAGAACTGTATGCACACAGTTGCCTAAGGCTCACTTTACAAATCCAGCCTGCCAGCTGCCAGCCAGCTTCTATGGGCTTTCTGCAATGTCAGTGGCACTAACCAGTAAAAATTGTCATGAGGAAAAAAAATGATGCTGTCAAACAGCTGTACCATTGCCTACAAAACAATGGCAACGAATGTCATGAGTAGAGCAGTGGAAACATATTTATGGTTTATTTCATATAGACCCACTTTTTTCTTCAGGTCAATGCATATTGCTGTGAAATCTCTGGGTAGAGGTGTTAGAGGAGTGAACTGAAAGCACAGCAAATAGCAAATCTGCTGGGCTGTGTAGACTCTCTTTCAAATGTGCTCTTTTTAAGAGCTCTGCTTGCACATACTTTATCATCAGGATTTGTGCTAAGGATGTGTACCCTTTAAAGACTAGTTGCTAGTGAAGGCATAAAGTCACTCTTAAAATCTATTAGATTTGTTTGTGCTGAAAGCATATATTTGCCATTCAGTTACAATGCTCCATTTGTATAGCTTTCAGCAAATGTGCTGTCACATAGTCAGCATAATGATTAAGGGCACTTTGAGAAGCTTACCACCTTTGCTTGTAGAGGCAGGGTACCTTGACCTGTAAAAAACCCAAGTGGTACACTTAATAAATATATCATTTGCTAGATGAGTCCATCCAGGGTTGCTTTATTTATAATTCATTGTTGTTAGAACATTTCTACAATGAATGCTTGAGTTAACTCTTAGCTCTCCCTTAACTCTATTTTGAAGTACTCATTGGTGAGAGAGAGAACAGCTCAATAAATTGTCCTGTTCCTATGAGAGGAAAATGTTTGAATGGAAAGTGCATTTTTGAAAATCAAGACCTTAGTGTGAAAGACACAATATTACATAATCTCAGGTGGTTTGTAAACCACTTTCTTCCCACAGAACTGAATGAGAAATGAAATGCTTGTTCTAAACCTTGTAGATCATAATGGTTAGTTCCACACAAACTATTCTCTCTTTTCCCATATTTAAAGTGAACACTGGCATATTAATTTCCAAATAATTATAAGTATTCTGGCAATAAACAGACTAGAATCTTTGAAGCAGTGATTTCTGTGGTAACATTTAGCTGCAGAAAAAGATTAAGTGCAAAAGAATAGGGAAGCATCTTTTTCAAGGAGACTTGAAAGCTGGGATGCAATGAAGAGCTCATGAGCTTGAAATGGTTTAGCTTTGAGACTCAATGACATTTGCTCAATTACCAATCGAATGCTACCCCATTTTTACTGATTGGAAAACGCTTCCCCCTTGAATACCCAAAGTAGCTATAGAAGCTTCTGGGATTCAGGCATGGCAAAAATTTAAAGGCTGATTTTCTTCCAAATTTTTATGTTATGTGTCAAGCTTTCAAATAGAAGGCAGCATGCTACACGTGTGATGACAACCAAACAAAGCATTTTGCACAGAAATAGATGGCTTGTAGTCTCCATGTGTCTAAATATCAGTCAGAGCAAAGGTAGGCTAAGTAATGGTAGAACTGGTAATGACTGCCGGTGTCTTGGGCATATCTCAAATCAACAATGACAGAGGCAGTATAAAATCAATTTATGATCCACATTCCTCTTGGGAACTACATTTCAAGCCATAATTTCATCTAAACTGTTTATTGGCTGCTTTTATTTAATGTATGAACTGTCAAAAATTTTCTTTGACATTAGGCTTGTTACTGTCTTTTGATTTATGTATTAAAGGAAAATATAAAAAATGCAAAAATTGGTTAGTGGAATTGTTTTTAAAAATATTGGAAACATTTTTTACAGTGGTAAAGTTATTTATACAGTAGTAAAAGAATTAAAAAATTAGTCATGAATGTTTAAATCTTAAATAGCTTAGGACAGAGAAGATGGGAGCTATAAAAATTTTTACTGTCCAAGGCCCCTTTTGCAAATAGAAATGTTTATGTTGGGGAGACATTCATGACCATATCTATGCAAAAAAATTGCTGGGCAAGGTTTTCAGAGTTGGGAATGCAAAACATTCCTTGGTAGGTGTACATAAAGGCATAAATACAAGTATCCAGAAATGCCTGCACAAATCTCTGCATTTGGCATTTATTTAACTTGATTGGTGGCTATGTGCATTCTCTTATCTGCAAGGTTTTGATTTTAACAGCCTCTGAAATATACTTACAGTGTGAAAAAGACTTGGGATGAAATTTCTTGAAACCACACAGAAATCCATCAGTGCGTTTCTGAGCTGCACCCATCTCCCATCCCAGGAAAGTGTGGATGACAGAGCCATCAGAGAGGTGCTCCAGTATTCTGGTTGGGGATAGACAAGATGTCACCAGATGACAACTGCATGAAAAGTGCAAGTGGTGGCCTTGGACAGCAAAGTGTGGTGGGATCTGTCAGCTACACAACGGCCAGGGAGGCAGAATGCCACAGCAGCACAAAACCCTTCAGAGAGGCTACCTCCTCCAAACAAAACATGTCAAAACAGCAGGTAATCCCAGCTACAAGCCAAACTCCTATGGACTTTTCCATATAGCTGCCTTTGTATTAGGCATTTACTGCAATTGCCCTCAAAGGCTGGACATAAGTGTATGTCAGACTTCAGCAACTGAATATATGAAACATCAAATATGGATCTGGAAGGAGAAACTCAGTGCCCCCCTCCTTTCACAATGCTTAGCAGGAACTTTTCTGAGATCAAATGCACTTCTCTGAAGATGGGGGACACTCACTCTGGAGATGTGAAGGACAACAACCTGCTACAGATCTCCATAAGCACAGAATATCCATAAGCACCATATCATTTTGGGATGATGGGGTAAATGTGTGGAAGGAGCTGACTGTTGTCAAGTCAGTCATCAGGTGTTATGGGCAATTTGGGCAGTGATTAGCTAAGAGCTTTGCTGGAACTGGCTGGAGAGCTGCTGCACTTAGACTTGATGTAGGACAATGGAATCATATAGCACAGGAAAGTCAGGCTGAAAGGGGGGAGGACAACTTGAGCATTCAGGAGCATCTTGTACTACATATTCAGCTCATCCTTGGAATACTGAAGCACCTGTTTTCTATGTTTCTTTCGGCTAAAATTTTTTCACCTTGGCATGTTTTTCGCCTTGGCATATTTTCCATACAAATGTATAATCCACAAGTACAAGAGTGTAAAGAACAGCCAAAAAGTGAACTTGGTTTTAGTGCCATCTGTAATTGTTAGAGGTAAATTATATAAAACACCAATAGGACTTTAACACTTGTGCAAACTGGGATGTAAAGCTGTCTGATGTTAGTGATTACATAGAATTTACCTGGTTTTTATTTTCACATTCTGGCCTCAAGGTATATCATACAGATAGCAAGTGAAGGAAGCCTATGTTTAGCAGCCTGTTTTGCTTTTCTTGGTTTTCAAACCTCCTGCATGAAAAAGAATATCACTGTTGACCCAGAGAGTGTATATATGACACAATTATCATATGCAAATGATTCAGTTAACATAATAGCTTCTAAGTTGAGACATGTTTTGTCTCTTCATACTGTAGGTTTACTGGTCCTCAGCCTACGTGGAATTACATCTGAGTATTTGCTCATTGTCTGCCTTTGAAACAAGAGTGATTTGAGGCTCAGACCCCCTGTGAATAGATCTCTGAGATGACTCATAGATGGAAGAACTGCTAATCAGTAAGGTTAGCAACTGCAATAGACTGCAAATGAAAGTATGTTTTAATTATATTTTATGCTCTCCTTGCATGTCTTTCAGCTTATCTCTGTTTTTATTTGTGAAGGGAGGCTCTCTGAGAACTGGGAGATATTCACTCGCACCCTGTGAATAGAACTGGTCTGAAAACTCATAAAGTCTGATGGGTTTGTGCAGCTCCTAAAGCCCTCTATCCTGTAAAAGCACATTTTTAATGAATTTGCTGGATCCAGCAGGTTGTGTTCATTTAGCAGAGGAGAAACCCACTAAACCACTAAACACCAATTTAATTTACTTAATAGGAAATGAGAGTTTTTACAAAAAGACATTGAGCTTTTTTATTTTTTTTTAAAGATGCATAAATTCTACCTTTCCACATGGCTTTTAGGATCTTTTGAAATGTTTCAATTATTTTTCAGAATTAGGCACTAAATTCAAGAGTCTTTTGTAATCCAAAGAGGCTTAAAGTGTAAATGAGAGAGGTTCTGGCTGTGTTTGGGAAATTTCTCTCTTCCTTTTTCTATAGATTTCCCAGTTCTATGCTGTATTTGCAAGGAGACATCTCATGAGGCATTTATTTCCAATATTCTCTAAATCCAAGCATGGCAGAAAAAGCCCCAACAACCCCCAACACAAATACAAGACAGAGAGAAGTGACTTGCCAGGGGAAGGCACAGGTTTCTTTTTCTCTGTAAAGACTAAGATGTTTCACACTAAAATTTCTTTATACTAAGCAATATCACATATAAATAGACATTAGTGCCCTTTATATAGTAGTCTAGCTGGCTGCATGCTTAAAGGGGTGTAAACATCTAGAAAATATGTATGAGCCCTAACTTTTTATGTAAATTTTAAGGAGAATATAATCTAGTAGACATGACAAAGGGTCTAAGGCTGGTCTCATAACAGCTGTACAAAGCATTCATCTTTGACCACACTGGATATGACTCCCCACCTTTCAGGCCTCCATAGTTTAAAAATAGATTTGTTAAACCTGATCACATATGTAAAACCAGCCAAAACTGAATCAGTACTTCTAGACCTTAGAAGTCTGGTACAACTGCAGTTGTGAAGTGTTGCTGATGAGTGCACACACACATAATTGTATTTGGTACATGTTATGAATGACAGAAGTGAGAAAAACCACTCCTTACTTTTCAGTTTTTAATGGGCTCTGATGTAATGTAATTTTCTTTCAAAAATCAAAGATCTGTGAAGGTCTTTGGCAAGTGTGGTGTTTCAGGCAGGAGCCTGCAGTACAAATGGAAAAGGATGGCATCAGGCTTCACCAGCAAATTAAAGGCACAGCATTAAGTGCCTAAGTCGCAAGTGTGTATTGTCTTTAACAGGAAGGTATGTGGCATGGAATATCCTTTCAGGCCCTTTGGAAAAAATATTCTTTTCAATTGAGGAAATACATTTTATAACATTTTAAAAATCACAGCTATTGAATACAAATCAAAACAGTGAGCTCAAATTAGAACAGCAAATTCTTTGGGGGAATTAATCAGAACCCCATTAAATAGAGGTATTAAGTTATAAACAATTCACAAGTCAAAATTTTTATAGCTGAGAAATTTTACTTTGTAAAATGCTGACCTGGCAGTTTGACAAATTTAATGGAAAAATAAATGTGTTGCTGACTTTTTGTAAAAATGTAGGAAAATACATTGTAAAATACCAAAACCTTTACAAGCTATTTTGTGAAAAAGTCCTATATTCACTTTGGCTTTTTTCTTCTTCAAGCTTTCAATCTCATGCAAATACACAGGCTAGAAATACAGTCTGTAACTGAGCTTAGAATTAATGAAATGCATTAATTAATTCCTTAATTTTGCAGTGGTTTTCATCCTTGTATTTAGGTAGTTTCAAAGCTGTGCCTTTTCCATCTTGGTGCTATGAAACAGCAAAAGGACCAGAAAGCTGAACTGCTGCAGCTCAGTGTGTGATCTTTATGTGTCTGCAAACAAGAAGGGAAACACAGTTTTCTCCAGAGTACTATTTGGTGTTGAAGTGATTTAGGTCTGGAAAATCAATCTGTTCATCCTTCTGGACAATTTCTGAAACAAATATTTAGCAAGATTTATAGTGTTATACATATGCAGGACAAAGGATTCCACTGGAAGGCAGATTTTTGTAATACCATGTAATCAACTACTCAATCAGATGTTTTATTGTTTTTTTTTTTTTTTTTTTTTTTTTTCCCCGTGTAATAAATGCAATTCTGCAACATGTTTTAAGGTCCTATAAATATAACGAATCATTCAAGTTTTCATTTCTTCTGTAACTAGATGATTTTATATTATCCTGTTTATAGAATAGATACAAAAACACTGGAGGCCTATAGATGAAAGCAAACAAACAAAAAACTAAATGAAACACCTCCCCTTACATGGACTTTAATTACTGAAATTTCATTTTCATCTTAGTCATTTGAACCCATTAAAGTGTAGACTTTTCAGAAATGCCTAAATAACCTAAGTTCAGCCAAAGCGTTAGCACATAAATATCATGGGAAAAGAAGGTTTAAAAATGAAAATCATTAAGGTTGTTTTGAACATGTTAAGGCTGTTTTCTTGTTCTTTATAGTACTCATAGTTTACTCCAATCTCATTACCTAGGAGTATTGTTGCACAGTGGAATGCCCTAGCACACTTCCTCTCAAGTATCATCTGAAAGCCTTTACACTTGTGCAGGAGATGAGGGAAAATTGATAAAGGCATGTGTGTGTAGCCAGGAGAGCCTGGTTCTGGAGGAGGGTGAAGTTTGCAATTGCCATGTGCAGACTGAGAACATAGGTGGGGACTCAGACAGGGAACTCCTGCCAGGTGAGAGGACCTGCACAAGAAAGGCTTCAGGGCTTTAACTTTAAAATGCAAGTGGTTAATGAGGCTCAGGGCCACCTTAGTGTCTTGGGCAAGCAGGAGACTCAAGGGCTTATATGAGCTTACGCAAACACAGAAAGGGAGGCCCAAGAAGCTTATTGTTTACTGCTGAGGGCAGTGAGGATTTGATCCTTTTTAGTTTGACTTCTGCTGGTCACTTGCAGTCTCCTCAGGTAAATATTTTAGCTGCTGCAAGGTGGAGAGGAAGAAGCAGGTGAGCAGGTGAGCCCAAGCACAGCCCTAAGCAGAGACCTCCAGCCTGCTGATGGCACCATTTGCAGCAACAGAAGCTACAGCAAATTTGTGTGTGTAGCAGTAAGACATTATTTTTCAAAACACAAACTCAGGTCACTTTTGTATCAGTAATTTCTAGAGCTGTGCAGTACTCAGGTGTTCTGCATTCAGTTTACTCTGATCAGCTTTGTGGGGACAGGGAGTATCCCTCCCATGGGATCTGGTTTTGAAAGCCCTCACAGCTATCCCCATCCCTGCTGTGGTCATGCCTGTCTCCCCCTTCAAAGGTGAACTGCAAGGCACCTGCACCCCCCCGACTTTGATGCTAAAGCCTTGCTGCCTTGCAAGGGATGGTGCATCTCAGGCTCAGATTAGATTGAAGCACAGGCTCGTAATATCTAACAGGAAATTTATAGGGGAGAAGGGAGAGAAAATACTTTATAACTAGGCAGTTGTGAAAAAATATTTATTTGCTATGAGTTTCTCTTAATTTATAGAAAAAATTTTCATGTGGCTATAAATTGGAATGTACTAAGAATTTCAAAGGTAAAATGTGCAGCATTATAATGAACAGAAGAGACAGTCCTGGCAAAATTAAGATATATCTGCATCCATTCTCTGTATTTTGACAACAGCAGCAAAGCCAGTCAGGGGCCAAGACACCAGTGTACAGAAGAAGCATGAAAATGTCTACTACAGGTATAGCTGACCAGAAGTTTGTTTTGAAGCCAGGGAAAATAATTATTGCATCTGATCAACTCTTTAAAATGGTTAGAGCAAGCCACATTGAAGAAAATTTATTCTCCCTGCTCTGAACCTAGTCCTTTATTAAAAAGAAAATAAAATTAAAATAAAAGAACAAAGAATGCAAAATTTCTTTGAAAATCAGTGGGCTTTATAAACAATTGTTGAAACTCTTATTAACCATAGAAGAGACCAAAAGGTTTTTGAGTCTTAGAATCACTTCTCAGTCTTAAGCATGGGGTGAATAAAAGAGCAATTTCTTCCTCCGTTTTGAATTTGCTACTTTTTGTATTCACTGAACCTCCTCTAGCTATTATGTCATATGAGACTAGACCAAAGATCTTTTTAGTTGATCTTATTGATGTTTTTTTCAGTATCTTTCTATGATCTTTTAATAACACCAAAAATTTTGCCAGTTCCTACTTGTATGAATGAGTTTTCCTGCAAACAGCAGCACTTACAATCATTAACCCATTCTAGTTCTTCAATAGCCTTTAAAGATGTTTTGAACATGCTGCTCATGTTGCTATAGTCGCTGAACATCATAATAATAATCATAGTCATAATCATAATCATAATCATGAATGTTGTTATCTCAGAAAAGTCCATGTTCTCTTCTGTGCTGTTGTGCATCTGTACAAGCAGGGTATTCACTCTTTTGATCACATTGGCTCAGCTAGAACAATCTTTTTGCAATGCCGTCCTTTTCTCTTTTAATTATGATGAGCTAGTAATCCTGAAAAGTGGAAGAATCAGCTGAATTTTTCACTTTATAATCAATAGAAAAGTTTTTCCTGTGTTTTGTGTCAAGGCAATTAATAACAGAATCAGCTAGATGCAGTGAGAAAACACAGCTCTTTACCATTAAACAAATAGATCTATTTATTCATATCTGAATAGTAATATTTTGGAAATTTTCTTGGTCTATCTCAGAGCACCTCTCTCCCTGTAGCTGCCCGTATCCCAAGTAATACATCTTCTTGGTGGTTTTTCTTATTTATTGTGACCAACCACAATCTTTTTTCTACAATTATTTCAGCAAGAGTACAACTGAACTGAATAAATTGAGTCTTCATTTTTGATACGGTTGGTTATTCTTCTTCAGCGTGCATCTAAGATATAATTACGTCTTCCTTTGTCACCACCAGAAACTCTGGAGATTCACCAGAGACATTTGGTAAACACTTCTATTGCTTCCTATTCAGCTGCATCTGTTTCTCCTGATCTACAGCCACAAATTGCTCTGGGGAACTTCTTTACCAGGCAAACCTTTCTATCTTTAGAAATACTACACTCATCCCACAGTTTTTTTAACTTAGATGTCCCTAGGTGGTGCATGGAGATATGGCAAGTTAATGTTAATTTTTATACAAATTGTGTTATTGTTCTCTTTGTTTACTTGTCAATTTTGAAAGTTTTGCTTTTTCATGAAGAATTGGTATTTTTCTGTTACACTGATATTTGTTGTACCCCTGTTTCGCTTTGTGTTACTTTCTCTGAGTTAATGCAGCTATTGGAAGCAAGAAATGAAGTGTACAGGTTTTCCTTGGCCATTCAGTTGCCATGAATAATCACTTGTCAGTTATTTTCTGCTCCCAGCATTGCTTATTTTCGGTTCTACCCACGTCAGCAGGTCGGGCCCCGCTGGCTGGATAGCTCACCTCTGAGCAATGCCACTCACTCACTGCCGTGCCAACGCACACTGTCATCTTTGGTAGCACAGAGATGGCCAGGCGGGTGCAGAGCTATTTGTATCAACTGAAGTTACAACGAAAGGCATTCAAGTACATTCTGGAGGTGAAAAGACAGATGTAAATTCAGGCTCTTTTCCAACAGAGTGCATAAGCAGGTACTTAAGTTTAAGCCAACTGGTTGTAAGTGTGTGCTTCTCCCCTAGGGGTATCAAAACCTCAGTAGTGTTTTGATAGGGTTGATAGCTAATTTTCAAATATGCTGAACCTTCATTAAATTTGTTGAAGTAAACAGAAGCTGCATATGATCAGAGAGTATTGAGGCAGAACAAGTCCCACCAAGGGGAGAGAAACACTCTGCTCTGCTTGCCAGAAGGTCAGGATTTTGGGAAAATAGGTTTGTTTTTAACTTGGAACACTCTTTTCTGAAAATAATATAACCAATTCATGCTGACAGCAGACAAGCAACCTAAATTGTAGATAAACTTCAGTGTCATGCACACATACTGCTATATTTATGGATTGCTTTAAAAATGCTTGTAGTAGGAGAATTGAGAAGCAAATCCATGCGTGTAGATTGCAGCAGTTGGTCAGAAAGCAACCGTATGACTGGCAATTTTCCAGGGAGACCTGAATGGGGCAAGTTGCATTTATGTGATCTAAATCCTCTGGTCGCATTCAGGAGGGATTAACATCTGTTAAAAGTATTATGTTTATCATGCAGGTGTTTCAATATTTGTATTTATTATGTGTTGCAGCAACAGTCTCTGAGAAAACATTCATATAACAATCTGGTTGTTTTATTGTCTGAATCTGTCAGGACAGTCATTTTCTTACTCCAACATTGTGATCCCCTTGCAAGCTGTAAACTATTTAATGAAGTGAGTATATGGAGAAAGATGACAGACTTTCAAACTTTTAGAAGACAGTTTTACATCAGTGACATTAGGTTTTACACTTGGGATTGTTCTTAATACATGTATGGCAAAAATGTTGAATTAGTTTGAAAATTTCCAGAATTCCAATGTATTCCCCTGTGCAGTTCTCTATTTGATGTTGCATTCATTTTATTCGATAAACAATACACATAGATTCCAAAATTAATGGAAATAAATATTGCATAAAGTGTCTCACAGAAGGGGTAATTATATCTGACTTTGAAGAACTTTGCTTCATGTGTCTAATGATGCTTTTATAGCTCAAAAAGTAACTTTGCAGATATTGTGACTGTTGCCTGTTAAAAAAAAAAAGGAAAAATGGAGATAAAATTCAAAAGCTAGACATCTGCTGATTTGCATTGCAGTGTAATGTGACACTGCCAGTAACACAGACAAAACAGCTATGTTAAAAATTTTAAGGGAGCAAAATCAAGTGCTCAAACCCATGAGGAAATACAACAGTTTAGGTCATCTGTGTGATCTTAATTAGGTCCCCTTGAATGATGGAGTCTTTATTATATTATCATGGAAGTTTTTGTTCACAGGACCTCTTGAATCTGATCCAGCTCATACTGGAGCTAATGGAAATATTTTCATTGACTTCAATGAGTTTCAGGCTGGGTTCCAAATAGCCACTTTTTTTTTCTTATTTAACCCATATTTCTTGAAATAACATAGGTGTACATAATGACAAAGTTTATCTGGTGAATAAGACATGATCCCTGTCCTGAAAAATTTACAAAGGCCCTGTTCATAAAATGAAAAGGAGGTGATTCATTCCCGTTGACTAAATGGATTGCTATTTTCCTCTGATTAATCCATAAAATGTAAATTTATTTCTATATGGAGTTCACTGCTTTGCCAAAACAAAACAAACAAACTAAAGAGGAAAAAGGACACCAAAATAGGTTTTTTGTTTGAGCAAATAATTTGTACCAAGGACAAAGACAACACAGTTCATCTGTAGAATGGTCTATAGTGGTGACTGATTATGAAAAAGGTATGAAGTAGAGCTGAAGAAACAGTTGCTTTTATTCCCTTTAAACATTTGTAGATCAATAGATTGCATAAATTACAATGACTACTTTAGAAAGATATTTTTCAATAATAAATGTCCAGCTAAAAATGATATTTAAGTGGGGTATGATCCAGCAGGAAATTACAGAATTACTGTCAAAGATTGAGATGTCATGAGATTTGTACCAGTCATTTCTGTTAGAGAAGTTCTTCAATGTGCGTGCCATTTTGCAGGGATAGAGTATCAGCCAGCTTATGTTCTTATTGGTCCTAAAATTGGGCAGGCATTAGTTGCAATTAAATTACTTTCCTTAAATAATTAGGACTGCATTGAAGTCACTGTCCCCAGGAACACCCTTCCATTTCCCACCCTGTATGCTGAGAACTAAGATGATTTTATATGTCACCACCTCACCATATATCCCCTTATATATTCTTTCAGGTGATTTACATTTATTTCCATTGAGGCCTTCAGAAAAGCATGATCCCAATTTATTTTCTATTTTCCATCAGCACTTTAACTTACTGTGTTCAGTCCTCATTCAGTAGGACTCTTTCCTGACCATTCAGGTCTTCCAAAAATATCAACAGCAGCAGCATTCATTTCTTTTTAACTTGTGCATTTATTGGTCCTATCGTCAAAAGCATATGACTGAAATGTTTATATGTATTATGTGCTTATAATTTTATTCTCTCTTTTGGCCTTCTGAATTAGTAACATCTGTTACCACTGATGGAAAATATCCTCTGGGCCACAGAGGAATCACAGTCACATGTTGCCGCTGGAACAGCCGGTGTGAATCAGCAGTAAGATAGACTCATCACTCTGCACCTAACAGATATAACATCAAAATGGAGCCAAGACATTCCTGTCCAAAGTGGGAGGTAACGGCCTATCCTCTAAGTTGAAAAGAGAAGCCTCAGACCATTTCCCGAGTGCTTGCAGCCTAAGAGGCAGCGCTTACTTAGTATGATTCACTGTAAACTTCACATTTTCATCAGCATTATCCTCTCTGATTAATACAGGGAACAATGAGGCCCATAAGCTAACTGTAAAACAACAAAGAGATTCAGGAATACAGAGTGCACAGCATGAGAAACCCATGAGTCCACATGTTTTTTGGAGGTGGCTTTAGAGTGCTTATCAACATTTTTCATTCACGGCAGGTCTAAAATGTCAAAGATCTGTAAATTAGTATGCAATGTCTTGGTCATTGCCCAAGGGGGGCTGGAACAATCAATCAGCTAAATACTACCTGGTCTGATGCTGCTGTTGGAGAAACAAACAGAAGATTTTGGTTTGCAAAGGGGCAAAATTTCTCCTCTTTTGGAAAAGTGACCCAGGATCTTTCATATATGGTATCCAGAATAATTCTCTTGAGTACAAAATAAGTGTCAGTCTCTTACTCAGGGTTGTGTTGTTCTGAATGTAGTGTGCATCGAGTGCAATGCACACTAGTGAATAAGGCAGCAACCAGGTGTTCTGTTTTATGTTTGTACAATGCCCAACACACCACTGGAGCACGTGACCAGGTCAGGTTCCTCAGGTAAGCCGTGCATACTCTAAGCCTCTCATTCAGGTAGTAATTGAAGCATAAGTTATTATTTTGGTTTCAAAAAGCTTTTTGAAAGACCCATGGTGAAAGGCTGTTTCAAGGGAGTCTATATGAGATTGGACCTTTGAGTCCTTCGCAGAGAAGACATCTATTTGTGCAGACTCGTTCATGTAGATCATAGATGACTGATAAGAGAAGATTATATATATATAAATATTTATCTTTATGTCAGATATAATACATAGAGTCTCTATTTCTGTGTAAAGATTTAGGTGCATTATATTACTTAACAAAATCTGTAAAATATTATGGTATCCAAACAGAAAGATGAACAATTTATCTAGTGTTTTCCAAGTCTATGAATACAGCAACCACTTCTGTGCCATTTTTATGTGCTTGTGCAGATTTCTTCATTTCACTTGGTATAGATAACAATCTTTCATTAATTTATGTCATTATTTTTAAAATTTTTTTTCTACCTCTCTTTCCTTCTACCTTTCTTCTGTATTTATCTCAAATGTAACCATTTGGGTGAAAAACATCTGGAGTGTATACAGTAAAAATGAACAAACAAATTTGAATTTAATTAAGCCAAATTGAATCACTAAGCGCCATAGGTCATTTTACCTGACTCTTTCTAATATCGTTTATATTGCAGAGAAACAAAGGCTTGAAGAATGTAAAAGTAATTTCTCAACACTGAATCAGTGTAGGAAACCTAGGTTGTTTCCCTAGAAGTGTTTGGCTTTGGTTTGTTACATACTTGTACTAATTTTTCCCTTGCTATTATCTCTTGAGCAATATCATAGCTGCATATTTTGCATGGCAGTAAATTATCACAAATGGAGAGATGCAATGTATGGCTAAAAATAATGCCCACATTTTGCACAGCTGTTGAATTTTAACTGAAAAGCTTAAGCAGCTCTTCAGAGAGTCAAAACGTCTGATCTGTAAGGTGCTATCCACCTTTGCTTTCAGTGGGAGTTGAGGACGTAGAGTTCTCCAGAGACCTGACACCTATAGAGGATATTACAGAAGTCAAGTAACTGCCATGCGATAGTGTGGCTCCTCCAATAAGGAATGGATTGTTTAACACCGACAAAGTGGAGTGAGTAACCAGCTATCAGAGACATTTTTGACATAGAGCCATAAAGTGGGAAGTGGCATGCCATTTTAGCAGGCATTAATGCAGCAGGCAGACTGCTCTAATGATCTATAGATAAAGCTGAAAAAATGTCTTCCTGGCTTAAGTGAGTTATTGTTGCCATTACAGATGATAGGATGACATGGGAGGAAAGGTAGTGCTACTTTAAAATGGAGTATTCCTCCCGCACACTCATCATTAGCTCCAGCTAGAAACTGGAATAACACAAACACAACTTTCTTCTGTCCATGTTTGACATCACATCCACACCAAAGGAAAAGATAACTCTTTTACCTGGAAAAAAATCCAGTCAGCCTCTATAATACCCACAGTTGTTCTTTCACTGAAACCAGATGCAAATAAGAAAACTTTCATACAAATATCTACCTGTATTTTATCTGCTTTTTAGTAGAAATTGTGGTTCCATTGTGTTGGGAACAGCACAACAAGAAGTTTTTATAATTTATTAGTCTTTAACAATCAAATGGCTGGCTGTTTTTTTTCTTATTTTATCTTCAAAATGCATCTTTTAAGTCATATCATCTCAGTTGAAATTAGGAATTCAATGATATGATTGTAGGTTAGGCATCAATGTCATGAGGTATCCACTGTAGTCTCCTGCAGAAAGGAGGGGGAAAAAGGCACGATCATCCATAAGATCAGACTGGTTACTCTGGATTTATCCAACTGAGTCTTGAAAACACTCAAGGATGGAGCCCCTACAATCTCTTTGGAAGCATGCTCCTATCATGTGTCTGCCTGTGGCCAGTGGGGTTATTTTGAGTAGATTTTTTTGACTATGAGTTAGGAATTAGGAGTGATTTCTTTGCCTTCCCTATTGCTAACCAGAGTGATGAGATTGTCATGAAAAAATAGTTTTATAAGACTGAGGAAGAAGTTGAAGTAACATGGTTTGATCAAACATGGCTGAGAGCAGATTGAGCTGACTTTGCTTTTGCTGACATTCTTTTTTTGACTGAGTTGTTAGCACCATAAAATCTACCAAAATATTTATCTCTACTCCAAGCCTTTCTGCCCTCCTGTGTTCTTTCTATGCTTCATCTTTTCTAAAAAGCATATTTACCATTTAGAAATAGCTAAGGAGAAGGTGGGCTTCTGACACATGGATTATCTATAAAAAAGTCCCTCTCTTAGGACTTTCCATTCACTTAGATTTGGTTTTCACACTCTCAGCTGTAGGCCAGAAGAACACACAAAGGACAGAATTTTTTTTTTTTCCATTTAATGGATAGATACTCCCTTCAATACTTAAAAAATCTGAATAATAAGCCTTTTCCTCTCTCCAGAGGTGTTCTGAGGGCACAATTACATGGTGTTCTGGGTGCTAGCAGATGTACCCCTAGGCACCAGCTCATGTCTGCTGCTGGCTGCATTCTCCTGTTTCATTGCTTCACATGTTTGTTGAGATTTCTTACTGGTATAGAACATCTGTGTTGCTTGTCTAGTTTGAAAAAAATCTGTTTTCCCAGTGTTTGTGTGTGCAAATTTCTCTTTTAATTGTAATCAAATGCAGAAAGTTTGAAGTGTTGTATTTAAACAGATCAAAACTCAAGGTCTTGGACTGGGTATTTAAGATTGTTAAAATACCTCAATCATTTTCATGTTCGTGTCTCTAAAATTTAATTTTATAATTCAAAAGGCTATGGATTTTCTTAATTTGAAAAATATGGATGAAAAGAGTAATTCCCTTGTCTTCGGCCTGCTTTCTTAACCTAGAGATCAGTTCAGTAAATCATATGAAGTGCCCCTCAGCACTTTTCCAACATTTTACAGTGCTTCATTACTGCAGATAAATGTAGTTATAGTTCACATAATACGAACACAGAATTCTTGTGCAGGTACTTAATTGAAGCGGATAAATTTTTACGCAGCAGTACTTTGTTCCTCCTAAATCTTTAGTAGTCTATGGGTAATAATATAAGTGGTCGTAGTGCTAGGTGAACTTTTTTAATGAAAAGAAAAAATACTCCACTTTGTTTTGTGTTTTCTCTCTCTGACAACAAATGAAATGAAGGAGGCTTATATTCCAAGGAATTATAAAGGGCTAAAAAAACATAGATCTCCATAAAGAAACAACATTTGTAAGTTTTATAGTTAAATCAGCCATTGCTTTGCTGACCAATAAAATGGAAAATGTGTGCTTTTATAGGTTTATAAAAAAGGCAAACTCCAGTTGCATGAAAAATAACTTTCACCGATTGAGTACAGGTGGTGACTTGTTTAAACTCTGAAGATGTAAAGGCTTAGTATGCATGACTGAAAAAGGGAACATGGCACAATAAAAAGTCTTCCTTTCTTTACTCATCAATCCTTTGGGTATTCCATGTCAAATAAATGTTACAACAATTTACAGTAAAAGTATACAGTGGAAGTGCCAACGTTAACACTTCTTAGGATTGGACAAGGTCCAAATTTTTCACACCAATATTTAATGTGAAGTAAAATGTCTTTTCCATTGGAAGTGTCAGCTGTAACATGCTTTCCTATATTTGGCAACATGCTCATGTGAAGTATAAAGTCAAATGCGCATGATGTTCCTTTTATTTCAACCATGATAAATTGTGTTCATTTGTTTAAGTGCAAGTGGCAGTTTTAGTGTTCCTACTATAAATTTTGGTTAGCTTCTATTGACATGCTGTATTAAACTTAAGAAAAACAAATTACACTTCACCCATTTTAATTGACTAAATGTGTCAAAAACACAATAAGTATAACACGAAGGGTCAGAGTCTCAGACTTCACCATAATGGGTGTCATGGCAAGGATCCAGGTTTTTGTGCATTTCATTTTTCATAAAGTTTTAGTATGAGGCGTACGTTTAACATTCACTTCCACTTCAGATTTGTAGCTTAAAAAAAAAAAAATCTCGTGTTCTGTTCCCATTGCACTCACTGGTAATATTCTTAAAAGTTTCTGTTTTGTTTTTTTTTTAAGGTGATAGTACTGATGAATATAGATGAACCGTTATAAACACAAGATTTCAAAACTGACTTTGGTATTTGAAGGAATGAATTAATGATTTATGTGGTATAAATGGATTTGTGTCAAAATCCATGCTTGAGACCATGGTTAGGAATCCCTGAGACCAATTTTCTAAATAGACAAGAGTGGTTGAGTGCCAGATGAAACTTGGCATGCCCCATTCCCAAAGGATTTGAGTGGAGCCTGCCACTTTTAATGCATGAATTTCATGCTAAAGAGTCGATGTCTATTTTTGTCTTCTGGAAATCTTTACCTGTTTTCTGGATTTTAACAATTGAAAATTAAGGAAACCACTAATTGATTGTATGAGTATTGGCAGAATGCCCCTAAGCACTGAAATACCTTCCTGGAGTTAAAGCCATTTCAATGTCTCAGTTTGGAGTCATTCTTATGAATTGTGAGCACGGGATCAGCACTTGTTGCAAGTGCCAGAATACTTTTTTCTTTTGCTCTCATTGATGGATAAGCCTGCACTCACTGGAAGAGTTTTGTTCTCAACCTGAATCTCTGTCTGGTTAGCTGTAGCAAGGTGGGATGGCCAGAGAGCAGACAGGCAGACTGCATGTAGGACTTTCAGCAGGGTTTATCAGCTTTCTTGGGTTTCCAGCAAATCCTTTCAACTACGTCGTCTTCTGGTGCACAGCATGAAGTTGTTGTGTGCTGCCAGATATCGACAGGCTGAACTCACACAAACAGCACCATCTTTCTGCTTTGTGCATTTACATCTGGAGAACTCCTGACTTGCTATGCAATGGCAGGCAAAACCTTCTCCTGCTCCTGCTTGTTCTCGTTTGTTTTGCGGCTGGTGGCATAAAGACATTCATCTGCTGGGCGGCAGTAGAGCCTGACTCTAATGCCAGTGGTAAAAAAGATGGGTAGAGATGAACACTGGAACCATCAAAAAACAAAAAGTAAAATTTTCAACTGCAATGCATGTGTTTTTAGCCTTCGGTGTTTCCTACCTTCTGGAAATTTGATAAGATGTATAAACTCCATAATTTTTGAGGAAGAAATAAGAGGTACAAGAGGAGCTGGGAACTATTTGAATGCTGTTTATTTCTACTTCCCTAAAGAAGGGGAAGCAGCTGGGAGCAGATCCCACATCCTGAGGATGATGCTGGTCTTAGTCTCTCTGTGGAGCAGGAATGAGGAGGAGTGCTGGGCTGCCAGCCTGACTGCTGCCAGTGTGGTTGCATACTTACACACAGAGAGCCAGGCGCTTCAAGAGTGTCCAGGAGCAACCTGAGCCTTCAGCCTATGCTAGAAAACCAAGTCCAAACCCTGCTAGAAGGAGTCCAATGAGGGAACTGGGCCTTATCTCTCTGAAAAGCGGATTCATTCTCATATTTGCAGCCTTCTGCACTTGTGCTGAACAAGGTTCTTTTACTCACAGTTTTGCATTTTTATCCTGTTGTAGGCACTTCCGCAGGAAGTCAGCTCCTAACATGCAGCATGTGGAACATTTCTTAATTTTTGAATTTTTGATGCAAAAGATTGCACCTGGCTGTATCCTTCCAAATAGAAAGTGTTAATGTGGGTGTCTTTTGTTTCAAGGTGAATTTTATTTGCTTTTGAGGGTTTTATGATCCTGTCACAACTTAAACAACTCATTTCATAAAGGTATTTTTAGCTACCAGGAAAGGCTATGCATTCCTCAAGACTGAAAATACATCAGCTGGGATCATATATATACGCTATCCCAAAGGGAACTTAAAGCTTTCTTCATGAGAGACTGAATGACAAAAACTCTCCAAAAGTTATAGTTCAGGAGGTAGGAAACTGAACTAACTCCGTGAATATTGTCAACAGAACAGGCAGTGCTGTCTGTAGCTTCATTTTCACCCCACTTTTACTGTAGAATCACAGAATATTCTGTTTTCAATATGATTTTGCCAAGCTATCTACAGAATTCTTCTTTGTTGCTTTTTTGGGTATTTGTTTTTTTTTTTTTTTCCCACGTCTGGTGGAATATACATCTTTAGAGAGTTTGCTCTATGAAAAAAAAATAAAAAGAAAAAATAAAAAGAAAAAAAAATCCTGTAACCAACCCATATAGCCTTGAAATTTGGAACAGAAAAATATTGCATCTGCTGCTCAGAAAGTGCCTTTTACTGGATTTCTAATGATATGCCTAACCCTGGCCAAGCTAAGCACATTCAACACCTTCCACTGCAGCAACAGCATCAAGGAAACACTATCTGCTTGGATCCCCCCTTAGAGTTTAGCAGTTAATTTGTTGAGTATTTCGTTGGAGCTGAGTATGCTCCAGGCCAGAGCTGGCAGGCTGACAGTTCTCCCTGGAACTGCAAAATCTGGCTATTGTGGGACAATGTGAGTATGGGGACTGGAAGCAGACTACCTCACTAGTTTTTTTTTCTGTTCATACTTAGGCAATGTAAAGAAAATAGAAGAAATTCACCATAATGAAAAGGAGAACCCATCTGGGTACAATAGACTGCAAATAGACAGAGGGCAGGACTGGGAGCTGATACTGTAAAGAAAACCTTTGTTTTTACTATACAGTTACAATTATTCAATCATGCACAAGCCAAAAAAATAAAGCAAAATAAAAATTTATACAGGGCAATTGAATTGAGGTGATTCCTCTCTTCTGGTGCTTCACTTGCTTTGAATTGTTCCTTTAAAGTTTCTTGTGTATGGGTTTTATATTTTACCATTTTTGTGGATATATACAAATAGAATTTGCCATTTATTGCTATAAGAAGATATAATATTAATATTATACTATGACACAATTATAATATCACAATAAATAATATGACAATCGAGTTTTTGACAGGTATAGGATCCATGGGCTGCAGCAGATGTTCATAAATTTGACCAGAAGATTTCTGTATGTATCAGAATTGGATCAGAAATATACAATTACCTGAAAGATCACTCTCATATTACAGTAGGAAAACAATGATTAAAACAAACAATTATTTCTTTCAAAAGCACCAGCTGAAGGGTATTTTTTTCAAATGTTGCTTTGCAAAAAATTTGCTTTATTTCTGCCTCTCAAATTTGAAGATAGGATATATGTCCAATTTTGATAGCAATGATTTTTTATTACCATGACCTCTGAAAATATTGGCCTACAACTATAAGTGGAATATTTTAACAATTTTGAAAATCTTAGTACAGTTTTTTTTCATGGAATGGCCAATTACCAATTTTGTGGAGAACTGATATATACATAACTATTTCCTTTGAAACAGTCCTGGCTTTATGGTAGTCTTAGTGCCAACACTATGCTGCAAAAGTCTCTGCCCTTCAAAAAGCACAGTACTTACTACAAGAAAATGTGTTATCAGATTACAGAAACCAAGTGCCAGGGAGATAAACAGGTTCACATGCAATCCAACTCTTAGAGAGAAACACTGGTGTCTCAAAAGCTCAAAACATTTTTTTGGCAATCCAGAGTGAAAGAAACATGACAAATAGATGGTGCTACTGGAGTGCTCTCTGACACTGATAATGCAGACTTCCACATTTCTCCTTCACCTCAAGGTTAAAGGCAAAACCCATTTGGATTTGAGTGAAGTCACATTCCTGCTATGTTTAATATAGCATCACCACTATAAAATTCTTGAAAATATTCTGCATTGTAATCTAGGTGTTTCTCGGGGGTGTGTCCCCTGAGTTTTCTCTAAGAGATACTGTCAGAAACACTCACTGCTACCTATCAAGACTGTGCATCCATATCATACATACTCCCCTCATAATTCTCTGCATTGTCTGTTAGAGCACAGTGTTTTTCTGTTAATATATGTCAGTCAGCTTCGACATTCTTGGAGGTGCTCCTTGCCAATCCTCACTGCTAAAGCTTGTTCATCACCAGAAGGTAAACTCTGCTGGTTCCTCATACAATTATCAATCGATTTCCACAGAGTTTTTCATCCTAAAATATCCTTTATTTTTTCTAAATACAGTCTAGCAAAGCATCTAAAGTGCTCTCACTCACTTGCACACACATACAAGCACTGCTCTGCCTGTAGTTGAGAAGTAGCACCTTCATATATATTTTGGTATGAGTACAGAAATTATTTCTTATCATATTTATCTGTTCTTTCCTCTGCTTTGGATCTTATTATGGGTCCATATCTCCCCTTGATACTAGCTATAAAAATGTACATTCTTCTTTTCCTACCAATAACATTCAATTTTAAAACTGTAGTCCCCAGGAAATAAACAAAGCTTTCCATTAATCTAGAAAATATTCTTCCTAGTAATTAGTAGAAAACCCCATATATTTCATATAGTCAGATGTAGTAACTGGTGATCTGTACAATATTCTTCTATTAGATCAGGAGTGTGTCTGTATTTTAGTGCTGATTTTCTCTTCTCCTTTTATACATGAAATCAAAAGGCATCTTTACTTTTTATATTTGAGTACAGTCAGCCCTGTATATAAACACTGGATAAACTGTACAAAATAATGATTTTCTCTTTCCTCAATATCTGCATAAAATATTTTAAAACTTCAAACAATTAGTAACTCCTATGTTCTCAGTAGAATAAGTATCACAGAAGTACTAAAAACTAAGTAGATGACATACAAGAATGCTGCTTATGGCAGTATGGGTTCCAGTAACTTTGGAAATTTGTCAGTAAAGTATTATTGCAATGCACCTGCATGGACTTTACTGGATGGGCCTGAGATTTAGCAGGGATTGGTAGATAGAAAGAGGCTACAGCAGATCTGTGAACTTCTTCCACATTTCTGGGAGACCTGTTTTTCTAACAAGGTTATACCACTAAAAACCCAAACACACATCAATAGGGATAAATGATCTTCATTCATTCAAATAATTATCCTACAGTGGGAGCCACTTCAAGATTCTTGAGGTTTGAAAAGCTTTAATAAGTATTTATATTAAATTGCTAAGTGGTTTATTATAGAAAGAAGACTCAAGTTTTTTTCTAATTATGTGTGTTAATAATTTATAGAGTACTGCTCTTGTGGCAGTGCTGAACATCAAGGATAATTCTTTCTCCAAAGAACTAACTAGAAGGAGCTGAAAATATGTTCCTGCTTGGAACATTTGCCACATCAGGAAAATTAATGAAGTTTGTAGGTATTTATCGCTGAAAGCAGGCCAGGGTGAACTTAACAGTTTTGATAAGCTGTGAATATAGGAGAGCTGTAGGTGTGCCTAACTCAGTGCCTTGTGGCAGCGTTCACAACAGCCAGCTCCCACAAGATTGCCTCAAAAGTGCTCCTCAGACTTTGCAGGCTGGAAGCATTGATGTGGATGAGGGACCCATAAGTTAGTCTCAGATATCCAGAAGTGTTTTTCAATCCATCCAGCTGCAGTTGCTTTGCTCTGGGAAGGGCAATGTATAGAGATACAAAAGCCAACTACTTTGGGTATAGCTACTAGACATTGCCATGGGTAACTGGGCATCACAAATTTCTATGGGAATACTTTGGTGGAAATCTGTGTTCAAGCAGTTCATTTGTTCCCATATAGTGGTCATTTGCTCACAATTTTCATATGTTCAACAGCCCAGCTGAGTTATTTAGGATTTTTTTTTTTTTTAGTGTACCAGATGTCTAGAATGTACAAAAAACCAGACAAACTCTTCTTCAATTAAATAAAATTTCTAGAAATAAAAGGAGGATTTGTCCACCAAATAAAAGTAGTATGATAATCCAGTTTACTGTAGGTATGGTGACAGGGACTAGATATTCAGGTCTGCAGGTTCTTCATCTCACTCAAAACTATCAAGGACCTGAAAGCTTTTCAACAAAATCTGGCACAGTGCCACAAAATTTCAGTTTTGATAAACTGCTGTCTTTCTAGTAAAACAAGGTTACATTGGAAAATTCCTGACTCACTAGATTAGTCTAAACAGATGCTGACAATATGGTTTAAGCATACGGGTTATGGAGGAAGACAGCAAATTTCAATTTGTATTTGGACTCTAATCCCACACTAAGAAATGTGTAGCCCCACTCTTGAGCACTGGTAGAGCCTTGATGTGGGATTCAGGTCATGGCCATGGTCAGTTACGACTGAAATTCTTCCCAGAAGAAATTTGTAGCAGCCTTGGTGTAATTCTGCCATCACATTCTCACCTCTGCAGTGTGAGAGAAGGCATTCAGTGTGTGCCTTTTACCATATCTGCCCTGGCCACAGACATGACAGTGTATCTGGCAAAGTTGCAGGCCAGATGTACAACTCTTTAGCTTTCCTTTTGGGATATTTGGCAGGGCTTCAGTGATGCAACAGTGTACTGCCTTCTAAACCTTGACGCACATGACAGACCAAGACTAATGGTTTCCTTTAAATCTGGGGCTGAATACCATTGTTGGCTTTGAAAATTCCAAGAAATGTAATTTCACTTTAGATCACTATAAATTTATAAGCTGTTGTACAGTGAAGGAGTAATCTCATGGGAAATGAGCATAAACCTATTATATTTTCATTAACAATCTGTTTTCACCATTGACTTAATCCACATTTACTGTTGTGTAATTTGATTATGCATTATGGGGCACCATAAAACAAAATTAGGTATGTATCAAAGTATCCATTTTCCTGGTCTTGTTGAATTACTCATTTCCTTTGTTTAAAATCTTTCTATCTAACTCAGACAAAGACAGTCTGTGTGTTTACTGTCATCCACCTGAAAAGCAACATAGCAATTTCTTTTCTTTTTTCTTTTCATTAATGTCTCTTTTCTACAAGAAAAGAAAAGATAATAGAAGAAATAAGGAATAGAAAGGAAAATAGAAATAAATATTTAAATAAATTTAGTATATTAATCTAATTTGAAGGTGGCTCTTTTTATGCTCTACACCTTTCTTTTCATTTGATTGTGTAGTAGTTAAACACGAAGACTCCCCACCAGAGCTCAAGTCTACAAAACACACACACAAAAAATGACCTATACAGTGTAATGCAGTTCCTTGAGCCTGTCTCAGAGGTGTGGAATGATCAGGGGTTTGGGAAGAGGCATTTAGGTAGGCTTTAAATTTGGCATGCATGTGGTTTTGGAGTAAACCCATCTTTTAGAGTATGATGTGGATTTTTGTGTCACTTCTACATGGATGGTTATTCTGAAATCTGGAATTCCTTACAGTCAAACAGTGATAGCTTCTGTGTTTTTGAATTAGAGAAAATAGTCTATAGAAATGTCTACTTTTTATGTACCTCACAACCTAGTGGTCAAATGGTTTTTCTGCATTTTTAAAATATTATTTTTTAAAATTATTACATCTGTTAAACCATTAACCCTGGGAGTCAGCTACTTGAAAATGAACTCATTGATCAGCACAAAGTAAATTAAGTATGTTATGTTTCACATAGTCCTCAGATAGCTGGCTGGTGTTTCATAGCAGCTGCAGTTGCAAAAGACTGACAAGAATTTAATTTTAACATTATGGTTTTGCAAACAGCATTTCAGCTTGGTCAGCTGCACTAGTTTTACAGCAAAATCAAACTTGATGGTGTTTATCACTATTTTAAAAATTTTGCTGAAGTCTGTACAACATAGAATGATGTGATTGTACAGAATATTTTGCATGCACCAGTGTACCAGGAGAGAAATAAAGGATAAAGAGTATAATTGCAACGAAGAGATTTTATTTATTAAAAGCATTGTACTGTGTGACTGTTCAAAATGGATATAAAAAGATTAAGAAAAAGGAAAAAAATGCTAGCAAGTTTTCTATTTAACAACTTGCTTTTACCTGCTTTGATAATAACATAATGTTCAAGCACAGAGGAAAAAAGGGGAAAGGTCTTGGAAGTTATATTGATAAACTATGTGTGGATCCCACAGCTGGCATAAAATATCTTGTTTGGGCTGTAAAAATATATTAGTATGTCATGTTATCTTCATAAATTCTTCCAACACATAAGGTGGGTAGTGTCCCCCCGAATCCCAGGACTCATTACCATTTCTGCCCGCTCTTACCATTCATCAGCCTCTTTGTCATACAGAGCCGGCGCGCGGTTGGGGCCGGAGCATTACGGTTCTGGAGGGGCAGATACTGAGTGACTTATTAGCTGTGGCAGACAGCCCTGCTCCCAAACACTCCTGAGAAGGTTCTTCACTAAGGCAAGCAACAATTATGATGGCATTCCCAACCTGGGGAATGCCAGAAATTTCTGAATAGGGCCTGCGGGTTTCAGTTTTCCCTTTACAATGGCTCTGATTAGATATTAATCATGATTTCCAGAGCTTTCCAAAGTTCACCAAAGAAGTTCAAGCATTTAGGACATTCATATGTATTTGTATTTCACTAAGGCAATCCAATTTACACGTTATTCTTGTTTGTAAGAAAGTTATAAATTCTACTTCTGTGTGAAAAGTTATAATCTGAAACCTCAACCAACTGAGAATTTGTGTCTCTGGCTCAACATGAGACAGGAAAGAAACTTGTAAATTAGGACATGAATTATATTGTTTTTCACAGTTGTATGAGCTTAGAAGCACCATACCATTTTCCTTTTTATCTTCTTTTTAAATTTTGTGTTTCCCAAATGTACACATTTAAAAATAGCTCTATTTAAGAGGACTGTCGGTTTGTTCTAATGTTTATAGTCTATTTGCTCTAATGATGAACATTTGATTTATTTAAAATAAAATTATTACTTTTTTTACTATTTGGAGACAGGGAAAAATGGAACTCTTTGCCAGACAGCTAATGCCTGATGAAAAATTAATTAGGTATTATTTAAAAATGTTATTGATTGATTTTGATAGATAAAGCCTGAGTAGTCTAGGTTTGTGCCAATCTTATTTTCAAATGACTCAGGAAGTAAATCAGTTTTAGCAGGAAATTAACTAACTTGGGCCCGTAATAATGTTAAGATTTAAGCCACCTATATTTTGTTTAGGATTTCACTGGTCTGGTATGATGAAGTGACATTTGCTTTTAGTCAAACAAGCTTTGCTGTTTGTTTCACTGCAGCACTAAATCTTGCAGAGCTAACACTGGTGACAACTCTTCGTTTTCCGTTTAATACACTATGCATTGTCAACAGCAAGACAAGGACTTGAAGCAGAAGCCCCGCAGAGGAATTTTTTGTCAAAATGTCTTTGCTTTCATATATTCAGAGAAGTGCTTGAATTATGTATTAATTCTTATTTTTTATTCTTCTAAATGAAGTTTTTATTTTAACTACTTAAACTGGTCTGCTGTTTAGATTATCAGTATAGGATATATATAGATGGGAAAATACCCAAGAAATGTTATGATAAAATTAAGAATAGCAGTTTAAAAAGAAAGCATGGATCAGTTTATGAGACTGTATCCTAAAAGGCATTCCCTTTGATAGTAAAGGAAATTTCTGCATCAAATTTGATGCATAACTCTCAGTAGAGCACATATAAATATTGGTCATTTTCAAAGCATGTCATATATCACACAACTGCAGTTTTCATATCCGTCTTTACATATTTCAGTTCTAATTTGGTGTCCTTCCACTTCCAAACAAAGACAAAAGAAATACCTACATTATATTTCCCACATATGATTCTCCTGAACTATGAAGTTTGCTAGTAGAAGGGAGTAGAAATGAGTTCAGATGCTTATGAGAAATACTTTCCATTGCATAAAAACTGAGGAAAACTTTACACTGATGCTTTTGATTAATATGAAGAATTTTTGCATGAAATCAGCATGATCTGCCTGAAAAAATGCAGGCCCACATTCATCTCAAAAGCCAATGTGGGTCTTGTAATTGTGCTCTCCCAATGGTTTTCTTGCCTTTTCCAGTAAGCACCACGGGCAGTATGCTGTACTTGACTCTCTTTGCCCGGGTGACAAGCACTTTTGGAGAGCATGCAAAGTATCTTGCACATATTCCTGCTCCTGTCCTGGCAGGGGCGACATGGAAAGCCTTTCTACTGATGCTGCAGCCTAAGCTACAGGTAAGTGTCTCCATGGAATTTTATATAACTCCCTGCATTAATGATGGTCTAAATCCCTAGTGATAACTGGTGTTCCTAGACCTCAAACACTGCAGATTGCAGATACTATGGGCTCTTGCTTCTTAGGAGGTAATTTTTCAATCACACTTATTTTTTTAACCATAGCAATTATTACAACATATTTAATTTTTTGTTCCCCTTTACTTTTTTTCCCCACCAAAGTACTTTACTATGACTTAGAAAATATTTGGAAAATCTCTCTTTCAAAGCTAGACTCTATAATCACATTGGAAGGAAACAAATCTTTCTCACTCTTTTCATATTGGATTATGTCAAAAATTAGCTTCGATTTAAGCAACATTGTACAAAGTTTTGCAAAGGATTTTCTTTTTAAACTACAACCATATGTTTTACTCCATTGAAACAGCTTACATATTGAGTATATGAGATTGATTGATGACATTTGCTCCAGTCATTTCACTAGTCATTTATTCGTTTAAGGTTAGGTTAAGGATGTTTATTAAATGATTAGCAAAGCGACTCATTGATCATTGTTCCCTGTTTCTGGCTAGAAGCAACTGAGAAGCAATGATTTGAAACAAAAAAAGATACTAGTTTTTTATAACATGAATATATAGGGATATTAATTATTGTTCTGCAACTCCTTTATCATAAATACTTATAACAAACACATTGCAATTTCCCCTAAAAAAAGATCCCAAGCAAGGCTACAAAATGAATAGTCACTGGCCCAACAGCAGCCTAATTCCATGCCTCCCTCTTTCCTCTGTTTCTCACTCACCAAAACAGATTGTAGTACACATCACCCTAGTTTTCAGTTTTCTTCATTGGCACCCGGTTGAATATTGAAAGTCTCCCTTTTTCTATGTAATTTTAGGAAATGGATCCACAATGCTAAAGAGGCCACCTTGCCTCATGAAGCTGCAGCCTCCCTCTTGATGCTCTCTCTCTGAGTTTCTCAGCAATTGAGCTTTCTCTGTCCTTAGTGATGTTTTCAATAGTGTAGAGCTTGGTCTTTCCTGGCAGACTGCCTGAGACAACAAAATTCCTTTTTCCAGGAAGGAAAAGCAACATGGGGAGTTTTTACTTTTTGGGTAGATATTGCTTTTTCTGTTTCTGGTCTTCCGCAAAGCAAAAGTAGTTGAGTAAAGGAGAAGGGGAAGGGGAAGGGGAAGGGG
>JACBWW010000015.1:6439768-6524559 GCA_020086605.1 Lanius collurio | reverse complement strand
CTGCAGAGCCCGAATCTGCTAATTTGATTGCTGTGCTGTACCTGGAGTGCAGGCTTTTCAGAGTGCTACTCTGGGTCTACACTGAAAGCAGCTAGGGAAAGCCAAGACTTGCTAACATGGCTGTGGCTTGTGCAGTCACACAACAAATGAAAAGCAGATCTGAAAATAGAATTCACTAAATCCTGCCTCCTAATCCCATCCTCCAAACAGTAAAATAAAGTGGAAAAAGCCTTCTCCCTGTAGATATTGGCCAAATCCATTTGTGCTTTGTTATAACTCCATTGTTCCATGATATCAGGAAATCTTATAATCCATGGGCACATAGGTAGTTTATAAATTTAAAAATTTGGTTGACATTCAATCCTTTACAGAATTTGAACTCAATTCAAGCACATTTTCACGAATGTCTTTGCCTGAAATTTTTACAGAAGGCTCACAGCTACAGGTTTGGCTATTAAAGATACGTTTCAGTGTTAAACAAAGTTGTTGTCCCTATTAAAATTGACAGCCAGGTCCATATGTTCCATAAAATATTGGAAAGAACATTGTGAACAATGCTGCAACGGATCCCAAAGTTCTCATAACCCTTTGGAGTGTGCTTTCATAGTAAATTCACAGGAACCTTTCAAAGAATACTGCTTTGCAGCTCAGTCTTACCTCTCATTTGCACAGAGCAGAAAATCCAGTCAAACCCAAATTTTCACCACTTTTTCTTATGCAGGATTCCATATATGTGTGATGGATTGCTTGCCACTTTGAGAAGGAAGAAAACAACTTTTTTGTCAGGTTGGGTTAGGAGTTTGCATTCAGTCTAATCCAGTATTTCTTGAGAGTCCATGTAGTGTCTGTCCTCTGCCTTCTACCTTACTGTTTCTTCTTTTCTCAGCAGCTAAACTCAAATTCTCCCTCATTCTCATCTAATGTGGAAGGTCATCTAATGATGGTAATATTTGTAAGAAAAACTGACTGCTGTCAATCTGACTTAGAAATCTCTGATTCCCACCCTTTTTTTTTGCCTGAACATTATGCAGCCATGGTAAACTGAGTAGTTGCAGTGTTATCCGATTGGATTTTCACACATTTAGTTAGCAGTAGAACATGTCCAAGATTTCAATAAAGGATACTGTTTGTGTACAGTTTGCTAGACTGGAAATGATATTATTCTTTTTTATCTGAAGATCCAGGATTCACTATGCATATTCATATGCAAGAGCATTGCTGTCACAGGTTCTGACAAAAAATATAAGATGTTAGAAGAACATACTTGAATCAGTGATAGTGCCCTGCATTTTTCCAAATCAGAGCAATCAGTGCAGCAGCCAGCCTAAAGCTGCTATCTCAGTAGTTCATTTAACCATGCACATAGCTAATCTAATTAAAATATCTTAGAACTTTGACACTTTGGGTAACAACATTTCTACTATCTACACTGCCAACATACTGCACTCGTATCAGCTCTTGTGGGCAAGGTGAAAGTAGCTTCCAGCATCAGTTGGAACTGCAGCTGCTGCACAAAATTGTGCCTTTCCTCTTCTGTAACTTCTGAAAACAGGCTCCAAGATGATACTAAAAGTATAGACCAATAGAGTTCCAATACTTTACTTAAAAAGGCAAAGATGTTTCCTTAGGAATGCAAAACAAATTATTTCCATGTTGTCACGTATACTTGGATATTTTTTCTGAAGGATCATGGAGTTCTTTCCTGTGATTAGTGGTACCATTTTACTTTGAGCTTCCCACTAGCTTATCCCTCTTTTAGTCAAATTTCTTCCAGTGCAATGTTTCTCTAGGCTTGGCTAAGCAGAGAGAAATTGCCTTGAGAAGAATACCCTTTGTGCTTATTGCTTTTCTAAGCAAAGGCAGACAGGTGCAGAATGTGTCATTGTCAGCTACTGCTTCCACCATGCTACTTGTTCTCTCAGTGCCACTTCACTTACACTGGAAATAGTGCTATGGTCTCCTCCTGCTTCTCCACCTTCTCAAGAAGAGAGATATGGATGATTCTTCTCACCCATGTAGGGGAGGAATGTGGCCTTAGGCTTGTCCTCATTTTCTGCTACTGAATGCTAACGAGCACAGAAACCCCTTCAGGTTCTCTGTCCTAGATCCACTCCTAAACTGCTGGATTACCTGCCATGTATTTATTGTCATACATGACCTATTGTACACCTTAATTCAGTCTACTTGCTTTTTGTCATTGTTTTGCCATTTTTATTTGGAGGAAGTTTTATTTTTTTTCCGCTGATACTGAAATATTTGAGATAATTCTGTTTTCTCAACTGCTAGTGACTCATTTTCTTCTCTGTAACCTCTCAGCAGCTTTCCACATAAAAAAAGCTGCTAAATTGCCTACTCTCTTCTTCCAGGAAATTATCCTCCACCATCTTAGATAATTAGGAGCCTGTAGCCATCCAGACATATTAAAAATTAGCGATTTACTGTGGCCAATGCTATGTGATTATAGTATTTTAGCAGCTAGCGCATTTCTTTTGTGTGTTAAATGTAACAAAGGCCTATTGTGTTCAATGTGGGAAAGCAAATAATTTTTAAAATGTGATTAATTGTGTAAGTATGGACCTTTTAAGTACATGTGGCAATCCCTATGCTATGGGAATGGCACTTACTGCTCTCTCAGCATGAGTCTCACGGAGTAAACAAAAAGTTAAAATACAGTCGATAGTCTCGCTGGCATTCATTAACATAGCATAGAAAGCAGAAACTAGCCACATTTTATATAAAAAGACTCTAGAAATCTGTGTCTACTTACATTAACATTAGCCAATTGGTGGGTGCCAACTATGCACATAGCATGTTTTATTTATAGGTCTATATAGTAGTCAAAAACATTCTATCATGGAAATGTGTTATTCATTAATTCATATTTTGCTCAGCCTTACTTTACTTCTTGAACCCATCCAGGTGTTTTTTAACTGATGAGGGTAATTTAATACCAGACAGCATTTGCATTCACCCTATTTTTCAATTCCATATAACTAAATATTCCTCCTAATTTTGTCTATTATTTACCTAATTAGCTCACATATAATGCAAACTAGAGTTTTGTTGTTTTTATGACAAAATTCCACACAATGGTAAAAAATAAAGGCGGTCAACTTACTGAACAGAGTATTTGACATTAACTTTTTCTCAAACAAAAGAAATAAAAGTTCTTTATATCAACTGGAATGGCAAAGATTGCAATAGATATATGCTTCTGGAGCCTAATTTGTTTTAAAGTGTTCATTTAAAATGTTTAAAATGTTCATTTTAGCCTACTGTTTAAAAGCTTTGTAAGAGATCTAGTCACACATTGCAGAACATAGATCATATCAAATGACCTCAACAAATCCAGCAACATGCAATGTGTATATGTTTTCACTAAAAGAGCTTTATAGGTTTCCATGACTTAACCTATGAGGTTTAAGGGAGTTTAAGGAGGAAAAACAAAACCCTTTTCTTGTTGGTTCCTTTTATCTTAAATGGGAATGTGAGCTTGGCATAATCTAATTTTAATCATGAGGAAAAATTAAAACAAAGTTAAACAACAATATATCAACACTAAAATGCTGTCAATTATTGCTTGTCACGTACATCAGTCATATAGGTCCTTTATGAATAGCCATAAAGCAACTTCTTCCATTTGCAAGGCACACAACCTTTGCCATTCAGTGATGTATGTAAATACCAGTGTCAAAGCACCTTCTGAAACACCACCACTGGGGAGAGAGAGAGAAATCTCACTGCTTTTAAGACACACAGTCCTTCAGCCTCTGAAGAGAAATAACAGTTAAGCCAGCAGTAACTTTTTATAATTAGACTTGATAATAGAGAAAATGTCAACCTTGGAAATTATTTCTGCTGGGGAGCAGAGTGTTAAAATGGGGTCAAAGGCTTTTGAAGAAAATTTGCAAGTTTTTCTCATCTCCTTGAAATACAGAACTATCTTTAAGCCTTGCAGGGCAAGTTGATTGTTTCCTGTTAGATGTTTTTATTTTCTTTCAATTTGTATTTGGATTTAATTTATTTTCATTTATTTGTGTGGTTTGTTCTTTTTTTTTTTAACTAATGACCATTCTGTCATGTCTTCTACATATTTCATTTTCAAGATAGACTGAAAAATTATGTTTTTCCTGTTCTGTGGAAACTATAAATTTTCATCCACTTACAATATCCTTCCTGAGGTTCACAGCCTTACATAAATGTATCCTATTTAGTGGAATAGTACAGCATTTTAGAAGGGTTTCAGGTATAGCCAATATTTCCTTAAGTTCTCTACAGGCTTTCCAGAAGAATTTCAGGGGATACAACTAGTCATTTGGAAGGATAAACAGAACAAGTTCAGTTCTGCAACACCCTGTTTAAAAACTTGAATTTTGTTCTTCACAGTTCAACTTTTAGAAGTCTCCAAGAATAGTATCACCTGTCTTATTTCTTGTATGATTCTTAAGGCAAAAATATTAAGAAAATACCAGGCTGATTTTAGCACTTTGTATTTCCTTGGTATGTATGCAATTTGAAGGCTCACCTCCTCAGGCTTGCCCAGCTGTAGCAGTAGTTGTTATCGTGGCTCTGTTCCTTAGCTCAGAGTTTATCGATGGGAAGGCTGCAGCTGCTCATGTGTTTGGAAAAGACAAAATCAGGGTCGTATTCTACAAAATGAGCCTTGGTTAAGTCTGAAGGTCCTATTGACCCTCCAGACAGAGGGGTAGCTGAAGAAAGCCACAAAGTTTAGGTAGAAACATTGTCTTGGTTGAAACCTTCTTATTAGAAACTTACCCGTGGCTTTGTCAGCTGCCTGAAGCCTTGAGTGAAGGACCCTCTGCTACTCCAGTGAAAAACACTTTCTTTAGCAGTGTTTCCCTGTAAATAATAGTGGTTATAGCCATTTGCCAAGCACTTACTTTACGAGTCATGGAAAGCATTTGAGTCTAGCATGCAATTTAGGCAGAGATTAGGTTTCCATGTCCAAAACAACCAACCTTAATCATTACACATCCTACGTTTTCCTATTATTCATGTCTACATGGATCATAACCTTAGTCAAATTCAGCCTATCTCTAAAACAGTTTAGGACATCTGGAAGTCCCTTGAGAGCCCTGGTGTCTTACACACTGGCAGAGGAATCCCAAAACACTTTGTCAGCAGCAGCAGACTTAGCACAAAGCAGAGCACCAGAGCCACTTTCTCTTAGTAAAATAGTTTCAGAAAGAGTAACCCTTCACTGTTTGCATGATTAGTTACTGTTAGTTAGCGATTAAAGAACTTTCCCAGGAAGAGGGAGGCTTGATTTCAGCTCCCTTGCCCAATCCAAGACATCCAGACTTCCTTCTGTCAGGAGAAAGGGAAAGTCATGACTGTAGTGTCAAAAAAATGCATACTCCTGGTGCAGAATTGTGCCAAATTTGCAACAAGTTAGAAAGCAAACCAAGAGCAAATACTTCCATGTTAGGGCATATTACTGAAGTAGGAGCTTCCTGATGACAGTGGTCCTTGTCTTTAAGCAGTGCTACTACTCAAGACAGTTTGTGGAAGGGAAAATAGTTCTAAATGCTGCTGAGGCTATTGCTGTTCAAACTCCTCCATGTTTAGTCTTTTCAAAAACAAACATGGAGGATATATCCAGAATTTGCATCAGTGTTTCCTCTTCCAGTAGGAGGGTGGTCCTAGATATATGCAGAAGGGCAAAATAGTCTTTTTGCACAGAAAGGGGTGAGAAAAAGGTAATACTTTTCCTGTCTCTAGTTACCTGCTGTGTATAATTTTGAACCCAATGTACCAAGAGAGATGAGCCTTTTATAATATGTTTATCCACTATTTTTCTAACAGGTATTTAATACAGAAATAGCAAGTGGGAGTCCTTCAAGACACATGTGCAATCACTGAATTTTAGATCCAATCAGAGTTTGGTTTCCCCTACTGCCTGAAGATATCCTTTTGTGAAGTCAGCCATACCAAATAAAGATGATAATAAAGAAGTGGATGAATCTTCTGGGAACTGGTAAAACACTGTCTTCATCAATAATGATTCACGTATACAAAGAGCATCAGTATAAGATGGTTACACTGCCCTCTGTGTTTTGCCTGATGTTCCTCAGTAACATCTACAGGCAATGCTGAATCATCCATAATATACATGCAAACAGTTAAGCTGCAGGTGTTTTTCAGGTTCTACCACACTGAGATTCTGAGGACTCCCCCCATTTCAGTTTCTGATTGTTTACAATCTCCTGCTGTGCCTGCAATATGCTTGAATTGTACTTAAAACACATAAATCTGCCTTCAAAGGCAGCTTGGGAGGCAAAAGTGTGGCTAGGGAATTTTAAATGGAAGGGACAAGCAACGGCTACAAAGAGCTCCGTTTTTAGTAGTAGGTGTTGCAGTTTGTTCCAATTACAGCACGCATTAGAGTGTGAAATGTTCATGCCAATCTAGTAAAAGGAAAAAGTACACGCAACGCTGAAATTAACACCTTTGTAATTACAGACAAGCTTCTTTACTACTACGCAGCAAGTGCAGCTGAGGCAGGTTTAGAGAAAAGCAGACACAAGGGGTTGTGCAAGAGAAAATGTGGCTTTTTCAATCTGACTTGATAACTGGAACCTTCCTTCGCAGACAGATAAAATAATTTTCATTTCTGAGGAGAAAAAATTAGGAGTATACAACATCTAAGAGTGTACTACATCTAAGAGTGTACTACATCTATACTTGCCTCACTGAAAGCAAGACAAAAAGGGCTTTTATTTACAATTGGCTTCTTTCCCTCATATACCACTGAAATCACAGAGCTATACATTTGGCATTCTTCAACATAATTTATAGTTCTTTTTGCAAGTCAAGCCAGTAACAGACCATCACAGAGGCAAACATGCCTTTCATTTGCATTAAGTGAGTTGTCTCAGACTCATGGCAAAATGAATAGCTGGATATCCCCCAATAATCCCAGTCCCTTGCTATTCACACACATTCTCAGTGACTCATCCAGGAAAATATCACTGAGTGTGTCTTTTAATTTTATTCATGTTTCCACTATAACCCTGCAGAGGCTTCTTAGTGATTGCAAGATTATTTTAGTTAGCTTCACTTGCCAAACAGATCTTTCCCCACTTTATTATATCATCATTATTATTTCTACCATATAGGAAGTATATCGCTGCATATCATATATCAAAACATTACTAATGCCATTAAGACAATGCCAAGACTAGTCATGTGACACACATGAAAAGGCAACTCAGTTCTTCAGAGAGCCTTGAGCATTTTCTGACCAATTTCTGTGGAACTAGTTTTGCGTGTGCGTGCCAAAGCCAGAAACAGACATCCTGCCCAGGACAGAAGAAGGAACCTCTCTCTTCTGAAATAAGCAGAAGCAGAGACACCACCTTGTATTGAGGATTTTTTGAAAAAGCAACATGGTCTCATCCAAATGCTTTTTAGACATTGTCGGCATTGGAATAGATGCTTTCATGGAAGATATTATTTGACAAGGTTTATGCAGAGAAAACTTTTGACACATCTGTAACTCTTTGCTTGCATAGGTTATTTTTTCTTTGCATAAAGGAGAGACAACCAGAGTCATTCATTTAAATCTCAAAGGACAGAAATGAGGTTGCTGTCAGCCATGATTCTGATATTTCTTAACTCTTTAAACCTTGCCTCTGCAATCTTATGATCCCTTTGACAATGTATCTTCCTGCAATTTAATGAGAAATCTCTTCATAGCATGTCCTCTCTCTCTCTCTCTAGGTCTTTAAGTCCAGATATTTCCATCTGCTTTTATAGGTAACTGAGGGAACTAAAGTTCTGATCTTCACTGCTGGTGTTTTTTTTTTTTTTTTTGGGCATCTGAAAACAAAATACTAAAACAAAATGCTTTAATTTTTCTTTTGTCTAGTTCATATTTTCTGGTAATCACAATATACTACATAGTAAACTAGAAATGGATTTGTAGCTTTCAGTATTGACTATCACTATTAGCAGCACCCAAACTATAATTATAACCTAGGGAGAATTAGTGTTTGGTCTTCCCTTACTGCAGTTCATGTTACTTTCCATTTGTATATCTTAGCACAAAATATAGTGTATCTAGTCACCATAGGAACACATTCCCCATCTGCTCTATTATCACATTTTTTCCCCTTGACTTCTGTAGATTGCAGTCCTCTCTACTATGTTGTCAAGATATGTAGGGGCCAATTTCCTCCCCATCTAAAAGGAGTTATAACAGACATGAAAGCAGTCCTTTTTCTTAACTCTTGGAATTCCATGTCTTTTCGTGCACACAAGACTTTCAGCAGCATACCTGCTAAACCAATTCCTCCTTTTCCAGCCTTTCTAGCAATGCGGCTTTTGAACAAATCAGGCTGGGAATTGTGTCAACTGCTTTTTAAAGGAAAAATGCAGAGTTTTTTGCTAAAGTTTATATCCCATTATGCACCATGAGCTCCCCTCTGCCCAAGCCATGTGGCTCATCATTAGAGTCACGTGCTGTGGTGCAATGGGAGAGAGTTTGCCTGAAGCCTGGCCCATATGAAAGCCTGGGAACCTGGGGGACACTGCTCAGATTCCCACGAGGCACCACAGCCCAAAACAGCTTAAAGACAAACTGACTTGAAACACAGCATTTGGGTTCAGTTCCAGAAAATAAAACACTTTGATTTAGTAAGTCAAAAATAAACACAGAAATTTCCAAATTGAATTGTTTTGCAACATTTCATAAAAAAAAAGAAAAAAAAAAGATATTTCAACTTTTTGTTCCTTTTCTAAGGAAAATTATATTGAAATCCTGTTATTGCCTGTGGGATATTTTTTGTTCCCAGTGAGGAAAAAGTAGCTTACAAAACAACAAAATAATTCAAAATCTATCATATCAGTGTATTATATCCAGTGCTTTTGTTGCTAATTTTTTTTCAATTTAAAATGCAATGAGAACAAGTGCACATACGTAAGGAAAAGGGGATAAAAATAGTTTTCTGAGTTACTGGAATGTGAAAAAGACTTCTGCTACACCCATAAAAGTCAATTAGATAATTTGAATTTAAAAATGAAAAAGTTTTTATAGAGAGACACAATATAAACACAGGAATAAATTCACTCATTTGAAATGTTGGTTTTGTTTTAAACAAGTTCTGGTCTGCTCTTGTAAAGGAAGCTAAGATAATTTTAATAGTTTATTAGGTTCAGGAATATGGAAATACTAGCCTGAATTTTCATTTCAGGATGATTGAAAATCAGCCTCTGCTATCACAGTAATCATACTGTATTTTTTTCTTGCATGAGTTAATGAAGCTTGATCTTTAAACTATTTAGTTTTTGCTCCTACTAATCCTAACTGGACAGTAACCCTTTTCTGCTACAAACCACTTAGCAGAAAGCCACAACTTATTAATGATTAATATTCACAAAATATTATTGTAATTATATATCTTCAGCAAAATAATTTTCTCCCTCTGTTGTTCCCCTTCCTGATAAAATGAAGTTTCCAGCACTTGTTCTCCCCAAGTTTCTTCCCCATCTGCTACATATTTACTTCTACTTTCATGCCCTCATTTGCATTCAGGCATTTTCCTCTGGCTCCCAGGTTCAGAACCACTCTCACAGTGACACCCTGAAGAACCAGTTGGTTGGTTCTACACCAGGTCTTCATTATATTTGTTCCCTCTGCTCCATCTTGTTGCCTCTTTTCTTTCTTACTGCTGAACAACATTTTACTGCATGGCAATCTGGACCAGGAGCTGGTGAAATGAAGGACTGTTCCTTCTGGGCTTAGGTTCCTTAAGCATTCCTCAGTGACCTTCCCAATTCGCTCTGACTCCAAGACTACATGTCTGGTCTTGAGGCCTGGCTTTACTAAGTAAGTTCATGGTAACATAAGCTGAATCCATCTTTATACTTTCCTCAGGGCTGGCTACCTTTCAAATCTGTATCTCACACTCCCCCAAGCACATGCCAGAGTCTCTCCTATTTATTCCACATCCAGGTGAGATAAAGAATTGCTTTCACCAGCACAGAACATTTAAAATTTTCTCAGTTTAAGTAATTTTAATATTATTAATCAGATTAACTCCTGGCAGGCTTTTCTTCTAAACGCAGTGCGTCTCTATGGAAACACACAACTGCAATGAAAACTGAATATTGAACACACATAGTAAAAAATCGTTTAAAATGCTATTGAGGAACATTTACTATTCTTATACAGAGAAGTTATTCATGGGTAAATCCATATAATTTACAAAGCTAACACTTGCAAGACCACTCCAAAGACTTGGATAGTTATGTTTTCCTAGCTTTTAACAGGATTTAACTATTTTGGCACAATATTCAAAAATGCCTGTCACCCGGCTTGGATCAGGAGTGTACTTTTGCAGCAAATTTATCCCCACTCAGCAGGACTTCAGTTCACACCATAGAGAACTCTGGAAGTGAATAGAACTAGATCCTGAAGCTGGAAACAGGAAGATGTGCCCTCAGAGTCCTCACGACTGACCTTCAGCAGCTGGCAGGGATTTGGCCCCAAGATCAGGCTAACATGAGCCACAGTGACACGTATTGAGCAGCATCTCTGCTTCCCTCCACATCTGCTCCTATCAGGACACAGCAGTTGCTACTAAGACAAAGCCTCAGCATCTCATGTTGTGTGCTTTTCTATCTTAGATGCTTTGCACTCTTAATTGTAACCAAATAAAGCTCTAACACCAGGTATAACCCCTTTCCCATTCTGAAACCTTGGGCAGGAACTACTTTCTTTTTTGGCCCAGTTTTTCCAACAAAGAACAGATGTGGCTGACTATTTAAATTACTTGATATGCAGCCCCAGAAGAGTGGATAAAGCTCTTTCAAGACCATGGATATTTAACTTATTATATATATTTGTTCGTACAACATTTTATTCCATTCATAACATTGAGACTTTCTGTATTTTATGTGCTTGTTCAAATCAAAACATATTCCTTACTTGGAGTAGAGGCAGAGCTGTAAAAACGGAACATAAAGGGATACGTGGAAGCAAAATTATTTGGTTGTCAAATGTATTGGATCATCTCACCTGTCCAAATCTCTACTTGTTGAAAGGTTTATCCTAAGAAGTTGCTGTTCAGTTTTAACCCCTTTTGAAATCAGTTAAGAGCTGAACTCAGCAGGATCCTTATGGTCAGGCCCTTATTGGTGAATAGCAGATTCCCTAGTGCCTATGTATACTGCAATTATCGTTGTTTCTATGATTATACTATGCAATCATCAGCTGTCCAGGACAAGATTCTTATTAGGTTAATAGCATAACTTAAAGGGGTCAGGGTGCCCTTTTTGGCATGTTTCACACACCTTGTGCTTTTGTGGAAAAATGAATTCACTAAGAGAAAGTTATACATTGATCATAATTAAATAGTAACCCCAAAATTTCCCATGTTTAGTTTATAGTCATAGTTTAGAGATTACTTGTAATCTTATTTTTTTCTTTTGTGTGCTTGCTTGCTACAGAGAAAAATGTAATTGCTCTCATCCATAATCTGGAATAAGCTTTTAAACTTCTGTAACTTTGGTGCAGAGCTCTCCCAAGTAATGTGAATGTAAGCAGCTCATCCAACAAAAAACTCTCAAACACTTCTGTCTATAACATTTTGAATAGTTAAATTAAGCAAATGTTGGCTCTACTCTAGCTGGGGCTAATGGTGGAGATAAACTCTGCTTTACACCATGTGGAGAATCTTGGGTTTTTTTCTGCACCAAATCTTCACCATTCTTACATCAGGTATCTGAGATAGAAAAACAAGGATTTTAAATTCTTTTTAGACTTTGCACATTTCTTTTATATAACAGAGTAATTAGAAATACGAGGGGTCGGAAAGTGGGAGTGGGTTGTGATACCTTTTAGTGAATTGCAGTGTTTTCTCATTTCTGATTTCTTACAACAGATGTGTGAAAAATTGCTATGTGAAGCTTTTCCTGGTGTTTACAAAATGCTTATTTTCTATCAAGGCTAAAAATGCAAACCCAAAAGGATAAATATTTGCATTCCAATAAAGGCAGTCTAAATAACTTAGTCCATGGAAAAGCACATTATTGTCTATATTTTTTTCTTTTAATATATTTTTTTCCCCTGCAGGTTTATTTTTATCATTTAACACTGTATCTCTTAATTATTCCACTAGCTCCAGATTGGCATGGTTCAGGAAAGAATGCTATCTGCAAATTTTGGACATTTCAGCACTGCTGTTTGGCCCAGCTCTTAGGCTCGTAGTTGCAGGGAGATTTGCAGAGGGATTTCACTGTGGCCATTCTTCCCCCTGGTTGCCCAAGCATTAACTGTCCTGGTTGCATTTTGTACACCCACCACAGGCACACACATTATCAATGCCTTTCCTTATGCAATTACATGTTGAATGGTTATTTTCTAAGTCCAAAAGTAAGAAATAATAAAACAAACAAACAAACCAATGAAGAATGATGTTGGAAGAAGCTATAGTATGAGATATATCTGTAGTAAAAATAATCTCCTTTTAACCTAAAACCTGGTTGATTCTGTTTGTCAGAATTTTGTTTTGTTGTCAGAATAATTGGATGGAAACAAAACACCTTCTGCAAAATGAAAGCTTTTCAAAAGGAAATCCAGCATGCCATTAGAAACATTCCTACTTGTAAAATCAAAATTTAATATGCAGTTATTGGGTATATTTCATTTAAAGTAAAATAGTTTATTATGTTGGAAAAAATTCCCACTTCTTTTTAAAATTCAATTATGCATTAAATTTTACTTACACAAAGTCTGTAGGACCTCACAGGACTTGTAGAAATGGCAGCATAAGTTCTTTTGTTCCTTCTCTGTGAAACAGACAGGTAGACCAGAAAAAACCACTCATGCTCATGGTATTCAAGTGTCTTCCCAAAGGCTTCATAAACCATGATATTTCTCCTCATTCAGGTAGAGCACTTCTAAGCTGCCAAACCTGTATAAATCTAAAAATTGCCTGACTGTTGCTAGCTTTATGAGAGATAGATGGTGAGTATTCTGACACATGCCCTGCTCCTGACATGGCAGATGTCTCACTTTTTGTCAGTTTAACATGCATAATTCCCATCCATATCCATTTCTTGAACTCATTGCTACCAGGTGTGTTACGAGAGGTTGTTAGGTCATAATACCAACATTTTGGTGATAGCCTGTGTGCATCCCATTGCTGAATGCCATATAAGGCTCATGTGCATACAAATGTTTCTTCAAAGTACATAAAACTACGTTTACTCTTATGGGTTGATGATGATGTAATTTTAAAATTTATTTCTTTGGACCGAAATATAGTTTACACATTCAAAGGTATCAATAGAGAAATAGAATGAACTTTTTTTACTTATTTTAAGTTCCAGTTCTACTCTAAAGGACTCTAACCATTACAGGAAGAATTTCAATGATATTTGAGCTATAAAAAATAATTGCTTCAGTTACCCTTGAAAAACAATATGCACTTAAATAAAACAATTGCTTACAAGAACAAGCAACTGAAATTTTCAAATGAGATTTCCTTGACTTAGCAGGGTCGGTACATTGAACTCTTTTCCTCTGACAAAGGAAGCCCCAAATAACTGGAAATGAACTCAGGACACTGGTCTGACATCTTATCTAAAAATTGGCATTCTCATTAGAAATCTTCTTTTTATGGGAAGAAGTTTACCACTAGAAATACCAGCATAGTTTATGTGCCCTTTTTTGCAATTTCTAAAAGAAGAACTGTGTCAACTTGATGTTAGTCTTGATGTTGATGTATATCAGAGAACAGATTAACATTATCATTAGCTTTGTAAGACACACAAGAATTTTAGGCAATTCAGGTCACATATAGGTGGCAAAAGTGGTTTGATGATTTACAATGAAACTCCTTCACTTGTACCACAATGGTTTTCTTAAATGTGTACCTAAGGAAAATAAAATCAAAGTAAAGTCTGTTTTTTTTTTAAGGATGCTAATACAAAGGTATTAAGTTTCTCACCAGTGTGATCTCTTGTCATGAAATATTATATTTATAATTAGCTTTTCAATTAGTCCCAAATGTCTTTGCTTTATTAAATTTGTCTCTTAATGACATATTTTAATTAGCATTCAAAAAATAGACTCTCTAGTGCCATAAATTAATCAAAAGCCTGACTAGCTCCACAATGAAATACATGTAGTACAATCCACTGTCTAACATTAAAAAATCTGACAGAATACTATGGAGCTGGCCATTATGTTATAATGTCCCATTTTCCAGCAACTATCAAAATATGCGTTTGATGAGGTATTTAAGTTCACTGTCTGGTCAGCAACAGAATTACTATGAAATTCGTTATTAATAACACATCATAAATATTATGACTACTAAAAAAGATAGACATATTACACTGTCAGACTTGTAGGAGAAGATGTACGCTCTTTCTGAAGACATTTTCTGCCCTGAAACCAGAAGTTACTCTCTCTAGTCTCAGGCACAGCATGTTTGATCTGTTGTCACATATGAAGATTTCTACCCTGCAGAGTAGGTAAGAGTATCTATTTGATATGGACACTTCATCTCTGTACTCCTGAAATGAAGATCCCCACTTATATTGTCTGCTACTTAAAACCTGCAGATAGTTTTAACATATACACACAGAGAAATGGTTAAATCAGAAATAAAGACATAGCTACAATTTTTACGTAAGCAATCCACCTTCCAAGCAATTAGGCATAGTGTGACTGTTTTAATATGTAGGAGTTGTGACATAAGCCAGGTAGTTTAAAACATTCTCAGTGTTTTGTTTTGCATGATATAATTCAGAGCATTATAGCAGACAAAGTCTTTGCAGGACTGTGGTGCTTGCTGATGCTGAGGGATACATTCTGAGAGGTTTTTCCCCCCAAGATATGTTTGAAAAAGTGTCTGAGTAATTGCACCATTACTTCAGTAAAGGTTTTGCTTCTGATTACCAGAGTTTAAAACACAATTCAGTGTTTAAATGAGTATTCTCTTTGGCTGCTATGCATCATCTGGAAAGATGTGAATTTTTGGAATGGCTCAGCAACAATCCCAGTCTTAGTCAGCAAGGTCTTTTCCTTGGGATCATTTGTGAAGGTTAGAAAGCTACGTTCACACCCAGAGAACAACATAGTTCAACACATGAAGAAAATAAACAGACCCTCCGTCTTCAGCCCAGTCCCATGACCTCTGTGTACAGAGCTTAACCTTCCGAAAGGCATTCAACTTCATTGGGTCACTGGAGGAGGGGTGAAGATGTCCTGCTTACTGGAAAATGCCACTGTGACCAGGAAAATCTTTTGTGAGACGATATCCTGATGCAAGTATTTACCTTTTTTCCATTTACCTATGTTATTTCATGCCAAAGATCAAGAAATAACACTCCCTTTGGGGAAAGAATTATTCATCGAGTGCTACTTTTCAGTCACTTTTGATAGAGTTGCAGTCCCATACTTCAGAGACTAACAGGGAGGTGAAATGCCTCAAGAAGCATAGGACTTGAGTTTTGAAAAAAAAAAAAAATATTACAAGCATTATAATTTAAAAACCCATTTAATTTAGGAGCTGTTAACACTTTAAACTGCAATGCAAAATGTATCTTTTGTGTAACAAAGGGTAGTAACAGAGACCTGCGATGCAGTGGAAAGATCTGCTAAATATGAATGTCATTTTTACCACTGGAGATCTAGGTTGAAATTCCCACTAGAGGACACCTTTATAGATCTCATTTTAGCATATTGTAGACATGCCATTATAAAACCATCAAATGCAATTTGGCACAGCATGATACTTAAATGGTGGCCTGAAATTAACAGACTGAATTACACTCTACAGGCAGCCAAGGTTATTTATAAATTGGAATTTGGATAACTAAGTGAAGGGCCTAACTGAACTCTGTTCTTTCATACTCCCAATCTCTGTTCTCTGTGCTTTGAAATATTTTTTCAGTCGTCCTTTAGTTGAACTTCCAGAATATTTAATCACTTAAAATGGGAGTAAAACTGAAAGCAGGATGCTGTATTAGGTACCTACAAGAGACAGTGTTTTCACATTTGTAAACTATCTTGTAAAAAGTTTTAATTAAAAGAGCTACATCTTGGCATCTGTGAGGTCCTGTGCAATTAGTTGCTTTAAACTCCATTTTCTCGTCTTGCTGCCAATTAAGCAAAACTTGTGTGCAAGAATAATGGTTGCCTCAGTGACAAAATCAGAACATGCTAAATAATGTGATTAAACTTGTTAAAAGCCAAAATAAACACTTATAATTATCTCAAGAAAACCTGCATAGCCAAGTGAGAGCTCTATAAAGTGAAACTCTGCATCCATAATTTCAGACTTTCCTACACAATAGATCATAGTTAAAGATCTGTTAACAGACCTCTGACTGCTGAACTGGGCAGCTTGTGGTTTTCTTCTAAACCTATTGGCATAATGTGGATTTATGCAAGAGGTGCAAATTGGAAGTTGTCCGCTATTGGAGCCATTGGCAGAACAGAAATCATACTGTAGGGTTAGCAGCATGAAGTACATTGCTTTGAAATTACACAGCAGGGTTTCAGCTTGTTGCTCTGCTTGCCTTTAAGGCCAAGGTCTTACACTGTCTGGCCATGATTAAAATCAAAGTGTAGGCCTCTTTGCTGGGTGCCAGTAAATGAAGGTGAAAAACAGAAACAATCTGGATTCTTAATTATTTTAAAATGCAACATAGGCAAAAAACGAAGATGAAAGCATTTGTTACTAATCTATCCTAATTATTCCACATAAAATGATTTCCTAAAGAGGTCTATATCTTGAAATAGTCACTTTCTATGAGAATGCAAGATCTTTTTTACCATGTAGCGTCTTTTACCTAAACCCACCAATGAAAACAAGAACTGACAAAGAGTCTAAATGGTAAGCTTATTTATATTCAGGTTTATAGGTACATCAAGCCTTGAAATAGACCAAGAGACCACACTGAATTTATCAAAAATTGAAGGACAATTAGGTTGATCTACTAGTAAAAAAGTGCACAGTTTTTAATGCTCCATTCAGCTGCCATACTACGAAGATAAATGTAGACATGTACATGTTGGCAAGTGGGATCAGAGAAAAAAAGATGTGGCTTTAGAAGATAAAGATATGGTAGCAACATAGAAGCCTTCAGTATAAATTCAAGGGTCTCTGAGAATCTCATTCGTGTTTCTGTCACTGTTGTCACATTTTAAGTAAAATCATAGCAAAATAAGGGCATTTGACAGAAAGCCAATGCTAAAAGTGAGCACTGTGAGGGCTATCTACACTACTGTCAGTTTTACCATAGGTGAAGAAGGGGCTTTTTCTTTACTTGTCAGGATATTCCAAAGTACTTGCTGTCAGGATATTTTTCCTAATCAGCTCCTGGAGGTCTTACTGATAGACAGACCTCTTGACTGAAATGAAGATGCTGCATGTCTGGAGATAGTCAAGGACAAGCATTAAAGCTGATGTGCAAATTACTTATCCAGTTTAACCTTGGAATTTTTTAACAGGCAGTATTTTGATTTAGACTACAGTGCTTGGAAGTCACCTTTTTAGCCTCATATGAAATATACCATATTTTTCCTACTCTAGGCTTCTTGTTCATGGTGCCTTTTCTCTCAGAAGACAAATGCATGCTTTCCAGGTTACCAACACAAGAAATATATTGGGTGTAAGGGAATCACGGATTCATGCACTTTGAAATGTATTGTATTTTGCCTGTTCCTTAAAAAAAAAATTTAATGCATTTTGAGTACTTTTTCCTTAATAATTGAAAGCCCATTTAATGTCATCCATCTTGCTAAGTCCTAGACAATTACTTACCAAAAAAAAAAATTTCCATGCCTTTAAACCTACAGCAAAGAGAGGGAGATGTTTCTTTCATGCACTACATCAGAGCAGTCCCTTGTTGTTGTATCTCCACAGTCCCTGATGTTAAATTTATTCCTAACTCACCACAACATGTGTGTGACCTACTGAAGCCAGTTCTATTAACTGGGCTTGTGTTTGGTCCAGCTCTGGCAAGACCATATGCAGCAATGTTGGTGAGATCTGGAAAGGTGAGCTCCTTGCTCACTGTCTTGCTGGGAGAATGGAGGTCATTTGCACTGCTTTCCCACTACCATACTCAAATACAGACTTACATTTAAGACTACCTGGAGTAAGAAATTAAGAGCAGCATTACTGCCTCAAGTTTCTACTTCTTTAGGAAAACCCTTGTCATCTTTTCCTATTTTGTCCTTTTCCCTTTAAAAAATCTCATTACTGTTAAGAAACCACATTGTTTGGATTTTGCCCAGTATCCAAGTATCTTGAGCACATACTGTGGCAAATTTAACCACATAAAATTCAGCACTTTGTCTTAATTTCTAATGTATATCATGCAATGCTCTACTGGAGAGTTTTGAAGTGACTTAAAGAAATACATTTCCCATCTTTGAAAGTTGTAAAAGCTCAAAATAATTTTATAAATGGAATTAAAAAGTAGGTAGAAAAAATCCCTACTAATGCTAGTGAAGCTTTTTTTCTGCAAAACACTCCTGTCACTTACATGAACACAGACATGCAGCTCTTCCCTATAATAATCCAGCTCTGGTTCTTGCAGTAGAAATTTTAGTGAAACACACACCCTGCCCACCACTGCTGCCAGCAGCCCCAAGAACTGATGCAATGCTGGTGCAAGAAATTCACTGACAGACAGGATTTTAATGACTGCATGGTATCAGCAGCCTCTTTGCACAGCTGCTGCCTTGAGAACAACCGTATGAGGGATAAAAAAGCAAGCCCAAGCGGAACTACTGTCAGGAAGGAGGTGCTCATTTCACATCACAGCCCATCAGAAAGGAAGATGAAAGAAAACAGCTGTGAAGAACAGATCTATTTAATGCAAATTCTGTGAGGATAATACTGAGCATTTCTTTTTGAATTATTTCTCCATTCCTCTCTTTCTTCAAGTCCCTTGTGGTAGTCTGTCCTAAGGTAAGGAGGGTAGCTCTGCAAGTTAAGACTTAGGTGTTTCCCCTGCTGTGCCTTCTCTGCAAAATAGTTTTCCTAAGCTTTACATCTCATTCCTCTCCCTGTGCTTGGACCATGCTCCCTGTGAGACAGGCATCTGTCTCTCCTTCCTCCTCTTCCAACATTTTTCACACTCTGCAGATTGCATCCAGGAGGTTCACTGGCAGATCAATCCCACAGAACCCATTAGAAGCTGCTCCTGAAAGGGAACCCATAACATTGTTACAGCCTGCTGACTCTTTGCAATATTGACTTGAACCCAAGGTGCAGGCACAAAAGGCCATTTTTATAGGTGTATAAATCTCAGAAAGACTTTTTTTTGGACTTGTGACCTGATAGCTGGACACTCAGAACTTTGCAATACAATAGTGAGAGCAAAACTGACATTCCTGTTCACATGTTTTGTTTTGGTTTGCATAACCCAACTCCAGAAGTAATGCATTCTCAGTGAAATTAATCTTAAACAAAACATCTAATTCTAGCTGCAAAAACGTGGCAATTAAATCTCAACTACAAGTTAAATAATAAAACAATTAAAAACATAAAAATAGTCAAGGTCAAAATAGTGAATTTGTCCCTAAGAATACTATTATATTACGTTATGAGTGATGCGGCCACAGAGCCCTGCTATCCTTTGCATCACAGTCTTGGTCTCTACCTTTGGACATTTCACTGAATATTTCTTCCTCAATATTTATAGGACAAGGTTAAAACACTCATCCTAGTACGATATGAAGATAATTAATACTTTTAAAAAAATATTTTAGGTTATGAATGGGAAAAGAAAGAAAAATTAAATAGAAATTATTCTCAAACCCATATGGAGTATGCAATATTGGGTGAATAAAAATAAGTGTTGCCAATACATCTTTATGGTCTTTAGGAGAATTTCAAAATTAATGATAAAATGGAATAAAGTAGCTTAACATACATTATATTAGCTCAAGTACTTAGTAAAGTACTTCTGGCCCATAATTTGAAAACATAATTGAACTTTTTATTTAAATGGGGCCAGAGAGATTAGAAAACAGGGTGATGTTAAATGGCAAAATATCTAACTGTCCAAGCCAATGGAAGAATCAGTGTAAGTGCTGTTTTTAATTAACATCTTAGTGGTTTGTAAAATGGAGTAAAGATCATAGTAACTAGATTTGATGATGATGTTGCACTGAAAGATCTTGCCAAAAGTAAAGCCAGAGAAAATACAATGGACCAGAGAGGTTAAACAAACATGAGAAGGGAAGCAAACTCTCAACCTGGAGGAAAAAAAAAAAGCTAGTTAGCATTAGATAAAAAAGATAAAACATACATGGGAGAGAAAGTGATGGAAGTGAGCAATTCCTTTGGTTCAGGCCAAAATCATGTTAGACTTGTGGTTTTAGCAAGATCAGACATCAGTGGAGTAGTTTTACTTGGTCTGTCTTCTGCTATGGCAGGTGCAAAGGAAAGTGCCTCTCTCTGACCACAGTCTTGCACCAGTAAAAATTGATAGAGTGTTTGCAATGAATTTCAGTGAATAAAAGTTGAAACACTACATCATGCTGCTTCAATACCACAGGTATTGCAAGACTTGTGATTCAGGGTCTCCCCTCATCTTCTTTATTACAAGTTTTAAAAAGCAACACTTTTTAGAAGCAGGAAGTGCTGTGATTCTTCTGCATTTGGAAACATTAAGCATTGCATTTTAAGGTTTTTGGTGTGGGAGAGGGCTAGTGAAAAAACCTAAATCTTTGTTATTGTTGGTTTTGTTCCCAGAGATGGAAAAAAGGCTGAGATTTGCTCTTTCCATGTAATTGCAGGAGTTGGTGCCTTAAAATAAACAAGTACTATGAGATTAAGGATAAAATCATTGGATCTTGCAAGAGTACAATATCTTGTAAACTCTGGCACTCACTTGTAGACACTATGACTGAAGGATAGTGATTCACCTATGAGAATTTTCAAGAAAGTAACTAAATTAAGATGAAAGGCAATCTTATTCCAAAGGTCTCCTGGTAAAGTGGCTGTTACTGAGCTGCTGCTGTGCAGTGCTATGGCAGATGCTGACAGAGGTCAGAAACATCTTCTGTATCTGGCTACTCAGTTTGAGGAATGCCTGAAGAAGTTCAGCTCTGGATGAATCTTAGAGCAAAACCATTCTTTATGCAGCATGCTGCAGCTCAGAGAGCTCAGGAAATGCATTCAATCCACTTCATATCTGGACATTATTAAATATTATTATCACCATTTCGTTTGATTGGAAAACTGAAGTGGACTGGTATTGATGTCACCAGTGGTAGTAAGAGGATTAAAATCAGAGCCAACACTGAAGTTCTATGTCCAAGGTAATGCTTATATTTAAAGCTGAATTTTGGCATAGCACTGTTGAAAATTTAGGACTCTGCTTTTTTTTTTTGCGCAGTACACTCTCTCTATTTATGCAAATGAACACCTCCTCTTTGTTTTCAAATAGTCTAAATTTCTGATCTGTTCTTCCCTCAACAGCCATTCCCACAAATCAGAGCTGAAAACATCTGTGCAAGTAGCTGATTATTCTGTTCACCTCTTCTCAAGTATTTGCAAGTCCTTATACAAGCAATAAATTGGAAGCTATTTTTTAATGTAATATACCTCTACTCCAACATGAGGGAGAGCTGTTAAAAGATGTTACATAACCAACCCTCCCTCCCCAAAATAAAACTATCTGGAAACAAAATGGATTTAGAAACAAATCTAGTTTTTGCAAGTTAAAATCAAGAAAAAGATTAAGACACACTTGTTGGTGACTAAAAGACAAAGACTTAAAAAAACGAAATTGAAAGGATACGAGGGTATAGAAAGGACAGAGGTAAAGGTTAAATTTAAATTCAAGTCACCATGGGCTTGTGGTGCCTGTAAGATTGTGATTATTTATATTAATTTAAAATAGCATAAATAGTTTTATAGCTCAACTTTTTATTTTTAAAATATGTAAAATCATCTAGAATTTTTTTTTTTTACCAGACCAATAACAGCAAAAGTCTACTTATTAATTTATTTTTTATTTTGGAGGAAATGTACCAGCATTAAATGATCTAGTAAAAGAAAAAAGGACCTACAACTTCATGTTTTAAAGATTTTTTAAGCAGAATTCAGAATCTGCTTTGAATCACCTATGTCTAGGAGGACAAAAGAAAATGGACATCAATACACAGGTAGAATTTATGTGCAGCTTCTCAAAGCGCAGCAATCAGGGAAGGCTGAGACCAGACACACAATTTACATCCTTGAGCAGCTTCATCCCAGAAGCAGGGTGGCTGTATTCCAGATGCCTAAACCTCAAGGCTGAGGGAGTTATGAGAATTGTAATTCAAGTGTCTTTAGCCGTTTTTGCATAAGGCAGCAAAACACTTATGCTTCTATAATGTCCAACACTGTAGAGAGACGTGCTGGATAAGCAAAAATTCTTACTTTAACACAGTTTTTTAATTCCATTAATTCTTACTTAAATGAAACACAAATCCACCCTTCTAATATGGAATATATATAGTTTCAAAAACTTCATGTGCAAATATTGTCCCCTAATCTCTTTATAGCAAAATTAGAGTCTTAAATGCAGAACCACATTTAGACAGGTCAAAAATTGTTAAGCAACTGGCTGAAAGAAAAAATTCTAGTAATAAAAAACTCCTTCCAGCGAATTCAAAGAAAAAAACCTTTCAAAAAGAATCTGAGAATGTTGGAGGATCTTGATATAAAAGCACCTGTCTAGGAAAATCCTGATCACTGTGAGAAACAAAGTGAATTCCTTGCACTGTTATTCATTACAGAAGAGACTGTACACACAAATTGTGCTTTAGTGAAGAGGAGTCTGAAGAACTATCTCCAGATGAAACAGGAGTTGAAGAGGTCGGTTCTGTAGTGGTGAATTAAAGAAGAATAATTTTTTTAGTACCTTAATGGCACTTCCAGGAGTGTCAAAGATAGGAAAATGCTATGCTGGTAATTGAAAAGTGTTAATTATTTCTTAAATTTCCTTCAAAATTGTTGTGGTTTAGGAATGGCACTCCCCAGTTTAGTGCTGACCACTCTCCCTGAGGACTCTCCCAAACCCCGATGCTGCTCACCCTCCCCACCCTTACCCCTTTCCTGCTCTGGAGATGGAGTTGAGAATTGAAGGGACAAAAAGGCAATATTTATGTGTTGAGATAAGAATAATTTACTGGAAACAGCAGTGAGATAAGAAAATGAACAGCAACAGCATCAATAACAAAAGGTTTAAGACAAAGGAACGATGTGTAAGGAAAGCCCAGGACGAATACTGACTGGCTCTTCCCCACCACACCATATTTTCTCCTGACTGGAAAAAGGAGTGCCTTTCTTACGTGAAGTGAGAGTCCCTTTCCCCTAGCTCCTGGCAATGGCGTAAGATGGTATCAGATAGCAGCCGTGTTTTGGTCACACCCACTGGGCACAGCCACGGCAGCCCAAAACCCCTGGGAGCAGGGGATCTGGTGGGCTCAGCCTCCCTGGCCGCTGGGAATAGAGGTGTGTGTCACTGCACCTGCCTCCTGTAAAGAAATTACCTCTGTCCTGGCCAGAACTAGAACAGATATAAGAGAATATGTCACAAATCTTTGCTAGCCCACCAGACACTAGACAGAATTTTGTTTCTACATGTGTTTATGTAAGCCTAGATAAATTGATAGAGAACATGATACTTGGATATGATGCTTTGGGGAAGAGTTGGTAAGTTTTGCAGGTGTAGTTATGATTGGCAAGAGCAATAAGGTTCTTTGAAAGACTGATTTACCATGTGAATGAGGGTACACTTGTACAGTGTAGTTGGGCTTTCACTCCAGCTGTGCCCTTACAGAGTAAAAGGGAGGGACTTGGCATACAGTGACAACTGCTTAAATGATAAGAAACAAAGGGTAGGAATAAGTGGTAAGTTTTTTTTCCTGAGAGGTATGTTAGAAATATTCTCCCTCAGGGCTCTATATTGATCCCTCCACTGCTAAAATGGTCGGGAAGATGATCGAGTACAAGTGCAACAGTTTGCAAGTGATATGGAATTATTTTAGAAGAGCAGTAGACACAGCAGGACTGGTAGGCATAGAGGGCTACCTTGTACTTGCCAGAGTTTAAGTTAATAGACATGTTTAATTTCTGTGATATGGTTCAGTTCTTTAAGGTGCAACAATTAGTGGGAGTCTTCTATTTTCAAGAACTCTAGGAAAAAAGAATTACGAGGGATAATCATTATTTCAGTAGCACCCCTGGAATGTTAACATACAGCAGTATAAACCCAGGTATCTGGAGGAGTTTAAAGAGGAGTTACAGGATATTTTTATTTTTCTCTAAAAACGAACATGTGTTTTGTTCATTCAGAGGCCATGTTCAGTGCAGAGGATACAACAGGATAAATAGGAGGGAAATACTGTATTATGAATCTAACAAAAGTTTTTAAGAAGATTCTTCTTAAGATCATTAAGAAGTAAGGAAGAAAGTGATCTGAAAGGTATCTTGTTTTCTTGAAAATGTTGCTATGTGAACACAAGATAAATTGAGTTAAATCCCATTGGAATTAACACAGAACTTGTGAGTTTTCTGACATATTTCCCTCATGCACAGAATCTTTATTTTCAAGGGATATTTGATTAAAAATATGGTTTCTAAATGCAACTCCCTGATAATTCTTGAAAATAAAATACTCATTTATATGCCTCTATTTACTAATTTGTAAAAGCATAGAAGACTAGTGTGCTAATGATTTATGTTCTTAAGGAGACATAACTAAATAATGACTTTGGAAAATTGTGCTAATTTATGAAGAATCTATTAAGAGAAAAAATATTCACCAGCTATTATTGAGACCAAATGTATACAATGATATGTTAGGTTTTGGAGATGAGAGGCCAATAAAAACTCTGCACATGGATACAGAAAACAATTTAATCTGAAAAAAAAAAAAAATCCAACAAAATATGTCAAATTGCCAGACCTTTTCCACTGCCTGTCAATAGGTGCAACATCCTGAGAGCTCCATTTCCAGTCCCTTTCTCCCAGCCTCTCACTGAGTGCAATGTCACCAGGGGAAGTGAGAAACCACAACAGTCTGTCCTACAAACTTTCACTTTTAGCACCTGCAGTCCTACAAAAGGTGACAAAGAGAAGAATTTCCCATTAATGGTTGAAATTAGGGTCTTAAAATTTATTTTCACACTTTGCATTCAAACACAAGATTATGGCACATTCAAGAGCAATTTGCATACCATTATTTAATATTTATTATTCAATACTCTGACTGGTTTTCATGTGGTTTATCACAAGGATAGATATATTCTACTGTCCCTACACCAGTTTGAGTGGCTATAATTTCCTTCTTATATTAGCAAATAATCCTTCCCCTCATGAAAGCTTGTTAGTGATGTTCATGAATGGTGGATAAGTCCATGAGCTCTGTGCAGATCTTCAGCTCCCTGATGTCCTGGGTGTCATGTCTGGGCAACCTGGTGTGCAAGCTGAGCCTTCCTGTGCATACAGACCTGTCTGGAGTACTGCTAAATCTTAAACCCTTTTTTGGCTTATATCAGTTTAACATGGCTTTTGCAAAGTAGTTCTGTAGCCAAAAAATGTGGGAAAAATATTATGTGTAGAGAGTAAAGTGTTCATTTCTAACTGGATTTATGCAAACCCATGCAAAACCTATGTTATGTCTACTGACATTGTGGAAAAAAGACAAAAATACACTCCAGCTGTCTGATAAGTTCAGGGCCAAAGTCTCTCCTTCCATTCTGACACAAATGTCATCCACTGAGGTTAATGGGACTGGGGTGCTTACACTATAGGGTCCCTAATTGTTTCTTGGCAGGCTAGCACTTGCTATCAATACACATACAGACAGTATTAAAATAGATGTGTCATATCAGTATGATCAGCTAAATGATAAACAATACCCTGGCATTAGCTCTGAATGGAGAAAGAGATCTTAGTGCACAATCAGGGAAAGTAATTGTTCGAAATGCAACGATTGCACGTAGCCCCTTGATGAATTACTGAGCATCAAGTCCAGTATGATTTTATGGGCTGTAAGCCAGCAATTGGGTAGTGAGACTGAAAGTCCTTCTGAAAGTTTTAAGTGGCTTTAGACCTTCAGATGAGGATGAATTATTTGTTATAGTGTTTGCATGTATCTTTTTTGATAGCTTTTGCATTTTGGTTCTGAAATTAACAATTCAGCTATTAGAATCAACATGTAGCTAATTAAAACTAACACATAGCTTATCAGAAAGGGTGCACTGTATTAGAATCAACTGAGAGACTTTTATATGGTGACTTCTGTAATAGTTCCGAGATCATTGTATGAAAGCATGAGATAATGCCACTGCTACAGTAAACTGCAACTTCTCTGGACTCAATGTAGTGCAATCTGTTAAAAAAACCCAGCAAAATACTGCAGATGGATGATAATACAAATAGAACATGAGTCAGCTTAGATCTTTGCTAGGTTTGAGTTTTCTTCAATTCATAATTAAGCATATAAAGACTTGGAGTTTTCCATGAGCTCTAATTTTACCTTTGCAATAAAAACCATCAATGTGTATTGCTCAGTTTTGCTTATAACAAAAAAGAAAAATTTCAGGAAATGTAACTGAGGTATCCATGAAAGAAAATAAAGTCTTGCCATATTTATTACAATCGTTTAATCATCTGAAAAACCTCTCAAATCCCAGGTATTTTATAGGTTCTTTCACTTATAGAAAGATGGCCATCTTATAGGTAGATTAATTGCTCTTTTTTTTCCCTTTCTTTTAGCTTTTCTACAATGATTTTGGGCCTTCTTTGAAAGGCAGAAGCAGAATATCTATGTCAAGCTGTTGCAATATTCTTATTACAGATGAGACAAGTCTACTTTTCCCTACAGAAGTACTAGCTTTTGCTCAGATTCATTTGGAATTATTATCAATCTGAAGTATAATTCCTTTTTTTTTTACACTTGTTTCCAGGCTATGACCTTGTTAGGGTATATCGTATGAAATCAGAGCGATATGAATGTTGAGCAATTTCTCTGGCATTCAGATCTGTGAAAATCATCTATCAGTCTGAAACTCTCATACAGATTGCTCAGACTCTCTCACTGATGTCATTTTTATGTCAGGATATATTTTGACTTTATTTAAAAGTCCAGCTTTCTGACGTCTCTCTTTATATCCTGTTTCAGTGAATGGAAATATTTTGTTGGCTCAGTGGTCTCAGTTTCTTCCACTTCCTCTCTCATCACTAAATGTGAGATGTTGAGCTGGCATTAAGTGTCTAACTCATGACTGCTCTGAGGCTGCTTCCTTCCTATGGATCCAAGTGGCTGCTGCCACACTAGGCTGGGTGCCTGAGTCCCTTCTCCTGCCCCCAGCAGAGCTTAAGGACATGCTACCACTGCGATGGATGGATGAAGTAGGGACAAAGGGGTGGCTGGACTCATTACACCCCATGGATGAGAATTTTAGATTGGTTTTTCTGTCCTGGCAGCTGTGGATTGCCAGGGCAACAAGGAGCCACACTGGCTGTAAACATTGCTGAATGCTGCCAGCTTGGTATGTATCACCCTGATTTAGTGCCAGAGGAGGAGCCATTTCTAAAACAGAGTTTTGTTTAGTGTTTTGCAAGTGTCAGGAGTGCTTCTTCTTTTCAAAATTTTTTAGGTACTCATGCGTGAACCCTTCTATACTGCAACAGAACAAATGAAATGGTCAGGGTTATTCCAGTGGATCAATAAGACAGGACCTTAAAGCTATAAGAAAAGAACCATTTCCTCCAAAACTCTGTCAGAACTTCTGAAAAAGAGATATTCACCCTGTCATATACCACTAACAGCCACAACACTCCATGGGCCTGTGCTTTCTTCAAAACATGACATGGAAGGGCACCGATAAAAATCATGCAGCAGAGCCTGCACCACAAATACAGTCTAATCTGGAAAGGAAACTGCTGGGTCCAGTCCTACAGGGCTCAGCAAACAAAACTTCCACTGAAGTTACAAGAGAAAAAACATCCTTTCCCAAGTGGGCATGCTTTTTTACACCAGCAAAAACGTGTCTCTGAACATGTAGATTATATGTTCATCCTACATCCTACTGGGCAGACTATACCTAACAGAAATTTAAGTGAGAGGAATAAAATGTTTTAGCGTATTCCTTTTTTATTGTTTGGTTGTGTTTTTTTTGTTTGTTTGTTTGGTTTTTTTGTTTTGTTTTCTTTCATGATACAACGTTATGATTTCATATGAAAAAAAATAAATCAGAAGATTAGTGGAAAATGGAATCTTTCTGAAGAGGATATATTAGTTAAGCTTAACCTGGGTGTCCGATGTTTGGCTTAGGGAATACAAAAGGATAGAGAATTCCAGTTAAGATTTAAGTTGACTTTTTAAAGTGTTACAGAAGTCTAATGACTACTCTGCATAAATTACTTCCAGATGCTGACCTGCTTGAAAATGGTGGGATAGGACAATTCCTTGTTGTAATCATCACCTATAACAGGTGAGATAACTCCAAAATTTGTTTCAAGAAATGCAAATATGTGATGTTTTTCTTTTTTTTAACATGGAGGGGAAACGTAATAAAACCTAAATTTTTTCATGAGCAATTTTCTTGAAATAATCCTGTAGGGCTTTTTACATCCTAAAGAAATAGTTTGTCTAATTTTTGTGGTCACAAAGTAGAGTAAACCTCCCCTCCCCCCAAAAAAAGTATAACACTTGAGAGTTGTAGTTTTCAATTTACATAGATGAAGAATGAAAACAATTAATATTTTGTTATTCCCTTTGTTTCACTTTTTGAATAACTTTTTTACAATGAACCAAACAAACTCAATTCCAGAGCACAGGCCTCAGTGTGCTGAGCTCATCTACAATAGGCCCTGCTGGGAGAACTTCACCAATTATAATTATGCTTCTGATCAATGTCCTGCAAGTGCACTTGACTGATTTCTTCAGAGATTGGGAACCAGATGTGAGAATGATATCCATAACAAACAACACCAGAAAAACAACGTTTATCATAACCAAAGAGTAAAATCACCATTTGAAGGTTGTATCTGCTCCAAGGCAGATTTTAGAGGCCAACAAAGCTGAGGCGCTAAGGATGCTAGGGAATAAAGGGTTCCTTGCTTGTGAAGGGACTTATTTCTCATTTCTCATTTCTGTTTGTAATCGCTGTCATTTTTGTTTCTCATGCTTTGGATAAAAAAGGTGACTTTTATATTTATTAGAACTGGGTTTCAATAAACATTATGCAATATGGTAGACCCGGGAATGATTTATTGATAATTTGTCACTTATATTTATGGAAGTGTAGACCCTGGAGCCCTAGGGCTGGTAAATCATATTATGTAGCTACAAATGTTTTTTTACTCTTTGCTGCCAAAAGTGCACCATGTAAACTGATTGCCTCACCAAACCCCTGGGGCCTGATAATGATGCACTTGCTAATACAAAGGCAGGAGGGGTGAGTAGAAGACAACTAATTATAAGTTTATTTTTGTTTCAATATGTTTGCCATTTAATCTAGAGTTCCATAAACAACAGATTGATGAAATATAATTAGGAGGAAGATTACTGTTTAATGAGGCAAAAGATTGGGAAAGAATGTAAATGGAGCAGTGGGCTGTGCAGAGTTTTTAGCTGTTTATTATTGTACAGCTGTAAGGCACTTTCACACAGTTCCCAGATGGAAGCAGCTGTTAGCTCTTCGCCACTAGGAAAAAGGAGGTTCATAGTTCATTTTTATCCACTTGTTCCAGCCTAGTAATGTTCACTACAACACTTCACCAAGTCACAACTCTCAGCTACGGCTGAGACTGTCAGGATGGGCACCCTGTCTTCATTTGCCACTTTGCCATTCACTTATCACATTTGGCAACCTCTCAAGCAACAAGCTGTTCCACTCCTTGTAATATGTTTATCTCCCATGGTGATGTCAGCAAAAGTCAGCAAAAGTCAGCAAATCTAATATTCATGCTCAAACAGATTTGTTGGTGCTCTTTGTTTATAAGAAAGAGCTCTATATCATCCCTGCAGCTGCTTCCTCTTCACCAGGCTTTGTTTTTGTACAGTGCTCTTCTGATAGGCCTTGGGAGCAGTACAAAGCATCTGACTTAACAGGGTGGTGGGGTTTTTTGTTGTTTTTTTTTTTTTTTTTTTAATATGAGAAAAGCCCATCCCACACCTCTTTTTTTCCACATCATGTTATAAAGCCTACATTTTCCCCTCAGCTAGTCAAGGGCTCATACACAAGACAGAATATAAAAGGCAAATAAAAGAGGCGTTTCTTTAAAAAGCAGTCACTGGAAAGAAAAAGGCAGGCAGACTTTCAAAAATGAGTACTACAGTAACACTTCTCTTGTAGCAGTTAAACAATTCCACATTATAGGCCAAGATATCCACTGCTCTGCGCAGGCATTTACATTAGTGCAAAGTGAGTGTAAATCTTTACTATTTCAGACAGATTGTATGTTATATTTGGTGCCAAGGTATTGCACATGCTAAAGGGAATTAGAGAATTTGGTGCTTATTTTTGTAATCATTTATACATTTCATTCTTTTAATTTCACAGTGTTTGGAGCTATCTCAGATACTTTCTATGGCATATTGTGTTTGGGCTTATATAAATTTATACTTCTGAGGTATGCCCTGAGTTATAGTACTATCAGTCAAGGCAAAGGCAGAGTGTTTATTCCAGGCTGGCTTTGGCCATAATGTTTCTGAACAGTTTCTCAATCTGGATGAGGTATGTTCTTCTTCATTAGTTTCTGTTTTGAGATTAGAATTCTAAATTTTCTTTTAGTCTACTTCACCATTTATTCAGATGTTTGGCTAGAGTTTCATTCCAATTCCACAATTTATTTGTTCCCAGCACAGGATAAATTTGGAGATCTGGATTTAACTAGGTGGCAGTTGTGGCACTTCCCTTTCCACTAATATAAACCAGTCTGATTCTAAATCTCTCTCTCTCTTTTTTCTTTTTTTCTTTTTAAGGAAAACCAAGAGTATTGCTTTAAGTATTGAATTAAATTCCGCTTTCTTTATATTATTTTGCTCTTGGCTGCCAAAGGACAATTTAACAGTTTACAAAACACTTTTCAACATTAATATACATTACATTCTTAAAATTTAACATTTAGGAGAATCTCAGGAGTAGAATTATATCCTGATCTGTAAAAAAAAATAAAGGCATAATACAAAAAATTCCAGCAGTATAAAGTTGCTTTTTTAGTTATTTTAAATTGTACCACTATCAACAGGCCACCCACATGCTTAATCTAGAAGAACCACCTCTAGGCTATGAGAAAGTCTCTGTGGCCCCAGAAAACTTGGCTATTTCACTGACAAGGATGCTGGTTAAAGCCAATTATGGCAGAGAATTTTATGTTCCAAACAGCTGTCCAGTTGGAGTTAGGCTAAGACCACCAAGTTATTTCACGTGTCACAGTCATCTGATTGGTTAAATAAAGCTGCATATATATTTTTATGAATAGAAGTGATAGGTTTAATTTGCTTTTGTTTGTGGGGTCTTATTTATTGCTTGAAAGTGTTTGGATGCCTGCTGGGTATTTGTGAAAAAGGGTTGCAAAAGCTGCACGTATTTCACCTGCAGATCAGGAGCAGAGGTACAATGTTGTGGTTAAGGCTAACCAAAGCAGAAAAACTGAACTGAAGCAAGATAAGAAAACTACTGCCAAAATTGTGGACCAAAACTAAAAAGCCACTTACTCAACTAAAAACCCCAGCTAGTATTTAGCTAGTATTTATGTATATATTGTGTGTGTGTATGTATGTGTTTATTTAATATTAAGGAACCATTTATGCTCAAAAATTTTGCCTCCTGTTTAGGTATGCTACTACTTAAAATTACAGCAGTTTAAATTACTTCCTTACCTGCTCTTTAATGCCTGTTTTCTCTTGTTTGATTAGTTCGTGCACCTAGAGCACTTTCCTATGTGCAGTTTTTACTGTTTCCCCTGTTTAGCCAGTCTGTTTTCCCATCCTGTCTTTTACATGAAAGCCCTATGCAGCAACTTAGGAGGGAAAAGCACTTTTAAACTTCAAAATTATTTCTTTTACAGAAAAAGAAAGATGCAACAGCAAAACAGGAAATGCTAGCAAAAGAAGTCCAAGTTAGCCTGAGTGTCTGCATCTCTATCCAACTTCTAGAAAAAGAGCTTTGTCAGTCTAAAAGTCACAGCATCATTTTAAGATACTGACCCCAAAATTCTTAAATTCATGGATCACATTCATATTTCTCATTAGACTAATAACATTACTAAACATTTATAATCCAGCCAATATTTATGAATTTTCTCTTAAAACATCCAAAAATTTCTAAAGTAAATTGCTTGTCCATGGCATAGAATTAAAGCTCCATGAGGTTATATTTATCTACTTCCCAGCTCCATTGTACAAAATCAGAGATTTACTGCAAAATATTTGATTGTCTTTAGTATCAGTGCTTTCGTATGTTTGCTTTCTCTCACAAGACATCTATATTTAACTTCCTCTCCTGCTCATTCAATGAATCTTTCTCTTATTTCTTTTCCTTCAGCTTACTTTTTTCTTCACCTTCTCCATCCTTCCATTCACCTTTAAATTACTCCTCTGTTATCACCTGACTCATTCATGTCTTGTCAGTCTGCTGTTTTCACATCCAAAATTTGCTCATGATTTTGAAACAATATTATCTTCATCTTATTCCTCTTATGTCCTTATAATCTTCCATGTTTTTCCACTCTGCTCCTTTCCAGTCACCAACATTCTGCCTTCCTGCTATTTATTTTCTCTTAAATATTTCATGATTTTATTAGTAATTATCCCTGTTCTATTGTCAATAGGATTTTCACAATGTTATTCCTTTACCTGGCTTTTCTTCTCTACATCCATCCAAAAAATTGACACAGTAATTTAGTTTATCTTATGATTTCCCAGATTACCCTGAAGTTCTGGTTTTGTCCTCAGTCAATCAATTGCTTTCTCAAGACTTTTTCAAATGTCATCACTAGTCCAAGGAATTTCCAAAATTACATTTTACCTTTTAATTGACTTGTAAAATCAGTGAACAAATCCCTAAAAACAGAGCATTCACCTAAGGTAGCGCATTTAAGAACAAGTAACAGGATATTCCACATTGCTGCTTAGATAATAAAATCTTCCATAAGCCCTGCACTGTTTTTTTTTTTCTTTGTAGTAAAAATGATCTTCTATCTGAAGGCACTCCAACATATTAAAAGCTTAGAAAAGAAAAATTTTTTTTCTGCCATAATTTCCTCAGCTGGTTTTTTTTTTTTTTATTTCCAAATGGTTTGGCATGCCAGGTAGTATAGTTCTTTTTTGCAAATAAGCTAGAGGCAGTATCTAAATCAAAAGCAGTATGTCTAATAAAAATATCTTTATATATTTATAAAAAATTCCTTCCCTTTTTATATCTTGTTATTGCTAACAATTAACAGCCAAGAGCAAGATTTCTATGATTTGAGGCAATTGTGTTATATGAAACAAGTAATTAATATGGTGATTTATTACCTCATTCAAGAAAGTAAAGTTGTGATAAGAAGCACAGGAAAAGATTTTCTATAATTCTGTTTTTCTCTGTGTTAAATTTCTGCAATATGGGAGTGGTTGCATGGACCTTAGTGAGAAATTTCATCTCCAGAATGCCGCTTGGCTGGAAATAACTTTTATAACGATATAGCCTGTTCTTTAGGTTAGTGTTATAGAAAGACCTGACTTAATCATTAGGTTCCTTTCAAACTCATTAAATACCTTTGAGACTTGATATATCTTTTAGAAGACCACCTATGTTAAAGTAATGGAAAAGCCACTACCCCCCCAGTTAACCTGAACTTGACCAAAAGGTAGACCTCCTGTGGAGGCAGTCTTAACCAGATGAACAAAGTGTGTGAAGCATGTTGGTTTACAGTGAAGCTGCAAGAAGCTTCCTAAAACTAAGTGGGAATAAGTTGTCTGCTCTAAAAATTTCACAAGAGTTTTTTTTTTAAATTGTGTGGGTTTGAACATATACTGACACATGGTAGCTATTAGCTGGAAGGCATGGGTCTGATATGTCTTTGAAAAGAAGAGAATAAAAGAGACCAGAAAAGAGGAGTTCCAGGCTTTTCCTTGATAACAAACCTCCACTCACTCAAAAATCCCCACAAGAACCCAAAGACATTTTTGGTTTAACAGCTTAAAAAGACATACAAAAACTCTGTCTAAGCATTTCAGAGGAACACTAAAATAGTCTATACATATAGGAGTATAGTTCACCTGCTACTTTAGGCTGTATTTTGCTGTATGATAATCAAACATAGCAAATCACTATACCATGGCCACCAATAAGGACACACAGGTTTTAAAACCCACCAGAAATGGAGAGTCTCTATGTATGTTCCTGAATATCTGCCACTTGGCCCTAAGGCCATTTCAAGTCCTCAAGTAAACTGATATTTATCACCTCATAAAAAAGCTGTGTACACCTGAGTAGAGGAAAAAAGTGACATTTGTTGGTGGTTTGTATGGAGGATCAGATTACCTTTCTTAAAAGTAAGAAAGATCTTCCTCTAAGTGTTTAGAAGGAGGAGCAGGAAGGGTGGCATTGCAAAAATCTTTGTTTTGGAGGAGGTGTTAAAAAAAGAAAAGGACTTGTACAGCTGCAAGGAAGCATACTGTTTTATAAAATTGCACAGACTTGCATTGCTTCTTGGTGAATTAAAAGATTTACAGTACACACCTAAGAAAAATTATAGCTACTCTGCCCTTACCTTTCAGGTACCTGGTGGCTTTTTGACTGTCATGTGCTCAGAAAGATCTCTCTCTGAATATGCCCAGATGCATGTAATGGGTCTGCTTTCTTTAAGGCCAAACAAGAAGGCAATGAGTTGCACAGTCTGCCCTATTTTGTTTTCCTCAAGTGAAATATGATTTTAAACCTAAATGCTGAAATGGCACCAAATATTTAAAATATTTTATAGTTGGTGAGGTTTTCCACAGTGCCGGTTTGTTTTCCATTCCTCCCATGACATCTCACAACTCTAAGTGCTCAATGACAGCCTGTAGAGGTTTCGCCATAATCCACCTTTATCCATTAACAGACACTCAATCACTAAAGTGCTTACTAGACTAAACATATTTATCCAACCAAATCACACTTTACAATGCAATGCTGCCAATCAGACCCCAGCTATTAACGAGGAACTGCTTTAAGGGGATTTTGGTGTTTGTGCTGTGAAGAGCATGCTTACCTCCAACAAACCACTAAACCAAATTAACATAGCTGTATCCTCATAAAAGAAACCAGATATCCTGTTGTGAAAATAGAAAGCTTGGTAGGACAGGGCTCCTTTGATGGCTAACAGTGTGGCAGACGAAGGCTTCAGACTACAAATCTGGTTACCACAGGCTCATTACAAAACTCTAGCATTAAGCTTTTGCTGACTTTAAAAACAAAATAAAAATTTATCATTTGGGTAACTCAGTAAGTCATCAACTTACTAAGTTACTATTATAATTGCAATAAGTGCTGTAATTGTTGGATAAGGCTCCTTAATTCTAATTGCTCCTTTGTCCAAGATCATGTTGTAAAAATGCTTGCATTAGCCAAAATAAAATCCAAGAGACACAAATGTGGTAGTAATAATAATTCTTTTTATTAGCCTGGAAAAGAGGAAGAGAACAAAGCTTTAAAAAGACTTCAAAGTTCTGACCAAGAGAAAAAAAGTCTAAAATCGGAGAAACATACGTACACTCTGCCCTTTTATTAGACTCATACAGACTAAGTGCCATCACCACAACTTAGAGCTTGACAGCATTTCTTTCCCAGGCAGCAGGAAAAGTTACACCATCCATGTTGCAGGGCTAATTTAAGTTCTCTGTCAAAAACTACATAAACCAGTCCTGTATATTCTCACTAGGAAGCCCTAATAGTTTTAGACTTATTGGTATTATACATCCTTTAAATCCCAATATTTTAAAGCTGGATTTGACATTTGCTGGGACTTGGTGTATTTTCCCTCCATTTAACCATAGCTAAAAGAAAGGTTTAAAGTTTTCAACTCTGAGGTAAGTGACTCATGAAAATTAATGTTTTTAAGAAACACTTATCAGTTTAAAAATGCATATATATCCTTCTTTACTCCCAAATAGCCCTAGCTCTGTTATTGAAATATGTATTTCCAATCCTTCACTGCTTATCAAAAATAATGAGCACTTTCTTTTTTATTAGCTTTTATAAACACTTCTGGGGAAAATTTTATGAGCAGCTAGAACAAGTTTTACTTCTTGCAGAGAAGGCTTCATGCTGGAATCATATCCAAAATGAGCAAACCACAACATGAACAGATTTTCCAAAAATCACTAGAGCAGACTTCTAAGTTAGAGTTGGAAACATGTAAAGTACAAATTAGGTTGTCATGTGACAGAGTAGTATGGTTTTGTATGATAAAGCCATGAACCATGTTCCATCACGGTATGTATCCATCTCCACTATTACTGTAGTCTACGTTTGTTCTGAACAGTTATAAACAATAAAAAAATTTGCAAATTAAAGTTTTCTAAGTTTGTGCATAGGAACATCAATATATGTTTTTATATGAAAGAAACCAATGCAGGTTTTCAATGCAGAATTATACCACTTAGAAAGGGAAAAGCATCATAATACTAGAAGTACAAGAAGAAAAGAATGAATTACAAAACAAATTAAGAACAGGAATTGTTGTAGACCACAATGAATTTCAGCATTTAGAAAATACTTCTTGTGGTTTGTAAAAAGTACATGTTTTCACGCCTTTGCTTCATATGCATATTACTACATTTTATATTCTGTATTGTATATATCTGTCACATAAAGCAATGAAAATACACACAGAAAGCTGCCAGAAGGAGTTTTCTCCTGGTTAACTGGGAAAGCAATGTTAATAACTGTATTGCTGCCAATTTGGTCCTGTATTGCCAATTTGAAACAATTTTTTGTTCCACGGAACATGAATTTCTCAGTGTTCCACTTAGTTATTTTTAATTGGTGTTTTGTTTTGAAAGGTACCACATGTAGCACATTGAAACTTTTCAGCTAGCAGAAAGTGAAGAATAGTGCAAACACCAGGACAACAAAATATTTTATTCTTTCATAGCTTTGTTACTTAAGTAAAAAACACAACCACATAATTAAAGCATTTTACTCGAATCCTCATGTTATACTCAGAGGCTAGAGATGTTGATGAAACATATGCCAACTTCCTGAGCACACAGGGAAGGGAGGGAACAGCTAATCTGTTGAATTACATGATGCGACTCATACCTGTAATGTTCACAAGTAAGGAGAGAATACTGCCCCTAGTTCCAAGCAGCAGGCCCCCAATTTCTATGTACAAGGGCAGTATTATGCTTTTTCAATGGTGACGCATGAAAGTGTCAAACTTCCCATTTATTTTCCAGTTATGTCTTTAAATAGACATAATACATCCAGCCAGATTGCCTATATTTTCCACCACATGGCCAGCACTGCTTGATTTGTCTTCTGGAAATTAGATGATTCATTTTTTTAAAGCTGCTCCACTCAAAGGCTTTTCCATGTGATACCCCTTCTTGATAAAATGCACAACATTATATTGGTAGCAGGTAGAGTAAATAGGAAAGTGCAAAATTTGTAGCTGCCTCTAAACATCTTTGATTGATTCATAAATAATAAATATTTTCAGTAAAACACTTTAAACTTGCACCAATTTCAGGACTTCTAAATCTCTAAAAATATATCTAAATGAATATATGATGCATATGTTTACCCAAAGATGGATAACATTGTATCATATATTGGAATTATTTTCTTCATGCTGAAGATAGAATCAGAAAATATCAATTAGAAAATATATTACCAATAACATGATAGGTCTGGCAAATACAAGCCTCTTTTACAGATTCTGCTTTGTTCATTTCCACAGTACGTGTGTCATCATGGCATGTTGGCCAATAAACATGGAGCATAACACCAGGTGCTCCTGTTAAGCTTGTTTGCTGTATGAAACCTTTTAAGCTTATTTAATACAGCTTTACACTCTACTGAAAATCTTCAAAGTTATTGCACCTATTCTTTGTGTCCTTAAAATGCTGCTGCCTTCAAGATATTTTTCTGCTGATAATTGGCCTAATGGGAGAGGATAATGAGATTATCAATTCTTCATTATCCAGGCCAACATGGGGAGAAAAGTGGGTAGCAGAGGCAGTATTTGACATTATGGGGACTGCTATAACTGACCATGGGGATCAGGTCCTTTGGGGTTATCAGGTCCTACTTGGTACTATTTGTGCTGGGCCACAGCTTTCTCTGGCAGACACATCCATGTATATCTGTGGTTTGTGCCTTATCTCTCCAAGCACAGAAGGGCTCATTATCTGTAACAGAGCAGAGTATGCTTGTGATGACAACTATGGACTGGCTCAGGGCTGGCTTCTCTACAGGCTAATAAGGTCTATATATACCTACACATACGTGTCTGAATACCTATAAAAAACCTGCTAGCCCAAACTGGCAGGCTGAGAGGAGAAAGCACTTGCTAGCTGGCTGAGTGGTTAGTCAAGACATATTCTCTTGGCTACCCCAAACTGGTTTCTTTCTGCTTTCATGCTCAAGCAAATTGATCAAAAAACTTTACATTGTGTAACCCTATTTCAGGGTACTTAAAGGTTGTGGTTACTCTCCTTTCTGGGCAAACTCATGGGTACACCAGTAGGTTTTCCCTATCTGTTTGCTAAAATAATTTTTAAAAGAAGGTGTTTTCTTAACAAACCATTAATACTGTCTCTCTTTTATTATGTCAAATAGCATAACAAATGTCTGGTAAATAAATTCATATCTTTAGTCAAATGTTTTGTTTATTATTTATCCAAGAAACTCCTGCTGTCTGAAAAGAGGCTCCAGAAAACAGTATTATCATAACAGACAGATAGCATCTAATCTGCTATTTGGTAGAAACATTTCATGTAAGAAACCTTCAAACTCTATTTTTCCTTTTTCTAAAACATTAAAGAAGGATGATAAACAGTTTATTATCACCTGACCTTCTCAGTCTACAACTGAATCTAGAAATGTATTGCATTCCCTCCACAGTTGAATGGCAAATGGATCCTAAAATAAACTGTGCTTTACCTCAAGTGGATGTTACAGGCACATATGGATGGAACATAGTGTTCCTCTATGCTTTAGTTAAGCTTTATAGGAAAGTACTTAAGAAGGAAAACTCACAATGATAGTGAAATATATGTTCCAACTAGAATGCACATAAACAGTGCCTTTTAAAATTTCATCAGTCTGACTTGTCAAATTTTGATATATTGTAATGCATTCAGGATTTTATAAACCAAATAAGTCAGTATGATACCAAAAAGGGAGGACATTTGGAAGCCACAACTGCAATATCTAAAAATATATGCACTGTTTAGTATAACAACAGTACCGTGTTGACTGTTTTGATATTCATTGCTTGTTTTTCTTTACATATACAAAAATATATAGTTTCAGTTTAGACATATTTTAATTCAATGATGTTAGAAGACTATGGAGAAAAATGTTTATTCCATTTGCATTGACATAGGAGGGGAAGAAATGGTTGTTTGGCCATATGGTAAGCGTTTCAGACGCATTTGTTTTACTATCTGGTGTCCGAGGGAAGGGCTGCTGCATTCTCACTGTTGTGACAAACTTGAGCTTCAACTTTTTACTCAAAAATTTTGCACTGTTTTAATAGAGTCTGGAGCATTTCTTCTCCCTGCCCCTCGTCCCTTTCTCCTGAGCATAAATATGCAGTTTTTTGGATAATTCTGAGTTAAAACAATTTTATCTCAGAAAGGTCAAGTTTGGGAAAAAGAATCATATATTTCCAGAATGTTGAATGGAAACTGATGCGTGTTCCTTTCTCACAGTAAAGGTCTCTCATGCAGCAGGAAGAATTTTCCTAGAGCAGAGATGGGCTAACTACACATAGATATCTGTATTTAAAATGTATGGATAGATTGATTGACCTATTTCTCTCAATATGTCAATTTGAGTCCATGAGAAGGTCCAGAGAGATCTGACTAGTCAAGTCAGGCTTTGTTGGGCTCAAAAGTTTTGCTGCATCTGTGGGAAAACACAATGCACCTATTAATTAAAAACCCCAAACATTTGACAAGTCATTGCTGTTATAATTCTGTTCCTCGGCTGTTTCACACCATTGCTGCATCAGTCACATGTAGGCCTCATAACATTATGTGATGTTGATCAGGATGATGTCCATTTGTCTCACAAGTAGCTTACATTAGTAGCTACTGGGTTTTTATGTAGTGATGCACTGTTCTTTCTTCTCCAGATCACATCCCACAAAATTGATATTCAAGTACTGACTTCTTCTTTCCTCCTCCATAATTATTTTAGAAGTTGAAAGTATTAAAAAAAGGTCATTCCTCTTCTAGATACTAAATCTCTGATGAACTTGCATGAAATTTTAAGTCTCATATCTTTTTCTGCTGTGAAAAAAAATCAACTATAATTTACATATTTAAGTGTGAACATTTCTTTACGAATGGAAGACCAAAACTTATTTTCTTCAGTTTGTTTGTTCCAAAATAATATTTATCTGGTTGCCTGTTTCATAATCCTCTACTGAAAGGTCAAAGATTAAAACTAAGCACGCTTGTCCTGTGCCCTCAAACCAAGCACAGCAGACAACCTCCGTTGTCTTGGTTTCCTGCTACTCAGTGTTTGGCAGACACTGATTACGAATAACACCCTGAGCAGTTATCTCTATATGGTATGTTTCTAACTCAAATGTCATAACCAATGAGTCACCATGAGTAAGAGAAATAAGATTACCTTTTAAAATAAGTTCACAGTAATCCTTTTCTTAAATGTCATGGCTAACAACTCATTATTTTGCATGACACGCAACTTTGAAGTAAAACCCACTTGTGAATGTACAGTGACTTGGTATTTCCATGATGAAGAAAGGAGTGGATTGCTTTTTCCATAGGCCTTTATTCTGCACATTATGGAGCTGAGATCTCTTTACCATGCAGACCTAAATTCAAGAGTATCAGTATACAGCACCATTTCTTTCATACATTTTTCTTTTGTTTTTGCTTTCACTACACTTGATAGATGGAGAGGAAATAAGTCAGACTATTAAAAATTTGAAAGCTTTAAAATAAAATAATAAGCAAAGAATTTTCCAGTAGATGGGGCAATAAAAATGAAAGGCGGGTCCCTCAAGAGTAACAAACATGGAAGATTATACCAGAGGAAATGGCCAAGATTGGATAAGCTGTCTGAACAGGGAGAAACAATACCAGAGACACAAGCTAAATGGCTCCACAAAGAAGAATGGAAAGGGAACTTCAAATTGGTGATAAAGAACCCATTATCTAAGTTTCTGTAATTGACTGATGTTATGATGAATATAAAATGAAGAAAATAAGGAATCCAATGGAATCACTAGCATTATGATGAATATAAAATGAAGAAAATAAGGAATCCAATGGAATCACTAGCATTGAAATAAGTGTTTTGAGGGGAAGGCTTAGAGACATAGAAATTCACTTAGGTGAATTTTGGGCAAGGTCTGAATCTATTTACAGGGATGGAGATATTATAGAGACTAACACCTCTTGGTCCTCATGAACATCTCATAGACTTATTACTCCATTTAGCCAATTTGTTATGTGCAATAATTTGTGTTTCTGTATCTGCTACAGTTTGCAGACCTCAGTGACAGATGCATGCTCTCGTCCAAGCCCAGGTCCAACTGCAAGCTCAGAGGTGCTGTTAGCGGCCATGTTTCATACTCAGGGTGGGCAAAGCATCCATCCAGCACCAGAGCAGCTTTGGGGCACAGTAGGATCCTGCTCTGCTCCAATATTGAGGGCCCCTGCCTGGAAAGTCTTATGCAACTTGTGAACCTTATGTTCCTTATCTTGGAAACGCGCATATTTAAAACTTAAAAGGGATTCAAATCCTTGTCTGCTATTTTCACCACACAAATATGCTGGAGGGGCAAAGAGTTTTTCAATCCCTGTAGTACTAAACCGTGCACATAGATTTGTGAAATGGATGTGGGTCTAGGACTGGGAAAGTCCTTCAGACTAATCCCACCTACAGACAATCTTTATCATATTTTTTGCTTAGATAGCTGCCTGAAAAAGATTACTTCAAATGGACATTCTTTCCATTTTTTCAGATAGTCTCAGGAAGTTTTCTGTGAAAACCTAAACTTTCAAGCTGAAATCTCTCAAGGAAATGCAGATCTTCTGACCAACTTTAGGCTTCCTTCACCATCACAAAGTGATCACAAAGTAGGCTTTGTTTTGTTTGCTTGTTTTCAGTTTTGTTTTGTTTCTGATTTTGATTTTTTTTGGTGTTTTTAAATCCTCAGGATGCAAAGTTCTTGAACGATATATCCATTTTTGAAGATATACATGTCTTAATATTTCACAAAACTTTACAAGTAACAGGTTTACTGGATAATCTATTGAGGATCATTGAGTCCAGCTACTGGCCCTGTGGAGATACCCCAAGAATCACATCATGACTATGGGACAAGCAGTTCCAGAAACAGCTGTCATCATTGAGAGTAATGATTTTCCCATTATTTATGAAACTGAACTACTTTTCTCTTTCAGCTCAGTTTTAAAGCACTTGTCACGCCATTTGTTCACTTTCAGTCATGTCCAAAGACCACTGAACGTAGGAACTGCGCTACTGGGTTAGTTTAGTGATCTATCCAGCGTTGTGTTCTGCTGCAAAAAGGAGCAATATGGGGTATTGAAGAAGAGATTACAATGCTGACTGCTTCATGTAATTCTTTTAAGTTGTGCTTCTCCAGCATTCATGACTGATGCATTTGGGACATTAGAAGGAACCTCTTTGGCAGTCATTTTGGAATCCCTTTACAGACCTTTTTTTTTCCTAACAAATTTGTTGACCATCTACTGTTTTCTTCCACAACATCCTTGGAGACTAGGATCCAAAATTTCCTGGGCTGCTGAGAAAATAATCAGTCTTTTGCCTGTTTTAAAGCAACTTTATACTTGTTTCATGGACGTTGCTGATTCTTATCCAGAATGATCAGCTGAATAAAAATTCCTTGCTTAGCTAACAATACATAAATGATTTTATGAGCCCAAATCATATTTCTCTTTAGGCCTTTTTCCTCTACATTGTAGATTGCTAGCTATGGATAGTCTTGCCTCCAAGGGTTCCATCTTCTTAGCCCTTCTTTTGTTGTCCTTCTGCCTAACACTTTTAATTGCAGTGCACTTTTTCTCAAGTTATAAATATCAGAAACAAACATAGAACTGGCACTAACAGATGTCTTTCTCATGACTTTGTGAAAGGTTGGGATTTGAGCTGTACATGTCAGTGACTGCAGAAGACCTGCTCTTTCCCCATCTGGCACTGAGCAATGGGACAGCAGGCTGGTGCACAGCAAATGTGAGTCCTTGGCACCCCATTAAAAAAAGCTTCTCCAGAACAATTACAAAGTTTCCATGAACAAGTTTTTCTCCTTATTTATAAGAAAGTAATTTAATTAATTCTCTTTCCCTTTGTATGTTTAAAGAATATACAGTAACTCAATCAGAAGTATTTTACGGTGGTAAACCAACTCTGCGACTCATTGCACGGGCACAATTAAGACCAGGCCCAATTATTTCAAAACTTAAACAAATGCAAAACACATTTGGAGTTGGGAAGCCTGTACTATCAATGGTCTCTGCAAAAATTATAGCTAAATGTTTCTGATTATATTAGTTTAGCATTTTAGTGAAGTCATTCAATGGCCAAGTCTACACACAGTATTTCCTTTTAGGAAGCTAACAAATTCTGTTTCCAATTCAAATGAGAATGTTTCCAGCCTGTGCAGCACTGACTCCAACCACCTCCATGGAGACTGCGTGTGCTTTACCTTTGTGTGATTTATTGTATGACACCAAACAACAGCGGACATTCAGAGCCCAATACCACAAACCATTCATCAGGGTCACATCTCTACATTCACATAGAGATTCAGAGAGTAAAACTCTCCCTTCAAAAGGAAGTTTTTGTAGATGTGAGTTCAAGTCAACCCAAAAGTCAGATGGAACCTTGTAATCCAGTATTAAGAGATGTTCGGAGAGCAAGAAATTTGAGAAAAGTTACTCATAACCAGTATGCTTCACCTTTTCTCAAAATCTGGGACTTCAGTTAGTCTCCAGATTGTATCCTCTCAACCTAACAAGGGTTCAATTTTTCTTCTAATATGTATTATCCCTTTTAATCCAGCACTAACTCTATTTATTTTCTCTCTACTGAAAGACTACTAAAGTTCTTCTGTTTCACCAGACTTATTCCTGGTCTAAGCATCTCTCAACTTCCTTTCTCAGACAGAAACTTCTAATCTGTTTCTTCCAAAGAGGAAGAAAATATTATCTTAATCCAGATTTAGAGAACCTATGCTGATTAAGCCTTCATTGAAGTCCTACTGGAGATAAGATTGTTGCAGGCTCAATCATGTCAGACAGTCAAGAAAAAGAGCTAAAATTTTGATCCCTAAATCTAATAATATGGAACTAAATGTAGTTTGTTAAGGTGCCTTAAATAAGGTAGGCTTTCCAAGGAAAGTAAAGTTTTAACTTGCCCATTAAAGAAATCTGTGGAAAAAGTCAGTTAAATAAATGTCAGATGATCCTGTTACTTAGACTATTAAAATGCCTTTTGTTCATGGTTCTGCACTGTAGAGAAATTAATTTTGTAAGAAAAAACGAGTTTTGCATATCCTTGTTTTATTGGTATAAGAACTAAGAATGCAACTTCCACAAGCAACGAAGACTTATTTAGACTTAGGTGGTTTTTAGGGTTTTTTTAAATTTTATTTTTTAATTTCCATACTCTTTTGTTTTGACAGCAGAAGTCTTCCCATGTACTGTAATAAACAGGAAACAGAACTCAGGAAATTTGCAAATCAGTAAAGCCAATGCTAATATGTTCTTTCAATAAGAATTTTCTCATTGATTGAAAGAGAAGTATTTTGCTACAATATATTTGAAGTGAAAGCATTCCCATTAATCCCTAGTGATTTCTGAAAGTTACTCGATTTCCTTGCTGCTGCTCTGCCTGAATCCTGCCCTGTCTAATGTGGTGACAGAAGGCTGGAATCTCAGCTGCCTGTCACTGAGCATGGCCACAGTCTGTCTCTGAGGGCTTTCTAATGCCCTGTACTAGCCAGCAGAGTGTTAAAGATGAAGATGCCAGATCGACCTGTACTTCATACTAGAGCAGCTGTTGGGGAAAGTGAAAAAAAGGGGCTTAATTTATGTTTATAAATGCAACAAAGCCAAATGTGAGGAGATCAGAATGTTATGGAATTACATTTCCCTACAGAACATGACAATGAAAGGATAGTGGTCCTGGAAGAAAATCTTTATTTACTTGATGCATCCAGACAATGTGATCCTCTTTCCACGACCCAGCCAATTGGCTGACATACGTAGTGCTTAGAATAGCTCTCAGGGAACATTAGAGAACAGGGTCTTTCTTTTATGTTATTTATTATCTATGTTGGCTGATCTTCAATATTTTCATCATCTTCATAGTGATTGTGTTTCCTTCCAGTGTCTCTTACTATCCTTCGGGACTCTTAAACATTTATGTCTGCACTCAACAGGAGAAATTGAAGATTTTGTACGTGACTTCAAGCTAAATCCTAGTGTAATGTATTAGCGAAATCATGACATTCTGGCAGATCTGCCAATTTCATTTACAAGGAGAACTATGGAAAAATTTTACTTGCTGCAGTCAAGAGGCAGATGTGCATAGTAACATAATAAAGTGTAAGGCAAGTATTTAACAAATCATGTAATTGTTTGCACTTCTGGCTTCTCTAGATTGCTGTTGGCATATCAGCATTTGGACCCATGAATTAAAGGGGAGACTGGTAGTCTTATCTCAAAGATACCACACTTATTTTACCTCTAGCAATCTAAAATTTCAAAAGAGAAATGATAAGTATAAACCAGAATTATCAGAGAAACCTGATTTTTAGTATGTAGGTACTCAACACTTTTCCAAGACTATCAGACTGTTTTGAGGGCAAGGATTTGGGTTATCCATTAGTCATGTTTCTAAAAATATTTGGCATCACCTATTACCTTACCCATGAGCAGCTCTGAGGAGGCAAATCAGCCTTGGCTTTAAGAGTAGGTGGTTAATTTGGAGTTCTTAGCAGCCTATTAAGAAGTATAACATGAGATTTGTCACCAGTGAAATATGATTATTACCCAACTACAATATATTTTTCTACATGAGTATTCATTTATGAAACACATTTTACTCATCACAATTGCACTCCAGCTTGTAATTTCTTGTGTTACATGACAGAATTTAGTGTTCCATTAAAATACTAAGTCATTGTATTTCAATCAAACTTTTTACAACCAACCCAATAGTGTCACTATATTCCTCTAGATCATCTAATGACACTATCTATAGAAAAGAGTTTGAAAATACAGTTTATTTTTAGCTGATAACAAATGTCTAAAATCTCCACAGTAACTATCAAATAAGATCAAAGGATTTAATTTTATTGCTAATTAATCTCAAACAACTAAAAAAAAAGTATTTGTGCATTGGCTACCCTCTATGGACTAGGGAGAGTTCTACTGACAGATTGCACTGATTTTGGAGAAGCCTAGGAAAGTTTGAGGACTGTGGGATCACAACCCCTTGCCTTATTTTTTCTGCCATTGTGAGTCATAAATGCCTTCAATCATTTTAGCTCTGATGAAATGTGTTCAGTGGGAATCATCCTATTAATTTTAGTGGGATCACAATACAACTTGGAAGTTAGAGAAAAAAGTTCCATTTTTCCTCTGACAAATCATATTACAAGTAAAAAAATGATTAAAATTCTAGTGCTGTATGAAACAGGAAATGCAGATTGAGCATAATTCGATTTTTTTTCTATTTTTTTGCAAACGTTCTGTCACAGAAAAGGTACAATTTTTCCCTGTAATCTATCAGCAACTTAGTAAGGATGTTGTGCTCCACACTTCTCTGGAGCCTAAATAACATTTTAAAAGGAGTTTTAAGTGTTTCTGGAGTACAAGTGTCATGAGAAGTTAAATCTGTGTAAAAACACCTTAGTGCTTACACAATGTATTTAATGGAGTAAAAAAATAATACTATGCACTAAAAAAATAATGTGTGCAGATGTGATTGTTGTAAAGAGGAAAAAATAATATATCAAAATTTTTAAAATCTAAATTTTTAAATTTTTTTAAATCTAAATATGTGGCTGTATATGAATGAAAGGAAATGGTTTCAAGTAGGCTATATTTTCAAGTAATCAATTTGCATCTCTCACAGAAAGTGTTCTCAGTGTCCTCTAAAGTAGAATTGACCTTTAACACCTTTGCATTACAGAGTTTGTTTAAAGGTACTCTTGAAGAAGCAGAATGACCACTCAATGCACATTTTTATTACCTTTCTTTACCAGAAATTCTCTAAAATTTATTTTTTCAGATTTTGTACTACTTTCTTCTCTACCACTTCATCTCCACTGTCAGAAGGCTGCATTACTTGAATACCTTCCAAAAACTTAAAGTTCATAGTTTTGACTGCCTTGGAAAGACAGTGCTTTGAAGACTTTATATTGGTTTTATTTTTTTCATTATTTTAATTTAAATTTCAGCCTCTGATTCATAGTCATAGATTTAGAAGGATTAATATGCAATTTCTTCTTTCTATTACCTGTCAACAAAACTTAGTTAATTTGTTGTGAGGTGAGTGTCCTCCACTATCAGCTCTTGAGAATATTTCTGGGAATTACGTTGGTGGTTTTTCAGTCTTAATTATTCTACTAACATAGCCCATCTTTGTCATTAAGTACTGTGTAAATATTTACTTATAATTTTATGTCATGTACAGAAAATAATTTAAAAATGTTTGTCTCAAAATAGTATTTAGAGAAGAAAAATATCACAAAGAAGCTGCTATATCTCTTGTCTATTCCATCTTTACACTGAGTTCACATTGTAGAAGCACGGTTCTAGTTTTCCATAGACTTGTCTTGCTACAGATACAACACAAATTAGAACAATAAACTGTTTGTGTTTTATGATAAGATAAAGACCTTTTCCTGAGGTTTTGTTTTGGGGTAAAAATATTTTGCAGTACTGATAACTCAGGGTGAGCCATTTAGTTATTTTCCTTCATCTGAACCCAGCTGCAGCAAACTATTCAGACCTACTCAAGAACCTAGTTAACTCTCAGCTTCCTTGAAATAAGAAACTTGTGCTCGCACTTGTATCAGTTTCACCAGCCACATGTAGGAAACTGGGAGTTTTCCTGCTTTTAGCCTATGAAGCACCTTTTTACAAGCCAGTCAACATTTCCCGTGGAGAATAGGGAGAAAGTTGGTAAGATTATTTTCAGGCCTGTTAATCCTGTGTGCATATTGTGATCCATACCAGTGCTGTGCTCAGTGCAGAAGATCAAGAGCACAATGTTAATGTACTATTTTCCTTGTGCATGAAATACATTTCTTCTCCTCTACTGTCCATTAACCTAGACTGTAAAGAGCAAAAATTTTTCTGTGTAGAGGAAATGCTTCCCTGGGCAGGCACGCTTTCTAAAATGATTTGGGTACTGTTATTGAATACCAATGCACAAAGTCCGGAAAATCTAACCTTGTGATGGTTAGAAGTAATTTCCATAAAGAAATACTGCTGTAGACACTTAACTTTCAAAAAAAAAACAAAAACAATACCCCAGACAAAATTTTGTGGTTTTTTTTAAAACTGAAGAAATGAAATGTATATGGTCCAAATTTTTCTTTTTTTTGTTATTCAGATGTAATATTGTATGAGCTTAAACATGTTTTTGTAGTATGATATACTAGAAAAAACGTCTAACTTGTTTTTTTCTGTGTAGATTGAAAAGCTGTTCAAACAGAATTTGCTCTAATTTCTCTCCAATTAAAATAGAATGCAAAGAACTGAAAGTTCTTAAACAATGTAAACAACAAGAGTAAAGGTACTATTAAAAATATCTGGCTGTAATTTCAGCTTTTAAAACTCTGTTTTTAATTTTTCCCTTCATGCCACTGGCAAAAATGAAAGTTTCTCTGTGTAGGGACAAATAAACAAGAATGTCAAGAAAATTTGAAAATATATCTCTTCACATATTTTGACTCATATTTTTAGCCTAATTTCCTACTTCAAGACAACTGCTGCCTAATAATTCATCATCTCAGTCCTTGTTTTACTTGTTTCATGTAATTACTTTCTTACTTTAAAACCTAACAAGGAACAAGGCTTTTTAATGTTGCATAACAGTAAAAATATCCTCATGATGCTCTCCAGGCCTCCCTTGGAGAAAGAGACAAGCCCACTCTGGCCCTGCTGAAAGCACCTCGGACACCAAAATCTGTGTCTCATCTTTAGGAAGCCAGTGACACACAATGAAGTCCATAATGATTATTTGTCATCTTTTTCAGTTCCCAACACCATACTTACTATTACAATGAAGTCCATAATGATTATTTGTCATCTTTTTCAGTTCCCAACACCATACTTACTATTGTCTGAAAAAGGTGATCAAAAATTTCACATTATAAACCTTCAGTTTCTCAGCTGAGCTAGGTTAGAAAGAGATTTTGTGGATGGAATAATAGAAGGTGAGTACTCATGTTTATGCAGTGACTTATCATAAATAAACTTGTTCTTTCCATTCTTAAGTTTATACAAAGGGTTGTCCTGGTGTTTAGAACTTACTGTAGAGTGGAAAGGTTCTTCCTGAATTTTAAGCTGTCACACTCCTTAATTCTTCTTTTAAAAAAACCAAAATTCCCTAGTCCTAAATGATTACACGTTTGTTAGAAGTACTATTAACTCTCTGCAATCTCAAACATACAAAAATAAAAGTTGTTCAGGTCAGTATTGAGGAAGAAGGAAAACTAAGATTTCTCGAAGGACAAAAGAATCAATTAAAAGCAGTTTTAGACTAATTTTTTATAGAGACCTGAAAAATGTGACAAATTATGAGATAGCAATAGATTCTTTTACTTTGATAGCCTCAAGATTCCTCACTGTAAATTCTGTAACTAAAGGAATAAGAAGCTTCAAAAATTTTTAAATTTATTTTGCATTTAGAAATTTAGACCAAGAGACATGCAAAAATAGCATAGTTTATCTGTTTAGCAACAACAACACAGTTATGAAGAAATTTTTATGGTGGAACTTTTCTAGTTTTTCCTTCTAGAGTGATAAGGTTAGTGATGATTTAAAGTTTGTGTAACAGAAAAGAATAAATTCCCCTATCATGGGTTGAAAATACTGCTTCCAGTATTTTATGAGAAGTTAAATCTGTGCAAAAACTCATTAGTGTATATATAATGTATTTAATGGAGCAAAAAAATAATACCATGCACTAAAAAAAGAATAATGTGCACAGATGTGATTGTTGTAAAGGGCAAAAATTAATATTTCAGGTTCAGATAACTTTAAAATATTTTAAATATAAATGTAACCTCTGTGCCTGTGTTCTTTTGGGATAAGATATCAATATTTATTGCTGGAGCAATTTGTTAAATATAATAGGCAAACATTTTCTCTTTATGTTTTGTGGAGATCTGATTGGTACCAGAGAGACCCAGGTTCAGCAAAAGAGGGAATTCAGATCTTAACTGTTAAATATTTAAAGGCTATATCTTTTCAGTCACTTGCTGTGTGCCAACATAGCAAAAGGAGAGATAAAGCAGTTTGTGGAAAAAGTCTTTTCAGTCCTTTTATATTACTTTTAAGTTGTGTGTATTGTGTACCACGAAGGAAATCTTCAGAATTTAAGTATATGTGAATATGGTTGATACCATATTCCATACCACTTTTCATTTAAAGTTTTTAAAATGTTACTCTGGTTACTGGCATTTTGAGCAATAATATGCTGTTATTTTTAAGTCTTTTTCTATAAGAATCAGTGAAAAGGAAGAAGTTTTCAAGTTCAGTAAGACAAGAGAAATAAAAGTAAAAAAATAAAGTGACATTTCTGGTATTATTTACTCTCTCTTTTGGATGCACATGGTATAGCTGAGCATTTCACTATTATGCTGACAATGTTCAAAGAAAGTGTAGACATTTTTCTATAGATGAGTTTAAATAGATAATATTCCAATTTAGCCAATCTGTAGTAAGAAAATGGGAAATAAATTCTTAAAAACCTCCAAAGGAGTTAGTTTCACATCATCCAGACTGATGAGCTCACCAGTCAGTTCAGTAGTGTATGCCACTTGAGTGGCAAGTGATTGTAAATAAAAGTATTCAGTGTTTGAAGAGATTTTAACTGATGATTGCTGGGATTAATATCAAGGTTTCTTTAAATGGTCATTCCACTGTGATCCCTGTTTTTTACCATCTTCCAGTTTATCTGGTCTTGAAAAAATTTCCTTGCAGCTGAGCTTCAAACTTTTCATTTAGCTCCACAAGACACTCAGGATGTGGGTCAAACTACTAATGCCATGTTACATTCCTCTTTCCGTGTTCTGGACTGTAATCCCACTCACTGGCCACATGCACCAATTTTGTAAATTCAGTATTATGCTTAAAGCCCAGTGAGATTACTCAAGTTATTCAAACATAAATCTTTCTAAGACTGAGGTCTAAGGCTGTGTAGTCTCAGGGCAGGAAAAGTTTTTAGCTTTTCTTCTAAAAGACCAAGCTCACTGTCAGACATAACAAATAAATAATACAGTGGAAACATCATTATCTGAATCACCAGCCTATTTTTACAAAAGTATCATATTGCCTTGTGGTTGAAACATTATTCCAGTCTGGACCAATCTTGAGCTTGCATTTCAACATTACATATCATAGCATATCCAAATACTATGTAATTCATCCAGGAATCAGGAATCCACGAATTCCTATTTACCATTAAAACCAGCATAGTTTTTTTTTCTCAAATGAAGAATTAAAATTTTATCATCTCCTTCCCATGAATATAGTGAATATAGCATTAAAACAGAAAGGCTCTACTTAATGTCAAATCCTGCCTTTCATTTTTGTAAGGTCTGTGATATGCTCTGGCCTAATTTTACACTGATAACTCCTACTCCAGGGTATTCAGTTGCTCATACTACCCAAAATTAATTACCATGCATGTTCTTATGCTTACGTGTGCAGGTTACCTCTACAGTAATACTTGAGGTCAGCCCAGCTGTGGACTCTCTGTCCAGGTAAGTGGCAGCTGCAAAGCCCTGTGGATTTCAGAGTCTCTTTTTAGTGTTTCTCTTCCTGGACTGTAAGAAATTCTGTCAGGGGATTGAAAGAGCATCATATGTTGCTGAAGAAGACTGTTCTTCTCCTGTGAGACATGATCTGCTACATCATTCTCACCAACAGGTTTTTGTCCAACTTATTCTGAGAAAACTCAAATAGTGGAGACTGCTCCAACCCTGTGGAGTATGCTTCACAGTCTTCACAACTAAAGAGTCTTCTTTCATGTCTAACCAAACTTTTTCCTTTGTTTTTAAATGTTAGCAATTATATACTATTTCCACACTATATTTTGTTCCCTTTTCCAGGCATGCCAAACCTTTGACATTTTTTACCCAAGAACAAGGCTGCAGCAGCTCACAATAAAGCAGTTAAACACTAGGTGATTCAACTCTCTGGAATCTTAAAACTGCATATCAAAAATGTTTTGTCTCTCATCCTTTGATACACTTTGTTGGACAGCACTGAAACTGTGGCTATGAGGGTTCAACATGCTCAATTTCCTCATCACAATAACCACTGCTATCCCTTCTTTGTACTTAATTTCTGAACCACTTTTTCCCTAATCAAAATACTACCTCAAATTGTTCCAATACAGAATTATTCTTAATTATCTTTTTTGTCCTACTCTGTCTACAGGTACCAGCTGGACATTCCTCTCAAGTACCCTGTTTGTGTTCCTGCTCCCCAGCTACTTTACAATGAACTCCTTGTTACCAGTCATTTAGTCAAGAAGAAAAGGAACATGAAAAGAAAATGGATTTTGTGTTGTGACTCCAGAGCCACAAACCCAAGTCTTCAGTGATGTGATGTAAAAACCAGAACTAAACAAAACCCTTCAACATTACTAATTTTGTCAACCCATTCCTCTTTCTGGGCAGTGTTATCCAGAGAACCCCATGTGTTGTTTCTTTTCCTGTCCTAAGAGCAATTCTGCAGGTACTCCCACAGATCACCTTTCTCTCCTCTTCAGAACTGAGCTGGCAGCCCAGCATCTCTTTGTCACACAGCATCCAGTTTTTCAGCTGAAATTCGCCATCCCTGTCCAGTTGAAGTAGAGACCTGAGTTGTCATGAAAGAAAACACTGGTTCAACATTTAGGTATTGCTCAGGTACATACTGTGAATCACTCTCTTTCATGACTGGTCTACTCCAGCTTATATTTCTGTCCTGGTAACATTTCTGGTGCAAGTATTCCTGTCAGTCTTTACCCCCTTTCATCCATCACATACTTCTTTCTCTTCGCTTTCCATGACTTTTATTCTAGACAGGGACTACTGTTTAATTACTCCTCCTGGGACCTGGTTGCTGTTCATTTTTACCTTGTTTCCTCTTGGTTCAGACAATGAAACTGGTGGCCAGGCCTAAATGGTAGCACAGAATGTGTTGTATTGACCACTTGGATGGAAGCGACTGCTCGGCAAGCAGAATGCTGGTGAACTGGGTCCAGCAGCTCCTTCTGCTCTCAGGTATGTCCCACTTCCTTCTTGTAGAAGTTACCTTCCATTCCTTGTGAACTGGTGGAATTCATGGATTCTGTCTCTAAATATGCTTGTTAGTGGAAATATTATTATTGTCAAAACATTAAAACAAATACAAAATTCAGCTCTATGAAACATGCAACAAGAGAAGGGGACAGTACAAAACATACTGAAGTCTTCAGGACAGTGACTTGTTTAGTCAATAGATGGAGGCAGCATTACCTAAGACAGCTCTGCTATTAGCAGTTTGAAAGTCTCTGCACCCTTTGAACCAATTTGGAAGGAAAACTTATGTCAACCCTCATTCCATTATAGTGTTTGCTGTGAATATGCAATCAACAACAAAAAAAATCTAGTTTAAGGATCTAGTGAAACTCAGCAAGCAGAAAGCCTCTTAGCAACAAAACCCCATAACTAATGTGAAGCAGCTGTGGTAATTTCAGAAAATGGCTCAAACTGTTGAAAAGCCATTAGGAAGCTGATATATAGAGAATAAAAGGAGCCACTCAACTTTAAAAAGATTTCCCAATATGGAGTGTTATGTTATTTTATAACCAAATCTTAGTCATCCGAAGTTTACACGTCACAAAATTCTATTTATGACCATGTGGCTGGACTTTCTACAAGTAGCTGGAATTCCATCATATATCTGCAATTCCCCCTGAAAAAAGAAATGGCCAATGGCTAAACACATATTCTTCAGTGGTAATGTGCAATTGCTATATTTTAGTGAGACTGATGCCACTTACGGCTTGATTTATTATATGTGCTTGGAATGGGATCCTAAATAATTGGAATCAATTTCTTTAATCCTATAATTTTCAGTCTCTACTGGAAATAATGAAAGCCACTTGGTTTTGGTAAGACTTAGCGTATGGCTGATTGTCAGACATTAGCTAACAAGCTTTTTAGCTTTTTTGACTGCTTCTTTAATTGGAAATATCCAGTAGCTTGGCAAATGACATATTTTAAAAACTGTAACTGGAGCAAAAAATTAGAGGTGTCAGGAATAACAGATTTTATTGGTTTACTCTTCAGGCTGCTACTGATTGATGAAATAATAATGATATTTTATTACTTATATTTATTATTATACTGTGGTCTCAAAGTAGTCTAAAACTTCGGGCAGGGAAAAACTATTCTCAGTCAGTATGCCAGCTGGCTCCTACTAGATTCAAGTAGGCTTAAATACTATTTTGAATGAAGGCCAAAGGTTATAAAGGTAAAGAATATTTATTAGGCAATCTTCATTAGACAGAAAAAAACTATACAAGCTGAGTTGGATGGGCTTTCAGATATTTGAGAGTCCCAGGTAAATGTGGAAGAATCTACATCTGCAAGGTGTGTGCAAGGTGAGAAACTGCTGTGTGCAACCTGGGCACATCAGGCTTATGGATTTTGAGTCAACCCTCGTCAGCAGGTCTGGCTGCTCAACAGGAGAGCAGTATTCACTCCCACTCAGTTCCCATTTGCTTACATTTAAAATACCTGTGCTTGGAGATCTGATCACGGTTATACCCACTCAAAGGATTGTGGGCAACCTCTCTTTGTCAAGCTATATCTTCGTCCTGGCAGAGGGATGATTTTTGGAAAAGCTTCCTTAACAGACCCAGAGGTAAGATATATGCTAGATATGCTATGGTATTAATGATAGCTATTAGGAAATCACATACTTAATCAACTTTATTAAGGGAAATCACTGGGAAAACAGCAACAAAATTTAATATGATCAGATGATAAAAGGCATAAACAGAGTTTCCAGCATTACTTATAAAAAAATGTAAAAGTACACAAGTTTTAAAAATATGTGAATTCTTGAAAACTCAATAAGTTTTTTTTTAGTATTCTCCTGTAAACAACAGGGAAAAATCTACTTTATTAGCATTATATTCATGTCTGCCTTTTTAGATTTTCTGTTTTATAGCCATTGATGTTAAATTGAGGATGGACTGTTGCAGAACAAGTGATAAAACACAGAAGACACCATACAAAGACTTCAAAATCTCATGGTTTAAGCCAATTCTAATTGGACTGACTCTTACCATCTCTTATCTGTTATATGATAAAAAGTTTAGTAAAGTTAAAAAGAAAAAAAAATCAAGATTACCAGAAAAATAAACTAAATCTAGCAAAAGTTATGAGATTATACAGAAACTGTATACTTAGTGGCTTTGACTCAAAGTTGGAAGGAAATTGATAACACTGGCAAAGCTTCACTTTTGGCTCTAAGCCAGTTTAGAAACCGAAAGAAGTCAAGTAAACTGAAAAGAAAATATTTTTCCAAGAATGTCCATAAAACTTGAGCTATCAGGATTCATATACCTGATATAAGATACACCTTCAACTCTATTTTTTTTATTAAGTTAATCACTTTTTAAAAAATGTAATAGAATAATTTATAACTGCATATTGTAAAATATGCAGTGAATAATTATTGTGCCTAAATCACTCTTATAAAAACTAATTTATTACACAGTGGACAAATTTTGGATGAAATTTTCTGCAAATATAAATTGCATAATTACATAAATGAAATACAGGGAGCATCACCTGTGGTAATGTGATAACCTCAGGGAAGAGGTGTAATTAGTGTTCAGCTACTCTTTGTTTAAAAGTTAATTCCAATCTCCAAACTTACTGGCAAGAAATACTTGATGATTGTTCTTAAACTCAATCAAAACTCAGTGTAGCTATTTGAGGTAGCTGATAAGTCTTTATTCAAAGTAAAATCAGTTGATTTATTTAAAGTGACCTGCTATATCTGGCAGTGATTAATGAAAAATATAATTTTTTGTTTACATTTTTAACAATGTGCAAAACCTACTGCTCACTATCAAATGACAGTGCAGTCATCTTTACAACAAAACCAGAAAATCTGTAATACCATTTAGAAGCCTCCTGAAATATTTATTCTCTCTTACCACTGTCTTTCCTAGGCTGTATTTCTTGCCAGCTAATTTCCATTTCTCTAATTTAGCTACTGCTTTCTTTAAAATAGTTCAATCTCATTTTTCCGTATGTTTCTTTACAATCTTCTTTCAATCTACCATCCTTTGCTCTTTCTCCTTCAGTACCATACAGATGGATTTCCCAGGCTAAGAAAGCAGACTATCTTGGACTTTCCTTGTGTCTTGTGTTTGTGCCAGTTTTATTTTATACTGAGTTTAGTAATCTATCTTTTATCTTACCAATATGAATAATTACCATCACGCTACAAAAACTACTGCATGTGTTAAGGCCAAGTGTGTTAAGTATTCACATTTTTTTGAAAAGTCAGGCTCTTTGGAACATATTCAGCAAAACACTTAGAGTTCTCAAGAAGACAATCTGCAAGTGCCTTGAAGCCCACTTCTGTGATATACAATACCAAATCTCAGCAAGCAGTACTTAAACTGATATCCTTTCACAGACAGGAAACCATCACAGGATGAAACTGTCATACTTGGCTGCTAATTAGCTAACTTTTGGAGTAGTGTAATTTGAGAGTAATAATAGAATAAGAGGTCTCTTTCAGTACTCCTGAGTGATGTATTGACTTGAAATTGTGCCACTGGCCTAACCACATGCTTTGGAAATGTATTCAGAAAAGTCTTGTTGAGAACCAATAGTGTGTACAACATACTAATGAATTATTTATTAATAGCAAAGCTACAAGATGCTCAACTGAGAAATCAGAGTCCACATTCATCCATGAATTCAAACTTCATAGGAGTTTTACCTGATAATGCCCCTACTATTTACTAGTGACTTTATTCTCTATGATATCATCCTTCTCTATGTAGTATTTCACATAACAGATATTCTGTCTTTAGAGGTCTGATTTAAGAGTCCAGCCTCCCTTATACTCAGTGGGCAAAGTTATTGTCTTTCCAAATTTAACTGTAGATCAATAAATTAGGGTTCTGCTTTGAATGACTCTCTGTTAAAATACTGTGCCCATCTATAAATTAAATGGAGACTTATTAGCCATTTTTAGTTACTCATATGAATATCAACCAACCTTAGTCTTTACTCTGGTCTTGTTATCTCTTATATACGTTATATAAAATTTTCAGAAGATTTAAATGATATTTACTTTCCATTAATGGACCTGCAAGACATGTTACAAGCATCTAGAGACAGGGAGGTTGGGTTTTTGTTCCTAATACCACCAAGGGAATACCTGCACGAAGGACGGACTGAACCTCCTTAATGTCATTTTAACATTTAAACTGATTTCTCCATTTTGACTGCTCAGAGTGAGACCTTCAAGATGGCTTTTCTTTGGCTACAATTACAAAATACATCATGGCAAAGAGTACTTTAAAGAATTTATCCAGCTGACTTTTAACTTTGCTTTAATATGCTACTGATATGTCTTAATTTGTGAATGAAGAAAATTATGAATCTATAAATCAAATGGGAGAGTGGATAAGCAGTCCAAACTGACAATTTGATTATTATGAATTAGTACATGTCTAGTTTAGTACTTCATTAGTTCATGTCAGCAATGATAAAAAACATTAATGATGATACTGGAACACTGAACTTTTAAAGTTCTAACTCAAGTATTGTGCATGCTACAAAATAGCCTTGTTGACCTTCAAATCCTAGCTGTAGTGGATGTTTATTTGGGAGGGACGTCTATAGAAGTCAAGTAATGCTTTCAGAAACCTTCATGATATTATCATTCTTAGTTTTTAATGAAAAAAATAGTCAGTTTTGTTAAGCTAGTACCAGGTAAATGTATTATAATCCTGTCTCTGGATCTTTAAAAGAGAATGAACTGCCTCAGGGGCTGCTGTGGGAATTACCCAAAGGACTTAGAGAAAGAGTTCAGCATGTGAAAGTCTTGGTCCCAAGTTCATAGCTCTTAGGAAGAGAAAATTCCTATCAGCAGATCCTGATGGAATCACATTTAGGGAGAAACATAAGGAGCAATCAATCAAATAATTACATTTTAGATTATGAAGTCGTCTATGTGTCAAGACTAATACTCTAAAATGGATCTGTTGGCGCAGTGGCAACAATTACAGAATAGCGTGTAGGAGGTAAGAAGCTTCTTTATTGCTTTCACATAATAAAATACATAGGGTGACAGTCTGAGAATTCAAGATCATTTGTAAAGAAATTCAACTCTATGCTACTAGTCCAGTAGGATGATAAGAGTGTAGAAGACAATGGCAAACTTTGTAAATGAGAGAAATAAATGTGAGGTGACTATGGCAGGAGTTGGATTTCCATGTTGACACTGTCAGTATCCATCTTTTCACCATGACTCTGCTGGGTCTGAATGTGGGAGAGACATTCAAATGTAGTCATCGGCCAAAGAGACAGCTCAAGGATTAAATGAGATGAAAAAGAAATGGGCTTCATAAAAATTGCATAGGAAAGAAGCCACATATTTTTGGAGGCGAGAGCTCCCCATACCATGGAATTGCTATAATTTCTTGATTTCTGTCCTCTAGAGCCCTTGTGAGGACACCTTGTCAATCTCTGCACGGTCACACCACTGACACTGGTGGCCACTAATAAGAATAACCAAAGTGAGACTTCATTTCCTAAGGGGGATATAACAATGATGATTTGTCCTCTTCCCCCCAGGACTCAGTTCCTATAATTGGTGCTACACAGAGTGACTACTTGCATCTGTGTAGGGTTCTGCTTGAGCCACAAGTTCTCTGTAGGGTCACAGTGACATTGCCTGTATGGCTGTCTGGCAAAGGCTGAAGTAGTACTCTACAAAATGTATGAGTGTGTACACATTTGCTTGTGCCTTTAAATTTGTCTAACATGGAAGCTGAAATCAACACATTTGCAGGTTTATGTTCAAGTTCTTGAGTCACTGCTCTTCAGCAAATGTTAAAATGCTGTGAATAAAGTGAATGTGAACAGCGGTATAAATGAAGTATAAAAAATATAATCTTGTTGGCATCAAAGAACTAATTCCCTGATTTCAACGATCCATAATTCTGGTCTGATTATAAGGTTATAATCCCATGTTTGTGGAGAGGACTTGAACTCAAAATATGAAGCGCTAAACCTTAGAGTTTACTGCTTACTTTTCTGCTTGCAGGTTTATTTTATGAGTGAGTTATTTTAATTTTTTGCAAAATCCTTTTTCTTATGTGCTACTGTACTAACTAAAGTAAATACATCTTCTATATGGAGTCACTTCAGAGTGTTTTTTTGTTGTTGATGATGTGGTTTATTTTTTTAATCAGTGTGGTATTGCATTATTTGATATAACAAAAATGAACCAAAGATTTTTCTTCCAGAAACCCACTTCAGTATGCTTAGAGATATATAAAGGGTTAGCCTTAGGCTTTTATGATGTAGAAGTAAAAATTAATAGCTAAGTGGTATGTTATACTTTGTCTAAAAAGCTCATTTAATTTTATGGCATAGGGTTTGCATCTGTTTTCTTTTTTCCAATGATATTTTACAAAGTTTTGTGCCACAACTTTCAAAGTCACTTATATAACACAAAAAGCACTTTAAAAACACGTAAAAAACTATTGTGGCAAAAGAATAAAGAATTTTCTCATGTTCTCTAGTAAGTATCCTGTTAAGTATCCTGTATGTTGTTGAGAGTTCCTTCATCATAGAGGGTGGTCCACTGGTAATGTACAAAAAAAGGATAGTGTACAAAAATTAAATTATTATTTGACCCCACATCATTATATGCCACATAACTAATTAAAGCACACTTTAACAATGTACTCTTAATGTGCCGGCTGTTACTTGCATGACTCACTCATCTTTCACAAAGAATAAGTGATTTGTATTAGATGAGAGTTGCTAAGGATGTTTTTGGGTCTAGCAATTGCTGTCATTGCTATGTTAAATCACAGGCCCTAGCCTGGGATAGAAAGAGACAGGCTTATCTTGAGCCAGGAAAACAGCACCACAGGACTGATAGCTCTGACTTAGGGCCTTGTTTAAAAAGTTATGACTCAGTGCAAGCAGCCAAGGATCCTTAGCCTTCCTCAGTTCACTCCAAAGCAGCCATTAAGGGCCCTAATGTTCAGGTTGCGTGCCTCACTCTGATTATTTTTGGGAAGTTGATCACAGCAAGCCCTTTTTTTCCTAATAAGCATTCATCTTCATTTACTGGATGAAGGGAGCTCTTAGTGAAAGCTTTATACATGGCGCGGGATAATGGTAATTTCTGCCAAGCTCTGTATGTGTGCATGGACTGTGAGCTTCTCTTTTCTTTCTTTGAGCTGTAAAGGGAAAAGCACATATCCTAGTAGCTCTCCCAGATACAAGTACGAGCAAATTATAGACATGGATAATAATTTGTGAGGGGATGAAGCTCTTTGGTCTAAATCAGCAAATAGTGATGCTAAAACTATAACATACAAGAGCATAGATTATATGAAAGAATCTTATGCAAAAATACCAAATTTTTAGAAACCAGAGAAGATTAATTCCGTTTTTTTATAGGAACCCTTTTCCATACTGCTTCATTCTTACAGTCAGACTTGTTCAGCAGCATGCATAAGGATAATGCAGGGACATGTTGCAAAAATGACTTTAGATAATTTGTTTATGCTTAAGAACATAATTATTTAAAATTCTAGGGGAGCTAGTGATCCTTGGTGATTGTGACAATGACATTTATTTTCCTCATGGAGTCTTGATTCCCAACTCAATAGTATTGTGAGATATCTGAATTCAATAGCTTTTTAGTCTGGGACTGAATGTTGGCTACTTGAGCATTACAAGACAGTATAATTTTGAGAGAAGAAAAATCATAGATAACGGGATAAAAATCAAATTTTCAAGGGGGAATGAAAGTTATTCTGAAGTTATTCAATCTCTTCAGCCCCAAAGTGATATTTCAACAGACAAGATGGCAAACATAGCAGAGATAGAAGATAAACAGAGTACACCATTTTGCACATAGAATACAAGCTGATACCTACTTATTTACATGTGAGGATATATAGCTATTCTAAAGCAAAAGCAAATGGATTGTCCGGGTGATTATAGCTTTAAGCATGCAGAAGTTTATGAATTCAGCACTACAATTGCTTAACTTTGCCCCTTGAATGTATGAGTCACTAAAGAGTTCTTACACTTTTAAACAATTGGATATGATATGTCCAAGAAGATGGTACTGTCTAAAGGGCAAAAATCTGAGACATAAGGCATACGTAACCCTTATTATGAAAATATTAAAAAAAAAAAAATACATGAAAAATGAAAATACGCAATGCTACTGAAGTGCTGCTGAAGCTATAATTGAAATTAATTAATGTTTCCAGCATGTAATTTGCTAATACAAAATATTTTCTGTTTAATAGAAAAGTAAGCTCTCTGAGTACTTTCTAATGTGCATTAAAAAATATATTAACATGTGAAAGGGTGGTAATAAAATATAATCTCCCCCTCTCTCATCACCCACCTGCAAGCAAACACACCCAGTCTAAAAACTTGTTTGAGGTATCCAAATTGGTAAGAACATGAAAAAACGTTTTTCAATATAAGAAGAGTAGCTAATATTTTTAAAGGGAAAAATCTTTCTTTCATTCTACAGAAATTTGTTTTGCTCACATTTTTCCCCAACCCAAAACAAATCCATGTCTTTATTTTTCTGTCTTCCATTTTCTTCTCCCTCTTTCGCATTTTCCCCAAAATGATGGGCTCACAAGAGGAAATATGAAAGGTTCTAATTAAAGGGGAAATTACCACTGTTAAAAATGATTTTTCACTTCCATGTCTGTTGCATAGTTTATACATTCTCTTACAAAAATAGAAGAAGGAGATAAGAAACTTCCACAAGACATCTAATTATTTGAAGGCTATAACTTCCTCTAAACAACCAGTGAACCAAAGACCCATGTGAATCTGGACTATCTGAAATACATAAATTCCTAGCCCCATGGTTAATCTAGTCCTCCTTTTGCCCAACTTTAAAGTCTTTGTATTTTGCTCTTCCTTTTGATTTCTAGCATGGGTCTTTAGCTTTCACTTTTCCCAGGAAGTGTCCATACTGATGTAATTAAATGGATTAAGGGGGCTTTTCTGCATAACTTTCCAGAGGCTTGCAAGGTGGTCTCAGACCAGCATGTGTTATTTTCCTTTCAAATTCTGGAAAACAAATTCTGGAAGATGCACTATCTTTGAACTGGTAGGCAGAGAAGGAGATCAGCTCTGAGCCTCACAAAGTAACAGAAAATTCTGAAATGCATATATTACTTGCATTAAACCCTCAGTAGCAGCTCTTGTACTCTACAGATTTGCTCCAACAGTGCTGTGTTACTTGCTAAGTTACCCAAATGCAAACTCTTAAATGGGGACAATAACTCCAATCTAGGTGGTATGTTTTAAATTCAACTCTTTCTCTGCTCAGCACTATAATCTAAAGTTGTCCTCTGAGGCAGAGGACAGAACTGATTATCTTGTAGTTTTCACAAACTTAGCTTCTGCCAGCATATTTTCCTTGCTATAAAATTTGTGAGATGGTCAGCAGGTGTGCAATTTGAAGACATGTTTCCTGCTATGTGATGACTATCCTTGTATTGTTATTGTCTATCACATAAAATCCATGTTGGCTTACTGCAAAACCAGAGAAAAAACCTCCACCCAATCCTGGTGCTAAGAGGTTTGGGCCTGTACCTTGTGCTGTGGTGTGCCCAACTGCTGTTGGTATTTTATCTTATAGCTAGCAAGCTAGGTTCTGCTCTACTGTATTTCTGTTTATGAAAATGCAGGTGATGACAGAGGTTATGTTAATAGGAAATAGGAAATAGCTATAAGCAAGAAATTCCAAAATAAATTTGTAGCATTTTTACTTGCCTATCTATACATGTGTTTTGTCTCATTCAGTTTTTTTTCCACTACATTTTCAGACAGCGAGAAGATCAAAAGACCAAACTAATATGAACTTGTTGAAAACAATCATACAATTTCTGGCCACAAGTCAGAATGTCAACTTCAGCAAAAACTGATGGGGATGGAAAGAGACAGAAGAAAGAAAATAGTACTAGAAGACGTTTTTATTAATTTTAGAAAGACTCCTCTAGGAGGAGACCACGATGGAAAACAGGAAAAACTGTACAGCAATAACATTCAGGGACCAATTACATGTATAGAAGTTATGTGTACTGTATGCTAAACAGTGACAGAAATTAAACAAAAGCTTCAGGTCAGTGTTTAGTATGAAATGAGAAGGCAATCATGGTCACTTTTCAACACGTTCTTAAACTGGATACTTAGTAGGTTAGATGAATTGGAAGACATGACTTTGGATGATTGAGAGCTGAACTCCTTAGCCCGCTGATAACAACGTGCAAGTGTCAGACATGCTTGACCCACGCTTGGTACTCTTTATTACATTGGACATCGGTCAATTCAGACTCATAGATGCCAAGATGACAAAGCAGATGAAATACAGTAAATTAATAAATCCTTTCAATGTTGAAATGCAGCTGTGGTGAGGTTATAAGCAAATCCTTACATACATTTAGCAACATCAAGTGCCAGTGACTCCTCATGAACAGTGAGCAGCTGAATTGGCTTCAGAATGAGGAAGAAGTAAGGCAGTTTTCTGAAAAATGAAAGATTTAAAATAGAATTATTTGCACTTGTACATGGAAACAGGATTTAAAAGTCAATGTTTAGTACTGGTCACAACTGAAAAGAATGGCATGGGCAGTATCTACTGCTAAAAACAGGATAAAATGCAACAGAAAGGTACATAGAAGTACAGTCAAGATCAGTTTGAGGCAAGAATCAAGCATTTGGGTTGGGATTTATTACATAGTATCAAATTTGGGCCCAGTGGAAGAAGTTGTCCTCAATGAGAATGACCAGCAAAGCTACAAAGATTTAACAAAGATTAAAAGATATAACTAATTTAATAGATAGGTTGATGTCTATTTGAAACTCTGTAGGAAGATAACCCTGATTCTTGCTGGTTTTTTACTATTTTGGGGAAACTACAGATACAGAGCATTACAAATAAGCAGATTCTAGCATTTTTGAGCTGCAAGCAGTTATTATATTACACAGAGTCTTATTTTTTGCAACATTTTTCAGGAAGACACTGACCAGAAGATTCTTCCAGGACTTTTGGCTCTTATTTATTATGGAAAAGCATTCTAATGTGGGTGTTTTAGAATTCAGCTTGCTACCCTTCCCTCTTCTGTTCCTGAATTTTCTTCATGCCTGGTTTCTTTGCCTGTTTTCCTGGCAGAAGTGTCATTGTTTACATCAACCACATCATGGACTGCTTGAACAATCTTCAAAATGTGGCAGAACTGGTGTCTTCTGGAGCACAGATCACAGAATAAGCAGGTTCAAGCATCAGCTGTTGAAAGATCTTACTGCTGAAGTTTTCAGATAGAAGGTTTTTTGGTGAAATGACATTGTCTTTCACCCCATCAAAAGAGACACAGGTGGATATGCAAGTTTTAGGGAACTCCCTGTGGGGTTCTGTTTTAACATATTCTGATAGCAATGTAGGAAAGAAATGTGCTACATAGTGTATATAACAGATGTTTAATTGCATCTGGGGAAACATTCATTATGAATATCATTCACACCGTACTTTACCTGTTCCTCTGGTGGACACCTGTGTGTTAGTAGTGCATGTGGTGGTAATGTGAGAAACTCTCACTACCAGCCTTTTAAATTTTACTATTCCCTCTTTTTTAAAATGTGCTAAATTAGATACAGAAACAAAGAAACACACCTAAATAAACAAAGGAACATAAAGAATGTGAGCAATACCACGCTGCCAGAAGGAGCAGGTGGAAATGTAACTTTAAGGGCCATTAAAACACTGTGAAATTTTTCAGTGTGTCACAATTACAGGAACACCTGGGTCAAATAAATTAGGACTAATCCATTGGGGGTGTTTTTTACAGTCTACTCTGGTCTCAGAATGGCTTGACCCTAACCTGTAATTCCAAACCAAAAAAGAACAACTTACAAGAAAAAGCTTGCCAGTTCAGGTGGCTGCTGTCAAGGTAATCCATTAATTTCTAATAGACTACAAAGATGGCAGGGAAAGAGTACAGATAAGGAAAAGTCACCAGAGGCCTTAAAGAGGAAATTCAAGATGTATATATGTTTGACTAGATTGTGAATCTCGATAAGGGCTCTACCTCTGATTTAAATTTAAATTCAATCATAATGAATGAAGAACTGACGTATATATAAAGAAAAGTTTGTATATGAGTGATACTTTGTGGAAATTATTTAAAAACTAGATTAAGTTTCTTGATTTCCAAAGGCTGAGTAAACATTCTGGTCAAAGAATATATTTGTATCTTATGTTCCATAGGAGGTCACCTTTGCTCCTTGGAAAGGAATAGGAATCGGTAGATATAAACTATGCCAGGAGACAGGGAAAGTTGAAGACTTTCTATACTATGTGTATATGTACTACATGTACTTCATACACTAGTCTGATTATCAGAAAAATTCTAACTTCCAATTTTCTTGAGGAGAACTAGTGGACTATTTTGGGTCCCTTTACCTTCATTTTATCCACCATGGCAGAGAAGCAGACTTCTCTTGGACCTAAAAGGGAGTCAGAGAAAGGTCAGAAACTGTTTTCCACTCCTTAAAATTCTGCTGAAGATACTGTTCTCATCTTTAGAAAAGTGATGATTAGTTAAGAGAACAATCACCATTTTACATTTTTTTTTCCATGTCAAGACTTTTTGCCAAGAAATCTGTTGCAGGGGAATTTTTCATGGGCACAAACCTTGATTTAATTAAAGGCTTAGCAATAGTTAAAAAGCAACCCCAAAGCTCAGAGTGGCTGTATGAATATTAAGTGTACTCTAATATCCTACTGTATTAAGTAATAAGAGTTTCAACAACTATAGAATTAATATAATAACTATCATTCTAACACTCACACACATTAATTTTACATAAAATGATGATAAAAAATGTAAAAGCAAACCAGTTTCTAATCTGTGGACTCTGAAAGCAGAAACATTAACAGCTAAGCAAGAAATGGTGTTTTCTAGGTGGAATGGCATACAACAGTCTCAACAAACAAACAAATAGAAGAATGCCTGGAAACAAGTAGAACTTAATTTATAAAGTTTTACTATAAGGAAATTTGAAGAACATAAATTCTACCTTTTTAGTAACTATACCAGCAATTAAAGCAAAGGACCTTTTAAAACAAGAGTTTCTCCTTTTTTAAAAGGGTTCTCCTCTCTGTTAGGCTTAGACAGCAATATGTCTGCTTCTGAAAACAGATCATCTAAAATTTATTATCCTAATCTACATGGAAGGAGTCCTAATAACACAAATAAACTGAATTGTAGTACTTTGAGACATTGATAAATGGTAGTTGAAATGAAAGAAAGAGAAGACTGTACCAAGTGAAACAGTATTATCATGTTCTTTACTTCAAGCTAAAAAATTGAGCTGTTCTTAGCAGGATGAGATTATTATCTCTTTAGAAAGACCAGAAAATTAGTTTCAGTAAAATGTGGGCAAGGTCAAAGGATGACCCCTCACTTGAACAGAAGCAGAACCCAAATTCAAATAATCCTTATTTCAAAACACAGTCCTTTGAAGACTGGTGTTTACGAAGGGATGGACTGTTGAAGATGAGCTTCAAAAACAAACTGAATCCATAAAGGATCTAAATGATACATCAGGAATATAAACCTTGCTTTATCTAATGTGAAGTCTTAGAAGTTCATTTAATAACAGGCAGAAGTCCACCAGTTTTCACTGGAAATCTAAAGAAACATCAAAGTCTTGATCTAAAAAACTACCCATGTCATTTCTCCTGTACCTGTCTTAAATGTGGATTTGCTAGGATTTTCTTACCAGTAGAGAGAAATCTCTTTTGATTTATTAGGGATATTTGTCAAGATCATATTTGGCATAGTTTTGCCTCAGTTTAAATTTTTATGCAGTGTTATAACTACAAAAATTTAGATGAATAATACATTTGCATATGTTCAGCACCTGCAACAAATTAATCTGAACTAGAATACAAATACTTGTAGAATGCACCAGACTATACATTAGCTTTATTAGCTTTACTTCAAGGCTAAAAGAAAATATTTTCATGGCACAGAATTTTCATATGGCCTGTACATAGAAGAATATCATACATGTTGATCTTACAACATTAAAAATTGAAAAAATGTTAGAATAAGGAACTACATATAAGAGGACAATTCTACCAAAAATGGGTTTTTAGTGCATTGGATCTGCTGTAATTTTGGAACTTGCACAGGGATATTCTATTCCAAGGGAAGTGGCCACAGCACCAAGAAGCATTTGGACAGCATTCTCATCACATGGTGTGTTTCTTGGGGTGGTCCTGTGCAGGGCCAGGAGCTGGACTTTGATAATCCTATCATGTCCTTTCTAACTCAGGATATGCTTGGATTCTATGATTGTAAATTAGGTAGAATTTCCCTTTTAACTTTGATACATGAATCAATTCATGGTGTTTTTACATAACCCTAACAGAATATGTTTTTTTAGATAGAACCCAAATTGAATTCAGCCAAGAATCCTTATGAAGTGGGTACACATAATCTTAAAGAGTTTCCTCGTAAAAACTTGACTTGAAATATTTGGATAGTGTTCCAGAAATAAATCCACAAAGACAAATGAATTTGTATAAAATTTAGTGCAGTTAACAGATATATGCATCTTTTGCATAGTTTCCCTGCTACTGTTTTTTCTAGTAGCTTTCCTTGTAGGGGTTGAATCTAGAAAGAAAAGGAAATCCTGAGTAACCTCACTCAGCAACAGCGACATTTTCTACAAGTCCCAGTGTTAGTAAACAGCAATCAAGGCCCTCTTGGTCAAAACACGCCTTTTGTTTTAGCTATGAACAGACACACTAAGCTACCTGTGAGAACTCAGGTACATGTCAATGGTTTCCATTAATGGAAATAGAAAATTAGGGTTCTTGGAAAGTCTTAAAAGATTCAGCCACCTAGAGCTGGAATTGTAGAACATCTTGATGTTCTGTTAACAAACAGCTTTTGGCAGCAGCACATCCTTTGATCTCATTGTTTCCATCAAGGAGGGTCCCACACTGACTGTGGTGGAATGGTCAAATGGCAGGAAAAAGATTAAGGCAAGAACAGAACAGACACTGCAGTCTTTTATATCCAGTGGATTTAATCTGAGAACTATCTTACAAATGCAGAGAACAACTCTTTAGCTGCTTACTGATATCACCTTAGTGAGGCTCTAATGCCTCTGAGCAAACCATGATGGTTTGTATCAGCTGACAGAACACACTGTTACTTTTATTTCTGCAAATTGTGCAGATGGAGAAGGTTCTTACGTTTCTTTATGTTCACTGAGTGTTTAATTCTAGTGGGGGAGGGAGGAAATTTGGAGAGGTTTTGACAAAACCAAAATTAAATTTCTTTTTCTAAGCAGAGTTCTGTATCTATTTATGCTGGCCAGAACAGATGAGATGACAAATGAAGCAGACCTGTGTTGGATTGCTCGGCTACAAAAAGTACAAAGTGTAGAAACAAGCAAATAAAGAAGTTTCATATGAAATGCTGGTGCAAGTCCCACCAAATTGAAAATTGCAAGAAATATGGATTGAAAGTTTAATATTTCAGTCTAAACAATTTGATCTTTTAATATCTTTTCAGTTATTTCAGAAAAAAAAGCCTATTATGATATTGTAGGACAGAAATTTCAGGAACTGTGTGCTCCCCATGCACAAGTGGAACACTTCTGATGGACAGGATAAGGGATGAAAATGCAGAAGATGGGAGTTCAGTTTAAGGCCAAAGGGCCAACATTGTCATGGAAATAGAAGCTGAGGAGAGCATATCAGGTAAGGTGCTGTTTAGTGAGAGGGTCAGGGAGAAGAATTAGGGATTGAAAAACAGTTTCTAAGAGAATTGAGGAAAGGAAGGGTAAGAGAAAATTGAAGCCAAGACACATTAATAAATGTAGTTCACATAGGACCTGAAAAAAATAGTAGTAAAAAGGAAGCTATGTTAATTTAAAACAGAAAGCCACAATTAGAAAATTGTTATGCTTTGTCACAATCACCAAAAACCAGAGCAAACCAAGATGACAGCACTGGACAGTGGTACAGGAGTTGGTATAGACTTTGGCTGGCTGGAAAAACATTTTTTCTTGCCTAACCTACTTTGTTTTTTAATAAAGCCTTTCTAGGACAATTCTACAGCAAAGCCTAGAGTATTTTCTTTTACTATAACGGCAGTGACAGTGCTTGAGAATTGGTCACAGTTTAGTGATTATGAGTTTAAGTCACTTGCAGTGAAATGCAGATATTTGTATTTCCTAGTTGTCAAATCAAGTGGCTGCTGGTAAATGTTGTGAAGATAGCGATGAAGTCTCAAGTTATAACTGTTATATTAAAAATGCACTAATGGAATAGTACTGTTTACCCATTATTTAATGCATAATAAATATGCTGGTACTCCCAGAAACTATTAAAATAATGAAAATTAATGGAGATTTGCAGATATTTAAAGTGTGTGTAGGAAAAGCGAAATGCTAACTAAACCAGCTTCATGCTATTTATGCATACACCTGTGAATTTACTTATTATTTTGGCTGTTTAGTTTAATATTCACAAAGGCTGTGGTTTTAGTTTAAGTGAGAGTTAAGGGCTCCTGCATGTCTTTTAGCCAGATCTTTAGGTATGAAGTTATCTACAGGAATAAGTCATTGAAGACATTGTTAACTTTTAACTTCAAAGGGAAGGAATGAGCAGGATGAAGAGAACTAAAGAACTGTGTTCAGTCATAAAGGAGATTTTATCTCCTCTCCTGCTCCTCTTCCATTCCACCATGGCTATCCCTAATCTGTTTCCTAAAGTGTGTAGGAGCCCCTTGCAGGCAGCTGCAGGCACAGAGGAGCAGGAGTGGAAGGAACCTTGTTTCCCCAAAGAGCTGCACGTCAGCACTGCTGGATGAAGAGCTGCAAAAAGAGAGTAATAATCTGTGTCCCTGCTGGCTGTGGTAAGAGGGAGCAGACTTGAAATTCAGACAGGAAGATTCATTCTCAACCATGAAGTAGTGAGTTTGGAGGAGTTAATCACAAAGAACATGATATAGGGAAATTATGGGCATCCCAGCTTTGGAGGGTCTTCAGACACAAGCCAAACAAACATTTTCAAGAATAACACAGCTAGAGATGACCGTGTGCTGGGGCAAGAGATAGACCAGATGACTTTTCAAGTCCCCTTCCCAATCTGTAACTGTAGCTGTTTTGACTCACCTCTTGTACAGATAGTATCTGTTGTAGTACTAGCTATTAAGCTGTAATATCCAATTTTCCATCACTGAAGAGGCAGATCATTCCTTATTCTAGTAAATGGAACAAGACCAGAAACTATTTTTCTGTTTCACATTCACAAGAATGTCACTAACAGCAGTAACTTCCAGTAGAATATCATGTGTCTGCCCAGGGACGAGAGTGTGAGTCTCTACATATTTCTTATATTGATGTATTTTCACACAGTCTTTTTCCTCCAGACTGAGACAGTAAAAGCTCCAATTGCTACAAATAATAATGTTTGTTCTGAAAGGCAGGCAATAAACCTTTAACAAACAATGTCACTGTAACCCTTAAATAGTAATTGTACTGCCTAAGGCATCTGATAAAGGATCCTAGTGTTCTTGCTATATTGTGCCAGGCAGATACATCAATCAAACTCCATAATGGACTAAATTGGAAAATAAGGTAGTGGGAATAAACAGTTCTAAAAAGAGGTGAAACTTTGTGACAAGCTGCCTTAACAGACCAATCTTGATTCTAAACATAGAAGCAATTTTAGTGCTTCTCTGGAGGCAGAGGACAATTATTGACTAAACAAATAAACTAGTGTCTCAGTACCTCAGGCATTCTCTGAAGTCAGTTTGAAAGAGTTTTGAGTTCTGAATAGCAAAGTTTCAGGGACATTGTAGCTTGAACCGTTACCTTTCATTGAAATGTATATGGACATCCTTTTAGATAATCCATATACTAAAGTGGAATTGAATGAGAAAACTGGAATGTGTTATGATTTTAGTATCAATTCTTCTGGCAACAAAAATAACTAGATCTGAACTAAGATTAAATATACATGTCAGGCAGTGAATTTGACTCTAGATGAAGACTGCAAGCTTAAGACTCTTAAGTTCAATAAAAAACCTGAACTTCAGATTCTATTGGGAATGTTTATTTTAATCTGCATGACAAAAATGGACTTATCTGCCTGCTTATATTCTACTGTGCTGAGGGCCTCTTTGCCTTGTAGGTGAACATGGAATCCAGAGCCTACAGTCTCGTGCTTACATTTGTACTTGTGCCATGTCCTGAATAGGATCGTATGATGACATAAGAAAAAATGAGTTTCCCAAGAGTTTTTCCTCCATGGGAAGTGGTTATTCAGACTCTGAGAACAATTTTAAATGTCACAAGGATTTAGGTTTCTCTGAAATAACTTAGCCTCTGTTGTACCTTGAAGTTGAATTTTACTCACACCCTCTTCCAAGACTAACTGAAGAGATTTTCTGTAAGGATTAGCCAAGATAAAAAATTTAAATAAACTCGTGTGAATATAATCTTCATGTTCCTCATGGCAGTATGATTTTAATAAAGTCTTGAAGCAAGCTAATGCATAATCTCATATATATTGGTTCACCATTCTGTAACATTCAATCTAATATGATTTTACTTCTAATGCAAAGCTTCATCAGCATGTACTTGTGGAGCAGTTGCAGTATTTTTTATGCAGTATCACATTATTGCAGTGGCATGATTTGGTATTTGCATTTGAGAACAACCTGGCTGATAAGCAGCTGTTCAGTTCTGATGTTGTTCTTTATCAGAAGAATTTAAAGAAGCTCCCCAACTCACAGTGTAACACCCTGCATAAACATTTACATCTGCCTGAAGAGGTGCTGCCCAGTCATGTTGTAATACTCTTTTACACATATAAAACATTATGCTTTTTTGTGCAGATATGTACAAAACAGCGTGAAAAATAGGACTTTTATCTTCTTTCTCTACCAAATGAAGTTTGAGTAGGTTGAATTTTATTATTACTTAATTTTTTCTGATTTTTGGTTTGCTTTTGAATTGTTTTTTCTTGGAAGCTTTCTTCTTCCTTCTTTTTGTTCCTTCTGGTATCAGTACCATGAACTCTATTTAGTTTTTTTAGCAATTTCCATTGTTTCTTCTGCTGTTCAGGAGAGATGCTTTCATGTCTTACTCTCATGGTGTCATTGTAGTATTTTGTATAATTCAAGGAATGCAACCTGCCTTTTAATTGATTTTTTTTTCTTTTTTTTTTTACTTTCTGGTTTAATTGATTTTATTTTCTTACTGGCGTTGTTCTAACATTTCAGTTCTACACTTCTACTTTCTCTATCATTATTTTAAAAGTATAAAATATATTAACAAGATTAGATTGAGGTGACATGACTTATAGGAATGAATACCCTTTCCATGCACATTCCTGTTGGATTTCTATTGAGTGAGTATATCTGTTAAAAAAAACAAAACAACAGAGAAAAAAAAAATAATTGTATTGTTTCTATTTTTCAACTCTAGGAAATATCCATCTCCATTAAAAATGAAAAAGACCACACTGTATTAGAATTACCAAGCAGTACAATACCTAAGACTGTAAAATCCAGCCATACTAGAGAAAAACAAGAGCCACGTAACAAGCTTCTGGAAAGAGTGTGAAAATGGCAGTTCTACATGGTATTTGTAACTCACCAAGCAGCTCAGTTTAAAAGGTTTAAAATTTGTAATGAGTGGGGAATCCAAGATTTTGTACTCAAAAATTATAAAGTATTCCATGCAAAATTTTCCATATTTTTATAAAAAGTGACTCTTAGTGCACTTTTTGTGTAATCACCTATATTTAATTTAAGGTAAACATGAAAAGATAATAGTCAGCAATGCAAAGTTAATTTATCTGTAGGCTAAAATACTGTTTGTTTTAATAATCTGTATATAGGACGTCTTCTAAACTCCATTACTTATGGTCAAGAAAAGTTTTTGTTAGACAAAGTTTAGTTCGATTAAAAAGAAAAGTTTTTGTTAGACGAAGTTTAGTTCGATTAAAAAGTGGATTTGAACACTGTGGAAATAGTTTGATATTAAGTGTTCAAATGTTTTGACATTTCACAGAGTTTGAAAGTATAAAGGCATATAGCCTGGAAAAGTAATAAAAAGTTTGCCTTGTGTAACCTGACAAGTTTCTAAAGTATTTTTAAGGAAAGTGAGTCTAGGTCTAGTTTTATTCCTAGAGGTTTGTTCATCCCTAACATTAATTACCTGGTTTCAATATAGAGAACTGCTAAATATCTACATGAATAAGTAGCAGTAGCAAATTCCTCTCCTCCACATAGCCTGCCTTTCCTTCTATGTGAACAGTATCTAATACTGTGCTACCATCTTGTCAAATGCCACTGCAGCAGGGCAAAAAGCTTCCTGTTTCTTGAAAATGGCAGGGCTAAGGAACACATCACAAATTCAGAAGTTAGTTCTGGTGCAGATTTTGCTAAAACATACATGTGATATATGCTGATTCTTCTGATCAATCAGGTAATTGATCTGGCATGAAGGAGGTTGACATTTCCACCTAGTCATGATCACTTAAACCTTTTATGCAGCTATGCAGAGCAAGCAGTCTGAGAGATCCTGTGGCAAAATTGTTGTCAGTTCCTGACTGATAAAGCATTTAGCACTTGTCATTTACTGGAGGAAAGCTGGGTTATAGTATATAAGTCGAGCACAATATTTTAGCCTAAAGATACTCAAAGGCATTAAGTTTCATTACCTTTTTTCTTTTTGAAAAATAACACTATTAAAGGGATTTTGAGCAAGATTAAAAAGAAAAATGGTAACTTTATCTCCAGCATTGTTATGCTTATTTATGCTTTATTACAGACATATTAGGACTATGTAAAGTCAGATTTTTTAGAGTTGAATCCTGTAATTTCTCTTATACACTCCTATTCTTGAAAATTTTTCAGTGTCTACTAAATGAAGTAACAAATTGCATACATGTATTCAGTGTATTTCTCTGAATATTCTTCATCCTCCCATTTTTCTTTTAATCTCTGTCATAATTTCTGAAACATGTCCAAACAACTCTTGATGAATCCTGAATATATTCAAATTGATCGTTCTGGTTTTTACTTATTCTTTAAACTATTTTTATGATGTTTGGTCTCACACGTTTGGTGTGGATCTGTCCATTGTAAGAAATTAATTGTGGATTATTCACTTGGTCGAAGCAGAAGACCCCCATTTCACAAAGGAATTGGCTCATGGTTGACTGTGGACTTACATATTATACACAAAGCTCTTTTTCTAGGAGATTTGCCTATACTCCCCATCAGCTGATGTACCTGCAGACGTACAAAGGCAGGCCTCTCACAGATTTCATATGCGGTGACTTCAGGGAGATTTCCTTCTTTTGCAAGCATTGCTGTTTTAATCTGACTGCCAAACACAAGGCAGTTTAGGGATGGAAGAGACCCCTTCTTCTCTCCACAGCTTCATTCTTACCATGGTTATATACTGAGCAGCCAAGGAACCCACCACAAAAGTTAAAAAAAGAAAGAACTGACAAAAGGTAAAGGTTAGCTTCATCTTGTCTACAAAACACTTTCCCACCATGCTACCTACACAGTCTCTCCCACCCCCACTTTCTGCAGCAAATGAAGCTGCAGTCATCATGTCCCTTTCTTTCATTTTCTTCCACCTCAGTTCCCCATAAATGATGCCAGGGAAACAAACTCTGCCTTCCCAGATTTGGGAAATCTCTGATAATCTTGCTTTTGTTGATCTTCAGCGGTATTTGATACCCCTAAAGATTTTCCATCTGTTGTACAGATAGATCTAGCTAACAATTTTAATTTTTTTGTCAAAGACATGGTTTTTCTCCATTCACTCATTTCTTACAAATTATTTGAGGTACAGTAACTCTTCTATCAAATTTTGTGGGGATGCTTGGTCCTCTCAGGCTATGCTCATGTTAGCAAGTAGGAGGATCAAACAGGAACAGAGCTGAGGGATGGGATATTTAACCATATATTGTTGGTGCACATTTACTTCAGACTAGGTCTAATTTAGGAGGCGAGCAGAATCCTGGAAGAGCTGGGAACATGTACTTTGAGGAAGCACAGACTCTTCCCTTCATCCACTAGAATGGCTTTTGCCAGGTTCAAACACTGTCTTCATTGTAGGGCAAAAAACAACTTGAAACATTAACAAAACTGAAGAGAGCACCCCAGTATTGTGTCCTCTCATTCGTGTGTGTGCTAAGAAGCCTGAAATTTCTCTTGAACCTCGAGTCAAAAAGGGAGCTGAAAATTCTTCTTTCAGTCCTTAAGAGACAGAAGTTTGGGGACAGAGGTGTTAATTGAAGACAGGCAATCTGGGAAGCAGCGCAATCACTGAAGAAAGCTCTGAAGAATTGTGCTCTGTGGTGAGAAAGTGGCTCCTTACTCTGCCTCATCCCTGCTCTTGTTTTCAAGAACACCTGATTTGAGTCTCTGAGGTCATCTTTGCTGAAGTGGTAAGTGCCCACACATTTCTGAAGCTGATGGGAGTTGTCTTTGAAGGTACAAGCTTCAGAGAGTGTCACTTTTCCTGCATTAGGTAAAGGGGAAATGTCAGCTAGGCTGGTCTTATGTGTAGCAGCTGTTTATATATTTCCTAAAATCAAATACCTGAGAACTAAAATATATCAGTTTAGATAGCCATCCACAATATTTTTAAGGAAAATTTTATTATTTTCCAGTTTTCCCCTCCTTGTCCCTCTTTGAATTCTTTCCTCCTTTTCTTTCCACTTTCATGGGGTTAGGTCTCCAACAAGACTCTGTGTTCCTCAACACTACAATGTGGGTCTGTATAATAAAGCAACCTCTTACTTCTCTTGTTTTGCTCAGAAAGCCTGTGCTGCAGAGGAAGATGGGAATAGTGAGATTATGGAATACAGCTGCCTGAGGTATTATGGTAGTATTTCATTACTGAAGTATTTTAATTGTGAGCCAAAATATTTCAGATTTTGTTTACTTTTGAAGTTGAAATTTTCCACTGTTTAATTCCCCTAAATAGCTTTAATGTTATGCAGTCTGAAAATGGTCGGAGATATCTCACACTGGACATCCAAAATTAATTTAGATATTTTTCCCAGTTTTGCCATTTTACTGGTCTTAACAATAGACAATAACAACAGAACATCATCATTAAGAAGACTTGCAAAACTTAAGTAATGCCAAAGTGTGTGGTACTAGAGTAAAAATTATTTGAAAATCTGTTGTAAAAGTAGAAATATGTTCAAATAAAGAATCATAATTCTGCAACTAAAGAGGATTTTGGTCAGAATTTATGTAGGTATTCAATTCAGGAAAATTTTAATTTCTTGCTACAGGTATTAGGATTCTGTAATGTTGCAGAAAGAGCATCCCAAATAGAATAGAAGCACTACTGCTGAAAATATTATACAGCATCTTTGTTCAGGAGCTATCTTTTCAGTAAGCATAAACAAATTGCTCCAGAATACTATTGTTCTTCACATATAAAATGCTACAGTACGTGTCAAAAACTAGTGTGACCTTTAGCAAGTTTATACCTGGGCTTCACTGCTTCCAAGTTAGTGGTGGGGAGGAATAAGTAACCAGCTAAACTTTTTACCTTTTTTTAGTGTTGTCAGGTCAAACATATTAACACACTACTCTTCCTTAGGATACTGATCTGCCCATGATGATGCACTCTCAGGTTTGCATTGCAGAGACAATGAGGTTTTGGGCAATGTCATACCTGCTTAAGTGCACAAGTGACATAACCCAATCAAGATACCCCTGGTGACTCAGGAAGTTCAAAGTGTGATTGTGAAATAACGCTCAGTTTTTAAATATCACTGTTTTCCACAGTGGCACATGCTTGTCTGTTATGTGGAGTATTAATGATATATATTCTTTTGTCAGAATTGCCCTAAATAAGTCTGTAAGGGATATTTACTGTATGTGTTTACAGTGCTCGCTCCCTTGTCAGTTAGAAGAGATGCTGCAGCTTAGTAGGCTCATGCACAGATTTTTATAGGATGTCAGAACAAAATGATTTTTTATTGATAACAATCAAACAAGTTGTGCTTTTTGTTATGTCACACTAAACAATATGAGGAGCGTGTTAAAAAAGCTCACTAGAAGGCAAAGACTAGGAGAAATGATTTAAAGCTACATTATCCTGTTTCTAATTCCTTTTCTTTCTTCCTGCGGAAATGTAATTGCAAGAGGCTGGGAGAAAGGACTGAAGCTTTGGCTTCTATGTCAGCCTTGAAAAGAGCCATAAAGTCTCTTTTATGGGTTTCTCTCTAGCCTACTTCTACTTTTCCAAATTAGAGGAGACAATATGACAATCTTACCTAGCTCTGATCTTACATCTTAATTTGAAAACTCAGCAGCAATATCGGTGCCCAACTTCAGGGGATATGAGGAAATATTTTTGAATTTAAACAATTTCCCATTGACCTGCAGTAAAGGCCTTTTTTACAATTGTCTGCACATTGCTTTAAAGACTTCCTCTCTCCCAATTTTATAGGTGCTGATAATAAATATTCTGTATATCTAATGTCTGTCTCAGTTAAGCTGTCTGGTAGATCCTAGATATAGAATTCAAATATGCATCTGGAAGATTCAAAATGTAAGTTGTGCTGAAATTTTTTTCTGAATTGAGCACAGCAAACATAAAGTATGAGAAATTATAAATCTGTAAAGCAGTTGAGGATTTTTTTTAATCATAATTTGCTGAGGACTGCCTCTGTCTGTTTTATGTATTTTGAATATTTTTTAATTAATATCTCTATGTTTTAAGCCCCAGAAACCTTACAGTACCATGTATCACCTATTTCTTAGCATTTCCTGGCATCACTTAATAAAATCCCTGTAGATGCAGCATGCTGCTGGTGCTGGTGTATATTGGTCATGACCTGAAAGGACCACCCACTCCTGTAAAAGAGAGGGTAAGTCTGTCTCTATGCTAATTCGATTTTAGACCTCCTTTGAAGAAAAAGTATGTGTGTCCTTCAGTCAGCTTCACTCTGGGCTGAGCTACTTCTGTGGTGCAAGTTTAGGTCTTCAGGAGCCATTTATGGCTGTGTGCACAAGGCAGAAGGTATTTTGTGTGTGTAGGTGAGAAGGAGAAGAGAAACGTTTATTTGTACTTTTGGGGGTTTTTTGACTTGAAGAAACCTAAGATGTTTTGCCACTTATATTTGAAAAAATAAAGAAAAATAAAAGCATTAATATTAGGAAAAGGAATTTTCAGTTAATGAGATGTAATTGATCACTATGAAAGGAAAAAAGTAATATCCTATTACATATAAATCTATGTGTATTTTTTAAAGGTTTAAATCATTTTATTTGGGATAGAAAAAACCACTTGCAATTAAGAATGAAAAATGCAGTAAGTCAACAAAGAGAAAATAAATTTATTGAAGTGAGTTTGCAAATCACAGTTAATTGAGCCACAAACAAAGCAGCAAATAAAGGAAATAATGTGGTAATTGGAACCCTTATCCCTTATTGGCATAGATTATGGCTTGCTATCTTTTAGCAGTATTAAATCATTGCATGTGAATGTTGCCAAAAAAACTCTTCATTTCCTTTTAGTGACTTCTTACTGCCCTCAGTTGAAGTTTAATAGAAAAGGAAGGACATGATGTAGTTTTAATGACAGGAAACCCATGGCTTCCAAATGAATAAATTCCATCACTGGCTGCCACAAAGTGTGCTAATTATTTCCTTTGATAAATTAAAAGCCGTAAAAGTCCAAAGTATATAGCATGTGGTTTACAGTTATAGTCTGCCTGTCTGCATTATTGAAAGTTCATATAAACCTCATTATTTTAATTTAATAAACATTATAATTATTTTTTACACCAGTAGGCTATATAGAAAGCACATGTTGAAGACAAACTTGTCTGACAGAAGGGTAAATAGTCCACAAACAGAATAAGCAAGGAACATGATGTGTCATAATAACTTGGGTTCCTTATGATGCTTTCGAATGAGCACAATCTTATTTTTTTAGCTTTGTAAACAAGATAGTTGTGACTAGCCTTATCCTGTAAACGAGTATCTCATTCTGCAAAGTGTGCTTTGATGAACAATACAGTCCTTTGCACTTTACAATGGAGTCTGAGAAAACTTGGGAAAAGTCTAGGGAAATGTGGAGTGGAAAATTGAGGTTTTAGAATAAACCTTGCAGGGCAAAAGAAAAAAAAAAAATCCCATTTTATATAAAAGAATTAAAGATGTCCAAAAGTGATCCAACAGTGATGTAAAATAACCAGGCATGATTTGGTGCTGTTTAGTTTGTTTAATTTTTTTTTTTTTTAATTTTTTTTCCAGAAAAGACCATATCCAATGACACAATGAGAGACTGAATATTTTTAATGGCTCTTTTATTAATGACATTCAGGCCTGCTCAGTATGTCATGGGATTAGATCTTTACCTTAATGCAAAAAAACCCAAAACAAAACAAAGATGGAAGAAACTGAAGAATGAGAAACAAAGCCAGTTTTTATAGGTTATGAAAGTTCATTTTGGCTTATTGTTCTAAAACATTACACAGTAAAAGAAATATGTTACAGTGTCAAATCTTTTGCTGTGTCCTGATCTAATACATCTGACTACAACTGTAAACTGACTCAAATGCACTTATAAATAAAAAAAGTAGTCAGCTGGGCTACATGACTAATTTTGCTAAGTGTATTCATTTGGTAATGAGACCAGGAGTTTCTGGAGATGTGAGACAGAAATAGCATGCCAGAACAGAGGGCATAGGTTCACACAGCAGATATCTGGAACCAGCAGGAGGATGAGCAGAACTAGGTCTGACAGGACCAGGAAAAGGCAGAAGACAGGCAAACTATTCTGCCCTCTCAAATTTAAAATGCATGTTAAGAAAGCAATCACAGATTAGAATTACAGTAACAGGAGCATGTATTGTTTTTCCACCGCACCTGATAAAACACAATATGGAGGAGGGCATGCACAGATATCTGTGCCTTGCTGTGGGACAGCTGCAGCTCCCAAATGACTGTCCCTGTGTTTCACTGATCATCAAATGGGTGATGCTACAGCTCGTATTGGAGAGCATATTTGTGCTGCTTATTGCACTCTGTTGTCCCGAGCTCAAATCAAACCCTCTTGACCAGTATAAATGTACAACTGGCCTGGCTTGGTTGTGCTGGAAGCAGCTTTTCTGCACACAGGTAGAGACCTCTGCCTGTGTATGTCTGTGACCAATTCAGCAGTTCAGTGCAAAAGTAAGAATGCATCTCTCTGGTTCAAAGGAGTGTATGCCTAAACTTTCTGAAGCAAATTCAGACTTGCATGCGCTACAGAGGTGAAGTCAGGGGAATTGTATCAAATTGTAATGATGTTGACTTGGTGCTGTGAGGATTTGATATTTCAGCTAGAACTTTACAGTTTTAGAATGATTGACACTCCATCATGTTATGGTGAAATCTGTAAATGTCTGGGAGAAAAAAGAAAAAATAAAATACCTGACTTTATGAGAAGGTACTTGAGTCAACTTCTGAGAAATATTATTTTGCCTTCCGGTGAACTTACATGGAAACATGTTTAATTTCTTGTTTAATGTCCTGGCACTTTTCTGTTGTTTCTTTATTACATGGTAACACGAAAAATGATTTCAAGGAAATAGATAGGGTAAGATGTTTTCTGAATTCTTTGTTTTTAGCTGAAAGGGAGGTTGAGAAAGAACTGGGGGAGGTATTTTAATATTCTTGCAGAAGTAATTGGTGTTGCAAGGAAATGTAGGAGGGTGAGCTCTTCCACATTGCAATATAATGGAGCCTCAGGAGTACTTAAATGCACCATGCATTATACTTGAGGTATACCTAATTGCAAAGAGTTAAATAAAGTATACTGAAAATACCAAATTTATAGTAACACTTGCAAGAACATTGTCTTGAAGAAGGGCACTGCCTTTATCTCTGGATGTCACTACTTCTCTGTAATAATAAACTTATTTAAAATAGAATAAAGGACTATTAATAGCATAGAGAGATCAAAACAAATGCAAAATAAAAATATCATAGTAAACTATGACAAGATTCTCGCATACAAATTACTGCTGGCTAACAATTAAAGGACGTGTCATAGACTTGTTATGTTTGTGGTAAAAAATTTGGGAGACACATAGTAGTACTTTTTTGGTTTTGATAATAAAGACATACTTGTGTCTACTTGGAAAAGGCAAACACACGTTGGTCAGGCAAAGGAATTCTGTTCCTTTCCATTTCCTTTTTCTTTTTGTTTTCTAATTAGTGGCAAGAAGATAAGATTACTGCTTCTTTAGAGATTATTTGCTTCATTGATTTTCCTTCTGTAGTCATAATAAATCTGCTTATAACTGAAAATTACTCTTATAACAGAGAGTTATCCATATTTTCATAGTATCTTGCTGTAAGAATAATTAACATTTTTAGAAATGCCGTTTTGAAACTCTCTGTAGAGACCAAAATACATTGTAAAATTTTTTTTTAAATACTAATGGAAATTAAACACCTGATTAATACTAACAGTATGGAGTAGAAATATTTTGTTTTAAACACTTTCATTACCTCCTTAGTATTTCTTCTCATAGCTGTTCTTCAGTTAATTATATGTATTTGTGCCCTAAATGTATAGGATTTTTGTATTTGACAATACAGTTTTACATTTACATTTCTGCATTTTTACCACATGCAGAAAAATTGTTTGTGAGTTGTGTTGAAATATGAGAAAAATAAGGGCTTCTCTACAGTCTTGGAATTCAAATGCAACAGTGATGGACATAATATTGAAGGAGCAGCTTGAAGGGGAAAGGTAAGTTTGCTGTGAAAATCCTTCTGTCTTACAATTTATCAGAAGTTAAAGGGCTTAAGAGAGATGACAAGGACTATGATCAAATGGATATATATCCTGTTACTTCCTGGATTCTCAGCCAAAAGCAAATAGGAGTTACCTCTTTGTGAAAACTTACTGCCTGTGACTATGAGAAACAGGAGGAGGAGGGGTTGTGGTTTCTTTATATACCTGCAGGAGGTCAATGTAAGTGACAGTGATGAAATTCTCTCCTTCAATTTGCAGGGCTGTTTACAGCTCCTGTGGTACAACACCACAGCATGTGTGACTGAGGATATGACATAAGACCTCTCTGATGTTCTGGGTTAATGTAATATGTGTTCAAATGTTTTATTTTGCTTAGGCACCAGGAGAGTTCTTGATTTAAAGACGACAAATCAAATACTCTTCCATACTCTAAGCATGTCATTGGCATTCCCTGGGGAGTCAGCTGTGGCTTCTTGGTTTCAGGTTAGGAAGAAGCAGCAATTTTTTGGGAGGGCAGTGTGACTACTTCTGTCTTATTTAAAGGGCACAGAGCAGGGAGGTGGCAAGACTCTGGTGTGTTTCACGACAGAGGTCCCCTGCCAGAAGGAAAGGTGACTATTTTGAAGTTGGTCTTGATGCATTATTGCTGCTTGGCAGAACATGATAGCACACCATTTTCTCATTTCTAGGTGTCATGGAAAACACAGGACACTGTAAAGCTGTAGGTGTAATTACCACTAGAAGAATGTTAAATGACTGAATTTGTTGAAATTTGATGTTTGATATTGTCACAAATATTTTATCTGCTTTAATGGATTTCTATTTCTATCGAGTGAGTAAGGGAGATAAATAATGTTGTTATGATAGATAATGTTTCCATTGCCATGAGGTGGGAAAGCACAAGGGTTAAATATCAAATGAGTTGCTTGAAGCTCTAATTTGAAATCCCATCAGGGTCACTTGTTTACTAGCACTAGTAGTTAACTAGTGCGCAGCCTTTAAATTACTGCTTATTACAGAGGTGCTGTTCACACCACTGTGCTTAAGGACCTGTCAGCATTTCCAGTGGAAAACTCTGTTAACAAAGGCTTATGAATTTGTCATGAATATTTGCTCTGAAACTTGCCAAATGTCATCTCAGGTTAGAAACAGATTATTTCCTTCATTGGAGACCGCTTGACTGGAGTGGAGGACAAATTAGTTTTCAAATTATTTTGAATGTTAGAAGAGCTGCCTGGAATATTTCCCCACTACCATACTCTACTGTGTTTAAAATAATGCAAGTGAGGAGCATTCTGGGGCTTTGGGGTAAGGAAAGGGTAATAAAGTGAAAAAAAATGAACATAAAAGTTGGTTTTTTGTTGCTTTACAGTGAATTCTGTGGTGGTAACAATGCACACTGAAATATTTCTCCAGCTTTTGCAAAATATTGTTGAAGCTTTGACTGTTAGAAATTTGGTGTTTTGATACTTCAATTTACTTCTTTAGAGTGACCTTTTAAATTTCATGTATTTAATCTAGTGACTAAGGTGACTTGGGTTTGATTCCTAGCTGTCCATCGATATTTTTGTAGCCTCAGACCAGTAATATAGACTCACTTTGGTCTCACTGTCCCATTAGAAGTGGTTTCCCTTGGCTGCTTACTAATCCTTATGGTCTGGTCAGATGTTGGGGATGTGAGAGCTGCTCCAAGACCCCAGCTTCAGTGCTGTAAATGACACTCAGAATTCCCAGATTGAAGCACTGTTATTTTCACTGAATTTCTTCTTGCTTTTCAGAAAATAGTTGCTTTCTTATGCTTTTCTTTTCTACTGATCTATATTCAAGGAATACTTTATTTCTCCAGTACACAACTCAGAGCTTATAATGGTGAACTGTTTTATGAAGGAATGTCCTTGATTTTATTGTTGATACACTGGAAGATGTTTCTTTCCTTTAGTTTTGGTTTTCTTTTTTAATTTTCCTTGAACAGCAAATGTAACTAGACTCCAATATTTTAAACTCTGTTACATTGTGTTGACTTTTTTCAGTTTGAGTTACCTGAATGCTCCATGAATCAAATTAGTGTCTTCCTTGATGCTATGTGTTATATTCTCCTAAAACTGGGCAGATAACAGCTTCAAACTTTTAAAGGTCTTTAATTAGTTTCCTTCCTTCCTTCCTTCCTTCCTTCCTTCCTTCCTTCCTTCCTTCCTTCCT
>JACBWW010000015.1:6279368-6439393 GCA_020086605.1 Lanius collurio | reverse complement strand
CGCTGGACAAAGGCGTTGATTCCTTCCTTCCTTCCTTCCTTCCTTCCTTCCTTCCTTCCCTCCCTCCTTCCTTCCTTCCCTCCTTCCTTCCCTCCCTCCCTCCCTCCTTCCTGTACTGCTTTTATATTTTCAGAACTCACATTGTGCTCAAGCACAAATAAAAAAGATTACTGTTTTGAAGATTTCAATGCACATTTTTGAGAAATCAGCAAATCTGTATTTTGAGAAAGAGTTGAGTATGCAGCAGTTCCATATGGTTATCTTCAGCTCCATGGTTTGTAATGCATGTTTTTTGCTGGAAAGTATTCAGGTTTTGAGGTACAATATTTCCACAGCACTATTATTCATGCTTTCTTGTTCATAGCTACAGTGTGTCTTGTTCAGCATGCTTATGTCTCTTGCTGTCTGCTTGTAGGTGTTAGCCAGGGATAAAGATGCACATATTAATAGTTTGGGTTTTTTTTCTGGAAGAAATACACAAGCACAAATTTCACCAAAGAGGCTTTTATTTATGGAGAGAGAGAATCCATTGTAAGTAAATATAATTATATCTCTGTATTTTGCAAAGGACTGAAAGAAGTTAATGGAATAAATATGTATGCAAACACACCTAATAATCTCTCAGAAACATCAATGTCAAAAAAAAGTCCAAAGGAAAGTAAATATGTCAGCTTTAAAATTAGTTTTGACATCTGATAGGAATTGGTATGTAAGCTAGGGAAAGGCAAAGTCAGATTCAAAACTAGGGTGTAAGAAAAGACTGAATTAACAGACCCATTGCCCTGAACATGTTGGGGTTTTTCAACATTAGAATCATTGCAGGGGCAGGAAAATCCAACAGAAGATCTCAAGAATGATTTCTTATTTTTTCTGTAATAAGATATGCTAGCAATAGAAAGTAAGTTAGAAAAGCACAATTCTTCCTCCATGTTATGCATTCTTTAAACTGAACAGGAATACTCCAAACTTATAGAAAACCAAGCTGACTGTGGATCAAGTGTAGATTATTAAAGCTGAAAAGCAGAATAAAAATGAACTCTAGGATGTTGCAATGGAGGCTTAAAAGGAAGTGGAAGGCCATTCTAAGGAGATGCTCTGAAGTGTCAGGACTATTGGTGAGGAACCCCATTGTTCATCAATATTATAATCTACTACTATGGGGATATTTTAACCCCTTGCCTTCACCATGAACATCTGTGTAAAATTCCTTCCCTGGACTTCTGTACACATCATGCACACTCATGTTGCCCCTGATCTGAGAGCAAAGCTAACAATGTTGATTCATTGTTGTGGTGATTATGCTCAGTTCAGAAAAAAAAAAAAAAAAAAAAAGAACCTTGAAAACAGTAAATTTATTTTCCTTCGAAATCTTTGTACCACATGCAGATGTTAATTATTTCCTATACGATTTCTGTCATTTAGGTGAAGAATCCATGTGTGCCTTCCATGACCCCAAGTAGGTTGTTAGCTGCAACAGAGAAACAGGACTTCAGAGGGAGTTGCTAACCTTCCCTGACTGGCCTGTCAGCCAGAGAATGATACAGAGCACCTTCAAAAGGTCCCCCAAGTAATGAGCACTAAGGAGGGTTATAATGGGCCCATCATTAGCTTCAGCTAATATTTTGACCTAATGCCCACATGTACTACAGGTGTCATGCAGGGCCACCACAGGATTAATCCGCAGGATATTTTGTGGCTATATGATGACAACACATTTCTTCAGCATGTTTCCTCACTTGTAAACCTTTATATATGTATTTTATAAAATACAAATAAATCATGACCTCTTGCATAAATTTTTCAATTCTTTTCTTAACCTCAGTCACCTACAGTGACCAGTGAAGCCAAGTCCGTAGCCATATCAAAGAAAAAATAAATAGCAAGGCATTAAAAGCTTACCCTCTAACAAGGATGTAAAAAAATGTAAAGACAGCTACTAAAAAACTCATCCTTTCTCCTATTTTGTGTTCCTTCTTTAGACTGTTTTTTTGTTTGTTTTGTTTTAACTTTTTTTGGTGTGTATACTTTGGGTTTTTTGCCCCTCCAAATCCGGTTACTACTTACAGTTTTGAAGAGGATGAAGACTTGTGCACTTCACTTCTGCAAGTGTGTTTTTGGGTCTCCTGTAAACTTATTCCCTGCCTTCCATGGAAAGTTTACTTTCATGATAAATAGCTTTTTTACACCTTTCTCTATGTGCCACCCTAAGACACTCTAACATGTTTGGTTTTTATTTTACTAAAATTATTCACTTGGTCCTACAAAATGCTGGACATTCTTGCCTTCTTACTTTATAGTTAAGGATCCTAGTCATTGTGTTTGTTAAGGATCTACCTTCTCAGAAGTTACAGCTCTGCTTCCTCTTGTTTTGGTAGTTTCTTTACATCATTTCCTAAGAAATAGCAGTCCCTTTGTAAGATGGACTGAGTGAATGTTTATATCATTTATATTCTCAACCAGATTTAAGCACAAATTCATCTGATCCTGTTTGCCTGCAGTCCTCTCAGCATGAGATACAAGACTTAAATTTTATTAACCTGTGCAAACTGTTGAGTAAATTTCATGTGACTGTAATTTGAAAGTCATATTGTAGAATGCATCAAATATAGAAGCACAATTCATACAGTATTTGTCCAATAACGCCAAAGAGGCCATGACACTTTATGATCATCTAATTTAGTAATAGGATATTTAATATAAGAAAGGACAATATGACTGATAAGCACTTTTAAATTCTTTGCAAAAACACCTCCCCCCCTTACCCTGTCCCCCATCCTCACCCCATCCCCTGCTCCATGGTTTTGTATTTTCCTATCACTTATACCAATAACACTTGAATCCAAAATGCCGTGTGTTATTTAAACTTGATGAAGGAAAAAAGATTTTTCACTCATGCTCAAGCATTAGTTAATTAAAGCAAAAACATCTAATAAGATAGTAAAAACATAGGTTCTTTTATAATGACAAAATTTGAGCTAAAATTTCAGCTTAGCTTAATAAGTGGAAAGCTTATGCTCAGATTCACTAAAATACAAAGTGCAGACTATATATTTGTGTGTGTGCTCATACAGATTATTTTTTCTTTAAATTATGTAGCTGTAAATGAACACAAGTTTATTTTTTCTATGGGCAGGAACTTGTTAAGAGACAACACAGACTCCACAAAGAAATGTTAGATGTTGGTTTAAAACTGAAGTACTAAAGCTTACTGTATTTATGAATACCTTGATAATAATTTAAGTTAACTATGCACATTTGATGCTGAAATACTGCTACAAATGGATTCTACATCACTCTGCCAATTTAGATAACTCATTAAAGGCCCTATTATTTTGGGGAGTTGGATAATGTTAAACTCTAAAAGGCCATGGCAAATAATTTCATTCATTGAGAAACAGCACTTAGCAGAAAAGAGAAGAGAAAAAGAAGTATTTTGGATGACATTTAACTTGACTTCATTTGGGCACGAGACCTTGAAGTTCTCAAATGGGCTTACTGAATACAAATCAATGTTTTGTTAGGATTTAATTTATTTTTTTCTTCCTTTCTCAATGGGTTATTTTCAAGGACATTCAAGCAATCTCAGTGCAGTCTTTTTTTTCTTAGAAGAAAAAGAATGAAAACTTTTATTGAGATAAAGATATTCAGTCCTTAAAATGATAAAGTCTGGTCAATCCATGTTTGTTGTTTCTTTCTCTATTGCCACTAAAAATAAATCCTTCAGGAGAACATTTCTTTAGCTCACTTTTTCATTATTTCCAGAGGCAAAAGCTGGCAAGGCAATTTATAATTCAATTTTTGCTAAATCCACAACACCTAATATATATGTCAGGCATTTCAACGGCAGGGTACTTTGGGGATAGGTGATAAATTGTACTGATTATAAGTGCAAGCTGTTCTTCTAAAATATCATATCCAAAAGAAGGCTAGTATTATTAGGAGAATGTAATGTATCTTTAGAATGTCCAGAAACATAAGAGATAATCACTTCACGTGAATATATTTTCCCTCGAGTTTTACAGCTCAATATTAAGGATTTACCATGGTTTTGATAGCACTCATCTGAATGGAGGGACCATCATAGGTTGGTAGTCTTTCAGCAGCCACATAGCTCTTAGGCCTGCAATAACTCATTTCTCCCAAAAAAGAGCTTTACTATGAAACCTGAAACATGGCCATAATAATTTTCTGATTATGTTGGGGTATGTGAAAAGTCTAAATGTTATTCTAGGGTATAATCTCTCCTGATCTTTTGAACAACTTTTCAGTGTTTCCAGGTATTTTCCTAGGGGTTACACATGGCTAATAGTTTATCAGTACTGCTGAGCAAAACCAAAAATTTTCTTTATAATAATCTTGATTGTTAAGATAATCTGCAAATGAGGAAAAGGTATTATGTCTTGGGAACTTTCCTCTCAGTTTCTGCTTTCTTAAACCAAAAATCTGTTAGTATTACAAAGATGAGATCAACATTTCAGCTACAAACAGAACCAAAAAATAGGCAAATGTAAATGGGTGGGTGAGATTTGGGGGGGGATGGAAACCTTTTCAATTTTATGCTGTTAGTCTGAATTTAGCTTGGTTAGTTTTAACTTAGCTGCTCAGCAGACGTTCCTTGTTTTTCTTGCCAACTGTAATTTGTATCCTGATCAGACTCTCAGAGGAACAAACTGATTTTGTGACATTTTTTAAAATCAATTTAGTATTCATCCTATACTCTCATCCTGGTTTTATTTCTTTCTCTTTAACTTTTCAGGAAGTCATCTTCTTGCTTTAAAGGCAGGCACTCATTATTTTTTCTAAAAGAGAAAAATTTACCTTAAAGAAAAGAAAAGAAAATTACAAATTTTATGTGCATCTAAGATTAAATAAAGTGTCAGTAATAAAACTATTAAGGCTTAGAGTAGAAAAAGACAGTTCTAAAATCTCCCACTCTTTCTAGTTTCTATTTGTGTGCTTTCTTTCAAATTATGTCTCAAATCTTCTCTAGAAGTTCTCCTTATTTCATATAGTATCAACAACCTTTTTTGGACTCAAGTGCTTAAATCCTCCTTGCCCTCAAACTCTTAGTTTTTGTATCATCCAAACCTAATTTAATGAAGAAGATGAACAAAAGTGGAAAACAAATGATCACTCATGAACCAGGCCAGCTTAGTGTGCACACTTGTCTGAAAGACTGATGAGATAATACCTGCAAAAGAATGGTCTGCTCTGACAGGAAAAGGAGAACCAATGTATCCAGAACACCCAATAGCTCATCTGGCAGTAAACTAGAGGTCAAAATGTCACTCTTCCAGTCCTGCCCCTTGCGGTGTTAGAAATTTATGAAAGAAGTCCTAATATCTACTCAATAGTATTACAGGCATTCTTATAGCATGGATGGGAAATTAAAAGGGGGTGGAAATATGGCTAGCAAAGATATATTCTCAAAGGAAAAATGAAACAAATTTGGAGAAAGATTGAAAAACACAGTGCAAGGAAGTCAGTGGGAAATAGATACTCTTTAGTGAGAGGCAGTGAGAGATGCTTCAAGATAATTGAAGAAATAGCAAAGAAAAATTGAGGAAGAATCACGTAAGTGTTTGCCCTCTTATTTTAGTCTTTTCCTTTGAGATTCAAAAATAATTCCTTAAAAAGGGGGATAAGTGTAGTTGAGAATTGCTTGCTCATGATTGATGATATGAGGCAGGCATAGTTTCTGTTTGGCCACTTTTCTTGGGCAGAGAAAGACACTGTGTTATAATACCCTTCTAGATAAAGACATGCTGAAATTTGTAAGGCTGTTTGTTGAACCTCATCTCACACTGGTAAAAGCTGTTACTACAGCAAGTCAGATTGAATCAGCTATTAATAATGCAAAGATATCATTACTTCCCAAAAGAGATTCTTAGCCCAGCTTGTAGGAGAGATTAATATTTTTCATGTTATTAGAAGCAGACGTAGAAGAGGACATTGTCTATTGTGTGAGTAGCAAAGTTTTTGTTTTTTTCTGAAGAAAGTTTGAAAGGGCAAAGAAAAGATTCAGACTAGACAAGTTAAATCATCCATTTTTTCCTCATAATTTTCCATTAGATAAATTAAAATTTGCGCTTCTATTCATACAAAATATTATGGATATATTCTTGACCTTGAAGGGCATGGCAGAGAAGAAGGTAATTTTTCCAGAGGCAATGTTTATTTTTGAACGTTTGCCTTTGCCCTGATGACACATTATTGGACTTGTTAGAGTCCTTATGATTTTAATGGGACAGAATTGAGGCTGATACGTAAATATCCTCAAGCCACTGTAAAAAGCATAGTCCTCAACTTTCTGGAATAAGAGAAAACCTTTGGTTTAGATGGAGACTTTTTATGGTTTTTCCTCATTCTTGAGGGTTTTTGTGTTTTGGGGTTTTTTTTCCCACCTTTTATTTTGGTGGGGAAGGACTTATTATTTAGTTGGTGGATTTTGGGGACTGTATCTTATATCTTCTACTCTTGTGTATGAACTTGAACACAAAAATTTAGAATTTGAACCACTCTTGTCATATTTCTAAGATAAGAGTGGAAGAAGACAGAAAGTTGTATGGTCTTGTGAGTCTCAGGGACCTTGAAGACAGGCAAAGCATAAACTTGATATTGGAATATAGATAACTATTTTCAAAATAAATACAAATATAAATCCTACTGAACATTATACTTGTTAAGTGGACTATTAAAAATGTTACTAAGTCTTTATATGTGAGATCAAGAAAGACAATTTCAGACTTCACTCTGGGGTCAGCCTTCAGCTAGTCCCCTCGTTATGAAGGTCTGTTTCCATACACTCCCTAAAATAAGAATAATTGAATAAAGATCCAGTTATTTTATCTCTTTTTCATAGCAATCAAGAGAGTTTAGAATTGACATTCAGAGGATTTTGTAGAAACATCCTGTTGGGTGCGTGTGCTCTTAAAGGGGAAATACAGTATAGGAAGCAACAGATGAACAATAGGAAGCATCTGAGCAGTGTGATGTAAATGCTACTAAAGTAATCCTCTGGTCTTTAAATGCTTTTCTGGAAGAAAAGAATGGACATAGAGTCTGGATCAGCCTTGTGTTCTCTAAATCTGGACAGATGTAAATCTCATCTCAAAAAATGCAACAAGATTTTAATGAAAGAAAGCTCTTCAGGTGATGTCATAGTCCTGAAAACATATGGTAGGATCAAAAAAGTAAAATTAAGTTTTTCTTAAATTACTTCAGGGTAAATGTGATTTGTTTTTTAATCAGTTCAAAGGCATCTGGGAGAGACATTCCTCCTGGCTTTCTTATTACTATTGAAAGTTGAGGAATAAACAGGAATTGTATCCATTTGAACATGGAAAATCAGGAATTTCCATATAAGATGGTCCTACTGTTTTGCTGCAAAAAGCAGGTTTTTAGGGTTGACATTTTTGCAAGAAACATTTCAGAGTCTGCTGTCACTGAGAGGGTGCAAAGAGGGAAAGATAACAAGACTGTGATTAATTTTATAATCCCGAGGAAATTTTAGCGAAGTTAAAATAAATAGAGATTTGGGCAAATGGAAATCAAACTTTCAATTACTCTAAAATGGATTCTGGCTCATTCGATCTAGCTGACACTTTGATGTGTTTAAATCCTCGCAGACGCTATGTAAGAACTGAATCCAGGCCAGCTACACCCACTCTGTTCTTGCAAATGCAGAAGCAGTGGTATCTCAACAGTAAGAGGACCAGCTCTTTCAAGAAGGAAATTTGTAGGTATAACATGAACAGTGGCTGTCATTAAAAGTCAGATGTTACTTTTAGATGTTGGCGAAGGTTATCAGAAAGCAAATATAGCACACTAGATTATGCAACCTACTTTCAGGATTTTGCTCTGTTTTCCTGTTTAAAACAAAATCCATGTTGTGAAAGAAGAAAAAAGGCAGCAAACATAGTATTTATTTTACCCTACTTCAACAGTAATTTCATAATCAGAGATATCTATAAAAGTATAAACATTTCCCATTCCTACAATCAATCTCCTAAAACTGCACATCCATCACAGTACTCTTATAATAAGCAACAAAACAAATAGTTTGTGTATCAAGGCATTTACAATATCCCATTAACAATAAAGTTTGTGCTCTCAACAAATTTTTTGCTGTGGACACAAAAAAGTCAGGAAACATGAGGAAACCCAAAGACAGTATAATTCTAACACTTGGTTTTAATCAAAAACTTTTTCTAGACCTTAAGCCACATGTTACTTGTATATATTATCAGGATGCAGGAAAGAAGAGAAATTTCACTGAAGCTTGTTAACCCAATATGAAAGGCAGTTCAGTTAAGAGGAGACCAAACAATAAATGGGGAAGGCTGTGAAATGCAGATGAAATTCTTTCAGTGAAATCAGAATGATGGCACTTTGTAGCATGAGATTCCAAAAAGTGACCAGAGGCTCTGTAGCAAGAAATTAATCCATTTTTATTTTTATAACATATTCTCTTGAAAGTGTAAAACATCAGAAAGGCCACTTATAAAAAAAAAAATCAAACCATTTAAAATTCAAATTTTCCTGAAATAAAAAAGGTAACTTTTTCCCAAATGAAGGTCCTGTGTAACGTGAGGTTTTTTAGCTTTTAATTTCTACACAGTCAGTGAAGTTCAGTGTTAGTATCCCAAGCTGAATTTTCTGACTGGAAAGAAAGTAAAAGAAGATTAAAAAATTCTGTCATTCATTCAGATTATCATGGCATTGTAACTTATTCTATAAATATTCCACTATACAATGCAGGACTGTAGCCAAATAAAGCACTCTGTGATGGATTTGGAAGTAGATAGGAAGGTGGATCAGCTGAAAAAAATTGTTATCTGAAAAAGGATTGACTTCCAAGGCTGCTTGTGAAATAGCTTTAGCAATGAAATATGTGCTAGAACAAGAAAGGAAAACCACCAGATGACAAAATGGGATGGATAAAGTGCATGACACAACAAAACAAAAAGCTTTCCTTAAAACTCCATTGTCATAACATATTCCTCCGCTGGGTCCATGAACAAAACACTTCTCAGGAAGTGCAGTGCAAGAGCAGAAGGTCGATGAAAGTTATAGATGGGGAAGCAAATGCAGCTGAGAGGTTCAGAATGGGGTATAGAGCACAGAGCCGTGAGTCAGAGCAGCTCTGAACACTGTGCTGAGCGCAGGATGGGGAAGTGCACAGGAACAAGCATATTCTGGGACTGAGCCGAGCTGAGTACAGCTGAAGTGTTCTTACAGACAAGCTACTTTAAGAAAAGAAATGATGTCACTCTTTTTACATTGCAAAAATGTGGGCTAGCATACCCTCCTGATGGGGAGTGCAGATACAGCGATAGGGCCAGGAGAGCTATGCTTGAGGTTAACTGAATGCCTAACATGTGTGTCCAAGTGGGAGGAAACTGTGGTGAGACAAGAAATGAGAGAAATAATTCATTTAGTGTCTGGCATGATGACTGTGAATTTCTTTAAAGACAATTTCTTTATGTTGTGTAGGTTTGTAGACTTTCGTGTCTTTCTTTATTGCTGCTGGAAAGAAGTACATCTCCTTGCGAGGACTAAATTATGATCACTTCAGTTTTGTGACTATTAATCAAGAGAAGGCATTTGCAAGCCTTTCCCAGCCACATATCCTTTGAGGGTTTTGAAAGCTATAGAATGCAGTTTGTTATCTGTCACTGCGAGGCCGTGCCAAGTTCCATGATGCAGTGAAAGCAAAGTCATACGCTGCAGCTGACACTTTCCCACTGACCTCAGCTCATTGCACTGCATAAACAGAAGCTATTACAAGTCAATATGGTTCTTGGAGCGGGCCTATGCTGAAAGGAGTGCAAGAAAGCTTCCACATTTTTGCAAGGTTCAAAGAGAGCAATGTGCTTTTTCTGTCACATCTGGAGACGAGGCTGTCATATCCTCAGTTCACCTCATAAATAATAGGCGTAGAGGACAGTTGTATAAGGCTGCAGTTCAGAGGGGCTCTAATCTGACAGCAGACATGCTCACCTTTAGCCATGCTTAATGGTTGCTGTGTTTCACTTTATTACTGTCTGCTTGGTGTATCAACACCCAGGCTTGTAGGCAAGGCCTTGCCAGGGGAACCCACTGGGCAAAGGACACAAAAATAATTTTTGGGAAAAGCCTGGCAGCTTCTGAGAGAAGACACAAGTCTGGGAGCAGGTCACCAGGCCTGGGGACTTGCCACAAACCTTTTCTGGGTTGGTGCAGCTGTCAGGGAAGGGGATTGAAAGGAATTGGCTGTGGTCTCCAGGGAGCCACCACCAGTGTGGAGATGGTGGTGGGCAGAGGGTTGTTCTGTTTCCTGCCTCATCCCCAGAGGTAAATGTGAAGGACTGGAGAAATAAAGCAGGGATTTATTGGGAGGGAGCAGATTTACTAGGAACTGGTGGGCAGGGAAGCATTAACCTTCTGCTCCTTCTCCAAGCTGATCTGATGATGGTGGGGCGCACAGCTCCTGTCCCTGCCTGTCTTTCTCTCAGGGCCCTCAGAACAGGCAGTGAGGCCATGGCACCCTGTATGGGGGCATTTAATTTCCTTCCTTTCCCCCCTGATCTGCCAGTGTAAACAACTGCCTACTTTCACCTAAACTGAAAACCAGATCTGCCTCTAATCACATTGGGTGACTGTTGACATGTGTAGAGTTAGATATTTTGATAATATTATATGTCTGTGATAATACTTCATTACAGTTATGTCCTTGGCTATAATTCTTTCAACACAGTCACTTTTGTACTGCCCTTTGAGTTACAGGAAAGCAGTGTAAGGCCACATTTTGCTCTGATGGTCACATTACAATTCAGAATACTCAGAATTAATCAGCATTTGATATACCTTTGAGAAAGACCAAGCAGTGCATTTATTTCTCCTATTTTTCTTCTATAGGAAATTGTGCATGTGTTTGGGAAAAGGGGGAGAAGGCTTTTTTCCCCTGCCCAGATTTGTTTGTAATTTGAAACCATTACTGGTGTGTTGTCATATAATATTATACTCCTCCATTTTACAGACTCTTTACAGTTATTTCCCTGATTGCTTGCCTGCACAGAAGAGACCATTAAACTATGACTTGAAAATTAGCATGCCAATCAGCAGTTTATACTATGATTCTGTGGGGGTTTATGCTTTGCATACAGAAAGAAGTGTATGTTAGAGTATGCTTTTAGTTTAATCTCCACTAAATAGTATGTCTTTTGATTTGAACAGAAGGAACTTTTTCCTATATTTTAAGTGATCAGAAACCTTAGCTTACCACGTCTTTCACAGACAGTAAATTCTCTGTGTATGTTTTATCAATAGTTTGAAATACCATAAAAGCTCTAGTGGAGATAATATTTCATCATCTAACAAACTGAAAGTTTAAGAGTTGTTTAAAAAGGAATTTTGTGACTTGTAAAATCTTTCTTAATATTTCTGAGACTTCCTTGAAACAAAATTTTCCTTTGGATCAATACATTAAACATTTCATTTAGATAAGCTTGAAATGTATTGTGTTGCTATTAACCAGTTTTTATTAATCATATAAAGTAAGTTTAAATTGGTCCTAGAAGCAGAAAAATCTGACACTTGAAAAAAGTTACACTATTTTTGAGAATAAATAGTATTTTCGAAGTTGCTCATTGTTTTCTAGAAATTTGTTCTGAAGATCATGGAGACAAATTGCTAACTGCCTTTGTTTTGTGTCCTAAAACCAGAAAATTAGACCAATGAAAATATATTTCTGCAAGGAAGGTAGATATCAGGTGTTTTTAAGGTAGATTCTATGTCCAGACTAAAATGCCATTTTTTGTATTTGAACATAATTTCTATAAAATTTTCAGGAATAAGTTCCTGACTTATGTCTAGCATCCAGGACGTTGAGGAGATTAATATTTTGAGCCTGCTAAAGCACACACCTGGTGCATCTTCCTGCCTGTAATCCTGAGTCCATAAGATTCTAGGCAACATGAATGTGCCTCTTTTCCTGTTGCTGATAATGGAAGATAGGGGTGAACAAATCTATGCAGGACCAACTGGGAATGTGCTGGTTTAATCCTTAATGAGAATTGTAAGAATGTTTTTCTTGTGCAATCTTATCATAAGACTGTCATCAGTAGTCAAGACAACAACATAATCCTGTTAGAGGTAGTCAAGATTATGGCCTTCTTGGTTCATTTAGATTCACTTCACTACTGTTGTTTGGCCTCAAGGCAGGGTTATTTCGAAGTCTCCAGATGGCACAGTGTCTGCCAACCTGCAGAACACACAAGCTCAAGTATCTTCTTGTGCATGGAGTTCAGCTTAAGTCTCCACCATGCAAAGGGGATGCCACTATAGTATAGTTTCGTGATACTCTTTTCCAGCAGAAATGTGGGAGCTGTTCCCTTACCATGTGTAAATGTGTCTCTGGTGAAGGTCTGCATCTGGAGTGCCACTGTGGCTGTTATGAAGGTATTCATCTCAGATCTAAAGAAGGTCTGAAGATGCATACCCAAACTTTGCCCACAACTCCACAGTATCTCTGTAAACCCCTAAATTCAGATGAGTGTCTCCTCTCTTACAGCATTTACAATTTGCACTGTGAGAAGCTATCTGCAGGTTTGAGATAAGGTGGAAGGCCTCTTATTTTTTATATTAACCTGATCCATTTCATCTTTTTGTTTTAATTTCTAGCTGTTTTGTGTGGAGCAGGAATGAATTATAAAGACAGACACTGACCGCAGGAGGAAGAATGCACGTTTTGGAAAGTGGCAGACATGAGGCCTGAGAGTGAAACCTGAGAAAAACTTCTGTTATTCTTCTTGCTGGCCTAGTTGGGTTTAACCAAAAGGGAAAAGAATTGATATAAGAAACAGGCAGGAACCAGCCCCAGCTGCTGTCTTTCCCATGAGTACCCAAAACTCCTGAGCTTTTTGTGAAACTCTCCCTCACATTATTTTGTTCGGCCTGAATTTTTTTCCCAGCAGATGTTAAAAGCAACCTTTTGCTTGCAAGAAGTTTTGCTTTGATGATTCATTGCAGTCTGGAAAAAAGTTCCAAATCAGCTGTTAGATAAGCAAAGAGTAAAGCAGTGTTCAGAGTAAAGAATGTTGGGAGAATATAGTTGACAGAATAGTAACGTGGCTGATTACAAGGTTAGGTGCTGGTGTTTCACTTACTAAGCTAAATATTCACAATCTCTTCTGCACTTAGATGTTCAAACTATAGATGTGTCTTTTCTTTCTCAATGAACTTTTCATCCTTTTACTGACATTCGTTCTTTTTATTCAATTAACCCAGGAAGAAAGCTTCTGGCAAGGCGAGTCAGCTGTTGTCTGCTGAAAAGAGACACACAAATCTTGTCACATAGCTTTTATTTCTATGGTCAGGAACCCTCAGGCCTATTATTAAGGCAACTTAGGCTTGTGTGGAACTTTGCTGTCTCCTGCACACTCTGAAATAAGATTACATGATGGAGAAGATCAATTTACTGAGAACATTTAAGCTCAGAATATTAAGCTTTTTGTGCAATCACATCTTCTCTCTAGCTGTGTGGCAGAAAAGCTAGCCACAAGATCCTTGACAAATTAGATATTACCACATCTAACTGTGTATATTTAAGCTTATCAAACTGAATCGTTGCATTGTGACTGTGCTCTTACACAGACAAGGACTCCATTTAATAAATGCAGTGCCATTTAATAGTAATTAATCACCCAACTAAAATGTCACATTAAGGTCAAAGAGACCAGAAGACAAAAAGAAGAGAACATTAAATTCAGCTGACAAACATAGGAAAAGAGAATATAGAGCCAAAGAAAGTTCTGGGACATTGGCACTGGTAAAACGTTTAATCCAAACTTCTTTACTTTCCGTTCAGTTCAGAAATAATCACATTCACTTGGTTCAAAGCAAGGTCATTTTTGTAACTTTTAAATGAAATTTCCTCATTGCGTGTGCAGTGACAGTCCACTGCAAGCTTGGAATTGTTGGTGTATTTTACAGATGTTGTGTTCTCAGTATTTGCTGTTTCCTTCCTCCCTGTTTCTCTCCTTTTTTTCTTTGCTCTTATAGCATTCTTCATTTGTGTGGAATTTTCCTCAACATATGCTGAATGCAAGCACCCTAGAAAGTCTCAAGTTTTTGGAGTTTACATCGCAGAATTTGATTTCTACTGTGTAATGCTTTAGCTTTTTTCGTGGTTTAATAATTCAACAGCAACAAAATCAAAAAGAAGTTATTTAGTTAAATAAGAGGATTATTTACTTTTAATGTTTCTACTAAAAGAAAATCTACATAGGAAGCTCTGTTTCAGAGGGAGCATAATTTCCATCTGCAGAAACAAATATGTATGGAGTTCCTTATACTATAAGTGGGATACTGCAGAAAAGGAAAAACTCCACTGTTAAACCCACTTCAAAATTGTGTGAATCAATTTCAACATAAGTGTATGAACAGGTTTGTACATGTGGCCCTATGGGTATATGTTTGCATTATTTCTCAGTGTCCTTTTTCTTCTCCTTTCTTTTATAAAATGTAGAAGTAAGCAATCACTGTCCCCTTTTAAAACACATATTTTGAGAGACTAAATATACTGGTCTCTGTGCATGAAGAAAAGAGCTAGTAAAATACAGTCAAGGATGAAAATATGTTATTGTCAGCAGACATTACAGAATTCAGACAAATGGCTTCTGAATAGACTTGTTTTTTAAAGCATCTATCATTTCTCCTTCCTGTTCCAGAGTTCTCAGTTTTATGTCCAAGGATTTTTGTATTAGCATTGTGAAAAAGAGTAATTCTTCAAAAATTACTCTACATTTGGCAAGATCTGTCTTTATAGCTTCTGCGTCAGTCCAAAGAATTTTGGCCTTTCCAAAGGTTAAATATTATATTTCAAAATTGTGTAATTCTGTCTTTGTCAGGAAATGTCTTAATTTTTTATAATCTTTTCTTTCCTTACCTTTTATGTCAAAAAGTTCACATATGAGTGTTCAAACTCATGATATTGAATTATTTGGCACTAATTTCTCATACTTAGATGCCTGATAAATATTAGTTTGGTACTGGTCATGGCTGTGATGCATCCAGAGAGACAATTTCTTGTGTGAAGTGAAATAATAATTTGAGGTGCTGGTCATCAAACATTGATGTATATTTTAGTTTTTAATGGAGGTTTTGATGATGCAAAACTCAGAAGTTCTGATAGTAACATCTTAATTACCTTTACAGGCTTTGTAGATGAAAAATAACCATTATCTTTCAGTTGTCTGTGTTTGTGCTGGTTTCCAGAAGAACACAGTTCACAGTATTTCCACTAAACTTCTGTGACAATCCTATAGACACTATTTCTTACTCAGCCCTGACAGTCCTCCAAGATGATCATGTTTGACAGTATAGGTTAAAATATTATCTTGTTTATTTCATAACCCAGTGGTTTCCAAACTGTGGCCTGCATTCCAGCCTAAAGGGCCATGTTTAGTAGTGCTTGACTGGTCTGTGGTCAGCAGCAGACCCTGTGGTCAGCTAGGCCTCCATTAGGAAGAACATTTTCTGGCCATTACCACAGCCTCTTCCAAACTGTGTGATCCATAGCCCCTGGAACACAGCGGGGTCCTACGTTAGACATTTTGCATGAATGAATAAACTGCAGAGGAAAAAATGATAGGGACATGTTCTCATGAAACCTGTAAGTGAGAGGAATTCAAGTCACCTGGACAACCTGGTCACTAGAGATTTATGACTTTGTGTGGTCACATCAAAAATGTATTTTCATTTCTTGTGCTTTTTTTTTTTTTAATTGAAAACAACAAAAAGGTTCCATCTTAAAGTCAGTTTTGTTGTGTGGAATGGTGTAAGATACCAGCAGATGTTATAGGCAGATTCTTTTCCAAACCTAGTTTGTTCTGTGTTTAAACAAACGAACATTTGGCCTCATAGCAGTTGGTAGCTGTAGTAGTAGATGATTTGTGGGTTTTTAGGCTATTTTCAGCAGCTAGAGGAAAGCCAGCCATTTTTATAAGCACAATTCACAGCTTATAGCAGAGCTAGTTTGGAAACTTCTAACTAAAGTAGAACATTCACCAACATTTCCAACCTTCTATTCTGGTTCTCCTTTCTTCTCTTTCCTTGGCATCTCTACAGTGGCACTCTCCCTCTTACCTCCAGTTGTGTCTTTCATTCATGCTTTCATACCCTCTGGCTTTGGTCTTTCTCTTTTTGATTTCCCCTTTGGTTTCTGCCTTTGTCTCCCTTCTCACCCTCTTTCCCGCCCTCTCTCATCTTTGCAACTCCTATTAACTTGCTGCATTTCCAAATATGCCTTCTACTTGTCCTGTCTGTGCAGGCCACTTCTTTTACTCCATTGTCTCTCTGCCTGGAGTGCACTGAGAGTGGAAGAGTTTTGCTCTCATCTCTGTCCTTTCCAGAGACCACTCTCTTGCTATCTGTTCCTTCAAAAAACTCCTTGTCCAGCTCCTTGTAGCTCTAGATTGAAACATGCTCTTCTCTTTAGTCTTCTTGGGGACTAACTAATTCTTTTAAGTACACTCTGAGGATGAACAATATGAGCTTTTGTGGAGACTTTTGGTTAAATATAGGTGCAAGTGTGTTGCTGTTGCTTCCGTAACCTTGTCAAAGTACACTGCTATATAAACAAGTAGGCAAAGAAGAGAATATCTTTCTTTACATCCCAGGTATTTGAAACAAATTTAGAAAATGTTTCTTTGTGAAAAAAAGAGTTAGAAAGCAAAATTTCATTATAAAATGTACATTCTTTTCCCAGAAGGTTTGGCTCCATTGTATATAACATTGTTCATTGCATACCTTTGCATTTTTTGTCACAACTGTGTGAGTGCAACATTGTGTCTTCACTTTCCACCTGTGATTTGCTGGTGTTCAGCACATCATTTTCCATGGAGTTGTTGCCAGAAGATGGGTCTTGCAAAACCCAAAGAAATATAGAATAGTGTGCTGTTTAAATGAAATGATGTAGCTTGACTCACTATAGTCAAAGGATGGGAAAAATGAACACTTTTAAAACAAATTCAGGTTTATTTACAAAAAACCCCACAAGTCTTGTGCTATTGTCTGTCAAACCTACCTGCATTTGACACTCCTTTTGACAGTGACATAAACCCACCATTAGAGTTGTCTCACTTTAAGCACCTAAGAAATTATTTACTGCAGTAGATCTCAAGGGAGAAATAATTCACTGAGATCAGTAAAATGCTAATTTCATCCTCACCAAGTGTTTGCATGAGGCTGATTATATCAGTGTAGTCCCATAACTAGCAAAAACTGGGGGCTCCCCTGTCCAAACTCATACCCTCCACACGAGCAAGACCCAGTTTAAATGGGTTTTGTTTTATGAGCTGAATTTAATGCAAACATAACGGTGACACAATGAATTGAGACAAATACTTTTAAAATCCCCACACATATAGCAACCTATGTGTAACACAGGGAGAGAAGTCTGCTGGCTTGTGAGGGTGGATGAATATGTCCTCAATACAGTCCTGACCTGAGCTGTGGGTGATACTGGTGCCTTTTAAAGCCTTGCTCCCATGATGGGGCTCACAGGGAGTCAAAGCAAACACTGTACGTTACGCATATATACATATATGCATAAAGGCTGTACATTCTGGTCACAAAGCAGAGGAAGCAGGCAGTGCTGGTGAAGTCCCTTTTTTTCCAAACTGCTTGCCTGCCTCCTGAGAAATGCCATAAGGAGCTTACCTTGTTGAGGATCCCTCACCCCCTCAAGGGGACAGCATTCCCCGGCCCACTCCTGCACTGCAACATGCTGGGTGTCTTTTATTTGTTTTCTTTCCTGGTGATACTGCCCCTCTTGGGGCAGACGCTTTAGTGAGATGGATCGCACTCAGGTAACTGGCAGTTCAAGGAAGTCCTTCTCCGGGTTGTTTACACCAAGGCGTTTTAGAGCAGCCATTTAGCTTCCACCCTGTCCCACCCCGCTGACCAGCTGTAAGTGTAAAGGCCGCCAGTGGGCCTGCAGGTCGCTGATAAACTAAACCCCCATTTGGCAGGCAAGGAAGCCAGAATGATAAGGATGTTGATTTATGTTTTATCTGTCACTACATTTTCAGTAAAGTTGGGCAGCGAGCCTTAACGAAGCGAAGGCTGTTATCACCTCTCCTTAGCCCTTTAAGTGCAGCAGGCTCTTTGGTGTCTCTCGCTGAATGCCGCTTTGTTAATTGCGACGGTAAACAGGACACAGGGCTGACCATCACCGTGTTTTGCTCAGGCGGCACTTACCACAAAACCACTGGGTTTGGGGAAGGAGTCTGAGTCCAGGGGGAGTCACACACAAAAGAGGGTTCGTAGAAGTACTCAGCATTTCCTGGACTTGTTTCTATCATTTAAAATGTATTGCATACCTTGAAGTGAATGTAATGGCTGGCTTAATTGGAGATAACTTCACTGAAGTGGCCGTAGTTGCCATTTATGTCAGCAGTGAATGTGCCCTTTAACGCCGTGCCTCTCAGGTATGGCTGTTCAACATAGAAAAAACCTGACAACACTCATTACTTGTGAAATAAATGTGAATTGTGTGTATGATTAGGTACCATTTTCCCCTCATTTTGGGTATGTGAGTGTTAGTTTTCTGAAAGCATTGTAAGATTTTACACATTATATTTAATGGCAAACACATTTTTAGTTTTGTGAAGCACCACATGTTTTTTGGGGCCAGAAGAAGTGCCCATCCAGAAGAGGGTGGAAAGAGCTGGGAGAGAAATGCAAGCAGTAAAATATTAAAGTATTCTGGCAAAACCAGAACATGGAAAATCTGAAAAACTCCACCCTAAGCAATTCTTGTTACATCCTATGCGGAAGGTTAAAAATATAGATTTTTCTTTTCCCTTGTCCCTTTTGGTTTCTTTTCCATTTTTTTTCTTCTTTCTCTCCCTCTCCCCAAATATTTCACCTTACCTTTCAAGTCTGTCATTATTGTTCTTTCTAAACAAATCTAGAAGGAGAAAAAGGAGCTAGTTCCTGCTTGAGGTCAGTGGGAACTTTGCCATTGACTTTAAATAGGTCCAGAAGCGGGCCCAGCAGAGCATTTTATAGCTTCCTTTATTTATCTTAGGTTTTATTTTGAGCAATGTGTCTTTTGTATGACTGCATTATTTCCACAGTGAACACCATAATGATGGCCTCATATACATTATTATCTACACACATACTGAACAAAGCATTATTGAGAGTTATGCTCTTTTAAACAAGAGAAAAAGACAGTTATGAAAGTACAGCACAAGGATATGTTATGGTGCAGATTCAGTACAGCAGTAGTGCTCTGCATAAGTCTGTGCTTGGTGCTACTCCATACCAATTTTCAAGAAATCTGTTGATTACTGAGAAACAGGAGATTAAAAAGAAATAATTAATGCTTTATTCTAAGAAGGCAGGCCTGCAGTTTATTAGGTTTTGTAAATTATACCCATAGCTGATCTGTTCTTCCTGAGAGAAATGGTGGAACGAATCACTGCTCTCTAACTGGAATACAGCAGGAACTGTACTGAAATGTTGGAGCTTAATACCGCTGGGCTAATGGGCCAAGGATAACAATGCGAGGTTTGGCAGAAATCTGCCTGATAACCAGCTGGGATATCAGCTATGGAGTGTGCTGGCCATTTGTTACACAAGATTTAGAAGAACAAATAATGGAAGGGACAATTTCTATTTTTTGTTGATGACAGTTATGAATCTTGGGTTCTTTGCAAAGCTGTCTCCAAGGAATCCCCAAAGGGCCATCTCATGCACAGAGATAATTTATCACAATTACAAATGTAGTATATTAAAACCACACCAACAATGTAAATACAAGAAATGAAGATGGTCTTGCTGTAAAAGTGGCTGCTGCCATGAATTAGAACCACCAGCCTCTCTCTCTCATGTCAAAAAATAAGGTAGACTCCCAGCTAGATAAAAGCTGCAGTTCACAGAGATCTGACAATGAGGATGGATCAAAGGCATATTTTTCTCTCACAGCCATTATGAGAGATCCTCCAGATCAGCTGCACTTTGGACAGACTAGCCTGAGAGTGCAGCACCTCTTTCACTCAAGCCAAAAGGGCCAGCTGAACTGTGCAGGTATGCTGCAATCCATTGATTAAAAATGTCATTGTTGTGTCCACTCTCTTCAGCTAGCTGAACTTAAAAATCAATTTTCCTTCTGGTTAGTGCAGTTACACTACTTGTAGGGCAGCTTTGATGCTGCTGGATTTGTATTCCACAATAAGTTACAGCAGCTGTCTGGAGAACATATAACCTATTTACTTCTGGTTGTCACGGAAAGAAATCTACTGCTAGGCAAAACAGAAGCATTTATGGAAACCCATGGGTGAGGACAGGCTGCAGAACTTACAGCAACTGAAGTCCTCCCCTCTAAACAGAGGCACACAACAGTGCCCTGCATGCAGGGTGAAATAGCAGCTCATGGCAACATACAGAGTGGGATTAGTGCTTGCACCCAAAAATATTCCTAAGGATGAAAAAAACCTGTAGCCATTAGTTACCACAAAAATGTTGGCAACCAATTGTCACTCTAGCAACCTCAAGAAAAGAAACAATGTATTGCTGAATGAGCACCCTGGCTGCAGCATAACAGTCTAGTGTATTTCTTAGACTGGAGTTGAGTAAGAAATTTTATAAATATAATGTATTTTTTTAATTGATAAATTTCCCACAAGCCATCATGGCTGATCTATAGTTTTTTTGATTTCCCAGGTGTTTGCTGAAAGCTTTCTGCGAACATATCTTCAGTGCTCATGATAAATTTGCCTGCACACATAATTTTCTAGTGTTTTTATTATTTATTTGTGGCAGAACAAATAAATCTCTAAGGATTTGGATTTTATAAAAATATATAATATGGAAATGACAATATGCCATATGCACTGGCTCTAATGTCTGTTTTTCCAAGCTTTCCTACCATTAAACTGAATATTCATGGAAAATAGATTGAGAAAGGGTGTCAATAACACTGAAATAAATCCAGTATTTTATTCAAGTGATTATCCAAGAACAGTCTTGGGCCACTTTCCCAATTCTTATTAAAAATAATTTAAAAAATGAGAGAAAGAAGTCCTCTCATCCATTTATGAGTTATGCCACTTTAAAAGTTGCTATATTCCATTACACAGTCCCCCCCACCCACTTGTTTGCCCAAATACAGTTTGCTACTAGATGGATCCAGAGCAGCTGCCTTGCCCCGGAACAGCTGCTGGTGCTCTATATTTGCAGCTTCCTCCTGCTCTCTGATACTCCATAAAACTGTTTATATTCCCTGTAAAAGTATTTTCACTCTGTTTGCCTAGTGACCATGCACCACAAATATTCTCTTTACCACTAACAATCATGAAATGAAAATGTTTACAAAACTTTATTTAGTGCCAGTACCTAATAAACTATAGAAATTCTCTGAAGTGAATGTGTGTATGCAATGTGTGTATGCATGTATGAATGAAGTATTTACCTAATTTTTCTGTGCAGCAGAAAGGTGGTGATGTACTTCTACCAGCACTACTCCAAGATTGCATGCATTTGGTGCCTACTGCCTGGTTTTATAACTCTTTGAAGCTTATTTATGGTCTGTGGAAAAACTGGCATGTGAACTAGGCTGACCATTTTTTCAGCTTTTTCTGGAGCCTTGGACATGTCTATTCAAGATCATGTGTTTATGCCACATCAATGCAAACTTGTTGCTCTTCCTACCTTAGATCAAGTATCTGAGCTAGTTTGTCCTGCACTGCCTTGATGCTACCCATCATAAACTGCACATTTATCTCTGCATTGTTGTAACCTGATGTGCTCTGAAAGAGGAACTGTCCCACATCTTTCATTAAGGTGACACATTTGAAAATATTCGATTACATATTAGGAGGGCAATTTTTTGCCTTTGAAGGATCCCTGCTTCATAAGAGGGAATCAGCACATTTTAGTTCATTGAGTTAATTGCTACTACACCAAGAGTCTGAGGTAGACTTGTTTGCTCTTCTGTTTGCAGCTGCCTTGTCTTTCTCAGATGATACACAGGGTGGCTGAGCAACACTTGGTAGCCTTCATCCATTCCTTTGCTACTTTCATTTGGTATCTCACACACAGTATGTATCTCCAATGCCAAATCCTCTTTATCACGCTCACAAAAACAGGCTGTGATGTGTTGCCAGCAGGAACAAAGTGCAATGGGCTAAGGTCTTGGAAGGGAAAGCTTTGATTCTGCACAGAAATTGTTCATAGCCAGCAGCAGCAGGATTTTCTCTCTGCTGATCTGCTTTCAAGGCAGGGTAGGATTTAGGCAGAACCACCACACCACCCTGTCTCTCTGAACTTCAGGGACTGAGAAATGGATATTTTACCTGTTGTTTTGGGTATTTTTAAAGCATGTAGTTTGGCTTAGAATATTTATTGTTTCTCTTGTGTTCATGAAATCCATGACTACTGTCAGCATAGCAGCTGTATTTCTTTTATGCCTAAACCTTGTTCCCACAGTTTGTGTGTGTTACAGAGATTCTTTGGTTGGGTGCTTTTTACTCATATATAAATGAATAGTAATATATAGATGGATTCTGTATTCTTAAACATTCTGATAATCTTGTAAAAGGGATTTTATATATTATTAGGGTTTTTTTTTTTCTTTTTAATAATTTATTTACCATTGCAAACCAAGGATATAACTCAGAAGCCTTCAATTGGGTGTAGTGTTTCAGTTCCTTTTCCTGCCCTCATCAAGTGCAGGAACCAGCATTACACAGAGACAGGCTGGAAAAATTTTATTTCAAAAATACATCTCTGTTGCCTCCTGCATTACAAGAATCTCACACTCAAAAAATTAGAGACCTTTACCTTGAACAGCAATTAACTGTCAGTCTACAGAGGAACCGAAAATGTTGCTTGCATCCACTAACAGTACTGCCAAAAGCACTGCCAGACCTTATGCTCTCTTAACTGGATCTCAAAACCCAACTAATATATAAACCCAGATAATAATAAATTATGTTCTGAGAGATGATTTTTGGCTGAAAGAGTTTGCAACAAGACAGCACACAATATACTTTTTTCCTGGGATCTCCATAGCTGAGCTATTCTTAAAATTGCATTTTGTGGTGCAGAGAGTCTTGAGCCTTCCGAACAAAATCTTTCAAAATGTTCATGAAACTTGCCTCTGTATGTCTTTGTTTGACCATAAATACCTTCCATTTCAAACAGTATTTGATTTCAGTATCTCTCGACAGTGAAGACTTTTTTTTTTCTCTGAAGGATTAAAGACACTGCACCTGCTCCTCTTCCTACTTTTATAGTGCATAAATAGACAATATGTAATACTTTTACCTGGTATTCTTCACCAGCATTCACATTACAGCAGGTACCTCCATAATTCAATTAAGACACCACAGACTGGCTTCTGTGCACTGAGGAACGGGGTTTGTGTTTCTCTGAGTTCCCCTTTGTCTTTGGGAAAGCAGCCAAAGCTACCTCATGCACCCTAAATTTAGAGGGGCCTTTGTTTGTCCAAAGCAGTTCAGAATATTTGATACTATAAAATGTGTGGGAGAGATAGTTTTATCTCTTTAGCATCCTTATCCATAGTTTCAGGAATAACTAACTTTTCCTCTAAATCTGTAGACTGCATATGTTTTAGATTAGTTTCATTTGTGTTTTTGTAGGTTTTATGAGTTTTTTTAAAATAATTTTCCTGTTTTCTGAGTAAATTATATGGAACATCTGCCCTAAATTTAATCTATCAAGCTCATAAAGGGAAAAGGCAGACGTTTTATGAGTGATATTATAAAATTTAGATAATTATCTTGTTTGTTTTAGCAGTTTCTATTTTGGTCTCTGTACAGTATTCTTCCATTAAAAGACAATTTTTATATGGTGTACCGGTCAAGAAGAACAGCCAGTGATCACATAAAATGTACATTTAATAGTCGTCCTGTTAATCAGTAATACTCTATGTCATTTTTAACTGAACTGTATTCATTGTGCAAGCATAAACTTAATCTCAAACCTGTTATATGTTTCTCAGATTGAAAAAGGAAGAAAAGTCTCTGTATAGACAGCATGTAATTCCTGTAGCCTTCACTAACTATGCAACTTATGCAAGTTCAAGTAGGATATATAAAGTGTCTAGAGCAATGAATGCAAGATGGCAGCCTTTCCCACTGCCACCTGCATCAGTCCAGTGAGGTTTTGCCATCCTGTATCTACCATATGTACAAATCTTTTCAATGGAAGGTGGAAAATTATTCTGGGGAGACATCATCATGTGCACGTCTGTTCTTATCTCCTTTGCTAGGCATCTGCCACTGCCTGCTGTCAAAGACAGGATCCTGTGCTAGTGTAAACCCCTGGTATGCCCTGATGTGGCTATCCTTGCTGCTCATGTGCTTATTCCTACCTCTTTTTTTATTTTTTTTTTTTAATTTTTTTTTCATAGTTTTGATTTTGTTTTGTTCCAAATCAGCTACTTCCACTAACTTTGCAGGATAGAACCAAATATAGGGTCAAAAACAGATGAAAAAGTACTTTATTTAAGAGAAGATGCTGATGGTTTAGCTTAAAAAAAAAAAAAAAAAAGGCATCCTTGTAGTCATCTGGGAGAATATTCACCAAACAAACCTTCTTGGAGATGTAAGTGATTTTCCCTCTCTCAGAGCTGGATCAGAACCTTTCAAAGCTCATATGGATTCACAATAACATTTTGACTATGTTGGTGAGACTTCACTTCTGGGCAGTTTTTGGATGACACTTGCTCCATCTCATTTTATGCCTTCTTTAAACCCTTCTAAGTGAAGTATAAATTGCTATTGCTCTTCTAGTTCACATATTTTCTTTCCTGATTTCCACAGTACTTTCCTCAGCCAATGCATGCCCAGCTTGTCTCCTGGGACTCTGTGTAGACCAGGCGGTCCGACATGTATCCAGCAAAAGTAGGCTCTGCGCTGGCCTAATGGGAAAGAATGATCCTTTTTGGCTTCAAAAATTTTTGCATGTTCTGTAAAAAAAGACAAAAAAGTGTTTCAAAAACAAATTCCACACAGAAAAGTAGAAAATTTCTTTTTGTTTTTTTTTTTTTTGGTTAGCAATGTGAAATCAGTGCATCTTTCTGAGGGCTATTTATGTGGCAGAGGAGCAGAGAGGGGAAGGTAAGAGAAGCATGCATGTTATTTTTCAGTGCAGAGAGTCTGCATTTTTTCCCCCTACTATATATCAGTGGATAGAGAATTCATTCATTTGGAACTTACTAAGTGGTGCCAGAAGGCAACAGAAAATAATAGCAGTGCTAAAGGCTTAGCTGTATGAATGATATGTAGTTTGTGCCCAGAATATATTACAGTTGATTGGAACTCCAGGGTTTAAAAGATAGATTCTTCAGACTTTTCTATTAAGCCAAACTCTATCCCAGCAAGGCTCCAGGGTCACTATTTAAAGTTCAGTATCCCTTATGGGCAGGATATGCTATAGCATGCATTCGTAGTCCATGTTCTCATATTAGGTAGGAGTAACTGAGTTATTCTTTGAAAATATCTGGATGTTTTTTTTAGCTTTCTACTTGAAGATTCCTGATTTCCACACAGTCATCCATGACAGAGTTTTACTGAAATATTTTTTTCATTTTTTTTCAATTTTTTCTGACCACTCAAAGCCCTAAATTCAGGGTTTTGTTTGTTTACTTCTCTTTGTTGCCCTTGCTGTTATTCCTGCTCCCCAGCTGGATTAACACAACAATTTTCCTTCCTGATCAGTAGTTTAAATGGAATAAGCACTACAGACCAAACAGAGAGATCTGTGACCACATCAGGCTCTCACTGCAAGCCAGTACCACAGGTTCATGGGGAATTCAGACCACACAAACCCAGAGTGCCAGTCAGAGGCACTCTAGCTCTCCCTGCTTTGCCAGCGGCCCCCGCCCTCAGTCCTGGCATCCGTGTCTGCTCCAGTGGCACTCAGAGACTTGTGCACGCCTCTCTGGCTCGTCCTGCAGCCCATTCCCCTTACCTGCACTATGGGGGCTGGGAGGAGCTGTGCAGAGTGGCCTGGGCATTTTGCTTCTCGTCAGCAGAGGCAGTCTGCTATCTTAAACCAGCCATGAGACGGTGGGATGAGTAAGAGTAACAGGAAAATGGAGCTGCCTGCCCTAGGATGTGGTTACTTGCATTTTTGCTCCATTACAGTAAATTATGGTAGCTGGCTTTGGTACTTATCTTCTCTAGGAAAGTGTCTATGACCAGTCATTTGAACTTTAATTTTTAAGCAAGCTGTACTGCTGTGTTGGTTCCAAGCATCATCAGAATCCCTGAGAAATCAGTGGGTTTTCCAGTACTTCACAATGAAAAATTCATGCTCGCCTGTAATCCCATGCTGTGAATAAGAGAACTAACCAACTGCGTATGAGAAATAGCAAGGGGCACTTTTACCTCAGAAGCCAGGGAAGGAAAGGGAATTCAAGTGACAGGAGACTTTGGGGCTTCTGTTTTGTCACAGTGTGAGTGGAGCCAGAGGGCAAATGCTTCCCTCCTGCTCAGTCTCATTATTTTGCTCTCTGTATATCCCACCAGCCCACTGACATCTGAGCAGGGAAGGTAAAAACACACTTCTGGGACCTAGCAGGAGAGATGACTGTGTCTCTCTATTCTCCTGTACACGTGAATCTGGAATAAGCCAAATCAAAATGCAAAATTAAAATATTTTCTCCTTTATATGTTTTCCATAATACCATTTCTTTGAGGATTCAGAATGCCAGAAAGGATTGCCCATGTTTCATCTGGTTAGCTCGCATGCTGATTGATGACTTTGATAATATGTGTAGTTTAATGATATTTACACTGTTTGTCCAGCTAGGTATATTAAAAGAATGTTGAGAAAATAGTAGACGTGCTAAAATCCTGCGGTAACAGCTCATACATTAGTGGTGTTTTGTTGTGAACAAAGTCATTTTTCAGCCAAGTCATAAAGTAGCCTAAAAACAAGTGTGGCACTGTTTGCTTCAAATGAGACTGTTGCCATGTGACCACCATTCATCTGACATCATTACTGACATAGCTTTCGTTAGTATGATATCTGATTAAGGCTCCCAGCCGTAGTGGAGCCAGACTAAGTAGTCTGAGTGAGGTGGCTGAGGAAAGTTAATGTGTCAATGTTACTATTGGGCAAGAGCATCTGCTCAAAGTTTCCTTTGGAGAATGAGGATAGAAATGGCTGATGATCTTTCTAATGGGAATCTTCTGAAAATATTTGAAGATCTGGCAGTAATTAAAGATGTGCTGAACACCAAAGAGAGGTGTAGTCAGTTCAGCAAAACATAAAGGTACCATTTCTGTGTGAGGAAATGCAAATACGGAGAAGAATTTAAAAAAGAAAAAAGAAAATAAACTAAGAAATGCAATTAATCACGCCTTTGCAGAAACCAATACATTAAATCTCTGTGTAGCATGTGAATATATTTCTGGCTTGTACATGTAAGTAAACAATCACCCTTTTTTTAAGTCTAAATTTCTCTTTTATTAAAAAAAAAAATTATAAGGCCTAAGGGATTCTTGTTACCTGAGGAGAAGATAGTTTTCAACAGGTACAGTGAAAAAAAAACTTGCAGTGTCTGGTTGAGATGGGAAAAATTCCACTATTTCTACTTTGGCTTTTGAAATCCACAAGGATTACCACAGTATCTGGTAATTTGGAAAACATACTGACTAGCCTGCTGTTTTTTGAAAGCATATGGACTAGCCTGAAAAATATATCTTAACATAATTTTCTTTATCACTGTGAATGGAAGGATGAAATAATTTCTTTTGGTAATTCCATTTCTTAAGTCTATTATTAATTTGTGCCCCAATTTTGGTTTAGAACAAGGAACTTCTGCTATTGCTGTTCATTTTTCCTTTTAAAATTAGAATATGGTAGGATATTTTCCTTGCACAAATGCCTTAATGCTTGATTTATCTATTATACTTCGAAGTGCTATGGGATTTAGACCCATCTTAGACTGACAGGAGACTCAGATCCACAATCAAGACCTCAAGAGTGCTAGAAGCGTTACCTTCTCATACCTGATGCTCAAGTGATTTGGGAATATTTATATTGTCAAAGGTGGCAGGGAAGCATAAACCAAGCATGTTTTAGTGGGAAGAGTGGTTCCAGTGCCTAGATCCCTTTGGGAAAGGATTTAGGTAAAGTACTGTCCAAGAGAGGAATTAAGGGTCTGACATTGGAAAGAGGTAACACTCACCAAAGAGTAGGTTACATATAGTCTTAACAAGCACTTTTAGGTCATGGAAATCTTTAATTCTGATGCTAAATGATGGTCTGACCCATAGTATCTGGGCACTGACTTTGGCCAGATGACCAAAAGTCAGCAGTTCAGGAGGTGTACTGCATTTGCATGACATTTTTTTCTTAAAAGCACGGTTGTTGGCACCATCAAGTGGTACAGGGCATAGCAAATTCAAAAATTGAAAATATCAAAGGATACAGCTTCAAGTAAAATTGTTCAGATGAGTCTTATATTTTATTTTGCAAATATACCCGAAGAAGAGTAGAGCCTATTTCTAAGAAATACTGAAATATTCTTGGTATGTGTTACTCATCCACACTCAAAGACTTTAATGGTCTAAATACTGTATCATTTGCCTTGTGGCCAGCCAATGGGAAATGCTAAAATTTCATGAGGGATTAAGTTGATGGAATTTGAACATTAATTCTGCAGTAGAACCAGTGAAATGAACAGACAGATTCATACATTGAGCTACAGTTTATTTTTGCAAGAAAATGTAGTAGACTCTGCCCTATCTTCATATAGCTTGTAAAAATTTAATAAAAGATATTTGTTTCTGCTCAAAGGAATAATGATAAAATCACTTTGAAATTGTTAGAAAAATGCTGGCTATTAATCAGCTACAGACTTTTAAATGACTGTTCATGTGCATTTAATCTTCTTTTCCTTTAATTAGAAAAGGTTGTAATGTGATAGATCCGTTTGACATTAGACTCAGCAACACATTACTTAGATGAAATCACACTTAAGAGTACTGCAGGCTGGATCTGAGTAGCTCAACTGATAAGGCACTGGTTTGTCATCTACAAGACAACAGTTCAAGACTTCTCTGATTTCTTAAGTCAAATTAATTTAGTTATGTCAGCTATGCTGCCATAAGATGATAATCCAAGCTGCATGGATGCCAGGCATACTATTACCTTCTTTGGCTAGAGTGAAACTCGGTCAGAAACACTGGGGGTAGCTAGAATTTGTTGCAGGTGTGGTGAGAAAAATGGAACATGTGAATATCAAGAATTATAAAATAACTGTCAATATATAATTACTCCCTCAATTCAACCAGTCCATGTATTTTTATTTCCTGTAAGACCCAGAGTGAAATATGTCAAACCCACTTGAACTCTGGTTGGACCTAGGATCTGTCTAATAGTTTACTTAAAATAACCCCTCAGCAATCACTTCGGAACCCCCACCTCACTGCCTTCTCTGTGCAGGGCTCTAGCATGCTTTATTATCATGACTCAGCAGAGGAATTGGTCACTTTTTGTGTTTCTAGGCTCAACCAGCAAGTTGCAAACCATTTCTCTGAAGACACACAGACTCCACTGAAAAGCTCTCTCTTCTAGGGTGCCTATTTCCTCTATGAATTTCCACTGTGACAGTAAATCTTTACAGGAGAGATATGAGGATAACAGAACCTAAATGCTTACAGAGAAAACACAAACATTCCTGGGCAAAAGTGACTCACTCAGTAAGAGATAAAGAGGCTGGAATTTTCCTAAGGAAATGTCTTATTAACTTATGTTTTATGTCTGTATCTCTGTCAGAAAAAAGCTGTCATTCCCTCTACCTCCTCAACTTCCATTTCAGCCAAAATTTTGCAGAAGGAGAAAAGATGAAAATACCTCCCAGTTTTGTCAAAATATGTGGCTGGGTAGGGAAACAAAATCTTTTATCAGTCCCACTGCTAAAAAAATATTTAGCATAAGCCTTCAGAATACCCACTTACAAAAGTACTGCAGTGAAGGTTCTGCAACATATATAATTGCTGTACTGCTAACACTATGCAGAGATTTCCATCCCAAAGTCTGCTGTTTTGTACATGTCTATGAGAGCATGTTGACAGAAATTAGCATAAAAGAAGACTGATACCAAAAAATAATTCTGATACCAGAATGAACTGCCCAAATTTATGTAACATTGCAGAGCTCTGGAAACACTGATATCATTCAGTAATCTTAAATTTGAAACTAGTGATGCTAAAATAATATCTTGCCCTATTTTAATGCCAAGAGAAGGGATTTAAACTTGTTGCAAAAGATAAGGATATCAGAGACAGAAAGAGAGGTGCAAGTAAAAGTTTGGAAGTAGTGTTGACTGTAGAGATTCAATTTAGTGTACTTCATACAAGGTAACAGATAGCTCAGTGTGAAGGTAATTGATCTCCTAAAAGTGTGCCACTGTCCTGCTATTTCCAAGAAACTTTGTTTGCTGTGGAGGTATGTAACCGAATTTTTTATTTACTATTAAGAAGTATGCTTAACATTAATATTCTCATGCAAGTTCTACATCCATATTGCAGTTAGAGGAATTACCGATCTGGTAGCATCTCTTCAGTTTCTTTCAATAGCCTCAGTGATGATCAAATTTCTCAGGAATGATTGTCCACAATTCTTCAGAGCTTGTAAAACTTTTACATTTATCATAGAGCAAATAATCTGGTAAGCAGCCAAGCCTTCTTTTTCCATCAAAGAATACTAAAAAGAATCCAATTCCTGGAATCTGATGCAAATGTGTTTTCCGTGAACTGCTGTGTATCCACGCACGGTTTAGAAGACGACATCAGAGAAGTTATTTAATGAGTACAATATTGTTGTTTCTCCCCCTCCCTCCACTAGAATTCTACATATCAAGTTTTCCAACACACATATGCTCTTTTTAATGACTTGAAATACTTTCCTAATGATTAAATTCTGCTTAGCTGTAGTAGACTCTTCCAGAATTTTATAAGCCAATGTAATGTATGCATCTGATGATAGGCTATAAACCTTCATTTTTAGGTCACTAAAACCAATGCTTGGAAAACTGGTCTGTCTATAACCAACTTTGTTTAACAGTTTGTGTGATAATCATTCCTAAAATTGTATTTTGTGACTCAACAAAGACATTTGGCAGTGCATAAGTACTGTCCAGCTGCCAAAGATGGCCAGCTACTTGGAACTGTTATGTCAAATTTTTCAGTTGCATTTCCACAATACTTCTCAGTTATGAAGAGTATTTTTTGCCTTGAAGTTCAGTAGGCTATTTAACCTGGAGAAGGAACTTTCTGAAGATTTGAAAAGCAGAAATCAATTATATAACGTGAAAGTAGTGTTTTCATGCTGGTAGTGATAACTCCCAGACACAAAAAATGGGGTAATTTTTTAGCGTGAAGCAGAAGGCAACTTTGTGGCACTTTGCATCTGAGAAGCTTCAGGAGATAACTGGTATCCTCACATGCAGGTGACTGGATAAAGACCATCTAGGCCAAAGACAAACAATGATGTGAACAGAGAACCATCTCCAGTGCAACCTATGTGGTGAGGCAATTGGACTAATTTTCTCAACCACACAGTTGTTCATTAGCATGTGACGTTATCAGCTGTGCTGCATGTGGAACATGGGGCTGTCCCTGTCAGCATCTTCTGTGCTCTTCGGTGTCTCACTTCACAGTCAGTACTGACAAGTTTGGTGCTGCTGCAAAATTAGGCAACTACACTTCATACACAGACGGGCAGAGGTTCGACCTTCCTAAGTCGTCTTCCCACAGCTGCTGACAAGGAACACGAATTTATACATGTTGTGTGGGGCTTTCTTTTCTGCTGGCCCACAACCTTATTTAACAAGCTGAAGCATTTGCTATAAAATGACTTCATTAATTGTATAGTTTTCAGTTCCTAATGTCAACAAGACATGACATGACACAGAGCGGGGAAGGAGATCTTAGCATGAAGATCACTGGGCTCTGTGTCACCTTCCATCCTCCCCAAAAAGATTTATTTATTTTTCTCTGTAGGGATTTCAGGACTTCATAAGACAGGGATGCCACAGGAACTGTGCATTTACTCTGCAGCCTGAGAAGCCAACCTTGCCCAGTTTCCTGGCCATTCATCAGAGCTCTCACCTCTATGCCTAGTGTGTGCCCTTCACCAGCTCTTCCTCGCAGTAGCTGCTGTACGTATGCCAAGAATCCCGTACATCAATGACATCCCAGCTGCCATCTGTTACAGAAGTAGGATGCTCATCTTCAGTATCTCACTCCTTTTTTATTCTGGTGGTCAAGTCGTTAGTTCTTCTGGCATCTTGACTCTGGATCCCTTTACATATAATTTTTTTTCTGTTTTCCATTGAATCTCCCTGCTCTTTTCTCTGGGTCCCTGCCTTTTTTTTCATGTTTCCAAATCCACTTCCATTGCTTCCTCTTACCCCACATCCACCATTGCTTTGTTCCTTGCTGTTTCTGTCTTCCTGCACTGAAGCTTTTGTTTCTTCCCACAGGCTGCTCTGGAAAGCGCTTTTTATTTTTTCAGTAGACTCTCAGCCATTATCTGCTCACACATAAGACTAGTTTGCTGCCTTTGAGGTATGCAGGCAGTAGAAAGTAGCAATAGTAGAATTAAACAGTCTGGAGAGACTGGCTGTTCCCTAAGCAAAGTTTTTTTTTTTATAGATTGCATGAAAATCAAAGCATCTCTGTCTATGTGTTTCTGGAACACTTTAGCACTTAGATGAAGCACTCCCTGGCTGTCATCTTATAAAAAGAGCAACTGGGACTGGTGTTGGATTTTACTTTACCATGTCACTCAGAAGCTAATGGCATGATCAGAGAGAGAGAGAAAAAAAGAAAACATTTCAGTGCTATGGACATCTTGTGGAAGTTTTTGAATGTTGTATAATTTTCTTATACGAGCAGTGAGGGGCTTTTTTGCAGACTTTTACTGATATGTACAGATTCCATTAAATTATGCAGTTCCTCAAACTCCATACCAGAAGGGATTATAGTCACTTACTGATATTTCAAAGTTCTTTTTTAAATTTGGTACTTTGAACCTCCAAAGGAAAGAACCATGCAAAAGGTTTAAAAAAAACAGCGACAAAGCCCAAAGTGAAAACCTGAATTTAGTGTTTTGTTTTCAACATTGCTACTTGTAGTTCTTTGGAATACCTTGGCATTGTGGAGTAGTTTTCTTATATTTCAGATGACACCATGCATAAAGAGTTCTGCGCAGAACATCTTCATTTTACAACTGTCCAAATCCAGCTGAAACCTTGAATCTCAAAAACAAATAAAGGAGATCTGGAAAATATTCAGAGAGGTGGGACAGAATTGTAACAAAGCAAAGAATGACTTGCCTAGAAAAAAAATGTGTTTTGGGAGAGAAATAGAACTGGGGAGGCAGAACGTGAAAGAGGCAAATAAACCTGAGACTAGAATGGAGAAGTTAAAAAGATATCAATAGTTTTTTATTTCTCTGAATATTGCAACTAAGAATCATCAAAGCAAATAGAGAAGAGGTTCTTAGTGCAGAGTGATAGATCAGCTGAGAACTCTTTACCAAAGGATGTAGCAAATGCAAAAAAGTCTGTGGTTTTTGGAGAAGTTTGACATAATGAAGCAACTATTTGGTGTGAATATATATAGAAATTATTTCTTAGCTAATGCCTTAATTTAAAAAAATAAGCAGATTCTGAAGGTATCTTCATTTTCAGAAGATTTTTAAGATGTTTCTTAACTAGAGAGAAACCAGGTGTCCTGTATAGATTATAAGTAGTGCATGTAGTACTATTTTCTTGTAATTTCTCACTTCATAGATTGTCTGACAGGTGATTTTTGCTTGTTCTAGAAACCACATATTTACTTACCAATTTAGAAACTTTTCTTGTATTGCAAATATTGTAATGTGGAAGTTGAAGTCAAGAAAAAAATGGAGAACAAGAGTGTTACAGTTTGTAGGGATTTATGATTATGAGTGAATTGATACTTCAAAAGATCTTGCTTTCTACTGACTGTCCTTTCTTGGCAGCCATATTTTAACAGCTTGATTGAAATTTTCCATTTTATTGGCTCTTTTGAATGACAGATATTTAACATCCATCGTCAAAGTCATGTATTTGATGACTTTCTGAAATAGAAGCAAAAATGTGACTATGTCCCAGAAATGCAGAACACTGTTTGTGAGTAAAAGCCCAAGTTGAGGAATCTACAGATACAACTGCTGGGGGGTGGGGGTGTGTTCCTGTTCTAGTTCTCAAGGTAGAATTGGCAAGACACAACAGTGGGACTGTGGTAAGGAAAACAGATTGCAGGCTTTTAATCTCTGTGAGCTCTCGAAGAACTCAACCACTCAGAAAAATTGGCATTAGAACTTAGTGTGTACTTATTATCTATTTTACTGCTCTGTTCAGTTTTGTTTTAATGAGTCCTGTTAGATAACATGAAGCCTGGTAGCAATGTAAGATTTCTTTTGAAGCAAGTTAAATTTTCATCTTGATCTTTTACATTTTGCCTGCTTTTGGCTTTAGAGAGCTATACAGCCAAAATTGTTTTTTCTGTGTCTACTTTCTTAACATTTTTTTTTTAAGATATGGAGAAAATTGAGAAGTAAGTTACTGCAAAAAGAACATAATACAGAAAGGTATACTGGGATCAAGGGAGATTCCTTTCCTAACCTAGCAAAGTTAATACTCTTATAGGTAAAAAACCCAACTGTACTAGTTTTTTCATTACTAAAAGATATGTATCTATAGACTTTTGATTAGCTATTCTTAATTTAGTTTTTCAATAGCAAGGTCACATAGAATAAAAAAACCAAAGGAGCTCAAGACAGTTTTACTTCCTGCAATACTTTCCTTACACCTGGGGAAGACCAAAAGAATAATAAAAATGTAAATTCTGTGTGTGTCCTTTCCTCTCTTGAAACCTCTTTTGAATTTGGGCCAATATGGACGTGGAATTTGGGTGCCAGCTCAAAGTTTTAGTTAACTGTAGACCCCATTACTAATCTGCCCTGTGTAATTTGCCACAGTCCCGAACTAGGTCTGTGTGTAGATTAGGAAAGTGAAGCTGGCAGAAATATAGGTCAAGAGATGGCAAAAAGCACGTGTAATTGTCTCCAGTGCACACGATTAATCCTCAGAACAACACTGAGAAGAAAGTTGCAATGACAAGGCCAGCAGGCCCTCATGGGGTGAACAAAGTCTCAAAATGCCTGTAAGTTTTGGGAGGCAAGGGTCACAGGAGCAATATTGGGCCACTCCAAGCCTATGTTACAAACTGTCAATAAAGAGCTCTTGTGCAGGGCAGGCCTCATGTTTTCTCTGCCTATGTTTGTTTTTCCCCAGCACCCCATCAATTCACAGTGCAGGGTTAATAAAAATCCACACAAGTCTCAAGGTGTTTCCTTTAAACTTCTTTGGAGGTTGTGTGGATNAAAATCCACACAAGTCTCAAGGTGTTTCCTTTAAACTTCTTTGGAGGTTGTGTGGATAGACAATAACACACATCTGACTGCGTGCTCAGACCTCTAGTGGTCCGTACTCTTTTTGCAGTGCTTTTTGACACACACTGCACATATCTGGCATGATTAAACTCTAGGGCTGTGTTTTTTAATGAAGTTTATCTGGACCAAAATTTTGCATGTACCATAAATCGTAGAAATCTCTCACAAGAAGGAGACCTGAATCATCTTGGCCACACTGCCAGCGTATCTAATCAAATTTATCACTGCATGACACAGACTAAACCCCAGGTCTGGTAAAAGAGAAGATGGAGCTCTTCTGCCTGATCTTCCTGGACCTCAATTCATTTTTATTCAACTTTTTAAGAGTATATCTATGACCTATGATCTCATTTTGTCCTCTTAGACATCTTCTGGCTGTCTTCAGATTCCACAACATTTTACAAAATTGTGTTTGGATTGAAAATTCATATTAATAACAAGGTTGAAGGAAGAAAAGACTAATACCTTGGAATCACAGCAGCTATTCATCAAGTTTAATTGCCATCAGGTCTACTTAAAGGACAGCTGGTTTACCTACACTGCATTGCACAGTAAAGGAGTATTATATGGAAAATACCAGAAAAAGACAATTATTTTAGCAGGTGCGCACTGATTTGTGGCTGAGATATTTTCTAATGTAATGATGGAAGTTCCCATGTTTTTTGAGTTTTTTTTCATAACAATCTGAAAAAAGATACTCTTTTACATGTGAGTTTTACCAAGGATTTTTGTGACCATAAAGAAATTCTGTACATAAATGACAGAAAGCCAGATTGATGCTGCTCAAAAGTGGCTATATTTTGCTACATTCAGACACAGATAGAACAACTGAAAGTTATTTGATCAGTCGTCTGTCAGCTCCAAAGGTTCTGTAATGTTTTATCTCCAGTTTTAGTAATTTAAAAGGTCATATGATTATTTTAAAGAAAAAGCAGCTAAAGCAGAGTGTCAGGAAGCGAGATAAAGAAAATCCTTTTATGTTTGAAAATATACCCTTATCTTAAAGTTCACTTTTCATGTAAAAATAAGGCCAGCTCTGAAAGGAGCAAACAATATTTTATTTTGTAAAGGAAGCAAATACAATTGGTGCACTTTTTCAGTAGAATACAAGCATGTTTTTTTCTATAATTGTCAGTCCTTCACCTATCATAACAACTGTGGGTTTAGTTTTTTAAAAAAAATTAGTTATGTTTAGTTTTGTTTTTTAAAACTCTAGTTATTTTCTTTAGTTTTAGTTTAGTTTTTAAAAAAATGTTTAGTTTAAAAAAAAAAATTAGGTATTTCCCCCCATTAATAGACTTACTTTTGTGTGACAAAAATGTTGTTAATGAAAGAGAACTAGATCTGAAGTTCTAGGATAGACTTTGCTACAGACAAGTCATTTCATCACTGGAGTCAGAAATTATCCTCGTGAAGAGGAAGTTTTAATAAATCAGAACTAATTAGATCATGACTGAAAAAATTATCTAGACTTCTTTATGAATAAGAGTATCCATTTCTCACAATTGATCACAACTATTTATTCTACAGGAAAGTACTATCCTTTTTTAGGTTTTAACATTATTCCAATCTGACCTTAAGAAGCCACCAACCCAAGCATCACATTTCTGATGTTACTGGAAATAGCAGAAAAATTATGTGATAACATTAACATTATGGGTAGAGAAATATCAGACCCAAGTGCAGGCTATTGAACATAATCCCAAACCTCATATCCTGACTAATCAGCAATTACCACAGCAGCACCAAGTTTTGGCTAAAAAAGCCAATAAAACAATTTGATACTTTCATGGTTTGGAATTTATCACAAATTTGAAATATAGACTGGGCCAACTGAAAAGTCAAATACATGTTTACAAATTTTGTATCATAGGTTTAATGTAATTAAGCTATCTTAAAGCAATTAAGTTTACTTTATTAAAAAAGCTCATAAAGTTTTCTTATTTATTCAAGATATTTATTGACTCCAGAGCTGTTCTTAGATGTTTCTGTGTACTAATTGCTGGAATGTACTCTTCACCTTCTTATGCTTTTAATTTCACAGAACTTTTGCAAGAGAGGAATTAGAGTCCTGGCAACGTGACCAGAAGTGTGACATTCAAGAGAGGAAAAAGTATTTCTGTTAACCACCTGCATGAGGCATTAATAGTAACCTCCTTTAAAAATCTTGAGATCTATCTGGGCTGCTTAACAGAAGTGTGTCTTTAGTATAAACAATACATAAATAAGTATAAGCCAATTAACATGCAAACAGAAGCCCTAAAAACACCTTGCTGGATGACGACTGACCAATAGGACTCATCGCTGATGTATCATGCTCTCAAGACAACATGGTACCTTAGTTGCTTTTTGACTCATAGCCTCATCTGAAAGCAAAGTCATTCTTGGGATCTAAATGTCTGTTTTTACAGCCTTCAGTCTTTTCTGGTTTAGCCTCATATATTCAGTCACAAAACCCCCATGCAGCACTGCAGGCTGACGGAAGAGTATGTGGGAAGATGCCCAGCAGAAGAGGACTTGGGGGTGCTGGTCAACAGCAGCTGAACAAGAGCCAGCTGTGCCCAGGTGGTCAAGAAGGCAAATGGCATCCTGGCTTGTATCAAAAATGGGGTGGCCAGCAGGACTAGGGCAGTGATTTCCCCCCTGTATTTGGCACAGGTGAGGCCAAACGTAGAATCTTGTGCTCAGCTGTGGGCCTCTCGCTGCAAGAAAGACATTGAGGGACCAGAGTATGTCCAGAGAAAGGGAAAGAAGCTGGTGAAGGGTCTTATGAGGAGCAGCTGAGGAAGCTGGGGTTGTTCAGCCTGGAGAAAAGAAGGCTCTGGGGACCTTATGACTCTCTACTATCACCTGAAAGGAGGCTGTAGCCAGGTGGAGGCTGGATCCTTCTCCCAGGCAACAAGTGACAGAACAAGAGGATATAGCTTCAATCTGCACTAGAGGAGGTTCAGGTTGGACATCAAGTAGAATTTCTACACAGAAAGGGTTGTTAAACATTGGAACAAACTTTACAGGGAGGTGGTAAAATCACCATCCCTGGAAGTGTTCAAGAAATGACGGAACATGGCACTTTAGTGCCACAGTCAAGTTAACAGGGTAGTGATCAGTCAAAGGTTAGACTCGATGATCTTAGATGTCTTTTCCAACCTAAATAATTCTGTGATTCCATCATATGTCATATTTTTTTCAACATTAATGTACTGAATAATGAAATATATAATGTAGTGTATCTGTCAAATGAGAAGGGTCTACAGAGTTCTTGGTCATCTATACACAGTCTGAAGGGTGGTAGCATTGAGATCTTTGAGAATTTCTGTAGCAAAATAAAGGTTGTCCTACAATGTCTGTTTATGCCCCACTGTACAAATGTAGTCAAAAGTACAGAGAACTGTGCAATTCCTATTTGCACATTTATTTTGTTTCCAGATTGTTTTCTTCTAATGACTGTTTGTATCAGTGGAAATCATTGTATTTTTACATATCACAATCAAGCCAATTGATTCATTTGCAATAGTTCCAGTTTAATTGCTTCCATTCTACAAAAATATTCTGGAAATACTTGGTAGCATATCACAATAAGTAGTTCTGTGAATTAGAATATTTTTCTGTGAAATTCTCACATACTTTTAACAAATATCTCTACTGTCAGACAAACGTTTCTTTACTTAAATGAAAAATAAGTCACAGAAAAAATGCTGGACTTTTAAAATAAGTTACTGAAAGACTAATGATGGAGCAATATTCTGACATTACAACCACAGAATTATAAATAACCAATACGTGAAGAGAATTATTTTGAGTAATTTCATTGACTTGAAAATAATTTTCTATTAACCTTGATAGTAAATTCCATCACCAATTTTTCTTCCTCTGAAGGAATACTTTTAGATGAAGAAATAGGGACTACCTATTTAATGAATTATCCATTAGTAATTCCTCAAATCCAGTCATCATCAATCTCCCAAATTGCCCAAGTCTATCAAATACTTAGTTGCTTCTCTTTTTAGGTTTGTTATTTTCTTACAGCAGAAAAGTGAGGCATTTTATTGAACTCCCCCAATTATAAATATAATTCTCTTTCCCAAAGACATGAACTTTTGTACACTAGTATTGATAGCAATGTCCAATTTCTCCCCATTGATACATATGGGAAAGTTAAAGCCTTATTTCTATACAGAGTTTCTGCTTTTAGCATTAGATATACTTTGTAAGATGCACAGCTCAAAGCTTCATTTTTTATTCAAAATAATAGGAAATTTTCCACCTAGGTTAAATGGAATGCAATATGGTCCACAAGGTTTTAAACTAGGGACTAGGAAAATGATTTGGCTAAAATAAAACTGACCTGAAGACTTAGGTGAGACTTAAACAAAACTTTGTAGCTTGCAAAAATTTGACTTAAAATAGTCTGCAAATTTAATAAGTCATCATGGCTGGGAAATACAATTTTTGTCTATTCTATAAGGCTTTTACCCTTATTTTGGGGATCTTGAGTTCAGATAATCATCCAGATTTTTAGATGCTTATTTAATTGAACCTCTAAACCTTTTGACTTTGCCCATCTCCAATTAAAAAATCCTCTCTGGGAAAATTATCCAGATGTAAGTTCTACAAAAGCACACCTGGCAAAACAACATCTGCCTGACAATGACTTAGTGAGCCTCAGTAAAGGCTGACATATGTGCATATGCAATTGGACCTTATACCAACAAAGTGTTTTACATATTAGTGTACACTAGGGAGTCCTGAATCCTGACAGAAAAATATGATGGCTTTTACACTTTAAATTACAGTGAAGCTGTATCCACAGATGGTGCAGGTACAACACATGCTCTTATACAGCTGGCAGGTAAGGGGAGGTCATTTCCATAATAGCCTGTTCCTGATTTCTAGTGTTTTCTTCAATGCAGTTGCAATTTGAGATCAGCATTCTGAGTGGAGTTAGCTCCAGCTGCTGATATAATGGTGCCTGAAAGCTCAGTACCACTGAAGAGGCTTCTGTTGATGCTCACAGATGACAAAATATCATTCCCTCTCCTTTATTACAGCATTTCTTTCGTAAGGTGTATGGGGCACAGTTTGCTGTGGTTTGGTCAGAGACAGGCACTGGGTAAGTTAACAGAGTTTCTTTGAGATTAGTCAGCTGGAGAACTCACAGAGCCATTCCTATGTGCCAAATGGCCATGCTTTGAAGATAGGGAAAGTAAATCTTACACAGTCAGGTTCTTGCAAACTAACAAATGAGATTTAATTCTGAAGGAAAAAGAACTGAAACATAGCCTGTTCTCTTATGCTGACTTTTGTCTTAAAACTATAACAAAATTTCTAAGAGATATTTATACTTGGCCAAATTCTGAGAACAGGACATGGCCCAGCTGACCACCAGCATCTGAGTGTGGAATAGAAGGACATTTATGTTCATGAGACATCAGCAGTGCTGCACTTCTTGCTTCAGAGCTGCATAAGACCTCTGACTAAGGCAGGATTTGTTAATCTTTTTTTCAATGAAAAATGCTGTGCACTCCTCTGAATACTGAGCCTCACTTATAGTCCTTCTCTTTTTCAACCTGTCCAAGAACTTTATGCTTTTGTGAGAGCTGTGCATTATAGAATTCAATCTTAGAGGACCAAACCAGTACTGTTTTTCCAAGGGCAAGTCTGAACTTTTATCAAGGTGGCTTCAGAGGATAAATGGCCAGGGATAAAAGTTGTCTGTGAGAGTTAGGAAAATCCTCTGCCTACTTCTAGTAGGCCTAATATAAGCCCAGAGTGTGCCCATCCATTTTTAAAGTAACCCTTTCCTGCCTCTTGTTTTGGTATCTGCAGCTCATGGAAATGTTCTTTCATTTCCAGACAGCAAGGGGTGGTTGTGCCATAGCATAGGATTTCCAGGGAATAGTTTCAAAAGCAAAGTTGTATAGCCTAGGAAAAAATGAGCCAGAAGTGTAAATTTGCAGAGTCTGCAGTAGAGAGACACTAGGTTCTGCTGGAAGACAATAATGAAAATCATTATCTTGTTTCCAAGCTGTTTATATTGTCTTTATGTTATCTTTAACCTCTTTTACTTGGGCATGAATCTGTTCATGTCCAAAGCCTACACTGCATGGCTGCCTCTTCCAAACCATTTTCAATGAAACCTTCCTTCTCGGCACCTTGCTACCTCTCAGCTCATTTCTATGCTATAGACTTTTCCAAAAGCTTGGGTCAGTCAGGCACATGATAAGGTGGGACTCAAGTTTTGGACAACAGTGTCAGCAGAGATAAGGGTTGTCAAGGTGTACAGTTGTCTCCTTAACAAAGGCACTGTTCCTAATACCGTGCATCACACTCATCCCCCTCTTTGCTGTATTCACTGATGAGTTCTTTTTAGATGTTGAAAATTCTGAAGTCAGAATTCTTTTTCTGGAAAGGGGTATAAGTATTGACTAGATGCAGGATAGACAACATCTGTATCTGGAATCAAATAGCCTTGTGGGATCTGACATTACAGATCAAGGCCAAATCTTTTAATGAGAACCTAGGCAGTGTCTTACAGCAACAAAATTGACTTTATGGGAGGTTTGTATAACACCTACCAAAGTAAATTTCCATCAAGTTGAGGCATTTATATACTTCAGCAGCACACATTTCATTTTTTCCTCTTTGAATGCATAATTAGTTTTTTTAAAATTACACTAATAGAACAAAAGTTCTGTAAATCATTAGATTTTTACAGATATTAGAAATAATTGAATAACTTCAGAATAATATCCCAGCATCAAAGATCAGATATAAATCTGACATAAACCTAGAGAAAGGAGCCAGCCAAAAATAAAGCCTCTCCATTTTAGCAGAAAGCTCCAAAACTTAATGAACTAACAGAAATAACAAAAAACAATGAAGATTGAGGAGAAAAAGAAGGACTAACAAAGAGTGATTATATAACTCCCACACTTTACCTATCAAAGTGGTCAACTCAAACACTAAAAAAAAAAAAAAAATAAAATAATTACAGAATAAGTATAGTCATGCAAATGACTCCAGCCACTTTAACCACTGAACAAAACACCCACACAACACTCTGGTAGTCAGAATCCCAGGTTTAAGCACCAAATTTATGGCGGGAGCCCACAATTCCCCTGTTCTGTTATTTGCATTTTCTTCTACAATTGGTTAGAGTTTTCCCCCCCTCACTTTATGCGCAAGTTCATGTTTATCAATTTCCCTTAGTTAACATGTATTTATTCTAGAAACTTCCATGTTACTTGACATCCCATTGGTTCCTTCCCTAAAACCCTCCTATGTATTGTCCACATTGGTTTCCTTACTGTCAACCCCACCTAGTTGTCCCTATCCCATTGGCTGTGATCCCTTTCCCCCACCTATCATACCCAGTATAAAATTCCTGCACCCTCCTAGTCATTTGGCTTTGTGTGCTTATTTTTTCTGGGTGGTGGATTTCTGTGTTAAATACATATGGGGACGTGTGGGGAGTCCCCTCTCTTCACTTTGCCTCTGCTGGTGTGTGGTTTCTCTGCCAGCTTAGAGGGAAGCTCTCTCGGGTGGGGAGCTCAGCTTCATCAGCCTGCTGTATTTGTGAGGGTGACTGTTGTGGCCTGGATGGGCCAGTGGCTAGAGCTCCGAGCCCTTTATAAGCTAGCATGTCATCAAATGAGAATTTCAGATACAGACTAGAAATTCCAAATTTGTGTCATGTGGCAGTGTAGGACAGCATAGCTTAAGTGGGCCGAAAAGCACACAGAAGTTGGATAGAATGATTGCTGAGCATAGAATAAAAGGTTATGTGAGACTTCAGTAAAGGATATTTGCCCAGCAGGAAATACCTCATTATTTTTGGCATGAGATTAATTATAGTAAGGACAGCATGCTTATGAATAAAGGTGGATGAAGCTACCAGTTTGCCTTTCTCACCTATGATTGTAGCAGGAGCCTCAGCTAAGCAAGGCTTGAAGAAGTATCTTGAAGCACTGATAGCCCTGATACTGCTGGGACTACAAAGCCTTGGTGTTACGAGGCACTGACACAGCTACTAGCACATGGGCTGAAGTACTGCTGGCTTTGGGGGTCCCAGTACTCCTTTGTCAAATGGGATCAAAAGAATTTGTAAAGGACTGAGAAGCTGCTGGGTTTTTTCCAGGCTTGGAAGAAACCAGATGATGCACATTGTGATTGCCCATGAGACTGGAGAATGAGAAACCTGAATTGTTTGGCCAGGACAATGTCAATTAAGCATATGGGAATGTATTCGTTGTCCTCAACTATATGCATTTGCATTTAAATAACTGGACATCAGTACAACATTTTAAAGAATGGTTACTAGTTCTAATTAAAGTTATTTTAAATAGAATTGTCAATTATATTTTAAAATGTTTCCTGTGTTGGCTGCAAGATCATTTTAAAGTTGAGATTTAATCCTGTATTTTACTTTTGAAGTACTGTGAAACAATGGATTCCCAGGCTCTGTTTCATCAAAAAGTAAAGGTGAGGTGCAGAAAAAAAAAAGAACTGTAATAATTGTGCATAATATAATCTCATGACTCCTCCACCATTTCTGTCATACCACAGATATTTCGGGACACTGTCACAGCCCCTGTGGAACCATATTGCAGCTGTTCTCAGACATTCCCATTTCTGGAAGCCTACCTCTCCTGCAGCTCCAACCACAGATGTCCACAGAAGAGAAATCCAGTCATTCTCCAAGAGGTCAGTCAAAGACCAACCAGAGATTACTCCAGAATGGCTCTGCTATTTTTCACTCCCATCTAAAAACCTTCAGAATCACTAAGTCAGACATAAATTCATAACCTCAAAGCAAGACACCAACGTTTTTGTGAACTAACCCTCATAGAATTGTGTGTAAAGGTCTTTCCCAAAGTTACTAATGTCTTTAGCCCAGGTATGTCCAAGCTGCAAATCCAGACATCAAAATATGCAAAGCCCCACATTTTAATAAGTGACAAAACCCCCCAAAATAAAGGAATGAACAGGTTTTCTGTGCTCTTTAAAATTTAGGCAACTTGTTTGATGACAATCAGCACTCCTGTCACTTTCAGATGCCACCAGCTATCTCTTACTGCTGCTTTGCTTCAGGTTTGAAGTTCCATCTACTCTTTGTTCTTCTTTGCTTTGAAAAAGCCTTTCTACCATGGTGTCTAAATACTTGGGAAAGCATTTTCAAAAGACTCAAAAACGTATGCAGGATACTTCAGATTTTGTTTAAAAAGAAGAAGGAATAAAGCGTCAAGAGTCTTGTTGAAGATTTGTGTATCTGTATATGTTTGATTTTTCATGTCTTTTAACTCCACTCTAGTATACAGAACTCGACCGGATTCTTATTTGCAATAACTTCTAGTAAGTTTATATCCTAGTTCATTTTTACATATTACATGCTAAGCTTACCTTTATGTCAATCACTAGAACATGTGCTATGTTGCTTAAATATGTGCATGTAGAATGCTTGTAATATTAAAATATTAAATATTAAAAAAAATGGATAAAAAATGAAACTGCTAAACCCAAACTGTGTTCAGATAAGTAACTTAGACTACTCCCTAGCCTACCCTAGTTTAGTTTTTTTCAGTTGTTTTTTCTCCGGTAAGAAATCTGATTTTGTTGCAGGATTTTTTGAAAGTTTGCTACAAGAGCACAGGATTTAACTAATTAATGCAGAACAGCAAAAAAACCTAACCTAACACAAATCAAAACCCCCAAACTGGTTCCTGGAAACATTAATGTGCACTAGTTGCACACTAGATTGTACACTTGTTACAGCAGGAAGCATTTTAGCTTGTACATCTCAATTCTGAACTGTCTTTCAAGAAAATGTCTTAAATTTTCTTGTTTTCTAAATTTTTCTTACACTTCAAGTTGTTTTGATTCTTATTCATGTTTTTCTGATTCTGTTCAAAAGGATGACTATTACCCATCTAAAAAGAAAATATTTTGAAATCTGTTAAGCTCGTCATAATATATTATTGGATAAAGTATAGGGATTGTCACAAGGGTTTAAAGCAAATCATTATCATTGTTACATAAAGATAAAAACTAGGTAGCCTTTGTTATACAAGGCACAGAAAATCAATCAATTTCTCCATTATCATGCTACTGAGATGCATACTAAATGCAGCTTATTTGGAAGAGTCATTCTCATCCCCAAAGTAAAAAGACAAGAATAGAACCAAAAGGGGAAACAGATAAGGGGAATGATTTTCCTATGCAATAAGCAGTGTTATTCCCTTTTTCAAGATGACTTTGTAGTCAGGAGTTCATGAAGAGGTTTTTTCCTTAAGAGATTTTTTGGCTATATAAAACATTTTGTGTACTCAGGGCTATAATAATGAGATTTGCAACTCCTTTGACTGCTGATCTTTAGCTTACTTCTGAAAAATAACACATTTAAAAATCCCTTTTCTTCTAGATGTCTTATTCTACAGCAGGCTTTCTGCATTTGTTTTCTCTTTCTTCCAGAACATCAGTACTGACCTTTAAAAGGAAAGTATTTCCAAACCAGATAATCTAGGGGAGAGAGATTTGGCATGACAAGCTCCTTACAGTATGATCAATAGCTTTGTGTAGAAAAAGGGAAGACTACATAAATAAGTCTAGGATAAGGAGTAATATTACTGGGAGGATTACTAAAATTATCATGATACTTACAGGTTTCATTCTGCTGCTTTTTGGGCCAAAAATTAATCTTTGTCCAAAGAGCTTGACAAATGATACTGGGGCAATGAACAGACAAGCAGATATGTGAGCAATTATGGTTGCTTGCAGAAGGTGCTTTGATTTTTTATTTGCTGTGGCAGTATTTTCTTTATTTCCATGACAATATAAAAGAAGATAGTATCTAAAATTTTGCTTTAAATTTTTTTCATTATTTTTTCATGTACTAAATAGACAATGGAAGAGAGTAATGGTTATTTTCCAGTGGATAATCCAGGATTAGAAAAGGTGTAGGAATATTGACCTATTGTTCATTCATTTCAAATAAATTAACTTTTCTGTGTAATTCCTTATTTATTTTCATGTCTCAACTGTTTGTGTTTAACTGCTAAAATGAAATCAGTAGAAGGTGTTTGTAACAAAGTGCATTTGGCAGGGTCTCAATAATACATATGTAGAGAGGAATGAACACAGCTCCAGTCTGAATAGGTATGGGGGAGTCCTCGTGTTTATGACTGAGTTACACAAAGGATGAGCTGAATCATACAGCACTAATAGGGAAAGAACTCTCTTAATAATAAGTCCGGGAAAGCAGTGCCTAATTTGTATGGAAGTAAATGGAAGTGGGATATATGACTACTGAGAGGTGATAGCGAGCTGTCTTGTCTCTCCTCACATATCCTTCTCATCTTGGAAGGACATAAACCAGCCCATTTGTTCCAGTACAGACTGAAGGCTTTGGAGTATGAGAGCTTCTTGATTTGACTCCCAGGCTGGTCCTTATAAAAGGCAGCTCCTGTGAGGTCATAAAATCCTTGGGATGTGGGGCTTTAAAAAGATTGCCAAAGTTATGTTTGGGTCAGTCAAAATAAAGAAGCTACTCTAAACCCACTCTTGTGGACTGGGAAAATTGTTACACTGCTCATGGTGTTAGGTGGACTGTCTTGAAAGAAGACATAGAATGCAGAATCATGTGGTGTTTTCATCAGCAGGCAATGTTTGATGATTTTTTTTCCTAAATCCAGCCCTTGGGTAACAGATAATTGTCGAATGCATTTAATTTTGGACACATTCCATATTTACTTGCAATAACTGCCCTGTGAGACTCATTAATACTTTAAAGCTTCCTATTAAATGGAAACCTCACAGTACTTTCTTTCTAATAAAATAAACTGAAAGGTGAAAATATTTTCTGTTTGTTTTTTAATAATGAATGTGTGTCTCAAAAAATTACTCTTAATTTGTTGGATTATTTTAGTTTTATGTCCTTTCAGAGGCATGTAGATGAATAATGAAAAAAAGTGCAATAAAAGCAAACAATAATTATTCATGCTGACCCGAGGCATTTATAGAAGTAGAAGAAAGTCTAAAGAAACAGATTTCCTATAGTGCTACTTTCTTAAGTATACTAAGGTAATTAGCTTTAAGAGGAGATAATTTCAGTTCACTGAGGGTGCTCTTTTAAGTCTTTCTGGGAAATTTGGATTTTCCATTGATAGTAGTTTTAACATGTCACACTGGAGCCAGAGTGAATTAAAGTGAAGAGCTGCACAGTCTAAACAAATAGTCCTTCCCATGATCAGAAGCTTGACAACATAACAGCATAAATTATGTCACATACCCACAAGTAATACAGGAACAATTAAAAAAATAATAGCAAAACCTCACTGCAATCCATAAACAATATGTGATGCCTTTTATTGAGCTAGCATTTTAAGCTGCCTAATTTTCCTATTTATCATGTTGCATTCTTATCGGTCTTAAAAAAATAAACAACAAACCTTCCCTGTTCTGGGATCTATTATTTCTTCTGATTAAATGGTGACATAGCAATTCTTCTTGAAAATAACTGGCTAAATCCTCAAAACCATCAATGAAAAACAGAATAATTTCAGTTCTTATCTCATTTTGAGGGACAGTTAGGATAGATACAATATATTTTTTTGTGGGTATGAATATTTTAGTAACTTATTTTACATATTGAAAATTCCTGTTTTAATCTAATTTGTGATTCCTCTGCATCTCTGCATTCTTTAATTTCCTTCCATGATACTAAATAAGAAATGAAAATCTTTTATTACTGCTTGCTGCTCTCTCTTTGGCATGGTTATTATTTTCATCCTTGAATGTCCTCATTATGGGCAATTGCAGATGGAGAATTCAAGCACAAACCAGTTGAGGGTTCTGTCTCAGCAAACAAATAATCTGGCACTGTTTCAGACATGCTGCCTGCCTTACTCTGCACAGGTGTGTGCTGCTATCCTTCAGTGAGACCCTTGTGCTCCACTCGAGAGGTTACATTTGACCTCTTTTAGTTCGCAGTCTTCAGTGGCACCTTCAGATGGTATCTGGAAGGTGAAGCTTAGGTGCAGACAATATGTGGCAGCTCCCCCCAGCTGACATCCCTGCAAGCAGATGCCATTCCTTCCACTATGCTTTTGTTGGCCCTTCAGCAGCGACTTCTACTCAACATCAGCTACAACAGGAATGGAAAAAAGACTTTTCACCATTTTTATTGTTTCAAGTGTATGTTGCTACAAATTTTTCTTGTTTAAGATATGTTCTTTGGTTGCACTTTTGACCAAGTGTAAGTTAAATGATGACGTTGGTGGCCTCTCATGTTCTGTCCCATTCTTTGTACCTACAGACAAGAGGCACTTGATAATGACAGCACCTTGATGACTGCTCTAACTGGATGGTGAGAAGAAGGATGGGATTTCCCCTACCTGAGTAGAATTCAAAGATTACTGTGTAGGACACATGCTTCTCAACATGAAACCATCCAGCAGGACGCTGCAGATAAGAAAGGGTATTATTAGATCTTTTTCCATATCACCTTGTCCTTTCTCAACTCCAGTTTTCAAATATGCTGTTTTCATAGATACTGTTTGCTGATCACATCTGCATGGTCAACTACAGCTATGGAAATTGCTTTGAAAATTTAGACCAAAGGGTGCAGAGGTATCATTAGAAACTACATAGAGAAAGAGAAATCACAGTACATGAATTTCTAGTTGATGATGTAGATACTGTTCTCAAAATTGCCTGGCCTGGTACACAGCCAAAAAGCTTTGGTACTCAGATTTTCCAAAGTACCAGCACTACAGTGGCAAAGAGTCTTCTATTAATCTATTTTTTATCATTATTTTTCATATATATATATATATTAAGGATGTATTTCACTGTTTTTCTGACTCAGACATCTTTAAATTTTCTTATTACACCTACAATAAATTATAATTTATCTCTTCTAATAAAAATGGTATTTGGAAATGAGAGGTGAAGATTCTTAAAATGCCTAAAGAAACAGTAAGCTCTTCAGTAGGTCCTTGTTGTTCTTTCTCTCTAGAAAAATCATTGTAAGCAACATTAGGCAATGTTAATTGTATGTTGGTATGGCTCCATACCAATCATGGCAGGCATTTTTCAAAGAGGGAACTAAAATATTAAAAGTCTAAGTGAATTAGGCGCCCATGCCATTTCAGAATGACCTGAGCATTAGGAGCAAACATGTTACCCGGACTCCTAAAATCAAGACCAGATGCCTTTCTAAATACTATGCTGTAATTCAACCATATTTTTATTGGACACAGTACAGGAATTACAGGGTGAAATTCCATGGTTTCTCTTATGTAAGAAGTCAGACTACATGATGGCACGATCCCTTATGTCACTAAAATCTCTGAATAACTGAAGATGAAATCCCATCTGATTTGCTCAAATTTCACTTCCTGGGTTCTTGTGGTTTCATAATTTCATTCAATCTCCAGCCATTGAAGTAGGTTCTGGGGAAAACTTTGTAGGCAAATTTGTATTTTCAATGTTACAAACAGGGAAAACCCTCAAAAGTTTGGGAAAACCTTCCTGTGAAATTTCCGCCATGTTTTATGTGCTTATTCCACTACAGGATTGAGCTTGAGGGGATGCATATCTATGTTTTTGCATTCACTCTAATGCTGTTATCACCAGGCAGTAAATGAGGGAATTTATGCTGGGTTGGTATCTTAAGCATCAGCTTTATCAGCAAAATCAAAATACCGATAAAAAGAAATAGACTCTATTTCTGAAAGAGGGCTTCTATGAATCTACAAATGATAATGCCTACTGAAAAACAGAGGCCTTTCTCATATTCTCAGGTTCTCTTATGATAGAATTCACAAATTTGAGTGTGGAAAATATTTTGTCCTTTTCAGCACTCTAGAAGCCAAGTATTTAAAAGTCCAAGTGTGTTGGAACTTCTGAAGAACTCTAGTGTCAATAAAACCCCTCTGCATGTTAAAGCACTCTGAACTATGAGTTTTAAATGTCTTTTCTGCTAGGCAGGATCACTTCAATGAAAGAAAATTGTAAATCAGTCCTGTCTAATGTAAGACTCAAGAACCAAAAAAACCCCACCACCGTACCAAAAAACAGCCCAGAGCAATTAGCTTCGGTGGGAAATAGAAGGAAACAATAGGTATGCTTTGACCTCAGGATTGTTTTTTCCTTCGGGTCTGTGAAGTCATTAGAAAACTCTGGTACCCTCTGCTGGCCAAGCAATAAATCTGTAGCCCCGGAGCCAAGATGACATTCCCACAGATGCTGACGTGTAGCAAGTGAGCGGCTCGGAAGCAAGGGCCACGTTGAGTTGGATGCTCTTAAAGAGCAAAACAAAAAACCCATGAAATACCATATGAGAAAGTGTTAGTCAGGAAAAAGTTTCAGGCTACCAAGAGAGTGCTATAAAAAAAGGTCTAACTAAGATATTTAACACTAGCTTTTTATTAAAGCATTTTTGAAATATTAAGCCTCTACCCAAGGATATTTGTTAGATTTTCAGAGTCTATTGTAGAAATGCTATATAATGACTGCAAATGTGTTTGTGTTGTGTTTCTCTTACCTTTCAAATCAGGACTCACTTCTGCTAAACAGAGGGAGCATGGCACATCTAGTGCACTGCTTCAACATCTAAAAGTGCATATGCATATTTTTTTGAAATGGGGTGATACCCTCTGTTACATGAGCTCACCTCTAAGCAGATATCAGTGAGATTAGGACTTTGTTTTATCCATTTAAAATAATGTGTATTTGGTGCCTTAAAGTTCAGGAGGTTAAAAAGGTAAATGGTTTCATGTATATGGTTTCATGTATACCATAGGCCTCTGCTAAAAAGAGGACAATAATGATGAGCCAGACACTTTGTCAGAGGTGGAAAGTAACTAGTTAGAATAGTTAATCTTTTGAGATGCATCCCTGGTATTAAGTGGATTCTTCTCATTCAGCTGAAGGCACAACAGCTGGATTCTGTCATCCCTGACTGGGGCGGTCTTGTTAGTGTAGGATGACCTCTGGAGCACTAACACAGATAATACTGGCACCTCTCTCCACTCTAATCAACTACCAGTCTGAGCAATTCTACAGGAGATGGGGGCATTAAGGCCATATTATTCTAAACAAAATTCATTGATGGTAGCAGAATATTGTGACAGCAAAAGACAGATTTTACCTTTCCCACCAAACGTTTTTAGGGCTAAATTTGTGGAATGGTCTGTAAAAACAACACAGCTCCATATTTTCTCCCTTTTTTAAAAGTCATATTTTGCAAAACTAGACTATTTGTGTCAAGTATGTCTAAGCTAAGACTAACAGTTTTACTGCCATGTATAAAACTGTTCATTACAACTACACATAGTTAATGTGCTCTCTCTTCATCTCTTTCCACATAGATTAGACCTGGCAGGAAATTTTTGGGCATTTAGCTGGAATGTGAAAGGCTCAGGTTCAAATTACTGTTCTGTCCTGCCCTGCTTCAGAGCAAGGCATTGAAAAAGGATCTCCTAGATATGAACTGACTACTCTCGTGGCTGGACCAGTGCTGTTTTGGTGATGAAGCCCTTGTATTTTGATAATTTTTAAAGCAGTTTGATTAAAAACTGACCTCTTCTCATGATGTACATCAGCTTTCACTGAAAATGTTTCCTTTTGTAAAGTTTACAGTCATAGCTAATATAGCTAGCTATACATGAAAAGAAAAAAGACAACAAAGCTATCAGTAGTTATGAAAAAGCAAAATGAAGGTAGCTAACGTTGTTGAAAGGGATTCATATGCAATGCAGGCATTTGGTGTCCTGTATCACACTGCTTGCAGAGCACAGACGTGCTGTTGATGAAAATGCACCAGTGCACTACATGCAAAATACAATATCTTGACTTTATAGGGAGCAGCAGTTCTGTTTATCCTTAGCATTTATATAGAATTTATTAGAACAACACCCACACTGCCGACTCAGTTGAGCCTTCCACTGGGCTTGTCCTTTTGCAATTATAACAATTGTCCTCTAAATCCTTGGGATAATGAAATGCTGCTGCCTTCTGCCTGGGCAATATAGAGGTGCTGCATTTGGTTGTGTTTGAAACTGGTTTCAGTTGTGTTTTGGAGTGTTCACCTCTGAAATTCAGATCCTACAGCTAAAAGCACAACAGAAATGAAGGTCTGCATCTGAATTAAGAGTGTTTACATTTAGTTTAGTGTCAGTGGGGAGAAATAGGGTGTCATTTACTCCCCAAAATAAATATTAATTACTTGACAAATCCTGCCTTTGATTTTTCCTGTCAAATGTGGAAAGAATAGTAATCAGCTGTAAACAATTTGGGGTGCTTACTTGCCCACAGTCTTTCATACCAAGGTAGGAATAGGACCCAAATCTCCAGGGTAGATTTGCTTAATTGGAGTAAACATTGTGTTGCACTGTCTGTTGACAGTTTTAATAGAGCAACACCAGGCTTTATCTGTCTTGCAGATGCAAGTCTCTGTTGGGAGGCAAATGAATTATTCAATGTTTGAGACAGGAGTACAAAGCATCCATGCAATTGAGGATTATGCCATGACAAATACAGTCATGGAGGTCAAATGCAGTGTTTCTTTGTTGTGGGTGGAATGTCATAGGAGAAGTGGTAGTGTTGTATAATTTCTTAAGCTTTCAAAAGATCATTGGAAATGAAAGCCTGATCCTTTAGAAGTTCATCAAGCTACTGGACTTCTTTAGTAATATAACGTAGTCCTTCATCCTTTGAACTAATGATAGCAGATGACAGGGAGGTATTGTCCTCTTTGTGAATCACTAGAGAAGGCTTCCTAAAGTTTTAATTTTCATAGGTTTTGGTAGAAAGTAAAAGGATTTTAAGATTCAAGAACTCATCTGGTCTTAGAGTGAAACTTTGTTAGGAGATGGGAGGGAGTGAAGAAGGCAGACTATGATTTTGGCACAACTTTCAGCAGAGAATGCAAAAGGTTAACAGAATTGGTGAAGTTTTAAATTAAAAATAAAAAAAATAAATTTAAAAGGAAGAAAATACAGTCATCATGGAAATTATCACTAACTTGGTCCTTAGGACATATTGGGCCCTCAGTGTCAGTGCCTTATCTACCTGATATATACCTGGCCTGTAATCCTGATGTCCCATATCCCATATGAGTTTGTCTGCTGCAAAGAAATTCTTGTTCTTCCTGTATATTCTTTCAAACCCATCATAAGTTCTGCAGCCTTCCCACTCTGCTGCTTAGAAAGATCATGTTTTGATTGCAGATTGCTTAGGGCATGTAGGTGATGTGGTGATTTTGGATCTTTTGTGCCTTCCCTTTGTCTCTGATTTTGCCCATCTCCTTCTCTATGTGATTTTCTCTACTGTTTCTATTTCTTGTTTTACCCCCATCCAAGTGGTTTGTTCTTCCCGTTGTTCCCTGAAACCCTTGCCAAATGTTTTCCTGATTGAAGGCTGTCAGCAGGGGGAGCATCAACAGCACAGGAGACTCCCACCAGGGCTGCTGCGTCGTCATGGAAGAATGGAGTCAGACTTGTAGAATCTTAAAGACAGAAATCTGGCCATTATGAGTACATCAAAGATAATTGTATGACCAGAAATGTTGACTCATATGTAAAAGATAGTGAGCTCTTTATATTTAAACGGAAAGAAAATGCCAGCCTATGTACATGTCAGAGATGCCCTGAAGAAAAAAAGAACAACATGGGAAAAGTAGGATTGTGCTTGAGGTCTTTCTCCAATTTATTTTAAATTATTTACTTTAGATACTCACTTTTTTGTTGCATTCCTTGTCCAGTGTGTCTCTAGAGAGTGAATTAGTTCTTTGCTGGAGAATTTCAAGGCTAATAAATTGTGTTGATATTGACCAAATGAAAAATAAACCAATTTTGGTTATGCTGGCATTGAAAGAAAACAACTTGGGCAATCTTTACTGCCTGGACATGCTGTATCCTTGGCTGATTCTTTCCTTTAGTGAGTCATTGTTTTCTGGTAAATGCTGATTACCGCCCCATGTACATTTGTGAAAATTTCATCAGGCTAGGCTGCAGTTAGTGCAAACATCAATATGCTATCAGCACATGCCAAAATAAAAATGGTGCATCCTGGATTCTGTATTAAGAACCCAGAGTTAACGCATATAACACAATATATGAATACTTTCTATAAAGCTATAAGATATTTTAACACAAAAAATTACAGTAGCTAGAGAATTAGATATGTATATATACCCACATATATAGAAAAAAGAAAAAAGCAAGTGATATTCACTGTAAGGATGTTACAAGGAGATATATGCTTGACAGTGTTGGTGCATATTTTTATTATTGCCTAGTGGGTAGGGTGTTGTTCCACATTTAATATTTCCCTAAACTTGCAGAACTTTCAGTTCATCACCTCCAGAAGAAGGCCTGTCCTGCCTAAGGAAACTCAATGCTGCTCTTGTCTCAGCCCAGCAGTGAATGTTCAGGACCAAGACCAGGGACAGATCACAGGAGAACTGGCGTTAGGGCTTACAGCTGATGCCAGCCTCATTGCTTCTCAAAAGGGATGGAAAGATCCCTCTTTCCTCACCACAATTGTTTTCTGATCCCCTGAACCTAGAACCACACAAGAGTTCCAGAGCTTTGGTATTGGCAGAGCAGTCTGTTGGGACTGTGATTGTTTTGGTACCAGAAGCTGATATAGGTAGATGCCAGCTGACTGATGTGGGTAGAAACCTTCTTTGCCTGTGTTTACATTCCACCCTGAGTGCTTCTTGTAGCACAATATTAGAACATACCACAGTTTGAAAAAATACTTATCATTTGGTTTTATAAATGCAGAAGAACAGAAGCAGATTAAGTAGTATATGTTCAAACAGGAAGACTCCAGTATGCAAAATCTTGAATTTTTCTCTTCTGAGGTCCTAAGGCAGACCCTTAACAAACTGCTCCTCTTTCTTCTCTGCCAGTGCTTGATGTTTTGCTAACAAATATTGTAAAGTTGTGATTTTCTTTTCTCTTGGGCTGTTCTTCTACAACATATGTATGTCTTCAGCTCTGCTAGTTAAGTAGGTACAGTATTTCATACAGTAAACCAATTGGTATATATAGTATTCCTATGTTTAAAATGCCTTTGAAGACTCGTCCAAAGCTCACTGAAGCCAGTGACATCTTTGTTTAATTTCAATGGAATATGAATCAGGATGTGGATTGAAAGAGAAAATGTGGTCCCGCTTCTGCACTGGGAATTAGTGCTGGCATCCTTGAAAGTGTGGGACATTACTTGGTTGTAGAAATAACGAGAGCATATGGGGTCATGGACTTAACAGAAACGGTTGTTTCAAACTTTCTGAAGTGTGCACTATAGCCTGAAGAAATACCTGTTTGAATAGTACTTCAGTATACAGATATCTTCTCTGAGAAAAAAAAAATTCAAAAAATTTCCTTCTATTTTGAATTCAGCAAAACTGGAGAGAAAATACTTCTCTTTATTTAAAATAGATTTAGAATAATATAGTAATCTACAAAACCATTGTAAATCAAATTAAAATAACAGCCTGAGTTTTGCTTAATATAACAATGTTTTCATTTGGCCAAGAGCTGTTATTCATGGAATCATAGGACAATTTGGGTTGAAAGACACCTTTCAAGGTCTTCTAATCCAACCTCTCTGCAATAAGCAGGGATATCTTCAACCAGATCAGCCTTCTCAGACCCCCATCCAACCTGACCTGGAATGTTTGCAGGGATGGAGCTTCTGCCACCTCTCAGGACAACATGTTCCAGTGTTGAACTGCTCTCACTGTCAAAAATTGCTTCCATTTTTCTTTTCTGAATCTACCCTCTTTTAGTTTAAAACCATTATCCCCTCTCCTATTTCAACAGACCTTACTAAAAGGTTGGTCCATATCTTTCTTACCTTTAATTACTGAAAGCCATAATAAGGTCTCCCTCCAGGAGACCTGCTCTCCTCCAGGCCAGGCAGTCCCAGTTCAGTCATCCTGCCTTCAGAACAGAGGTACTTCTTTGATCATTTTTGTGACCCTTTGGATTTTCTCCACCAGGTCCCCTCACCCCTCTAATGGTAGGGTCCCAGAGAGCTTTTAGAACAATTAGAAAGTTTTCATGGGTCAGTTTTGGAACCATTTTTAGATTAAAAAAAGGAGGAAAATTCCATGTGCTTTAAAGTAATAGAGGTGTGAAAAAAACACCACAGTTTGTCAATGTGATGTTATTATTAATAGGTTTGTTTATTTTAAAAAAAACCCTCCTGCCTTTCAGAGATGCTTATTTCCCTAATTTTTTAAATCTGTTAAAATGTGTTGTTTCTGAAAAATAATTTTTAAATGAAAAGAAAAATTACAGCTTCCATTTTGACTTCAGCACAATCTTTGGGGATTTAAATTTAAAATATCCTTTTTTTCAAAATTTATTTGCTGTAATTTGTAATACAGGAAATAATTTTTTTTGTTTTGACCTTAAATAATTTTTCTAGAGAAGGGAACAAAATGCTCACCACTCTGGAGAGTGAGTACATGATGGGCCACGTCGAAGAGCACTCACTAAAACCACAAACCTTTCAGCTGCTGGCAGCAGTTCACTTCTGATAAATACAAGATGAGTCCATTACACTGTGAGGGCTGTTGGACTGAAGAACCAGCTTCGAATTGGAAATGCGAATGTGAGCGAGACATTTGCTGATGAGATGGGATCAGACAGAACTATAATATTTCTTGTAAGCCTTCAGTATCATCTGAAGGCTGTGCTGTTGTAGACTTATCTCTGGTGGAACAGCACTCTACTTTCACTGCACATTTGCATACGGAGACAACAAAAGTTGCAACAAAGCGAAAGACAGTATATTTCTGGTAAACTATAGACTTATCTTAAACACTTCCTGCTGTCTTCAGAACAAACTCAAAATGTCATTATTTTCTTGACCATTAAGTCTTTGGAACAATTACCCATCTATCTCAGCAATCAGCCTGTTGTTACTGAGGAAATACCCTTCAAGAAGCATATTAGGGACATCATTTCAGTAATTATTTTGTATTGAATAATGACTGTTTTGTTTCATTAGTGGCTTTCTGATTCTAATCCGACATTTATTTTTCACATTCCATAAAAAAGGTTGCACAGCATATGTTAAGTGAACTGTGTGTGTACCATATGGCTAAGAATAATAAATGCCGTAGAAAATGGGGAGAATGAAAGAGGAGGAGTAATGTAATATAATAGATAATGAATTCAGCTACATTATATGATTTTATCATTATGAGGCTGCAAAGATGAAGGAGCACACATGGTCTTTAAACCACAGTGATTTTCACTTTCAGTATCCTAGACTGCAATTGCTTTTCCCTCATCCTGATCAGATGTCTCTGTAGCCATGAAATGACAAAGAAGGAAGGCTTAATTCTTGTATAGAATAGTACAGTTCTTGAAACTGGAATCAGTTTCAACAGAGCTAAAGCACATTAAGACCAAGGATGTGGAACTGGAATCACCATGGAGAGAGGCCTGTGATGTGTGGGCATGGGGGTAGATTTTCTGTATTGCAAAACTGCACTCTCATAAATTCTAAGTAGTCGTAATCTGACTTAGGCTAAAAAAATATAGGCTCTAAAATAAACTTAAACAGCCCTTTTAGAACTTTGCTGGACTTCAGGAAGTGAATTTTCACATTGTTCTAGTCATATGCTATTAAGGTTTGAAGTGAGTAAGACTCTTCAGCTCAAATTACTAGAATGAAGGGCTGAAATAAAAGTGTTCTGATTTCCTAACCAATACCCACAATTTTTAAAATGTGTTCTGGAAAATAAAATGCTTGGTGGATGATAGTGGGAGATATGAAAGCAACAATTCAAGCCATAATTTAGCACAAATTGTTATCTGATATTAGACCTATTATTTGGAGTTTGGATGAGTCTGTGATCAAAATCCTAGATAGTGAAGTTTTCAGACTTCTTATTAATAGTGAAATGTGCATTTGTCTGGGCTGCTCTCTGAATCAATAGAAATCTGAACAAATGATCTGAATGTAAGATGAATCAAGGCTAACTACCTTGATCCACACACAGCTTTGTCCTAATAGTGCCACATTTCATAGGTGTGCTAATGTTGAAAGTTAAACACACTGAATGCTCACACTTCTAGCATGTGCATTGTAGAGTCAGGGCTGTACATCATATACTGTCTGTAACTTTGCTTACAAGGATTATAACTTACAATTGTTACAGCTGCAAGTTATTTATACCAATACCTAAAAGCTGTGCTCATTAGGCTCCTAACCCACATCTCTCCCTGAAAAGCATATTATCATAGTTGGCAATATCAATAATTTTACTTAAAGTAAGTAATACAGCCCTGCCTCGATTTCATGATTTAAAAGTAGTTACTGAGAGCCCTTTAGTTCTTAACATATAATTTAGGGTCAGCTAAATGTACACAAGACCTCACTTATTGGAGAATCAGAGGTGTATAAATCCATATTAGTTTTTCTTTCCAACTTTTGTTTCAAGCATACCTGGTAGATTTATTGCTTGACTGTGCTTCAGTAGTCTGACTCCCTGTGGTGATTTCCAAAAGTCTACAGGCAGGAATATACCCTTACTGTTGCAAAAGATTATGACATCATGGATGTTAAAATGAGAATGAATGATGTGGTTAGTCATGCATTCAATATATTACTAGAGAGGGGGTTATATGGAAACATGGCCTTTCTGTCAGGTAGAATAAATGACATATATAATTTGTTTTGTCCTTCTCTTAAAAGAACAAGGGAAAGGAGATAATCTGTCTTAATAAGGGCATGCTTAGAGTATCAACCAACAAGAAAGTAATATATTCTTAAACATCCATATGTGATCCCCTTATTAAATTAGGATGTTGAGCTAAATTTAAAGTATCAACATATAAATCAGTCAGTCAGTTAAATTAGCCAGTTTTATACTGATAAATGGGAGTTAATAAAGCAATTACTTCTTTCTGAACCATAAGGCTCTGGTTTCCAAATCAGTTGTATGAGTTATGGATTACTGACATAATTTACAAGTTTTCATTTACATGACTTATATCCTCGATTTCTGAGGAATTAGTCCTTTATTGTATTAAAGGCACAACAAAACAGCATTTGCGTAACATTATGGTTGGAGGAAAGGAACAAAACTCTCTGACTTCTCAATTTACGGTGACAGTGTTCCTTACTCTAGCTGCTGTTGCTGTTGTTCTTAACATACAGAGAGTTAAGGACAGAATTGTTGCCATAATATTGAAGGTCATGACTTTTCAATGTGTGTGTCATGACCTGTGTTCTATACCTGTTGAGTTTTGCCTTTTTTTCTCTCAATTCTGTAAGTACACACCACTAGCAGGCAGCTCTGCACCTATGTTGGCCATTTGCTATGAAGGAGGTGGTATTAAAACTTGTCAGTGTATTGCCACATAACCTTCACGTTTTCTGTTTTTATGAGGCTCAGCTTTGTATAGGTTGACATCATTGAAGGATTGGAAATGATTACAATGTGAGCAAGGTCAAGCTTATATTGGGTGTGCCGTAAATAAATTTTCATTTTCATTTCTCACACGCTTTTCTCCTTTTAATGCTTACTGCCTTACTGGTATTCATCTTATTATTCTATAAGTACAGATAGAATATGTAAGATAGAGGTAAGCTGTCTCTTGGCCCACACAGGTCTCGAGGAGTTGCACAGACTAGCCAGACTCAGGTAGAATTTTGCTAGAGTAAATCAGTTCTTTACAAAGAAGTTCTAAAATTCAAGAAAGGTAATGGTTTGCAGATTAAACCATTTTAATCCTATCCTCTACCAAATTACTCATTAAGAGTACAGTAACAGCAATGGTAATAGCTGTTATGTGAGAGAGCAATGAGAACATTTTAAGGAAGACTGCATCATGCATGCTGATGGTGTCTGTGCAGCTCAGTTCATTCAGTGTTTCAAAAAAGAACCCCCAAAAACCAACCAACCAACCAAAAAAAACCAAATTCAAAAATCCTCAAACCAAGACCCAAATCAATAAAATCATATTCAGATTGATAATAAAATTTTTCTCGTGAAAAAAATTGGTTGTGATGAAAAGCTGAGAAATCAAACCTGGCTATGTAGTGCCTGAGGTATCCTAGATAAAAGTAAGGAATGTGTAACAAGGTGGACAAAAAACTCAGGTAGAAACAAGGGAACCAATACCCCATTGTAGCAGCATTCTCAGAAGAAAAAACCCTCATGAACAATTAAAGATTTATGTGGCCTAAATGGCAGACTCTGTTTTACAAACTAGCAGAATTAACAAGAATCTGGTGAAAGAGTAACTCCAGTCTTCTTATTTACTTTGTTATGCTTACCTCACAGACAGTCCAGAAACTGGATTAGCACTAAGTGTGGGATGAACAATTTAAGAGATTGTCTTTCATCTCCCCAGTGTATCTTCATTCAAATATAACAGCTAATAGATAGGCAAGGCTCACAAATCTGTCTTTCTTAATGGCATGATCAGTGCTGCTGTGTGATGTGGAGCCAGTAAACTTAGTCACTCACTATAAAGAAGTTACTTCAATTAATAAAAAGAATCTTCCTATGACAAGAATTTTATCTTTTCCTCACTGAAATATATTGAAACACATAAATATTTACTCCCATAATTATTATACACAAGTATCTGCCCAACACATCATATTTTAAAGCTCAGAGTCCAAGCTCCAAACATTAATAATCCAAACAATAACTCGTGACAGAGGCAGTCAGGTGGACATCTCCTTGGTATGTGTTAGAGACTGAGTATTGTTTTCAGATGTCAGACCGTATAAAAAGGCTTCTAAGGAAATATCATAATGGGTTTCTTTAATTTTACCAAATTACCCTCAAGCCTTATGTAATTGGATAATATCTATATGTTAAACAGCATTGACCAGAGCAATTTGGCATGCACTACTGCCATTAATATTATTGCAAGGCATCAATAAGTCTTCCAGTTATAGGAAGATAGGTGTTACCTATCACATGCCTGGCTAACAGAAACATAAATGGATGTACTGTCAAATGGGATGTATTTGTAATAAAATATCAAAGCATCTGAATAAACTTAATTAAAAAGGCAAATTTTTGATAGACCCAACAGGAACTGGAACCAAACTATTCCTGTGCTGACTCAGGAACAGCCAAACTGCTTCCATTTATACACCTTTCCTTCTGGCCTCAATGAAAATGAAAGTTATTTAATTATTTAAAAGAAGTGGCATTTTGGCAGAACTTCACATTTCCCTTCAGTCATCCATAAATTTATGAGATTTTAGATAGCAGAACTTCCCTTGATATACCTTCCAGGATGCTGAAGAAAAGCTGTTTGTTTATGGTATGCAGAGCGATTCCAGATCTGGCTAGTCTGGAGGCAAGATTTTTCAATCTTTTGATCTGCAGGCTCTGGTTTCCAGAATGTTGAGATCCATGTTAAAAAGGAATCTGGTGTACAGAGTCTGTTCATTGCATTGCCACAATTATAAAACAGAGCCAGATAAAAAGACTGATAAGAGTGGATTAAAAGTATGGAACAATGACTGCAAAAATGGTGACCAAAAGGACAATGGTCTACATAGAGGAGGTATTGCCAAAATCAAGAAATATGTGGTGAAGATGAAGAGGTGAATTTAAGATCTTTATTTATTTTTCTTCACACAAGAACTCAGCACATGAAAATAGTGTCAAGAAAAGGCCTTTTTTCTCTCCCCACATACTGGAATGGTGGTCACAGAGTATTGTGGCACCAAGCTGTTAGCCACAGAGTGCAATGGAAAGCAAAATACAAAAGAATTTGGAACCCAAAAGTACTAAACTAATTCCTGGAAGATGGATTTTTCCTAAACATTTAGGAAACTGCTCAGTGATTGCTGAAAGCTGAGAGGTTGTATCAGATTGTTCTATAATTGTCTTTTATATCCCTACATGACCACTGTTGGGGATGGGATCCTGGGCTATACAAACCATTGTGTCCACAACCCTTTTGACATGGGTAATAGTCAAGGACTTAAGGAAAGGAAAAATTCTCATCAATTATTATTGATTATTACCTCATCTCCTTAAACTGTCCTCCAGCCCAGCTCTCCTTCTTACTCTTCTGTGCTTCCTTCCTTTCCTCCATTTTCTTCTTGTCATAGACATTTAGCATCATTATTAGGTATTGCAGATGGAAAGAACCTAATTCCTGCATATTGAATATTGATATTCTGTATGGCCACTCCTGGACTCTAGAGACTTTTCCTTCAGCATAACTATTTAACATGATTATATTGCTGCCATGTCCATTTTGTTGACCAGATAAGAACTAGATTTTTCATATCTGATTGTTCTGAGCTAGATTAATTGTTTGTATGTAACTTTCTGTTTTATTTAGCATAGAGGACAATGGTTCTAAATGACCACATGGCCATGACAGTTAATGTAAGCAAAAATCAAAATGCTTTTTGTTTTGAAAAACAAAGAAAAGTAGATAAAATTCAGTCTGCATGTACTTAATATTCTCCAGAATGTTGCAAGTTGAAAAAAAGGTTGATTTTAATAAATAGTTCTGCCTCTGAAGCCATAATGTTATACTTGTAAATTCCTTTGAGATGATTAGACTGGTAGTTTAGCATCTATCATTCAAGATAGACTAGCATAATAATGATCACAAATAACTCATCACACATCCCTGCTATAGCTCTTTGTCCAGTATGGTTCATAATTGCCAATGTTCAGCTCCTCCAGGTGAATTTGATGGAGTAAATCTCAGGGAACAAGAACATAATTCTCTTACATGTGTTAAAGAACACAGTCTGATGGGTTTTATTTTTAATGTGTGTTTTATTTTGTATTTTTGCCTCTGAGGTTGTATTCTTAGATCTTGTGCACAAAACTGGAGAAACCGCAGAAAAACTTCCTAGCCTGCAAAAATGTGATGGAAAACAACCTTATACACTCATCCTTTGGATTACCATGAGACATTTTGTATTGGCACAACCAATGTAAGCTGTTGTGGAAGATTTCAGCCACCTGGACTAGTGCAAGCCATCCCTGCCCATCCCTGGCAGAAGGGATGGACCTCCATGATCTTCAAGGTCAGTTTCAACCCAAGGCATTCTAACCTATGATTCTCTCCCCTCTCCCTGGAGAGGCCTTGGGAGCCTCTCTTTTTGGCTGTGCTGCATTGTTTCCTCCATGGAGCTCATTGGCCAGTGCAGGCAGACACCCTTCCCTCTGGAGCTAGAACTTTGTGGCGTGGCTGTACAGGCCATGCAGGTGCCGGGAAGGTGCAAGATCCCAGAGGAATTTTCCTTCTGCATGCCTATAATGGATCCTCAGGTCCCATTTTTGTCATCTCTGCTGAATCTCCACTCTCCAGGGAAGATTTATAATCTTTTGTCATCGAAGAGTTAAACAAGGGGAAAAAAAGACTTTTACATTGCCCTGTAAAAGTCATGTTTTGCTGGCAAACAGCAGCAAACTTGCTAGGCTTTCTTCATTAGAGCCTTGCCATTTAAGCCATCAGCGTCATTTTGTGAGGACATCAAACATGTGTACACCAGATGCGTGCAACGCAGAGCAGCTCTAAGGACCTGACTCAACTTAACAATAATCTGAGGACAGCGGGTGTGAACCTGAGCTGGGCCAACACCTCATCAGACTGCATGGCTAATTGATTTCAAAATTAGAGTTGGTATTTCTGAACAATAATCTTAAAAGGCAGCAATAAAATACATCAGAATCCTTTGAGCTAGCCAAGCTTTCATCCAAATGGCTTATTACAAAGAGCTGGCACACCTGAACTTTGGCATAGACAAATAAATCCCAAAACAGTAAATGGAAACCACATTTGGCACTGGAGGTTTGTCAAGAGAAGTTTGTAGTCATCAGGAAACAAGATTTTGGATTTTTTTTTCCTTAGTGGCAGGAAGTAATTCACTGGATGTATTTTATTCCAAGTGCTGTGATTTATGCAATGAAAATATAGGTAGTGTTGAGGAGAATGCTCTTTTTAAAAAAAAATTTTTCTAACATTTCACAATCTTCAGGATCCCAGAAGCGCTAAAAGCAAAGGAAGGGTTACAGTTATCCCAACAGTGATAACTTAATTGCATCTGTCGGCCTCCCTCTTTGAACTTTGAACTGCTGTTTTGTGGCATCATGATCCAAAAGGATTTAGATCTGACTTTTGTGTGGCTACAATAAATTATACCCAAGTATCTGAGCAATGCCTGGAATCTTATCTTCAAGGCAGGATGAGGCATCTCACTTAAGGGATGGTATAAATTTGGAATACAAATCTTTTTGGGTACTAGCATTTAAGATGAGGTAGAAAAGATTTCTTTTTCCTTTGCAATAGTTTGAATTATAAGAAAATTATGAGTATATAAATAAAATCATTAATTTCCTTAAACATATCCTGAAAAAATGGCTCCTCGGAACTGCTTCAAAATGGGACCAAACCAATCTTTGCAGACAGAGGCTGATCTGTGCAGTACCTGAAATCCATTTGCATTCAACATCTCCATTGTTTATAAACAATTTCATACATTTGAATTTGATGACTAAAGATGTAGCAGTCTAGAGGCAATTGCAGCTTTCACCATTAATTGGTCTAGGTGAAATGTTACTCACTTCTTGATTACTAGCTTTGTGTTTAAATATTAGTGGTTAGGTTTTACAGTTCTGACAGTCTAGGTTTGAGTTTGTGATAACTGAGATAGTTCACTTTGTGGTTTTGAGTAATTCTGATCTGTACAATTAATATTAATGTTAGTATGGTCTCAAATTTAGCTCAGAATCTGAGTCTTGATGGCATGTATTACATCTTCATAAAAGGTCTTAAGACGACTGCAGAGTTATACATTACTGTGCCAAGGGATGTAAGCAGTCTTTTTGCTCTGCATCTGACAGATGTAGCAAGCTCAGATTAGTCAGTTCAAAATATTGTCTTTTCTTTTCGTTTATGTCTAATTACAACTTTCAGGCATGGCTGGATTCTCATCTCACTTACAATGTGAGTTTCCAGATGTATCCCTGGATTTTCACAGGGTTATTCATAATGAAAAAATTGGTCTGTGATATGCCAACTTTCTGATTACCCAGGGCCCAATTCAGTTATACATGTTTAGAACAAGCCTAATTCTATTAGCTGCCAGTCTGTAGAGTTGTGAGAGGATAATCAGACCTTGTAGATTCATCTTGCCCTTATGAAAAATTTTGCTACGCACATTATTCTAAATCTTGCCAATATGTAATTGTGTCTCCTGTGGGCCAGGTGTGTGAGAACACCTTTTAGTCATGTACTGTACTTTAGCCAAGATTAATTTTAGAAGTGTTTTCAGTTGCACAGGTTAGGGGTATGTGGGACAATTCACATTTTTACCCATTAATTGACTGCAAAAGTTACTCTTCTCTGCAAAAGTTACTCTTCTCACTATTTCAGTCTAGTAAAGTGTGCTGAAATAATGGAGTTTTTTTATAAAATACCTCATATTATGGGCAGCTTTTGGTACAATAACTCAGGTTTCTCACATCCATACACATATTGACTTAGCATCCAATTACTTAGCCATTAATGTTGATTTAATTGTTTGGTTTTAAAATAAAGTATAAATTAAACTAAATGTGTTACAAGCAAATAAATATGAATGGGACAGATTCACACCTCTCTTACTTCTACTCAAATAGCCCCACTTCTGCAAGGGTTGCAGAGGTGCAAATGAGGACAGATTTACCTCTAAATTTTTGCATTGCTCATAATGACACTTCCCTTTGCATGTGTAGCATAAAATCAAGGACTCGTTTTTGTAAAATTGAGAAAGGGATTGACATTTATAACTTAATTCCAGCACATGGCTCTTCATACTTCCTTCTACAAGTATTCATATGTAAAGCAAAAGAATACATCAAAGTGACACAAACAGAATAACAAGAGTCTGTCTACAAAGTCCTGAGCCAGCTGGTTCTCTTACATGGTTTAGATTAGAGTCCAGAGAGTACTGAGGCTGGACCACCGCAGGAGAAAGAGCTAGGGGACACTGCAAGTGTTCCCATGCACAGTAATAGACAAACACCTGGGTCAAATTAATCTAGGTTTATCCACTGTGAAAATTCACAGGGTTTAATGGCTTTCCTTACCTGTGAAGGGGTGGTCTACTTACAGGACTTCTGTACGGAATCTGATGCAGAGGGCCAGATTGCAGATTTTTGTGTGTTAAAGGTCAAAATCTATAGTAAGAGGCAAACAGGTGGGAGTTAACATGCAACAAGCAGAAAAACACAGCAAAGATAGGAATTCATCAGTTTTCATTAATTTTCTAGTTTTGAAAAGCAACTGAAATGTTATTGTATCAAGTTCCAAGAGAAAACTATTTATTGGTTGTGAGGAAAAATAGTAGACTACATTCCTGCTGTGTGCTACAGGATTATTTTATTCTAGAGAAAGATGGTACACTTATGATGGTTGCATTTCTGTGGAATTACTTTAAAAGCTTCCCCCCTGTTTATCTCTTAGGCTACTGTGTGCACACCCTGCATTATAAGAAAGTTTTCTATTTTCTCAAAGTTTGATCACTATCTTCCTTTCACATCAAAATACGGAGCAGGATTTGCTGTACTTAAGTCTTCTTCAACTAGGACACAACAGAACCAATGAGAGGGGATATGGACCCACACATTTACAAAAAAAATCTTGGCTGTATCACATAATTTTAAGAATATGCTTCAAATACATCATTAGTCCCATTAGCTGTCATGCATAACAAGAGGTAATCAGCAGGTTTCCTAGCTCTAATGCTGCAGTTAAAATAGCTTTGGATTAGGGTTTGTTTGTTTGCTTTATCCATGCATTAGTCTTTGATAACAATGCTACAAACACGACTGTGCTTGTCTTCTATATGGAGATGGATGAACTGGCTTTCTCCAAAACAAGGCCAGGAATTCAGCAAGATAACATGAGGGAAATCAGAAAGTAACTGGAATTTTAACAGGGCTTCTTCTACACTGTTAATATCTGCTAAGGTTTTTTGTACTGCTAGCTGGAGCAGCTTCCTGGCTTGGTGCTTACATTGCTGAAAAACCAGAGGGTGTCTCTATGTTCTCAATTAGCTCCTCCAACAATATAAAATGTTTTAATGCAGTCCACCATGGCTAACAGAAAGCTGTTGTTGTGTAGTGTTTATTGCCTCATCTCTAGCGATAAAGCCACAGTCTTGCTGCTGTAGGAAGCCAGTTGCTTTATCATTACAGGTAAAGCAAAAGTCTTTCCAGTAAGTTGAATACTTATTAAATATTACATTTATGACATGGGAAGTCTCTGTCAGTAATTTTCTGTCAGTAATTAGGACATGAGATTTGGTTTTTGTTTCCAGTTTTAAATAAGCCCATCAACCTATCAACCTAATACAAAAAGTAGAAATGAGGAGAAGGGGCAGAACAGTTGTAAAAAAGAGTAATCTCTGTTGTTAATTTGGAGGATAGGCAGAAATGGCTAAGCAAATGTGTTAGGCTTTGGAAGAATAAAGATTTGTGGATTGTAAAATACTATAACTCAATGAAACTCAACCCTCAACTTGAATATTTAAATCTATAATTGCATATAGAAACACAAAATGTCCATATTGATTAATGAATGTATATTTGTCCAGAAACTGACCTCTAAGGAGAGAACTAAAGGATCCTGATACCATTGTTGGAGTATAGGAAATTTGTGAGGAAGGAGAATTTTATGATTCCTAGTCAGGAGAGAAGAGAGCACTTAGGAATTCCTACAACCTGACAAGCACTGCAGACCAATACTAACTACTCGCACCATGGCAGTCAGTTGAGGTGAGGTGATGGCCATCTGGGAAGAGAATGGAAGAGTCTGAAAAGGTATAGCTAAAAACATCAGTATGTTGGTTTTTTGCTTTATTTCTTGGCCTTGACCCTTACAAAGTTACAAGGAAAAACCCCAAAGAATAGGATGAAGAAATTATAATGGTTGTGGAGAAAAAAATTTTAAACTCAAAATAACATTAAGGGATATGATATATGGGTACACCACATGAGTAAAACATTACATTGGCCCAGAGTTTTTTTAACAGATGTTGCTTTGCTAAATCATATGGATAGTTTCAGAATGCATAATACACAAGGCATAGACTGTTGAAGGCAATGATGCTATAATATTAATCCTCTGGTACTTCTCCAGTGCGTCTGTTTGGCTCTACTCACCTTGAGTTCATGCTGATGGTAGTCTAAGAGACATTGAGGAAAGTGAAAACTGCATGTCTCCCCATCAACAACTACCTGTGACACAGAGTGGCCTGATCTCTCAAAACAATGCCAGCAAGCTGCTGGTCCAAAGGAAAACATGTATGTCACAGAAAGACAGTGGGTTAACAAGCTTGCTAATGACTTTTTATTTGGATCAGAAGGGCAAAATTGTAATTTAGATACCTACAAATTAATAGTTTATGTTCTACCAAGTATTTCTAGCTACAGTAAAATATCTGTGTTAATTTAGGACTTCTGAAGATGCTGATAGCAGTGATGAAACAGGACAAAAAAAAGATATTATAGTTTGAAAGTGGGTTAATGTAGAGAGAGACAATAAGAACACCAAGTTATCTGATGTGTAGTATGAGGAAAATGGCATCAAGAATAAATATGCTGATTAATATGCCTAATTCTAAGCATATTATTTTCAGAATTGATTTAAATTTTCTGATTACCACTTTATCTCTCTTATTGTGGAGATCAATCTATGCCATTTTTCTCCTTTTATAGCCTTATTTTTCCTTCTTTGTCCAGCATTATCAAGCCATGACACAAATTCAGTTATGATGTTGTGATGCCAAACCTGTGGTCCTGGCAAAATGTATCATGCAGCTTATCTAGGTAAGTGAATTAAAAAAGCATCTGAGCAGGTATCTGGTGTGTGTCACAGTTCATTCTTCCATAATAAACAATGTTCTTCTTCTCATTCATTTGTCAATCACAGTAACTAAAGGTTATTATGTGCTGTATGTACGTGACACCAGCAATTTGCAAAGTCTGTTGGAAAGAAAATCAGGTTAGAATGACAGAGTGAGAAATTAAGCAGAAGTCTGATGTAATTAGCTATAACAATCAGTGCTCTAATTTCTGATTTATTGTTTCCTGTTTTCCTGCTGCTTTCAGTCCAAGCATACTGTATGTGCTTCATATAGGTCAAACAATTGTCTTATCATTCCTGGCAAACCAAGAGGTCAGAGTTAACAATATTTACTTAAACATGCAGGATGCTTCCCACTGCAATTAGGAAATAACTATTACTAATAGATCTTTGGTGCTATTTCCTCATTTATAAGACTTTGTAAAGACATAAAGGCAGTAGGGAATTCAGATTCAGACTTCTTCATAAATATTTCTTGCAGATAGATTTACTTGACTAGTAACATTCTGGTTTGTTAAACTGACTGCACTAACTTCCACCAAATGACAACCTGACAACAAAATATCATTATGAAATATTTGCATATACATATATCAATTTATCAAGAATGGATATGTGGTATTATGTGATGGCAGATCTCAAAAAATAAAAGGCTATCCAAGTCTTGGTCCCTCTGAAATCGATGAGAGCTCTTCTGCTGACTGTGATAGGATTACAACTTGGCCCTATAAATTTGTTCTAGCTGCCTTTTTCACATTGTACAGAGTTCAAGGTCTTTGGATGAGCAATCTGTTTTCATAATCCAAGACTGAGCATAATTTACTCTTATACAGTTCTTTCAATTCCAGTAGGAATTCACATGACTGCTTGTTTTGATTTGAAATGTGCATAGTAAATTGTGCATCTCACATATTTACTGTATGGATTGAACTTTTCAGTTAACAGACACATTTTCATAAAACCTGAGTCTAGGAGAGATGCTTAGGGGTCCTGCAGGCTGGTGTCCAAATTATTTCTAAAAATAAACTAGTACTAAAACATTCCTGACAGGCTGGCCTAGTCTATTCTTTTAGAATTTTAGAAACAGAGATCCCACACCCTCCTCATATAATCTATTCTGCTATTTACTCCAGTACTCTTATGGAGAGATAATAGCAGGAAAGTTCTAAACTAAATAGTCTTGCTGCTGCAAATTAATCCAATTATTTTGCTTTCTATATCAGACATGGGGAGTAATTTATTCTTTGTAATAATCTTTTATGTAATATGTCATATTTCTTATTAGTCTTTTTTTCCTCTAAAACCATTAATTTTTAGCTCTTGTTCCTTGAAATTCACATTTAATTGGTGTCTGATCATCTCTTTTGTTCTGTGCTGAGCCTTGTCCAGTTTTGACAGAGCAGTTGCAAACTTGGTGCTGTATGTACACCTCTTGTGTTTACACTTCACATTGTGGCACTTTATTGAAGTGTTAAGACACCTCTTACTCAGGTCATACACTATAACATCCACATCTTTTTTTGTAGGGCTGCTATCTAGGCAAGACATTTCTCAGAGAGTATTTGTTAAGCTGATTGTTCCTACTTAAATATTTTATTTGTCTAGATTGGATTGCTTTCTATTTATTATAGCCTCTTTCTCCCATTTGTCTTCCTTATTTCAAATTCTAACCTTGTCCTCAAAAATGCTTGCACTCCTCCCAGCTTGCTATCATATAAGAATTTAATAAACTTACTGTTGTACTGCCCAGAGCATTAATGAAATGACTGCACAGTATCAGACTCCAGACAGATTTCAGTAGAAATCCAGTTGATACAGCCTTTCAACATATTGTTTTCCAGTCTCTTCTGCACCCTTGTTACAGAGGTGTAAGTAAAGAAGTTGTTTTCCTCTTTGGTTGTTTTTTGTTTTGTTTTGTTTTTTTTTTTCCAATGAGGTTAATATTTATGCAAAGCAGCATTGACTGTTTAATAAGTAAAGATGCAGTACGTTATTTTTGACTGTTAATTTTCACTGGTTGATCTTTTAAGTACTTTAGAAATAGATGCTTAGTTTTTCAACTGTCTGAAGTCAGGCTAGTTGACGTGGTTCAGTGGCTGTCCTTTTCCCCACTTTTAGGAATAAGCACTTTGTCTCTTTTTTTGGTGCACCAGAACCTTGATCTCTACAGGTTCTGTAATTTCTAATGATTCTAACAATTTCTAAAGAGTTTAAGTTTGTTTCATCTTTAGAAGTCCTGTGTAACTCACTGCAGACTGGAGTTTAACCTTGTTGCTTTCAATGCTAATCACACAATTTGTAATCTCAGATCACTATTTTTTTACTGTGAACCATGAACCAAAAGAATATTAAACATTTTGCCCATCTTGGCATTATCTAGCACTGCTGACAGTACTGTTGGCTTTTTATCCCTGTTGACTACCAGGCTAATTTATTGCTTAGAAAATTTATTTTTGTGGAGAGGAGCCACCTGTTCAGAACTTCTGGGAAACATCCATCCACAAGGGCCAGTTCTGAAGTCATCTGTCCAAGGCCCAGGGCAGTGCTGGAAAAGGGTCATGGCTGCAGCATATAACAGCAGCAAATTTAGGACATGTATAATATAAAAGAATTAGATTCTCTGAGGTTCTGTAATATTCAGTGACATCTTCTGCCTATAGAGTTGTGTGACATTACCAGAGGATGCATAAGAATGGAGGGAAAAGGAGGGATGAAGGCAAAGAACATAAATGTGAATTAGATTGCTTATGTTATTTTCAGGAAATGTTGCAAAATCCCTTCCCATTTCCCATCCTCCTAACAGTTGAGAGAAGTTTGGAGTTTTTTGCGGGAAATTTTTGCTCTCAGGACAGGTACCTGTCCATGGAGCAGTTGTGTTTGGTAGATTGCAGCACATGGTCATGAGATTTCTATAGATACCTTGAATGATGGGGTCTGGATGCCCATCCCCACCCCTGGGCTGAGATGTGAGCCTGAGCCTCAGACTGGAACATGATCTGAGCGTGCACTGGGAAATCCACACCAGGGAAGAGGGGACTGTTGTGCCTTCCAGTCTCTACAGGAAGCAAGGCTCCAAAGCACGAGAGACTCACAGTTTAGACAGACATATAACAGCAAATTAAAGCAGTGCTTAGATTATTTTTCTGCTTTTCTTCTTTAGCTTCTATTCTGATGGGTGCTGTCTTCAAGCATTTCTGGTTTTTTCTGTGTTTCTACTTGTTTCTGATTTACTGTTACTACTTGGAATGCTTATGATTTTGGAAACTTTACTTATTAGTATTAACTATTTGTCTTGCATATCTAAGCGCATTATAAACAGAAAGAGCCTAATTCATGGCTATTCACACATCAAAGTTTGGGTAGAAGGCAACAGCAGAACTGGAACTTAGTTCTCAAACCCGTGTGTGAAGGTGCTGTAGGAAAATATCATTTATGTGTTACTTTGCTGGTTATCATTCAAGGATAATGGAAAATGTCTTAAAAGTTCTTGGGATCACCACTGTAAGAGCCAATTTACTGCTGAAGAATTTATATTTCTTGTTTTAGAAATGAACATCTTGGCCAAATGTTCAGCTAGCATCAATCATTATATCTTCCCACAAGCCAATTTATACCATCTTACAGTAGATGAAGATAGCTGTAGGGTATCATAAAACAAAAGACACACTGATTAGAAGTTTGTGGCTGATAATCACTGCCCGGAATACTAATACTAGATATTAGTTTAATTTTCTACAATTTCAGGAAAACATGAACGCAACAGCATTATAGTTGGCAACCATCCTAATACTTATATCCACCAAACTTCTAGTGGACTAGTTTTTCTACTTTTTCCCCTCAAAGTAGTTTGTCTTACTTACTTGCTTCAAGATAGTGATGCTAATTTTCTTTGTCAGTTAATTTGAGGGTAGAAAATATAACTTGTGCTCAATCCTCCTTGTTTGATAATTTAATACCAATATTATTTACGTTATTAGTTTTACTGGTAAATCAAGAAGCAAGTTGCCGGAATACAGCTGTGACCCCAGGGCAGGAACTTTCTGCCAGCTGTCACCTTCTGACAGTTTGGGCTGTTAATTACCTCCAACAGTTGGAGCACAAGCACCTCTGTGTCTGCCAGCTGGCAACCTCTGCCTCGCACTGGCAGCCTGAGATTTAAAACCTGTAACAAAAGGCTGTTATGTAAACAGTTTATTGTATAATACACAATGGCAGCAGTAGACCGACGCTGGGAATCAATGGTACTCTCTGCAATCATGAGTAGTTAGGGCTGGAAAGGATGCAAGATCCTGCTTGCCTCTTTCCATCAGTCAGCAGACAAAATAGGAAGTCCAAAATGAAACAGCCTGAGCTGAGGCTTCTCAGACTCTGCATACTGAGATCTTAAGTGTCTGAATTGTTGCAGTACTGTTGAACTATACCAATTACTTTAACATGTGAGAATTAAAGGCTTTAATTGCCTGGTGACACACCAGTCACCAGCCCAGAGAAACTGCAAAACTCATCTCTGAGGTTTCCTTCTCAGAAAACAAATGCAGACTTCACAAGTGCATTCATTCTTAGGTCTTCTCATTTAAGGACTTATTCCCTGAAGTGGCACAGATGTCCCTTGGAGATTTAGCAGGTATGTATCTGGGAAAGAGCTCACAATTACACTTCTGAGGGAACAGTGTTACCGTGCTGTATATAAAACTTGAGCTGCTCAGAAGTGTGAGTAGCAGGTTCCTTATTCCTAATTCATGAAAGGATCTCTTTATAGTCATAATGGCTCAAAGTGTGCAGATAAACCTGTGCTGGAGCCAGACAATGTGAAATCCCCCAAGAGCAATTCAGCTTCTGGAAGTTATTTTATGTCTTTACTTGTCAATCGTTTAAGTTTAGAAGACAGAACCACCCTAAGCAAGAGGAAGGTGCCTAAACCCCTTTGTTAGCTTCAGCTGAGTGCTTAGAGCACTTACAGAGGGGCAGAACTGGATTGCCATTCACCCCAAACCTGAGAAGATTCAAGCCCCCATCTCATTTGTCTGGACAGTAGCCTGAAACTTTCCAGGTGAGCTTGGGCCACCAGAGATCTAGAATTGCAGAACTGATGAGATAAAAGAAGAGCAAGCTTGTTTGGACCAGGATGAGACTTCCATGCCTGTCAGGGAGGTGTTCTGGATCACATCCTTATTCTCTGTAATGTTCAAGTATTTTATGTGCTTGCTGCTTGTTGCAATAAGCACAGTGTTTCTGTAACAGAAATTTGTGTATTTTTTAAGAGGTAACCACAAAATAATGAGTTATCTCTCCATTTCTGATTGTGTGCATATAAATTTGAATTCGATAAATGTATGTAAGGAATATTCCCTACTATTAGGTTTGCATATCCAATATAGGAGTGTTCAGACATCTGTTATCTCTCTATCATGCTTAGATAAAGGACATTAATGCTGATAGTAAGCAAAATGTTCTTGAGGCCTTTAAATGGTATCATCAGCACAGAAGAAATAATTCTTTAAGACTCAAGTGGAGCAGTAAGCTTTGCTTTCAGAATTTGAAATAAGTGAAAAATAAACTTGTAACAAAATTATTTCAAGTGAATTTTTTTTTACGTGATCATTATAGAGCATCCTTTTTCTCTCTCTTAACAGGTTTTACTCAGAGTCAAAATAAATCAATCATATCTTGATTTAGATATTATTTCTTATTAAATTTATTCTAAGAAACACTGCAGTTTATGTACTTTGAGACAGCTCCTAGAGAGAAGCTTTGGGGGAAGAAAGCAACTGTAAACCAGCAATTTTTGCAGTAGAAGTGAGCCTGAGTTCCCTTATGTAGATAGAATTCTCACTATGTTCAAGTATTTTGTCTACGTCATCTTTTAGATAGTCTAGATTACAGGATTTGCTTTTCAATTTATTTCAGCTCAGGTATGAAACACTCTACCTCCTCCATCCCTTGCAGACAAAAGGGAAGTTGGAACCAGCATAAGGCTATTCAGCAAAAGAGGAGGATAACTACCAGCTTAACAAAAATTAACAATAGTAGCTTGAGTACCACCCATCTCATGTGCTGACTTCCAAACAAGTCTAAGCCTCCCAGGCCAAAGATGTCCACATAATTTTTAAAATGGAAACATCTGGGAATGGCTTTTATATCACTGTGGAACGTGCAGTTTCATTCCTATACTTGCAATTTGTGTCTTACAGTTAATTCAAAGCTACAAGCTTAATGAGGTTTAATCTCACAATATCCTTTTAGAGCAAATGACAGAGGCAGGATGTACCAAATTGTGATTTTGACTACAATGGATCTTCCCAGTATTTACAACAGTATGAAGAGGAGCAAAGTTTGATCCAGTGACTTCACACAGGCATAACACTGGGAGGATTCCTAAAATATGTATGGATTTTGAAATTTGAAATTTAATGTAAAGAAAAAGTAACTTTAAATGGGTGTTTTGCATGATTTATTCATATGAAATACTGCTTATAAATTCTCTTTACATTGCTATTGAAGGATGCTTTGAAAACAATACACAGAAATTAAACCAATTACCAATGTAAAGAAAGCCATCCTTCAACACAGGCAGAGCTAAGGAAATGTTCATTTCTTTGCATGCTCCTCTCTAAAGCAGTGGCAAACCTTTTAACAGTTCCCATTCCTGCAGGCAATTCCCCTCTCATGGTTAACTGCTTCACTGCTGGCCCAGCAGTCACATCTGCCCTGTGTTGCCATATCCCCACTGGTGCTCCTTGAAGCTGGGGAATTGCCAGCAAGAGATACCTGGTATCTATCACCAGCAGTCCAGCTGTCTGATAGCTGACTGGAGCAAAGCCATTTAAAAGTTATATTACAGAAATTTTCTGTGGTTTTCACAGATCTGAAGCACCCTGACAGTATTGCATTTTATTTTTCATTTAAGTAGGCTTCTATTTTATTTAGCAGTTAGAATAGAAAATAGAAAAAATAAGTCAGTATGGTTCTTCTTATTATATTTGGAAATATTATTCAAAATGTTTTCTAGAAAGGATATTTTTTCGGCAAGTCTCTTCTAGACCTTTTATTTGTAATAATAATTTAAATATAATTTCTTCTGCTTAATGATTTTTGTATACCCTTAACCTTTCCAAAATATATTTGATTTTATTTCTGCTAGAACATTTACATGAGAAAACCTTTACTGTTACTGTTTAATTGGAAAAATTCAAAGTATTTTATAATTCTTTTTTTCTTTTTCCTAAAATAACCAGATATCTATTTCATAGATACAGAGTTGAATTTTTAAAATATTCTGATATTTGAGCTCTTTAAATTGCTTAAAATGTCAAGTTTCCCATTTCCATTCACATAATTTATTTTTCTTTGCAGGCTGTTTTTTTTACTGGTGGCACACACCCCTCCCCCTTTACCATTTTTTGCCCAGTGTTCCTTTCAGGTGGATCTTGGAGCAGACATTATACATTTGCTATATTCCTGTTTCACACTGGCCACCCCATATAGCTAACTTTGTGCCTGTGAATGATCCCACCTAAATCAATGGCTTTGCCCTGCTAATGATGCAGAATCATGAGTGCAGGGAGCCCATGTGTTCCTGGGCACTCAGTGTCCAAAGCCCAGCCTAATCTGCTGAGCAACAGCCTTGCAGTGTGAATGAGCCTGGTGGTCAGATGATCTTGTCTGACAAAGACATAAAATTCTATGTTGGAGTTTGGAGATGTGGCCTGCAGGAGAGAGATATTTTATATTACCCTTTTTTTTTTTTTAAATGTGATTTCCAGTACCATAGAGCAGAGGGAAATGAAGGAGGGAGAAGTTCAGGAGGAAGAGGCATTGCTCAGGCTTTCTTTGATCTGCTCCAGTTGAAGCTTTTCTGACCCAGGCAGACAGATCAAAGAAAGAAGCCAGAATACAGAGCACTTGAGACATTTCATGACTGTAGAAAATACTGCCCCAAAAGTGCTTCTTTTTTAGCTTGGAAATATGCTTGCCTTACATATAAACTGTTGTGGCACTTATTACTGAAACCAGATGATCACAAACTATTGATTATTTTATATACCTCTGTCAGGAAGGCATTAGCTGTATAGTGCCTCAGATAAAAAACCTGTGACTGGTACATGAAGAGTGCAATAAAACTAACAGAAACATATGATAACAAATTGCACATCTATTTTATTTCCAAATGTGTCTTTGCTTAAAGAGATTCTAATTTCAAATCTTCAGTAATCCAGTGATTAGTAGAAGACTTCCTTTGAACATTAGTAAACCCTAACACTCTTAATAATTCAGTGAGAGGCAGCAAACAACTGCTGTACTACCCTTTTCTCCAATCTGCTTACTGAGCAGCCTTTACAGAGCAGAGAGGTATCAGTGAATAAGGACTAAATCCTGGTTGCAGTATAAGCTATGTGCTGCCTGCTTTTATAGCCAAAATCTGACCACTTTCTGCCCCAAAGATGCCTCTAACAAGGACTGACCCTTGTGATTAACTTCCCGCACCGTGAGCACTGATTGATCTCCACTGACTCTTCACGGGCCTTGCTGGGATTTCTCACAGTGCTTGCCCATCAAGTGCACGACATGCCTTCGGCACCAGCCCCAGCCACAAGCCCTTTTGCTGAAAGTCATAATAGCCTTGTTTATGTGTTTTTCTGGCTTTTTTCCCTTGCTGGAGCTGATGGGTTGCAGCAGAGGGGCTGAGTGCTGTTTCCTTCTCCGAGACAGAGAGAAGGGTGCCATCTACTGAAGCACTCGCATCCCCTCCTGCATCCCACAGGCTTTTCACACAAACCTCTCAGCCAAACTGGAAAGCTCATAAGACCAAAGTAAATCCATGAATTTGATGAAACTCATTAAAAGACATTTCAAGAAGATCTGCATTTGTTCAAATTACTGTGTTACTCTGTTTGCTGTGTGCTAAGTGTGAGTGAGCAGCCTTATGATGAACAGGGACATGATGCAAATGATCATTTTGGCACATGTGATTTATAATAACAAAATTCATCATGAAAGCCTACTATTTACATGGTTATAGCACAAGATGAATTGAATAGTTATTGTGTAGTCATTTTGGTTGTTAACTCTGAATTTAGAATGTATTTTTGTGGAATCTGGAGTTTCTATTAAGCCTTTGTTAAAATCTACTTTATGCTGATAGTTATATAGCTATTATCATTTTATGGCATGTGTGGAACCCCAAACACATTATTTGAATATAGATTACAGAGTTATTTCTGCTAATACTTTTATCTGATAGTATAAAATCCATCACTGTGATATTTTATGTAGCAATTGTCACAAATAAACAGCATATTTTTTGTCTTGCAGGACCATCTTTGAAAATTGTCTTCTAGTACTTTGGTCAGTAAGTTTGTTTCAAAAGCCAGATCTGTATTTTGCAGAACAGACTCGTTTCATTATCTGTTGGTATCTGTCTTCTTTAATGACAAAAGGTCACTAAAGACACTGGAGAGACAGAGCAAATACCTTCATATGTGACTGTGAGTAAATCACCGTCTGTGTGTAAGCCCAACACATGCTTTCTGTTCATAATCCACAGGGGAGTGTACTAATCATGCATTTTTACTGCAGCTCTGTGTATCCAAACATTTTACCAGGTAAAATTATTGGAGATGTCAGGGAAAAAGATATATTTGCTGTTCTTGCTTTCACCTCATCTTAGAACATAAAACCCTGTAAATAAAAGCTAATCTTGGCAAATCATGTAGAAAAAGTCAAAATCAAGTTGTCAAAGCAATAAACAGTCCAATACAGCTGACAGGTCTCTTTGTTACAAAATAATATACAAGTCAGCTGTAAAAATGATAGGCTGAGACCTAAATGTACCGTTATTGAAACAAGTATGAAAACTTCTTGTTCTTGGGAACCTATGCAACTGAATCATGATAAAGTACTAAAGGAATTTTTTTGGTTTTTTTCGACTTAAACATGTCTCATCAGCCTACCATGATCTAAGAATTTATTGCAGTCTGATAGCAAAACAGAGAGGAGCATCAGCAATTATTTGTACTGGCTTTGGGGGATTTTTAAAATTTTATCCGTGAATGACAATTGTGATTGAAAACATTTCATGTTGATGCTTTTTGTGCCTTTTCCATTCTTATCACTAGATCACGAAATAAATGATAGAATAAAAATAGACAAAAATAGATTTTCAAGTGCATATGTAAATGTTACGAGTGTTTGGTATCAAGAAGTATTTATGGCATATCAAATTGTTCTCCTATGTTTTTGGATAGATTTTACAATCAACAGGTTAAGTTAACAGAAGCTGTGAATTATATCTGAAAGGTATTTATAAACAACAGTCAAATTTATGCATACAGGAAGATACTGAGAAGTTTGAATAACACTGTCACCAGATCTACCATCTTCCTCCTCCCACTTACTACTGTTTTCAAGATAGATAAATCTTTAACCAGGTATATGAGTAATATTGATCTAAGCTTCCAAATAAAAGAGAGCACTGCATCTGTTATTCCAGAGGCCACACACTTGTAAAAGTGCTTTTCTTTTTAAGTTTCTGATCTTCCTAGAGTGTTGTAATTTCTTCAGTGCAGTCAAACAAGGTTCAAAAAATTTAAAGCCAAGTTCATTTTTCTGAAAGATTCTGCAATTTAATTTAGAAGCAGTATAGCTTAAGTGTTTCTTTGTGTTTGATATCATTACCTATGACTTTACCAGAGATGATTGAATACTGTATTGGGAAAAAGCATTGAAGAAATAAGAATTGAGCATACCTGTTAAAAATTTAGGTGGGGGCTTTTTCTTTTTCATGCTTACTTTTCTATTATTGTAATTTAGAGATTTCCTGAGCTCACAGAAGTGCTGTTGTGACAGTCACTGGACAGATATACAACAAAAGGCAGTAGCTATTCAATGCACCTTGTATTGATTTATTGCCTTTCTTTTTTTTTTTTTTTTAATACTGTCTGCCCCAAAACTGTGAGGAATCATCACAGATTTAATGGAGTCTATCTGCGCTACATCTAAAAAAGATGCCAAGATACAATCGTTTGACCACTACGAAATGATATTTTAATAAGTTGCTATAAAGTTGTTGATATGTAGAAAATAATCAAGAAAATATTGCCTTCAAATTTCCTAGATAAATGTGAGCAATATGCATGTGAACTTTGAAACCTATTGCACACATGGAGTGCTATGAATCATGAACTGCAGTATTTTAACTCCAGCTTTTATATTCAGTCATTGTTTGGCTTGAACACAGAGTTGAGGCACTCCATACTTTACTTTTTGTATATTTAAGAAAAGGGAGAGATGGCAAGAGTATACTTACCCACCTCCCCTTTTTAGGGATTATCAGTTAATGCTGCTATAACACTTTAAAGATAGGCTTTCCAGAAATTAAATAGGATTAGACATTTATACAGATAATAAAACATTCATACTTACCTAAGATGAGATACAAGGGATTTAAAATACTCAAACTTCTGGCGTAACTAGCTGGTTGAGATTAAAAGGGAAACTTTTTTTCCTACAGGCAGGTTATTACTTAGGGTATTACTTTTGGTGGTTGTGGGGTAGTTTGAGTGTTACTTTTAAGTATCACTGTTGGCTGCAACAAGATACTAGTTTAAACAAACTGCTGGCCTCAGCAAGAATGACAGGTCTTAGTCTTGTATGTTTGTAGATCCTCATTGTCGGGTGGAGATGAACCTTTTGGCTTCTGAGTACGTCTTACTGGTGCTCAACATACCTGTCTTTGGCTACACCACGTGGCCAAGGCGTGTCCCACCTTGCCAAGCCCTTCGGTGTTTCAGTTTTTCGTAGTTGTTGACAAAATTTAAAGCCTCGTGGTTCTGATGTGGTTCAGTGGACATAATTGCAATAAGAAAAGCCTTACTAGATGAAAACTCTCAAAGTAAGCCAAGCTGCTTTGACAGAATTAGAAAGTAGTTAAATGATTCTGGTGACAGACTTGAGGTGAGGCCATCCCCACAGACAGAGCAAGAACAGCACACCCGAGTATCACATAGATTTGGATACAGAAATACCACAACCCAAGCTGAGGTATACCTCTACTCTCCTCTAGCCATTGCCCTTCGGTTTTTGGGGAATAGATGAAACCCCAGCAGATTGTCAGGGAAGACCTTTGGCTGCCTTGTGTCACTGACTGCAATGCCTGGGAGTTAGTCATTGCCATCATGGTGCTGGATAGGTAAAGGAGAATCTGTCAGAAAGCAGTTTGCTAAGACATAGTAAAATAGTGAAATTGATGCCAGGATAAAGTCTTTTCTGGGCTATTTAAAGAAAGAGCAAAACCACAGCAATATATATAGGCTTACTAAGAAGTAAGAACATTCCTCCTTGAGAAAATGTTATTTACAGCACTGTGTATTTTTAAATTTTGATTTTTTTTTTTAATTTTGCATCTTTTTTGGAGGTAGTTTGCATTTTTAAATACACACCACTATATGCAGTGCGTGTGTGGTATGTGTGCATGTGTTCAGGCAATAACTAGCTGAAATTCACACATGATTAATTTTTTTAAACTTGCTTATCAGACAGCATGTCGCATTTAATTTTTATTCAGTTCATAGTTTCTGCTTTACTGCCTCGTTATATTCTTCAAGTTCACTGGGTATTTCTCTCTCCACCCTTTTCTTCCCTTTTGTTGTATATTTGTTATATATAAACACACACATATATATACAGAGGGAGGAAAAGAATTGCTCTGGGGAAATCTTGAAAACCCTTTCCTTCCCTAAACAGCAACAAGGGATTTACATTTATAAATAGGGAGCCAGGAGCCAGCAGGCAGAACGCTAACACACAACATCAGTGAAGTTACACAGATAAATTTTTCAGTTCTTTTATCTAGTAAACATCCTAATGATCAACATCAAAGGCTGAAGTAAGAAGCTGTTCTCTTTTGTGCCAGATTGAGAAAGAGTGGTCTCTTTTACATCTCATTTGGGAGATATGAGGAGCCTTTGAATGGATCATTGCTTTTTATGGGTAGTAATGAGGTGAGAAGTATTCTAGTGTGTGGCACAGGCCTTCATTAAATGCGTGAAACAGAATGGCTTATGGTTAAAAGGAGTAATTTGTTCTAACATACTTGCTAAATTGTGCTGTAACCATGCCAGGTCACTGGACTACATTTTTCATAGGATTTCCGAATGCATTTGTGTGTAATTATTCTGCCTATACAGAGTTGAGGGATTTTTCCAATGACTTGTGCTAACTAGCTGACAACACTCATTCCTTTGCTGGAAACTTTTCTAAATATTATATTTTAAGAGGTGTGGAAGGGCCCAGATTCTTTTGCTCAAGCCTATATTTCCTCAAAAAATTAAGAACCAGCACAACACAAAATAACTGTTACTGATACAAAGTCATGACAAAAAACCTCCTCACAGTCTTCCCCCTCATTCTGACAGGATTTTATCAGAGAGGCCCATGCAAACCAAGGCAACCAAACTGCTATATACTGCTGTCTCTCAAGCAGCACATTTGAGCAGCCTAGTTTCCCAAAGAACTGCTTAGCCACTTCTCACATCACAGTCGACAAGTGGCCATGGTTGTCACTTCGGAAAATCAGCCGCTCGTATTGAGCTGCTGCTGACAAACATGCGAGTAATTATGCAGGAGCACAGACACCACAATGTGCAAATGCTTTTCCAAGCTCTCGTTCCTGTCATGCTTGAAAAGACAGAAAGCTTCTACTTGGAGTACAAATTTCTGCTCAGGTAATTTTTCAGAAGACAGAAAGAGGTACAGTCTCTGGGAGCTGCACTCCTGAACTGGGAAGGGCTGTAATGCATTACACTGGTGAAGGACAATAGGAATCCTTTTTTCAGCAGAATACTGGTAGCACCCAGAGCTAACCTTTAGGCATTAAAGCCACCCAGCCTGCTGAAGATTATGCATCTAGTTGGTGGCAGGATATGGAAGAGAATGGAGACTATAGCCTTCCCCTGCTCCAGTCACCACCTTGCACCACCTCTCTGCTCGCTCCGTTGTCCCAGCACCAATGGAGAAACTGGCTTTAATCCTTGCCACGCAAAAAATGATAGCTCTGAGTTTTGATGTAACATAGGAGTAACAGCTGATAAGAGGATTTCTTTTCTAAGCTTTTTTAGAAGGCACTGCTAAGATATTAAAATAAAAACCGCAGAAATTATCAGTTTCAGTTTGTGTCTTGTATAACAAACAAACAAACAAACAAACGAAAAACAAAACCTCCTCAATATGTCATTTTTCTCCTTTTTTTTTTCTCTTTTTAGGACAACAATCAGTATCTAAAAATAATAAAAATCCTGCTAAAGCGTTTTCATTAACTCAAGCCAAGCTTTTGTTTTGAATGCACATTGAAAAAAATTTATGAGATTTCAACTTTTGCTCTGAGTCAGTCAAGGAAAGTGAAATCTCAAAACCATCTAATTCCCAGCTTTGAACTAAGGGAAGGGACAGGACTGTGTGTGCGTGTGCATGTGTGTGTGTGGCAGCAATTAAAATATGAGAGCAGCGCTTAGAGCCTGCTTCCTCAGAAACTGATAAAAGTTGTGTGTGTATATAACTGATGGAGAATTTGTCCTCTAATATTAAGACAGCTGTGTTAAGTACAGTTGTTTCTTTAAAACAAGTTTACTATTTCTTTCTTTACAAGTCAAGAAAGGCCAGTCCCTTTTAACCTATTCATATGAATGAAAAAGTAGAGAAGTTTGTGAAGAATAGGTGAAATCAAGTCCTTTTAGCGTTTGTCTTCTGAGCAGCAGACACTTAGAAACCTGAGAAACAGATTAATTACTTTCTCCACATATTTTCTAACCATATTGTGAAACATAGGAGGCTTCAATGTTTAATGCTCATCAGTAAGTGCTGGAGTCATTCCTCATAATCCTATTCACAATATTTTGTTTAAAAATGTTAGTGACAATGATTTAAATTACTTATTTTAATGATGTGAAAAAAACTAGAATAAAGCAGAGAAGTACAGTCTGCTTTAGCTAAACAGCCACTCCCACGAAAGTGATGTATATATATGATTGTGTGTATGTATACATGTAAGTATAGTGTATATATATTACCATTATTTATGTGTATATATTATTATACAATGTATATACATTACACTGTTTGAACCAGCAACAAAATACAGTCTTAGGTTTTCCTACACGTTGCATTGTTTTTCCTAGCTTTTTCAGGCAGAGAGATTAAATGTCAAGAAAAAGATGGGGTAGTATGTCAATAGACATCTGGAAATAGTAAGAGTTCAGGCAGTGACTATATTTTCTCCTTGACTGCAAGTGAGGAAACTCATCTGGTTTCTTACAACAATGAGGTGAGCTCAGGTTGTTTTGAAGGTTTTTAAAGGATGCCTCAGACAAATGTCAGCTACTTTTTTATTGTGAAGGTCTGAATGTCCTGACATTGAAAGATCTTTATGTCATATTGATCATGAATGCATATATCCACACATGCTAAAGTTAAGGTATTAATAGAGATTGTCAACTATCTTGTATTATGAATCATGTTTTAACATATATTTTGGCACTGATGATTTCTCTATGGTTTTAAACAGTGTTTAAAATTAGATCTCTGTTTTTTAGTGACATCTTGGAATTTAGCTCTGCAAAGCCAGCATTTGCCATCTTGCAAACACCACAGTTTGTGCTGCAACTACAAATTAAATGCATTTTAAACCAAAACCAACTTCAATATAATGCTACTTGGCTGCCAGTGTTGTCTGATCTTCCCCTTTCTCCAGCTTCATCTCCAGACTGGCATTGTCACCATTTGTTTGAAGGAGTTTATTCTGTGAATAATTGCTGAATTGATAACTGCTTAAAAGGAGGAGAAAATAAAGATGAGCAAAACGAAATTACTTGAAACTATTTGGGAAACAGGAAAATTAAAAACTCCGTTGATGAGACTATCTGAAGGCAGAATCTTAACCACAGTTTGAAGCTCTGGAGTCAGGTTTACTCGTAGAAGATATGAATAGCTAGAAAATGTTGGTCTCAATCCTGCCCAGATCTTCCAGATAATATTATATATATTATATATATTTATTTTTGTTACACAAAAATGAAGGCTTTAATTCTGTAAGGGACTCACAGATTCTGATAACAGCACTGTAAATGCTGCTATTAATGCCCTCTTTATTAGCAGTTATTAAAAAAGCAGCAATACAAGCATTGTAAAAAGATTAAGCCCTGCCCTGTACCTCAGTTTCTCCTCACAGCATGTAAATCAGCAGATTTCTATGTCTGAGCTTCACAGAGTTCAAATGACTTGATGTTATTCAAACCCTTTATTAACAAACAGAATCTGAAAGGGTGACAGTTGTGTGTATAGATAGATGTTTTGTATAAAAAGGTCGTAAATTACTCCAAATCTTTCTTGAGTAATCTTGAGTCAAATTATCTTCAATCATTTGTCAAAATACTCCTTGCTTCATGAAACCTAGCAGCAATGGTAAAAAAAAACCAACAAACACATTATCAAAAGGGAAAAAGTTTTACTGTGAGACATGTCACTGTGCTGTTTTTAGGAATTGGTGTCAAGGTCTCATTATCCCTAATTATTTATAAAGCACCACAAAGAGGAGGAACATATATGCGTACTATATTTCTCCCACACAGTTCCATTACAACCAAAATCCTGCTACTTTCCTCCTGTTACATAGTCCTGCTCACAATCCAGAACCAACCTATCATTCAGGAAGAAACTACAGAAGAGAGGGCTGCATCTCCTTCTCATTCCTCTGATTGTATACAGGACTAGATTTATAAATTATGTTGCTTTTTTGCCCAGTAGAAGCTCCTCTAGAAGAAAATTGCATTTCTTTAAGGTGACTGATCACATACTTTGGTTGAAAGTTTTATTTGCCTTCTTCCCATGTCTCCTGCCTTCAGACACAGGTCAAATCTTCAGCTGGCAGACCAGGCTTTATTCAGGCTCTCCAGGGCTCCTTTTTGGGCTTTGGGCCCTGGTGCTGTGACATGGCACCTTCGGGGAAGTACAGCCTTGCCTTGTGTAAAGTTTCATGCACTACCAGAATCTTTGATTCACTCATCCATCTCTGAAAGGCCTGAGTATGTGCTGAAAAGATCAGTTTGCCAGTAAAACTTTTTGCAGATACAACCAATTTTGTAGGTTTTGGATTAGAAGTTGCATTTCTCACCCTTGTCCACCATGCAGGTGTGTGGGGCAGATCCCACCCAAGCTAGGAGCTGTGCAGGTGGGGAGTTACACTCTGTCCATCAGGCTCTTTTGCTACATGATGTGCATTTATGAACCTTAACGACCTGCTGAGACAGTAGGGAGAAAGGATAAGGGAACCACAACCAGAATGAGCATGCTAGTGCTTTTAACCATAAAAAGGTCATCTCTATCCTAGTACTAAATTTTTTGTAAATTATAACATCTTGTTTGGCATAAATAAATATCATTCATCCCTTCTGAAAAAGTTGAAAGCCTGTCCTATAAATAGGATGTTTCTCTGTTAAGTTTAGGATTAAACCTAAGCCTGTTGTGGAGCACTCAGAGGTGCCAGAGGCTAGAGCTGAGCAGACAAATGACTTGACCACTGCAATTTCCCTCTCTAGCCTGCTCTGGGGTGTGATCTCACTGTTTGAATGGAAGTTGCAGGTCAGGAAGCCTTCCTCAAATGTCTGTGCTCAAAACTACATCTAAAGCAAACAAACCTTGCTGACTTTGCACATAGATAGTGATGAAATTTCACCAGTGTGTTATTCCTGTCATGAGAATCCCCAAATAGTGAAGTGCAATGAGAAAAGTAAGACATAGAACTAATGAAAAATGTGAAATGGAAATGTAGCCACAAGAAAAGGAAAAAATTTGAAAGGAATACTTTTCCAAAACAATTGTTCAGTTATCAAATGCAAAAATAAAGTGAAAGTCAGTGAAAGGGGAAATTTACCTTTCTTTTTTTTTTTTTTTTTTTTTTGTCTTTTATATCATTTTATACTAGTGCATTGATCTGACATAGAGCAGAGCCATATAAACAGTTGCACTGGCACAGTTGGGCAGGCAATAAATTGGAACTGGAGTTGAGAGAGTAAGTAGATGAAACCAGGAAGAACATGGACATCTATTTCACATTTTGCTGTTGAATTAATTAATTGAGACCAAATCTGTGCTTTACAGGGGTTTTACTTGCTGTTCTGGGTTTATGCAGATTTCAAAGCACCAGTGCAAAGGAAGACTTCCTGCAAATGGCACTTGGACTGACTGTACCCTATAGCAGTGGGGGACAGTGGGGCTACAGTGCAGAATAATAAGAAGAAAATCTATGACGTGTCATGTAACACTTTGACCTACTGAAAGGGAAACACATGGGCAGCTGGTTAAATTGCCATTTCCCATAAAGACAGCACTACTCTAATGTGTTTGCTACTATTTTTTTCTTTTAAAATGCCTAGAGGAAATTAATTTTTATAAAAATGACAGCAAGGCCTCACCCTCCATCTTTAAGCTCCTACTTGAGCCTTAGAGATCCAGCACATATGGTACAGTATGTTGCAACCAGCTGCTAATTGGACTCCCTGCAAACATGACTGTTAAGGTCAACTGAATCAAATGGAGACAGCTCAGGCTTTAAATCCAAGGGATATATGCCCTTCTGCTGATTGCACACAGCTCCCTTTGCTACTGGTGAGAATAAAATGGATTTTTCCAGAAACAATAAGATCCTAACCAGCTTTGATATTATTTATAATATTTCTTACATTATTATCCACTTAAAAGTACATTTGGAGCTATACATTAAAATGCAAGGTCGACTCAGACACTTCAAAACAAAATTATATGTACTTGGATTGTATATCATGTAATACATACTGAATTTGTTCTTTAATTTCTGTCCCACTTCGTTTTAGTACATACAGATAAAAATTGAGAGTAAAATTAGAAAGCTAGAAACTGTAATATTTTAAAGTGTAATAGAATATTAGAAATCCAATCCCTTCTGTAATGTGAGAACATATTTCAAGCAGTACTGTGTTGATCTTGCTGATGCTATCATAAACTGATAGAATACTACTTTTATCAGGCTTAGGGGAGGCAAGACAAGGCTTAGGAGAATCCTACAGCACTGCCTAATAACAAAAGTCTTCTAATGTATATGAAATCTTGCCAGTGGCCAAATAGTGTGTTTTTGTTTTAGTCTGTTACTTTATGAAAATCCTGCCAATAGAGCGTGAAGCTTGCGTCTATCTTAAGCTCGACTATCAAAGTCAACAGAGAACCTCCTGTTGCTCCCAAATATCTGTATTAATAAACTGTGTAAACAAAACTTTTGTGGATACCTCACTGGGTCTGAAGTCTTATGGAACTGTTGCTGATTAAGGAGTCTCTTTACTTAACATTTGTCTTTCACATTTATTTTTCAAAGTATTTCCGTAACAGACCATTGTGACTGAAGTTTCCTGACCCTCTGCCAATCACAATATAACCTTCAAAGGAAAGAGATAACCTCCCACTGAAGTAAGATACGAAGAAATGTTCTTCTGAAGAAAGTCCAGTAAAATTCAAATAGGGAGTGCAAAACTGGAACTGGTTTTGAGAGCCAAATACTGAGATTAATTTAACTCTTTAACTAGTTAGTCCCTTAGCAAAGAGACTGATTTAAATCAGAGTTCTACAGGGAGCAAAAGCAAGTGAGATAAGCCCTTCTGTGGCAGACACTTTGAAAGGAAGTGAGAAGCAAGGATCTTTCAGCTAGGACTGCTTGATGTTTGTCAAATGGGAAGAGCTGAGATAAACAGGACCTTATTTGCATTATAACTGAGTGAGCCGTGAAGCTTTGGTCCTTTGAGGTATTCTGATACACTGGTATTTATTTCCAGCCCAGATTGTAAAGAAATTTGGGACATCATGTTTTGTGGTTTACTGGGGTTTTTAGTTTGTTTTTTTTAATGAACAATTCCTAACGAACATGCCTTTAAAATGATGGACTCTTTTGACTCCATTTGCTTATCAGGCTACATTGCCTCTTGAACATGGTGAGCTATATGTCTTGTGCCCAAATTCTTCTCATGTCAAGGTTTTCTTGTGGGATGACTTTTCATCTCAGACACTGCTGTACGGTATCTCGGTCAAAGGGGGTGAGAGAATATTAGAAAGTGTAGCAGGAATTGCTGCAGCATTGTCATATTTATTCTCACACCTGTGAGAGCATATATGGCAATGATGCATCTCCATTTATAAACTTCAGAGAAAGATGATAACCTCCCCTGATTCAAGTGACCAAATCAATGTTCTTTAGAAGGCAATTCAATCAATAGAGAATAAAAACAAATTTTTTATGCTTCACACAATTTTCACTGAAAGGCTAATTATCACTGAGTACATTTTTTAAACTATGTTTCTCTTCCCTAGGCATGTAGCAAACTGAGGCTGTTTAATTGGTGAGATATTCAGCTAGCTCCAAGTGCTATAGTCAGTAGTGTTAGCAAAACATCATTAGGGGCTTTGTCTATTTTCAACTTTCATTTTTACTGTTTCATTTGTGTGCTTGTTTTTGTGAATTGCATTTACATAACTCTTTAGAAACTTGACCTTTTGGTCAGAAAGTTGAGACTTCTTGTCATTGTTTCATGGGCATCAGGGTTTTTTTTAATTCTGAATTTTTTTTTTTTTAATTCTGAAGGGAAACAGCTCGGAATCAGATGGTGGATGGTCCTTGCACAAAGCATTGACAATGACATATTTTCTGGTTTTGAGTAACCTCCAGGAGCCTGTGTGTTCATTTAGAATGTGTCTGCAAATATGGCTCACAACCTCACTATCTTCTTTGAGTGGAGGAAGATTAATTAGTCACCCCTGCTAAGTGCCACAATAACCCACCATTGTTTTAACCAGCATCAGCCTTGATTTACAGATGTGAAACCAAAGAAGAAACCGGTGCCCTTCTTGCCTAATATTTGGTCTAAGTGTTTAAACATAATGCTGTGTTCCTTTTCATGTATCACTAGGTATTTTATTTATATGGGTCCAGTGCTTGCTGAAGTTTGGAGGAGGAAGAATGGATGGCAACTGTACAATAAATGACACTTCAGAAGTTGACAGTTATGATCATAGAATCATTATTATCTGAATAGGTTTTTTTTCCACTGGTAGTCACATTTTATTTTTCACATTCCTCAATGATTGAATTCACCTAAATTTACCAACTTTGCAGTGAGAAGCTTGTCTTTTTCTCTAACAGAAGATAACACAGATTTGAGGCAACAAATACACTGTTATGACAAACGTTTAAAATTAATTGTTGTCCTTGAACTTTTTTTCTTGCCCAGCTTTCAAGAAAGCCACTTAATATTATGTTTTGATATTAAACCCAAGGGAATATACCAGGAGAAAAGAGGAAGAAATTCCAGCTTATATCTTTAAAGCTATGGAATGGTGTAAATTATTACAGTGGTTTCACATTTTCATGGGATCAAGGCAACAACAGTAAGCTCATAAAACAGATACCACTAATTATGCAGAGAAGAAGTCATAAAGTCACTGATGGAAGTATGTTTTATATTCATGAACACATCATTAAAATTTTAAGACACACTATCAAATTCTACATTTTAATACTACACCCAACAGCATTAAACTCTCCCAACAAGAAAATCAGATTGTTTAATGATTCTGTTTGTCACACAGGTTTCATATGTCTGCTGTTGAAGCATAGGTAGTCTTTTCTGTTACTGGACAGGTTTTATCACTGGACAATTAATAATATTTTTTTATGCAGTTTGAAAGCTAGATACAACAAAAAGGAATCAAAATCACAAAAATATTAGGAATTTTAATTGCAGAAATATTTAAATTTAGCCAATCACATAAAATCTTTTTATAGTGTTGGCAATTTGTTTTTACTTCTCTTGTATTTTATTTTAATGAAAAAGACATTTTAAAGTAACAGGATAGTGATTTAGGCAGGCTGCAACCCAGCACACAAATGTTAGGTATTTCAAAGGAATTTTTAGAGTAAACATGTCTTTCATGTAGCCATTTAACTCAAAGGCAAAATATAATAGGAGATATTTCAGGACTGCCTGCTTGGCTGAAACTCTTGGAAGACCAAGGAGTGTCCTGTATGACTTTCATTGCTGTCCTGAAGAGACTGAGGCCACTGTGAAAATACACATATGAAAGATCCCAAATTCTCTGATACTGAAAGAGGTGCAACAGATGGCAAAAATATGTATCCTTGTCATGACATCGAGGGCACAAGTGACATTTCAAAGGTCCTAGTTTTGGCTTTGGACTAACAGATGAAATAGCTGTGCAGTTGCACATTCACACATGATGCCCTTCCCCTGCCCCTGGTGTGGACACACAGTCTCACTGCTCTGCTCTCCACTTCTCGGTGAACTGTGCTGCTTCATACATCTGGGACCTCTAGAAATGAATAACTCTCTAGAAAAGCTGGGCATAGTCAAGGAAATTAAGAGTCAGTCGTATTTGCAAGCATTAGTAACTAAAAACTCACATACTTAATGCTGCGTTTAAAGAACTTTTTTTTTAACATTTAACAACAGATAAAACTAGATGCTAAACTGGTCTAGCTCTAGTTAATTACTATACGATATTCAAGTAGCAGCTAATACTGTAGTTAAATATTTATCTGACAAAACTCAAGAGACAGCTTCCATTATTAATATAAATTTCTTAAAGTGAGTTCTTAAAGGACTAAGTGAAGACTTCTGCCTAAAAAAATCAATGGCTAAATATGGTCTAATATTAGGTCTCTTCAAACCTTTCTTCCTCCAGAGCCAATATTTGGCCTACACTATCTGCCAGCATCTTTTTAATGAGAAGCACACATCTAAAAGCTCTCACAGCTCTCAAAATTTAGGAGTAAATATTTTTAAATTAAAACCGTATGCTAAGCAGTGCAGATTTGCTGGTGCAGATGTTATTTTTGGCTGATTTTTTTTAACTGATTCGTAACCAACATACTTCAGCCTATTTTTTCCAAATTTATTAGTAGTATTCTGAATACCCCAGCTATAGTGAAAGAAGTTAATAGAATAATATCTCAAGATATTTTAGGCAGTTTTCTACTTAGCAGCAAAGTCATGGCAAAAATTCTGTGAATAAGATGTATCCTCAGAACACTATAAATATCAAAAGGGAGATAAAAGACAATTAAACAGAATGGGACAAGGAGGATCATTTTGCATTAAATTCTACAACCCACCTTTCTCAGGAGACTCACACAATCGTCTGGCATTCAGTCTGCCATTGCTTTGTGTAGTTTCTGCAAATCAGACTACAGTCATGTCAGCTTTGGGCTTTTTTGTTGATGATGGTCCCACATTCATTCTAATTATTTAGGATTCCTATTTCTATTTGTACTGTTTATATTCATGCCTGATATCCTCAATGTCATTCTTCCCTGAAAGAAACTGAAGTCTCTTCTGAAGGTCACAGAGTTTTCCACACTCTGTTAATTCTTAATTAATTCAGAATTAGTGGATTCTCTGGTTATGAGGGACCCTGTTGTCAGCCTTATTATATTGTCCAGTGGTTCATTAAAGAACATATCATGTGTTTTTTCCGTAAGTAGATTTAATTAGTCTTATTCCTTCAAATGTTGGTCATTCTTGGAATCTTGAAGCCACACTATTTAGAAAAGTGAGCTTGTCTTTTGGCTGTACATGGAAAAAGACTATCATATTTTTTGGATTGCAAAAATCAGATCAACTCAGTTAACCATTAGAGTGGACAGTGCAATCGCAGAAGGCTTGAAACACAGAGCATTTACAATGATTTGTTCAGGTATTTTTCTTAGACAACAAAATTGCCAATTCTTATTTCAAGCATGAACAAATCTTTTTTAGCTCTATTTAAATAAGATGAATGGGCTTTTACTCTGTGTGGTTATGCTGTTCTTCCTGTTGTGAGGAAATAAGTATTTTTAATTTGCATACCATATAGGCTTAATATGGGACCAATTTTTAGCCCAAAACTTACTTAGAGAATTGAAATACCAAACAATTGTGACGCTGAATAAAAGAATTCTTTTAAGCAAGCCAAGAACTGTGAAATTTGAGAATGAGAAGCTCCTCAGCCACAGACATGAAAAGAAAGTAATAGACTAAAATCAATTAATTATACATGAGATTACAAATGGACTCTAAACATAGGTTTAGAAAAATGTCTGGACACCAAGGATCCAATCCACTAAATGTCTAAGAATTATGTATACTACTATGATAAGTAGTCCCACAACTGCTAGAGAACTGATCAAGGCAGCAAATAACAAAAGCAGTTTTTGCAGGGTCAGGTCTTCTGGCAGAACTGCACAGGGTTTGCAGGTTTCCCATTTTTATGTCTTGAAACATTTTTGTTTGAGGTCTTTCTGTTAAGTTTTGCCAATTATACCTTAGACCTACATAAGATACTTTATTATGTTCGATGCTGAAACAGTAACTTCTCAAATCTTCAAAATATCTTTAATTGCTAGAAAGTGGTAAAGTAGAAAATCTAAGTTGTTATGGGGTTCTTACATATTTTTAAATTATTTCCCAAAAATTGTGGATGTTTTGCAGAGTGTCACGTTTTTTTGAAAAGAAACACACCTCAAACCTGCAGGTCATTCATTTTTATTGCCCTCTGGAACAAAACAGAAACATGCAAGCAATGGAAAATGTCAGAACCAACATTCTCATTGACTTGTTAAAAAAGTCCTGATATTTTGGTGAGAAAAGATTCAGGAAAAAACCCACTTTTGACTGGCATGTTTACACACTGTCATTCCACAACCAGAAGGATATGTATTTAAACTAGATAATTCCCTTTACTAAATCTAATAATGGCACCTTGCTAGAGACACTGGCTAATCAGTCAGCAACTAAATCTAGGCCTAATTTATGAGACAAACTTCATTAAATAAATTTTATATTGTACACTGCACAAAACCAAACTCAATAATTGGGATTAATTGCCACCTTCATCAGTTTTAGCAAGGTCAAGGATTAAGCAGGCTTGGATAATCATCTGACCTTTCATTGCAATTCTGCTTCCACTGAAATTTTTAGCTGTCAAATTCACTGTTGTAGGTTCTACAGGAGGTTGCCACAAAACAGATTTTGATGCTGTATGGTATTATCCATGCCTGATTTTACCCAGCCATGAAAAAGTCAGATATTAAGAAAATAGCTGCTTTGAAGGGCAATGTGAAAATAATGTTAAAGTGCAAGTTTTTCCGTATTTTGATGTTTTTTGCTACAGATTTGGAACTAAAGCTGAAAAATCAATCACATTAAAAAGAGAAAAGATAAAACAAGCTTAAGTTTTATGTTTATAGATAGAGAAGTTTTAAATATAAATTACTGAAAATTTAATATAAATTATAAACCTTTTTCTATGGTTTATCATTTCAACTTTTCATGAAAATGCCCCTAAAGGAAATATTTTCAGCCAAAAACTTGTCTGGTTTTGGTTATTTGTGAGGGAGGAGGTTGTGGAAAAATTAAGATTTTACAATATGGGTCTAGAAGTGCTCTTCTGCACTTGGTTATGTATATTTAAGACATATCTTCCTCCTGGCATGATTTTCGACACAATAATGGAGCAATGTTGAGAAACCCATGCTATTGCTTTTGACTTAAATTCCCAGAATTGTCAATCTGGCAGCTGTTGCAGTAAAACATTTACATAATTTTTAAATTACAGACAATTATACAAAACTCTTCTCCATCAAAGGATTGGTTTCCTTCTCCACCCTCCCCCTGAAGTCAATAGCAAAATGTCGTTTCTCAGCAGTGGGAAAAAGTGCCTTACAGAAGAGCACTGTATGCTTGAAATCATATTTTTGCTTTCACCTAGTACTATGATATTTGAGAAAGTATGTTAGTAATGGGGATGCTATAAATAGTAGCTATGAAGTCTTTGATGGTAAGCATAGTTCATGCAGAGCCTATATGATGACTATTTATGGAATGCTAAGAAATAAACAGACGATGGCTTTTTGGTTTTGTAAAACTGTAGACTCCCATGACTTGAGATGACAAGAGTTTTTTTCAGATTAATTATTAATCCTTCTTTTTCTTTTTTTTTTAATGAGAAAAAAGCAGAATTTTTCTAAATGAATGGAAACTGTAACTGTCAATCAATGAAACGCATTATGTCTCTTGTCTCCTTTTTCTTGCCATCATCCCTTCAGCTATATGAGAATTACATTTTTTTACAACTGTTAGCATGAAACAACACAGGATTGTTCTTATCTGTCACTGGTGCTGTGAGTTTTTTGGCCAAATCACAGACAGATGGACAGATGAATGCGATGCAAGCATGAATGAGCTCCCACTCATTTGATTTCAGATGGCAAGGTAAGCCTGTGTGTGTACGTGTCTATAATGTACAATGTCTTTGTGTAGGCCCACATGTGCACATGCATGGTGGCTGGTGTTTGGCCAGCAGTGTGAGACGAGTGAGAGAGAGACAACCCGAGTGCTTTTTCTATACTTTATGCAATTATTCACAAAAGTTTTCAGCTGTAAAAAGCTAAATCCAAATGCTTTTTCTTGTGCTAAGGCAGCTGTTCATATGGCAAAAAAAAGAAAGAAAAGGAAAGGAAAACAGACAAACCTAGCAACTTTTCTTTGATTTTACTGCAGGATACATGCTCGGCTGCTCTTCTTGTGGTGCCCACAGTGCCGTGGAGCAGTGGACCTTGCCCCTTTTTGTAGTTAACTGGTGAAAAAGATTGCATCTGCTTATTCTCAGACATTAATACAGCTAAAGGAATAAGACATCAGAGGCCTGCAAATGAGAAGGTCTTTTTAAATTTACAAAGCATTTGCTCCTGAATCCACCTCAGCCAGTGTGGGGAAAGCGCTTCTGGCACCAAGTCACCCTTCAGGGAAAGACTGATAATGATCACTAGAGACATACTACGGGCTCCTGCCTCACTCACTTCAAAGGCCTTCTCTCTTAATCAACATTAAATCATCATTTTGCCTTGGATATAGGGACAGCTGTACACAATCTATTTGTTTTAAAACAGATTAGGAGTGGGTTCTCTGCCAGAGTATAAGCTGCATGATAAATGTACTTTAAAGCCATAACTAGGAAAAAACGTTGCTCCCTTCGTTAGATTCCAGTACTAGCTGAGCACTCCCATTGTCCCAGGACTGGGTCCTTCTTCGGTTGTTTGGCTGTCCCCAAGAGCACTCAGGCAAAATGACAAGCACAAAACAATCAAATGTTTATTATCTTAGCTGTGTCTTCTGGTGAATTTTCCATGAAAAGTAATAGTCACAGGAAGTAGTGTAAGATTGCCTACATCTGCTTTCTTCTTCCTTTTTTTAATCTCAGAGCTAAAAACCCAATTTCATCCACTGAAAGTCTCACAAGGTGACAACAAAGGCCTTTTATTACCCAATTAAAAGTTGATGGCCAGATAGTTGTTAAATAATTAAGTAAAGGCCCTAAATTACAGGGAGGAAAAAAATCCCTTCTCTTGATCCATGCTGGAAATATTTTTATATGTTTGCTAAACATCTCACTGTAAGCTGCTTTTCTTGCACAATACAAATGCACTGGAATGTGCAAATTTTAAAAGAAGTCTAGCAACTAGCCACATTTCTAGAACAGGATGGTAGGTATTGGAAAGCAGTGTTTCCCAAAAAGGATTTGGGAGTCAGAATGAGTACACAAAAGAATATCATTCCCAGAAGAACATTGTGATTAAATGAGCTACTCAGCTTTTGCGTGTGCAGAGGTAATATTGATAATGGAAGACTGAAATTAGTCCTATTTTCCACTTTAAAAAAAAAAAAAAGGCATTGAATATTAAAATACAAAAAATATTGTGAAGGATATGTCTCACAATGAGAAACTTGTAATGTTCAATCTGCATTACTTTAAAAAAGAAAACAAGCCAACAAAAAGTTTGGGAGGCAAAGTGATCATATGACACTAGCTCTTTCACAGAGAGAAAACAATATTTTTAATACTTCATTTATTAGAGAAATGCAAAATGAATTTACAAAAGTTCAAACAAAATGAGGCAAATTTAAATTAAAAATGAGGTCCAGCTTCTAATAGGGACCAGTGGGAAAATCTATCAAATGAACTGGTACCTTCTGCACCTATTTCTTTTCTTGCTGTCCTTAAGCCAAAACTAGCCAGCTTTTGGAGGGGCTGTATCCTATCCAAGCTTTATCTGCTTTAATTCAAATTATACTCTGCTCAGAAGAAGTTGAGTGAAATGCAGTGCCTTTCAAAATTAAGAGTGATATAATTCAACAGGGTGATCCAACAGCTCATCTTGAGCTCTAGCTTCTCTCACACGTCCTTGGTGCAAGTACAAGTGGCATTTTCACACATCTACCTTAACTGTGGGCATGAATCATAGGCCTGTGCATGCAAATTTGCATGCCAGTGGAAGTCACCAGTCACACAAACAGATCACATGCAAGGGATGGGGACTGTTGTGTCAACTCAGGCTCACAGCAATTACTATCTATTTGTTTGGACACTTTTCTGAAGCCAAGAGAATAAATTACTAAAACCAAAAATTCATGTTTTGTATGTTTTTATGATAAATCACAATTTTGCCTTAAACATTATTCTCTCTTAAAATATTCAAGACAATATTCAAAAGAATGAATGTCTGTTCTTGATACCGTTATGACCAAATTCAGAATATTCTACTCTAAAAGTCTAACTGATTAATATTTCTGGTTTTTTCATATATATATATATCTATATATATCTATATAAATGAATGTTCTATTTTATGATAAATATAGTAGGAGATGAAGAAGTTTGCCAGAAAACTGGAACCCAGTGCAGATACTACCACTGACTTCCATTTTCACACTGTATTTATCAGGTGGTGATTGGGAGTAAATGAGACATGCATCCTAAATTCTTCATGTAGGTGCTGTCATAAAGAATATTAGATTTCCAAGAAGCTACAGCCAGGCATGGGAATAAAGGGAGAAGGAAAGACAAATAGATTCAATTTTAGATAGCCAGCAGTACAGGGAATCAGCTAAGCGAAGGGAGATGGGGATATAAATGCAATAAAAGATGGGTAAATTTTTGACAATAAATGGATTAAAGATTAAAAATCCTAGTACATGGAGCAGAAGAAAACACCATGTGTGGAAAAACTGCATCCTATCTAGAAAAGGGCTTCACTCACTAGAGCAGAGAGGGAGTATTATACTGAATGAAGAGAGTCCCATTCCTGTCCTGTCCTGGAATGGGCCTCTCTCCTGCCAGAGAACCCATTTTTCAGTGCATGAGAATGCTCCACATGATCTAGCTAGTGAGCAGGATGCAAGGAAGGAAAAGCCATGAATCCTATGCATTTGAAAAACAACAGAATGCAAATCAAGGCAACATAAATTATAGAGAGGGAGTGAAAGTTACTCCAGGGGTTTTATCCCCCTGCCCCCACAGGATACAAGTTATTTCCTTTGAGTTTGCAATAGTAATTTCAAAATGCTACTCCTGGCACTGTCTGAGCCACATGTATTTTCAGCACTTGGCAAGAAGACATGTAGAAGACAGAGGTTGTTCCTTTACTTGGGAAAGGGAATTAGACTTCTTGCACTGTGACAGTAAATAATGCATTTCTCCACTGATGTCACCACTGCACAGACAACGGTAAATTTGGTATTTCCTAATTTCTTGCTCCTTGACTTTACTGCCTAAATAACTTTCCTTTTTTCACTGAGTAATTGTCCACATGGAGTCCGTTTTTATTGTGCGCGTGCTCGTGGCTAGCTCAGGCACAGGGAGCACGTACAGTCCAAGAATGGACTACATGTGCATAACACATTTCAAAGAAGTACAGTTCCTGAGAGGTAAATAACTCCTTACTAGAGTGCAACATTGAGTAAATTAAGAGGGGATTGTCTCACCATTGCTAATGCAACTTACTGATCTTTGATAAAGTACAGTGGATAGACAGAGTTCTGAGTTCTCAGCAAATGTTCATGACTAAGTAATTCTACAAAGTAATTTGGAATGATTAATACTTTGATAGGACTAAAAAGTTATGGCCTTTGTAAAGTACATCACACTGACTGAAGATTCCAAAATTAATTTCCAACAATGTCTACCATTATACTATAGTTCTCAGATAACTATATCCTATGTTATGTAAAAATGCTACATGGTATTCATAATTAACAGCAACGACAAGGGAAAAGGCTATGGCTTTCATTTATGAAAGCAGTTATAGGACATAGGAACAGCCATTCTGGATTAGATCAAAGCCCCTGCCTGTAACAATGACCAGTAGCAGATGTTACAGGAATAAAAGAAAGACACAGCAACCCCTCCTTTTTTGTGCAATCAGACACTGTAAGTCTATACCACCAGGCTTTCCTGTAGAAGGGCACATATGCAAGAAGGTAACAACTGGATGATATTTACCTGTTTATTTACAGAATTCTGTTTTCCAGAATTCTGTTTCATGCTGTGGAAGATTGCAGCCTCTTGCTAGAAGACAAAATGAGACTATAAATATCACTGATATTTTCTGACCAGATAATATCACCCTCTTCAGAAAAGATATGGTATGATGAATGGCAAGATTGAGCAGAAAAAACAAGGTTTAAATCTGAATTTATTCCTATTATATCTAATGGAACTGCTGAGATTGCTATGTTCAGTGTTGGAGTATAAAGCAGACCCAGGTAGATAAATAATCCTTATTAAATAGGCAAATTGCAGATTTGATTTTCAGTTTTATCTAGTATTAAAGGGAAAAGTAACACTCAATTTTAGAAGGATAAATCACTTTAATTTTGTGTATTTTTAATTACCGAGTGATGTAATTTCTTTCTTGTGGGAAGAGATACTCGTGTTAGCTATAGTTGAACATAAGAAGTATGTTTCTAGTAGTTTATATATTTCTAGTCTTGTTTTGTCAGTAGCTATAATTTTGAAAAATTGGTAAACTTAAAACAATTCAGATTGATAGTTTCACTTTCAAGTAGTGACCAATGGCCGTCAACATGCAGTATCACATAGTCTGGAAACTCAAATATGTACCTGACAGTTACAAGTAAGAAAAAGGGAGGAATCTAAATCATGGCTAAACTGTATCTGGTTTGGATCTTGTTGCTTTTTTTAAGATCTGATTAAGAAAATCTGAGCAGGCAGGTTTGCTTATAGGAAGCTATTCTGCGAATTATAATGGGCAGGTCAGAGCCTCAAACTGTCATGAAGTTGCTTGAATTCATTGTTGTATCTGAGCACCAACTTAGAGACAATGTCAGGACTTGTGTGGAAACAAAGTGAATTGAAGTTCATGTCTTTCAGTTTATGTGCCTCCCTAGATGAGAAAGGGTTAAGCATGAGTTAGGGATGCATGTGAAAATATATGGGTGAGGTAGAAAAAAAAAATTCTCTTCTAGCTTGAGCCACTCCATCTGTTGCCTTAATTCAGTGGCAGACCTTGATCGGACCCTGGGATCCGCTAGTCCCACACTTCATACAGCTTCTCTCTGTAAATTAAGTTGTTGGCCTGTGTTACTGAGGCTTTAGGAAGGTGAGTGATGACCTTGGTTTGAGTATGTTTGTATAGAAACATGTCACTGTAGGGTGATGTCTTTCCTCCAGGGACATAGGGCCCAATACTTACCATTTGTTAAGAAAATACCAAAGCTAAACATATCCAGTGTATGAAAGGATCCAACACCCTTGCCAAGTGTAACTTACACTCATCTTTGAAACATCAGTGTACACAGTATTTTAAAGGTTATTTTTAGCACTTGTCTTTTAAACTGTTTCCCATCTGATGTTAACATCTTGCAACTTTCAAACTAATATGAGTTATTTTTATTATTAAAATGGGAAATGTCTTTAATATACTGTAGTATGGCAATATGTTTAATATATACTTTAAAAGGAGATATAAAATGGTATTTATTCTCAAGAATCAAGACACATAATTCCAGAGCAGTGCACAATGTTTTCAAGTTCTGTGTTTCTTTATATAGCTAAGATTAAAAGTAAAATTTTAATGACAATATAGTTGCCCTTTATTCCCTCTTCCCTGCAGTACTTTCCCAGAAGTGATCTACGTTCCTAAGTCCTGATGCATGCATGTTGTTGTTTGGAGAATCAGTTGTGGTTATTCAATTGTCTGAGAAAGTTCTGTTAAATGACATGAGTTCGCTTGCAGCATTTATTTTGAAATAACAAGATAAGGAGTTAAGTCAGATCAGTAGTTTTCTTTAACTTGTGAAGTTCACTAGAAAACACGAAGAGAAAAATTCAGATTAGAACCACAGTTTTCAAGCCAGGTAGTCTTAAATCTGAATTCCTAAATGTGGTTTTAGACTTGAACTTTAGGCATCTGAGCCTGAAAATGTTGGCCTTGTTTAATATTCCTATTGAGGATTGATTAATGCATAGTCAGGATGTTTTTCCATACAGCCAGCCTGTAAACGTTACCTTTCTAAAGTTCAGGCCGTACTTACTTGGTATATCTTTAAATAATTTATCTTCCTTCCCTACACTTTTAAAATATTTCAGACTATTTTGGTTTGTGAAACTGTTGAGAAACTGATGATCTGATGCTAAAGCTTCTCCCGGGTATGACGGGTAGCTGGAGCAGGGGACAGCCTTTGTTTAAACAGAAAAGGATGAAATTTTAGCCCCGTCAGAGTTGGTGGAAGCTTTGCTGCTGGCTTCCACATGGCCTGGATTTTACCCAGGTATCCACCTTTGGTCTCAAGTGATGTAAATCAAGCATGACTGCACCAAGGACTCTGAGGATGCAAAATGCAGGACTCATATGTGAAGGGAAATCAGGCCAAAACTAGCCAGAGAAACTATGAAAAGCTGGTCAAAGGAAAGTACCTGTATTAGAGGAGGTACATTAAATCTATTTTAACATTTTCTCCCTGCAAAATCTTCTCTAAATATGTGTTTCAGGAAATACAGTCTACCACAATGTGAAAGCATTCCTAATGGGTATATTACAAAAAGTAAATTATAAGAATACTGTATATGTGGGATTTTAGCTCTCCCACAATAGCTAAAGAAGTTACCTAAAACTGACGATGAGCTATTTCTAGATGTCTTCTTTCCTCCACAGGTAAACAATCTTTTTGTCATATCTGAACTTCTATAAATTCCCAAGTCTTGCTCACTCCAACATAAACAGACGACCAACAGCATATTTTAGTTTTTCTTCTATTGCAACCATGCCCTTTAATTTCATCTATTTAAAGAAGTGTATCAGATAGGAATGAAAATATAAAGAATGCACTCAAGCTCTTTAGCTGAAAATAATCTTTATTTACAATAGGTTTGGGGTAATTTTTTTTGGAAGCTGTCGTTCCATTACTTTTCACATAAATCAAAGCAGAAAAGAAATGTATTTGAGAAGAAGTGGGAACTAAAGGTCATATCATTCAAGAAAAGGCATATGTTTTTATTTGGGCCAGCCCTGAAGAACAGAATGAAAGATTGGACAGATATCTGGAGAAATGTTCTGAATGTTTTCTGGGTGAGAAAACACTTTTAATTTAATAAATGAGTAAACTTTTAAATAAACAGAATAAAATGTTAAGAGCCTTTTGTTTTATACTGAGTGCAATGAAGAAAATAACAAACCCTTTTAAGAGCAGCCAGGATATTATTCCAAGAATAACTTCAAGAGATGCAAAAGTATGGTTAGAGGGTATTTAAGCAAAATGCTTTGCAGGAGTTGGGAGAAACCCACCTGTACACCCCTCCTTCCAGAAAACAGATCCATTTTGTGACATGTCTCAGACTCTAATGGAAAGAAACCAAAACCTTTAAAACCCTGTTAACAGCAAAGAAGTCTCTAAATTTAAATTTTTTCCTCAGGAAGAGAAGGGTCTTGTGAAATCCCTCGTGCTGCCAGCCAAACTCCAACGGTGTGTGCTGGAGCTGGTTATCAGCTTGATCTTCATTTTAATTAACATGGTGGGATGTGAGCTGCACCAGTGGAGAAGGTGGGCTCTGCTCTGAGGAAGGTTTGCTTCCAAGCAGAGAAGCAGGTAGGTGGGTGGTCACCTCTGAAACGGCCTTAGCTTGTGGCATCAAAACCTACAGACCGTGGCTTTCGCTCCACTGAGCTGGTCAGAGCTCAGATTTCCTTCACTATCCTACCTCCTGTGGGCTGTTTCTCTTTAACAGAAGGTTTGTTTAGCTTTTCTTTTTCAGAGAGAAGACATATACAGAAGTCTCCCATAAATTAGAAAGCTCCTCACCATTTGGGCTAGCAGAAAATGCCATAACCTGGCTAAAAGTTGAAAACATCACATGTTGGAAGATGTGCTCGATCTGCAAACACTTGTCCTATGACAAAATCTGCTATTTACCAGGGACTCTTCAAGTACTCAGTCACCATCCCTACTGCAGAAGGAAGGTACTTCCTCACCTGAGATCACTCCAATTGTCCCACACATGGAGCATCTTTACATGGTAGTTGGAGAACAGCTGCTCCTTCTGCTTCTCTGTTTCTTGCTCTGTTTCCTGCCATTGCTTTTTGCTGCCAGGTCTGAGGAAGAATGAAATCCTACTGGGACAGTGATTAAATATAAAACAATGAAGAACTACTTGAATTTATTTCCCCTACTCCTTTTTCTCCAAGCTCTGGTAGAGAACAAAATGAATGCAGCAAATGGGATTACAGGCTCTATATTTTGAAGCGTTTTGAAAAGAGATGCTAATATAAAAGGTCACCATTACCTTGCTCCACTTTTTTCTTTCTTTGAGTTGTGTGAATTTGGCATAATTCTGAGATATTTTTTACAATATGTTAGCTTATCTCAGTTTAACAACCAGAAGCTTCATTTCCTATGGGTCAGTTACTTTGTGCTCCCAGACAGAGGAGTGGTTCATGGGCTGAACAAAAGCTGTTTATAGGTGACACTTGAAGTGAATTTACAAGCCTGTTTGAAGACTTCAATGAGTTCTTTTCCACAAGAGCTCCTTGTGTGGCTTGTCGTCCACTTGTCAGATATGTGTATTTTTAAACTGATTGATGCAAATCTGAGAAAATGTTGGTTTCGTGGGGTTTTACTACTGATAACCTATCAGTAAAGCAACATTTTTTGCATTCAATTTATCATTATATTCATCACTTGTACAGTAACTTCGATGAATAATTTTTTGCCTTGGTTAGTACCAGCAGCCCTAGATGCTGTATCTTTCCATAACCACAAGACCTGGGCAACCAGGGGAACAAAACAAAAAAAGCAGTGGCAGGAAGGATATGTAAAAGCTCTTCTTGCATTTTGCTTATTAATGCTAAATGTAGAGAAATACAAGAAAAACAAGTTACACCCTGAACACTTCAGATTTTATTCAAATATTTGGGAATAAAATGTTATACCTATGCTTACTGCATCCTTTAACCTATTTTTGGTAAGTATGACTTACTCAGTTATGTCACCTTCGTATCCTCCCTATAATTAATTTTTCTGGAAAGAATAAAAAGTGTATGCCTCTGTACCACTTACAGACAGGAAAAAAGGATTTCAAATTTTAAACCAGATTTTCTTCAAATGTATTTTTAGTCATATTTTTAAGGGAAAGTCTGCAGATGTCAAGCAGTGTTCATCTGCATGACTGTGAATATACTTCTATTTTACTTAGAGTTGAATTTTCCTTCTCAGTATTCCAAAGTGTTAGGCAAAAATATTCATGAAAAAGATGTGTTTCTATGTGAAACAAATGGCATTGTAAACAGAAAACAGGCTGAGCTTTCAAAATCCAGATTTGGACTCAATTTTTTTCAAAAGTTGATAATTTATTTTTCTTTATCCTATTTTAGGGATTAAATTAATGTGTGAAGTTTTGACAGAATTAACACCTGAGCTTGTCACACCATTTGCCCTGACTGGGGTGTTTGGATTTGTGTTCTGATGAACTTGTTCTATAAGAAATTATGTTTCCTGGCAGGCTATCTGAGTTTTTCCACAGTGCATTTATTTTTTTGGAGACAATTTGTTGTGTCTGTTAAGACTCATTTAAGAAAACCCTCCAGCAGTGGAGTACCTAAAGAGCAGTTACTTTTCTGCTCTTTTCCTTTAGAATTGAATTCCAGTTGAATTTTAGTTTTATTACCCTTTCCCTCCCCTGTCTGGCAATCCCCTAGAGAAGTGCTGGGATCCAGGAACATAATGTGGGAAGGTAACCCCAGGATCCCACCACTGCACAGTGAAGGGAGACACAGCAGAGGGGAATGAGTGAGAGCGGGGGAAGGAAGTGGTTTGGAGGGACAGAAACCACATCAGCCTCCTCTCAATTTCTTTTCCTATCTTGTGGCACTACATATACAGATTCCTCCCCTTCTCCTTGAAACAGGGAGGTAAAAATGTAGTCTAAATCGAGAGAGCTGGTGGCCATCACCAAACACAAAGCAGCACTGGGTCCTGCCCCTGCAGCCCTGGCACTGTGAGTATCAGTTCCAGCATTCAGCAGCGGAACCACCATGATAATGGCAAGGAGGAGTTCACCACACTAGGTTTTGTTGGCCATACAGAAACAAATCCTGAAAATTGTATACAAGAGCAACATTAAAGAGATGCTAAAATAGAAAAATCTAGACTTTGAAAACGGAAACACCAAATTTATGCTCTTATATTTTTCTACAGTCTGAACTCCACACTCTTAATTGTGTTTTAATGTGTCTGAGCATTAAGATGTGAGTTTTAGTTTTGCTAACTCACAAGTTTTGAAAATTACTACCGTGAAATTTTTAGCATAGTGGTGAGGTCTACATATACAAACAGGGAAATTTCCAGCACAGAAACACTTGTGCTAAATTTGAAGCAATGATCTCTTCTTTTAAGATACTTCTAAAAATGTAACTTCAAAACTAATATGAAGACTAATTTTCGTCTTAATTACCCAGTAAAGGTCACCAAGATTTTGGAACTTGAGAAATTGATACGATTAGAAGCTAAGCCAATAGAAGTTTAAGCCTGTTAATGCTTTCCAAACTCAGAAAAGTAATAATTTCAGCCATCTGACTTCTATAGCGATGGCAGAGTGAAAAATTTATTAAGCACAACTGAAATTGTCACAAACTTTTCTATAATGCTGAAATTATAGTTGAAAATTTTTTTCTACTGCATAACATGTTAAATAATGATCTTGGGAGAAAATATGAAGATTAGTAGGAGAAATTAACATAATACACTGATAAATCACTTGTTTCCTATTAAACTTACAGAAAATTGTACTGAAATTGTAGGTGGTTTAAGCACCAATATGAAATTTTGTTTGCTTCCTTTCGGTTTAACACTTTTTTTAGTTGATATTAATAGCTGTCAAACAGCACAAAAAGTGTTCGGAGGAGTTTATTTGAGGGGTTTCTATTGCCACCTAGTGGGTCCCGGGCGCTTCTCCTGCCCTGTGCGCTGCTGAGCGCTGGCTCCGGCTCCCAACAGCTTCTCAGCTGTCAGGAGCAAATGCTTTTGTTAACTGATGAGAGAGAGAGAGGTGCAATTATTTAAACTTTCTAGACATAACAAAAAGAAAAGCATGAATTTAAATTTCCACATTATATAGACAAAAAAAAGTTCTTTGAGTAACTAATATATCCCCCAGCTGACATAAATTAAGAAGTATATAATAACTTAGTAATGAGCACTACTTTGAAAAAGAGAGGTTTATAAAAATGTACTTTTTGTTGTTGCTGTTGTTTGAAACAGATGATATGGATTTGATGTGATTCTGTCTTGCCTGAGTTTTAATCTCCTGGAGGTCTTGCTGATTTCTGTTGAATTAGTGCATTTTTTTTTTCTCTGAACAAAGCATACTCATACTCTTATAAAAAGAGTATGTTGAGATAAACATTTGTATGTTGAGATAAACTGTAAGAAATATAAAGTATTCAGTTTTCTTTACTTTCTCTTGATAATGGTAAATATAAAAAATTTTCAGGGCTTTCACCCTTTCACACTGACATCTGAGAGTTAAAATAGAAATGAGTAAGAGTCTCAATACCTCATACTTATGCCACTATAAAGTCTGAGGTTTCACTGAAGCCAGTGAAGGTACTCATGTATATGGAAGTAAGACTTGCTGTAAATTAAATTATGTTGAAACTCACAAACCTGACTGAAGTCCAGAAACTTTTCATTGTACCTGGTCTCATGTGGATAGTACAGTACTGTAATGTAGATTATAATACATAACACCTGTATGTAAGAGCTCCTTGTATCAGAGTTTCACTTCTCCATGAAACAGTTTTTCAAAATATGCTTCCTCTTGCACTAAAAACTTTCCTACATAAAATTTGCTTTTTTCTTTTTTCTTTTTTTTTTCTTTTTAATTTCAGTATAGGCTGAAAATGTGATTTTATTTCTTGAAATTTCTATTTTAATGACAAGTAAAAATTGCGGGAATTAATTTTTGCCTTTACTGCTTCAACAGAAATAGTGTGTTCTGAGTGATAACCACTCCTCCTATTTAAAATAAACCACACATTTTTGTCTTGGCAGACACTCAGCTCTAGAAGACTTATCTGCTTGTAAACTTTTCCTTTGCATACATGGTCACTCAGTTTAAACACATATTAAAATTATGGAGCAAACTATAGAAGGGGGAAAGTGTGAAGGCTTTGATATATATTCTATCTTTACTGTGTGAATATGCAGCTAACTTGCTCTTTTCTGGTGAATGATTCATTCCCCTGGACTTGGTATGTTCTTCAATCACAAGAATTTCCCATCTGAAACTTTGACTTCCTACAAATGGAGGCTTTTCTGAAATTTTTTAATGCACAAATTGGCTGAGAAAAGGGCTGCTGGGAGCCTGACATGGAACTTGAAGACATGCATTAATTTTTACATTCAGGCACAGCCTTTCTCTGTAACCTTGACCAGTTCACTTAGGCTCAGATTTTCAACGCTTTTAAAACACTTTGAGATGTACTTTTAAAATACTCCTCTGCCTCAGTTGCCCACCTGTAAAATAGCATGCTCCACAGTAGCACTCGTATCCCCTCTCTTGCGCCTGTTTATGGAGGGTATTTATAGGAAGAGCAAAGTACTTACCTGGCTTTTGTCTCTGCAAATCCCACTGAAAGACTGAAACTTCTTGGAGGTTCAGTCTGTCCTCTCACAGGAGGATCTACCTCAGTTAAGATGAGGAGGCCCCGCACTGGGTTTAGACTTTGAGTCGCTGCCACATTTCAAGCAGTAAAATAGAACAGGAAACCAATGTGAGTGGTCATTCTTCAAACTGAGTGTGGCTTATTCACGCTGAAACTTCTAATTGCAGAATGAGCAATTGCAATGATTCTACCCTAAAAAATGAACACAGCTGATGGAAGAGACAGTGCACTGCAGTGAGTGTATCAGGGCTGTCTGCCAAGCCTGCACCCATGCTTGCTTGGCAGCTGCAGGGCAGTAGCTAAGCTGATGTCCCTGGGAACAGTAGTATCTCCAGAGGGAAAGTAGATGCAGTAAGAACCATCAGTGGGTTGCAATCCCAGTTTTCTTACTTAAATGCGATTGATCTGTCTACCTAGATACATGTGTATATACACAAACATTTGAATCAAACAAAGAAAATCAAAATTCCCTGTTCACAGGGAAAATTTTCAATGTTCTCTTGCATTACTTATTCAAATGTTTCAAAGTTCATCACTCCTATAGGATATAGTAAGGAGATCAATTTAATATTAGATTTTTGCATATTGTGTCTTTCTTTTTTTAATTCTCTCTAGATGCATTTTTTTCTGCTGAATGTCCTGCTTATGCTAATGCAATAACTATCTTTGAAGAACACTTTCAGTGGTTTGTTTATATCATATTTCAGCCTTTTTTCTGAGTAAATTTAAACTCTGGGGATTTTTTTGGTTGGTTGGGTTTTGGGGTTTATTTATTTGGGTTTTTTTAGTTTTTTGACTTTTTTTTTAAGTGGGAAACAGCTTCCAAATGCAATGGTATTTTTTCTCAATTAACACAAGAGAAAGACTTTATGAAGTCATATGTTTAAATTCATCTGTTGTGTTTCAATATGGTGAAAAGTAAAAATGCTTTAGTTTTAGGAGCAGTAATAACCAACCGAAAAATTTTCCTGGTTAAAGATAGGAATCAATGGAAATGTGAAATTTATTGTTACAGCTCAGTCATGTGTTGTGTTTCCCAAGTGCTCTGTGGTGCCAGATTAAACTGTGGTTTACAGGGTTAGGCACTTCTGTCAGGTAACTGCTATTCTGCTCCCCCAGAGCAGTCACACTCCAGACAAATGTAAACTTTCCATGTGCAAGCATTGGAATGGCTCTGTTTAAGCTACAGAAGCCTAAGAAAAATTTCTGTAAGGACATAACATAGAAAAGCTCGACAGCTCACTGATGGGGTGAGAAGGTCACAGGGAAATGCTGGTCACTTGGCTGCCTGAGATTGTAAATATCTTTCTGAAGCATTATGATGTCTTGTGAGTCTGCAGCGAGTGAGCAAAAAAGAGAACGAGGCATGTGGGAAAAGACTGAAAAGGCTGAGATACAGAGAAGTAAGTGCTTCTAGTTGCTCTCCAACAGGCTCAGTGATTGATGAGGGGTTTTTCTGCCTCTCTGGGTTGCAGTGGGTACAGATGGTCAGCACTGCAGCCCTCTGTGGTGAACTCGGGCAAGTTCAGGGGTTGTGCCTCTGCACAGCAGTATGGCTGGGTCCTCTGCAGACACCCCCTGGTACTGTAACCATACCATGTTGTGTTCTGTAAATATTTTCTTAATGGCTTAGGATACTCTGGAAAATGGGAAAGATTATATCATTTAACACAAATAGGCATGATGATGGAATTTTGCTTTTCTGCTATCATTCTGGGTGTTAAAATTAACACTATAGCAGCTTCTAAGATGCCTGTGCTATCAACTGGCAGTGTGCAATTTAATCTCTCAGGTAGCTCCAGGGAACACAGTGTTTTTGTAATTCATTGGGTTCTGACTGAGATAGTCCCTGCTCAAAAAATGTATCAAGAGGAAGATGAAGGTCTGCTGCCTGCTGTTGTGAGATCTGCTCATTGTCCTCACCATGACTGAGAAAATGGACACATAAATGTTATCAGGCTCCAGGCATCCCCCACATCTTCTCTCAGTGCTGATGCACAAGGCCATGAAGCCTCCCATGCAGCAAAGTGCATAATCGGAGCAGGCAGGTGAGTGAGTAAGCCCTTTCCTCCTTAGTGAAGCAAAGCATGTGTTTAAATCCTATTAAAGCCTGTTGGACTTAAACACATACTTAAAGTTTGGTGGAGTCGAAAGGCAAAGGTGGAAAATGAAATTGAAGAAATGCAACTCTGCCTGCTGGTTTAACAAAGGACTGACTGTACACTCTCTGTGTGTGGATTCTAGCTGAGGTGTTTTACTTACACAAATGTCCCAATACAGACTGCTAATATCTATTACAGAGGGTAGCCATGTTTTGCAAGTAGATTAGGATTTAATTGGATCCTAATTGCCTTCATTACCCAGATAATTTGCCAGTTACATGCTAAGGCACAAGAATGTGTTTTTCCTTCCACAAATTTTGGGCCCAGTACAAGTATTTGGCAGAGAGAGAGATTCCAGTCTATTCTGATGATACCTTGCATTTGGAATGTATATTTTCTGGAAACTCATCTCCAGGTAAACAAACTTTACTAAAGAAAGCTCTCAAGCACCAAGCTTTAGAAGGAAAGTGAAGTGAAATCCCACACTCAGTAAAGAGATGTGTTACGGATTATTTTTTTTAATAAATATTCTTAAATTAAAAAAAAAAAAAACCACACCAAAAAGCCCCAAACCCAGCACCATCACTGATTTTTCACTAGTTGATGATTCTGAAACCCTCTCTGGGAACAGCAAGTCAAGCTGCTGAGGTGGGGAAAAAAAGGACCATTGCTATCAGACCCTTTGGGTTCTGCACAGCTTTGCTCTCTGATGACACACAGTTCATTTCCTGACCTCTGGAGAGATGACAGGGGAAAATAAGAAAGAAAAAAAGAAAGCAACTCTTAATGCTAAGGAATGAATATAGAGTTCAACTTGAAATACAAGGAAGAGAGTTTTTCAAAAGTTGTAGCTGTATTTAGCATCAGAGTTCATGAGATCCACATGTCCCATCTTCTCTTTCTATAAATCCCAGAGGGGAAAAAAATCCATTTATTCTGATAGCCTGGAAGGAAAAAAAATGTCTGTTCATCAATTTCCCCTTTTTTTAAGAGATAACCACTGACTCTACCCGTATGTTATCTTTATCCTGAGGCAGCAAATTTATCATAATTTATTCTGGTATATTCTAAATTTACCATGTTGATTACCACTGTATAAACAACGTCTGGCATTTGCCTCAGCCAAAGAATTGAGGCTGGCGCTGATTTGGAGTAGAGATCTGTGGAAGAGCTTCAATTTACTGAAGTGGCTGTAATATCAGTACAAACACCAGAGATAGATAACTAAGGATATGGTGGTTTTAAAAGGAAAAAAATAAGGATTCTTCTCCTGTGTAATGCTAATGAGCCACTTACTGAAATGTATCTGTTTGGAGAGGGAAGTCCAAATGACACAAGGTTAAAAAACATTAGAAAGTGGTCTGCAGGAACAGCTGACTGGCCTCCATCATGGAAAAGCTGCTCTTAATTCTTCTTAGGTATCAGTGGTTAAGGTTTAAGAAAATCTTTATGTAATTACTGCATACAAATACAAGTAACATGAAAGGATTCTCATACGGTTGGACTAAAACCAGTCCTAATCTTTGGGGACTAAAAAAAGAATTTAAAGGAGGACCAAAAAAAAGGGGAGAGACTGTTTTAGCTAGAGATAAGTTTCTGTTTACAGTAAAACAAAGAATTAGTTGATCAATTGGCAAAACTGCATATTTACTGAAAAATAGCTAAGACCCTCATGCAAGCAAGTAGATGGGGCAGATTTGTTGTCTGCTTTCTCTTAGAATTACAATGTGTTTCCTTCACAACTCTTCAATCATAATTCTAATTTCCATAGTAAATTATGATATTAAAATCAATTTATGTACCAAACTTTTAAATAACATAATAAGTTCTTTCATAAAATAGGATATTCAGGATTTAATTTATTTTTACATCCTTGAAATCAATCATATTTGTGTGTTATCCTGTACATCATACTTATTCTAGAACACCACTTTGGCATTAAGATCCTGGGTGAACTGTGCCTGACTTTAATGAAGTTGAAAAAGCCTTATTGACCTCCCTGGTCAACTCTTCCTCATGGTCTTCTTTTCTTCATGTGAGAAATACTTGGTTCAATGATATGTCTTCTCTTGTTACAAAAAAAAAAAAAAAAAGAACCCAAACCTCCCTAAAAACAATCCCCCCCATCCAAAAAAAAAAACCAAAAAAAACCCCCAAAACCCCCATCCAAAATCAACCAAACGAAAAACCAACCAAAAACCCTACATGAACTTGTCATTTTGGAGTTCTATCTGGTGTATTGGCTGATTAAAATGAAAAATTAGCTCCTGGTATGTGTGGAGTGTGCACTGTCATGATCCATGTAAACATGAGAGCTTTTAGGCAAGAAGTGCATGTACAAGCTTAGCAAATGCTTCTTTGGAAGCAACTTGGAAAGTCTGTCTCTAATATTCTGTGGTTTTGTTTGGAATTTTTTATCTTTGCTTAATACTGTTAAGGAAATTCAGACTTAAATTATGTTTCTGATTTTCTGGGTTAAGCTAAAAAGATAATTTCAAATTGTTTTCCTCCAACTTGGCACTTTCTACTGTTTCTGCTATACTCTGCTCTTCTTCCCTTACAGAGTTTGCTTAAATTTAGCATCAAGATAGGATCCATTGCTAAAGAAGAGCAAAGAAAATGGCTGAGGCTATTTACAGCAACATTAATAAATGTACTTTCCTCTGTTTTCAAAGACAGTGCATCTCAAGAGGAATGTGGATGATAAATGTAACTTCTACACAAGGATATGGTGTCAGAAAATTCCATTTCCCTTTAGTCCACAATTGCCCTGAGCTCATGTGTAACTTCGATTACTTCCTAAATTCATGACATTGGTTGCTTTGTGGATGAAACTGGATTGAACAAAATCTGGCAGAACTAAATAATAGGATGCATTTTTCATGTCTCAGCCCTCAGTTGTGTTATTTCAGCCTCCATTCAGCATCTTTGATTCATGCTACACACAGAGAAGCAACCAGGTGTAACTTCTAAATGAGAACAGTGGGTATGAGGATCATGTATAAATAAAATGAAATTCATAACAATTTTGAAGTCTCTTTTGTGCCAGTTACCATATGAGTAGCAAACTCAAAGGCTTGGCACAGTTAAGTGCACGAGCATACACTGACCTCTGAGCATGTCCCTGGACCAGCAATATTTCAGGGTTGTAGGTATGCACTCTGTTCCAGCACTTTGCTTTGTTGGGATGTATAAGGTATGGTGTCTTTCCACATTAAATCAAAAGAAAGTTACTATTTTTGGTCTTTGCTCTTTACAGGATTATATTCTGATATGGAGCGTTGTGCATGACACAGCGGTAGTATGAAATCTGATTTTTAGGGGATTTTTTCATTAGCTGTCAACCAGGAAATAAGATTATTATAAGAGCAGCTGAAATTTTATTTTCTTCTTCTTTTTTTTTTTTTTTTTAATCTGAATTATTTGATGATGTGCTAAAAGAAAGCCACAAAACCCTAAAACTGCAGGCCAATTCAGCCTCCCCCCTCTATGCCTGTGCAAGGTGGGAAAGAAAACAAGAATTTTAGGACTCCACATCAGTAGTGCGTGACTCCTTGGCCCCTTCTAACACAGATTTAAACATCTTCCTTTGCAGTAGGGGACAAATCATTTGGGACAGCCAAAGGCAGCTGTAGGATATGTTTATTAATCAGTCTGTGTAACTTTCTAGGGCAGTTTTACCAAAGTCTGCAGGAATGGAATGACTGTGATTTTTAGTCTGTGTGTTTGAAGCATGAATAAAAATGAGGATGTATCTCTGCAAAGACAGTTACTTTATCCAGTCAAATAAAAATTACATTATTTTTGCTTTAAAGCAACAATACTCTGTGCCCAGCAGGCATTACACTATCTGATATACCACAATATACCACAATTTTTTTTCCCTTCTTTATTCCTGAATCTTTAACTTGGTTTTCTGTAAAGTCAGCAGGTGCTGTGAAGACTCCTTCTGTCAGTCCTTTTCTGTGTTCTGTTCTGAGTGGTTTGTCTACACTTATAATACTAAGTACAATTTTATAGGAATTGATTTTAATGGAGCAGTTTGAACTGTTAAATTTCTCTTAATGCCAACACAATCTCCAGGGACTTGAAGACAGAGACATTTGTTCCTACTTGACACTTTTTGAATAATAATCTCCCTAAATACTATGTAAACCAAGGGAAAATACAATACCACCTTCTAAATGGCTTGGAGGGCTTTTTGGCTGGAAGACAGAGATTGAGTCTTTGCTAATGTATTCTTAAAAACCCAGTATGGTGAAATACAGTATTTTGTTGAGACTACAGAACAAATACACTTTACGAGGAAAAGAAAGCTGTGCTAATCCATTCTGTGGTACAGGAGTTTCTTCTGTGGTTTTAGCTAAGCCATGTTATTCATAGATCAAATTGGAAAGCAGTTTGGGATAATTCAGAACATTATGGTTTAAAAAGAATGGGTAAAATAAATGCATATATTTAATACATTTAATGTACTGTCATGTTTCTAGTAATGCCATTAAGAAAAAGCTAAAGTTCTTTCACAAAATATAATATGATCTAAAAATAAATACAACATTTTGTTGTAGTTTAGTAATTATTATAAAAAAGTGCTACCCCTCTACAAAGGAATGCAATTTTTCTCCTCACAGACTGCAAGGTAGGAGAGAGGTTAACAAGCAGAGAAGAGGAGTGCAGTATCAAATTCAAGACATAAAATGGAAATAGTCTCTGCTTTGGATAAGGCTGCATAATAACTTATTCTGGGACACAGAGACGAGGTAGGAGCCTTTGCCTGCCCCAGGCACACGCGGTGCTGGGTGAGATGGAAGTGGTGATGTTGCTGCAGGGAGAGCATGGCTATCGGCAGTACTGCCCACTGTTCCTCTGTGTGCATCGCTCTGGGAGTCTGGGTGAGTTCCTCTGGCCCAGCCTTTAATGCAGACTCACCTTGGAGGGAGGGCACTGCCCCCTCCCAGGAGTGGACTGGCCAGACTCTCAGCTGTGTGACAATGGCTCAGGAAAGGGACTAATCATTCTGTGGTGTGATTGTGGGTTTATTTTGGTATTGTGTTGGGATTTTTTTTCTTAGGGTGGATGGGAAGGGTTAGGAGCTGAATAGAGAAGCTCTTTGAGAATAACTGAAGCCATAGCTCAATGCAAAGTACTGAGGAATGTCTGCCAGAATATATGTTGAATGAAATACTCTGCAGAACGTGATATTACTTGAAGACCTCCTAAACACATTGTTTAACTTGGAAGCAGAATGGATGTTTAAAGAATGGCTTGCTTTCTTCATACAGTGTACAAGCCACCATGCACTGGTGCACTGATGTGAAAATGGTGGGGAAGAAACTGTTACCAGAGTCAAGGAACATCATCTCAGTTTGCAACTAGAATTATGAGATCAAGAGCTGAGAGAAATGTCACAGATGTCTCCCAGGAGACTGCTTTACAACATTCCAAAAAGGCATGGAGTTGATTTGGGCAACCAAAAACTAATCTGGGTACTTCTAGTATGAATGGAACAGGGAGATACCTGAAGATGCCATAAATAGAATTGGCAGTCAAACAGCCTACATTTCCTGTGAAAATTGCCCTTTATGTGAATGTTGGTTTCTCCACACCTGTTTTGCATTGCTGACATTTTTTGGAAGTTTTTCTTTAAATTTGATTGCTGAAGTTTAATCAGTTGAACTTCTCAACTGACTCAGCAGAAACTTCAACGTTTCTGAAGGTAAGAGTTTGGTTTCCCAGAATAATATAACCATGTCTGTTTAGTTTTGTCCATGTATTGCAAGCTGTTTCCCCTATGATGAGTCTAAACATAAAAAAAACCCGAAAAAATTATTTAAGTCTGTTTATATTTTCAGCATTTAATTTAAACAAGGTATTATGATATCCTTGAATCTAAAGGAAACTTTTGCTGCTTTGACACTGCAAAATGGGATGCTGTAAACTAACTGGATCTTTTCCAGCTCTACCTTATGTGCCTGGGTTGGCCTAGAACCAGATTTTAATGTTACTATTGGGACTACATTTTCAAAGCAATAAACAATTAAACAGTAGCAATGTGGTGGTGAGTAAATTTCTTTACTATTAAACTTCAGTTGGCTCAGGTTTCTGTTTCCAGTGATTTTACAAGCAAACACTAAATTCCTTCTTTATTCTTTCCTTGGATGACTTACAACCAAAACAGAGCAGGAAAAGTTTAGTATCATAATTTTATAAAATAAAGTAAATTTTATTAATGATTTAATTCTGTGATTCTCTGTCAATTACACAGAATCAGACTTTTCAATCAATGATCTCTCTATTACTATTTTTATCATACTTTCTGTTGATGGAAATATAGGACCAAGACTACATACTATACAAGATCTCACTTAACTGTAAGTTTTATTAGTTTGATTGTTATGGATTGCAATAGCCATGGAGCAAATAATATAATAGTGAATGAGAAGAAAGCTTTGAGGGAATCTTTTTACAGACTATTCAGCACTGACTTTCACACTCTTGTAGATGTGGAACAGGAAAAAGTATATGGAAACCTGTCCCCATCTTATAATTTTGTGCATTCTTGGAGATGTAATATTCAAGTGTGTTACACACATTCACTCAGATTTTCTCTGTCCTGAAACTCAAATGGAAAGCTCTATGCTTTCCAACATATTAAAATATTAATAGGAGTGTTCTGTGTAGGTGCTCCATAGTGTCTGTGGTATGTTAAATTTAACAATAACTTGATATCCAGTCAGAATAACAGATGGACACATTAGTGGAGAGAACCCACCCTTTAGTTAAAATTCCCAAAGGACAAACATAAGACCAAAAAGACAGAAAAGCCAAAGAGATAGAAAACCAAATTTCATGGGGAGAAAAAACCAAACTCCAAAGTCTTATCCTATACTTTGGATACACTGTTTAGTATCAGGGGATATGTTAGATAGTAATAGAGAGAATGCTGGAAATCCTGAGAAGCAGTGACTTTTGTTTGGTTGTTAATTTCTTTGATCTCCTCTGGTTTCAGCAGTGTGGGCCTCCAGAAACACGCGGTGTGTCAGCTCTCAAAGCTGTGGTGCACAGATTGCTGCCCTGAGCTTCAGAATGGGCTGACACTGTCCCTCTACCTCTCTAGAGGTCACAGGCAGAGTTGCTCTGAGGTGTCCCCCCCCAGCTGCAGTGCTTGTGTGACTGTCACCCAAGGTAGTTCATTTCCTGCTCTAGCCATTTCTTACACTTGATCCAGCGCCATGAAGTTGTAGCAAGCTTCATTCTTGCACAGAAGAAACAAAGCAATGCACATCTTTTTAAGCTGAGATCAAGACTGTCCACAGGTAAAAATGGTGTAAGATAATCCAGGAAGCCCTTTCCCTCCCCACTTCTAAGCAGGCTTTTTTTTTGGTGCTGCTTTCCCAGACATTTTTCAAAGCATTCAACTGTAGTGTCACATTTTAAATCCTTGTGCGGTTGATGTTCTTTCCACTGACTCTAAAGAGCTTTGGATCAGGCCCTAAGTAAATAATGAGAATTTCTTCCACCTTAATTTATGTTTAATTTCCAAACTAAGCAGTTATGTCTTTCATCTTTATTCTTTATATTTTTTCATGACTCTGCTTGTTATTTTAAGGAAGCAGTAATATATACAGCATCTATATACACAGACTGCAATATGTGTATACTGCCTGAAGTACAGTGGATTGTCTTGATGAAGGGATGAATATATAACTTTAAAAAGCCCTTTAGAGTTCATTCAGAATACATAGTTGCTTATTACATTGTAGCCTGGATTCAGTCAAAGGTGTATTTAATAGTAATTTAAGATTTTCTTTTTTACCAGAGTAAACCATGATAAATGTTTTAGAAAAGATGCATATTCCAGGGGAAAAAAAGAACTCTGTTGGTATCCAGTTTGCTGCTTAAGACTGCAAAAGTCAGGAAATATTAATAGACGTTCAATAGCAAGTTAAAGAATAAAGCAAATTATCTCATCTACCAACCAATGGGAAAGTTGTTCCCAACTGTACATTTTCTAGTTCTCAGTCCCCAAACTAAGTGCTTTCAGTTCCATTCCCGTGCACGTGTGCATTTATGCGAGGGCTTTTCAGTACAAAATCACATCACACTAGCAATATTGGCATCTCCTTTCCACTTCCCAAATTAACTGTTGTCTGTGAATGATATCATCACTGGCATGCTGGCTTTGAGCTGTTTTTGCTGTGACATGAAGTGCTTCGCATCACACTGTTGGTTTTGTCACACACCAGCTTTCATTTTCATTTCTGAGCAGAAGGATAAATATTGCCTTTGGAAGGAGTGGCAGCAGAGGAAAGAGGGAGATGGGAGATTGCTGTGGTCATGCTTCAACAAAGCATCTTGTGAGATGTCTGTCTGGATGCACCCCATAAAGATGGAAATTGAGTCCCTCATTTGAAGTAACCTTATCTGAGACATCGTTACCTTCACCTCACCTCAGCTGTGTTAGCTTTGAACTTCACAACTGGTAGGAAGGCATCTTCAGAGGGGAATTTGTATTCCAGGTGCCTCTCCTCACTGCTAGTGAAGAGGGTAACAGATACCTCAGTACCTGTATTTGGTTGGTGTTTTGGCAAGGTGACATTTGTTGACATTTTATGATAGTGTGAGGAGCAACAAAAATTTCAGGAAAAAGAATTGTATCTAGCCATTATTTATGTAAATATGGCTGAGGTATATTTAGGGGACACATGAGAATTTCTGAGTGTTTTCACTTCTGTAGATGAGAGAAACAGCAAAGCATACATATGCTAATATTCTCATTCAGGTATTTACTTTATATTAATCATTTCTTATTATAACTAATATGAAAGACCTGCAGCCTTTTTCCCAGGGGTGTTGAGCCTTCAATACTACTGCTGAAACTGTTCAGTGCTGACTTTGAGAACCTATGTATACAGTCAAACTTTTCACAGTGCTATGTATGTTAAGATTTTCTTACAAATTTATGATTTCTCCTGAGGAATTTTTTGATTCTCTATGAGGATAAAAACACCAGTGATTTCATTGGTCTTAATAGTAAGGTAGCATGAAAATAAATCTGCAAAGTACTCCATTAAGCAGGGTGTGAGGGAGGAAGGTGGAAGTTGGTATAGATGCATGAAATTTGTAACTTTGTATTCAAAACAAGGCTGGATAACATGCCTCTGTGCAATGGTTAAAGGTATATAAATGCAAAACACAAAAAAAAGCAGTATTATTATTTCACCAAATAATACAGGAATCTTGTTGAAAATCTAATGCAGGATCAAATAATTAAAGCTGGATAAAAGTGCACTTGTATGAAGAGGAAACTGATGTGGGTTGATCACATGAATTCAGACAATATTATTGTGGCATTTTTAAACTTAAGCCACCAGTCTCCATATTTTCTAAGTGTCCTCTGGAGCACAAAGGTTATAAAATGTTTTCCCATTTTGCTCAAAATGTTTTGAAGAGTTAGCTTTGCTTTTACCTATAATAGTTTGAATGTTTGTACTCAGGAAAAAAAGGGTGATTTCAAGTAGAATCTGATGCACATAAGAACTCCACCATTCCTTGGCATCCTGTGTTTATAATTAACCACTTTTCAGTTCTGTCACAGATTCTCTAAATGCATACAATCTTTGTTAATGTTGAAATGTATGATACTATTATTAACACCACAGAATATATGTATGGATCTTTGAAATATTTAACTATCCCTGTATTTTACTAGGCCGAGAATTCAGAATATGCTGTTTGGGTGTTTCAAATTCCACTTTTGCACAGACAAGATGCAGAATCTGAGATTTGATACTAATAGGAAATAAACATCAAAGCCTGTGACAGGAAAGAAACTGAGTTTCTCTCAAAATCAACTCCAACAACATCCAAGTTCCTTTTGAAAGAGAGATTCTCCCAGTTCCTCCTCTTTCTGTGACCTAGGGACAGAAAACCTATAATAGAATTCAGATGAGAGCTTCATCTTCCTTCCAGACTTCCCTTTTGGATGAACTGGGCAACCTTACTGTCCTCTCCCATGCACTACTCTTAACATAAAAAATGTAACTGGTCTGGTGTGTATCTTGTAAAATCTTGTGAAGGAAACTAGGGAAATTAGTTTTTTTCTTATTTGTTAGAACAAATGACTAATAGTCCATGTGAACAGAGAAAGTGCCTTGTTCTTTATTTGTATTCTTGTAGCGTGTTTAAGTCTAAGTATTGGCCATGGGGTAAAGGTGTTTCTTTGTCTAGAGGCACTGTTAAAAAAAGGATACTGTGTGAAACTCCAGCACTTAAGCCAATAAATATAGTATGAACTTGGAAACGATGCAGTTTCTTTAAGTCTGCAGGTTTGAGTGTGATGCCTAAGTTCTTCATTGTAGAAAATGCAGCAATTTATTTTGTTACTTTAGAAATACCATATCTGCACAGAGAAAAGGTTGAATTACTGTGAAATGTGCATGGAGTGCTTTCCTGAGTGTGGTTTTGGCACATGATACAGGAAGCAAATATAACAATACTGTTCTGATTGTGTGTCCTGGTGAAGTAAATATAAAGCTTTTATAGCTACACAGTGCCTCAGGAATTGGATCAGAGTTTACAAAATTAAGCTTCAGAAAATTAAACATATGCACTTGCAAATAAAGCTTAGAGAACTGTGGACAGTAGTATCTGTGTGAATCCAGACTGTTTTTCACCTCTTTAGTTCCATTTCCATGCACAGTGTGCACAATCAAGCACAGTTGATAACTTGATAGTTACATGCATAGTTACACACATAGCCTGTTAAATTTGCTGGTATAATTTAACTCTCTCATAAATATGAGATTTTTTGTGAAATTAATTAATGAAAGTGAGATTACATTTCAGAATCTTAGCTGGTGAAGAGATAAGAAAAAAGTTGCAAGATAAATATGTCAATATAATTACTGAAACAGAATAAAAATCTCAACTCTAGCAATGTCAACAAAAACATGTTTCTCTTCAGATTTAATTTCCATGAGAAACTATGTTAAATTAAAACCTACCAGTGCAGTGTCCTTCAATTTTTTGCATTTTTACTACCTAGAGATCAAACAGTTTGACACAGCAAAAATTCTAGTGAGTTAAGAAGAAATGCTGATTGGTTTGTTGGCTGGTGGCCGGGGGAATGTTATGACCAAGTAATTATGTGTTCTGGACAGATGTATTAACCAGGCTTCGAGCTGGAGCCACTGCATATTATTTTAGTCATAAGACTAGAGGAACTGAATCATTTTCAAAGAGCTGGCTGGCTGACACTGCCTTAGTGATGCCTGTTCCAATGATTCTTTGGCAACAACTTCCAACGCTGCACTTATGACACAGTAAACAAAAACTACATTAAAGGTTTGTTTTTTAATCATAGAGAAGTTGAACATTTCCACTGAGCTATTTTGCTATTTATCATGAAGCACTGAAGGTTATTGTACAGCTTCCATCCCTGTTTCTCTTACCAAAGAAGGGGAGCTGTTTAGCAAAACAGTTTTAGATCTGGTGATAGTAAAAATACTACAGAATTCAAGGTTTATATCAATTCATTGACTTCTTATCTCTAAACCTGCTGTGTCATGTTTGTTTATTCACTCACTTTTTGAGGTAAGAATGTTTTTTTTTAATTGGACTGACAAGTAAAATGAAGGGGGCTTTCATTGTCAGCCTCAAGTTAAGAGATGGTGAGATTTCATCTGTTCTGGTAAGTAATAACATTGTTTTGCAAGATTCTGGAATATTGTATTGACAGGTGAAGAAGAATTTGGAAGGGGAAAGAAATCTGTATTAAATGTAGTCTTTGCTAAAAAGATGTAATTTTGACGTATCAAAAGGGCATAATGTGTGCATACATTACTATTTAGAATCTTCTAAAAGTGATACTTGAGATGTTTCTGTGAGATTCGTCACCTGATAAACAAGCATTAAGAAGCCCTTGAGCTTTGGAGAAAAGTTGTTTTATTAATTTTTCAGCCACTTGATTTTTGCAGCTACTTTGTAAATGCACATTGCCAGGGTGTAGTTAATTTGCAAATACATATTGTACAAGGGTTATTTTTTGGGGGTGGGGGTGGGGGTGTTTTATGTTTTTCATAGTTCTAATCTGACTTCGTCACCGGTTCCTTCCCAAGGACACAACATAGAACAAGAGCAGCCCTTCATAATGAAGCGGGAAAGAGCCTGTTGTTTTGATTTCCCTCTGCAGTGATGGATTATGAATGTAAACTGTTATGTAAGGTCATTTTGAACATTGCCCTGGAGGCAGTATGTCAAGGGAAGCATAGCAAACAAGTCAAAGATTCTCTTTCTTGGAATCGCAATTGATTTAAATGAGAAAGGCTCTTTGCTGCCCTCACATTCTAAGGGCACAGTGTGTGACTGGAAAAATACAGATCTGCACCTAGAGCCCTGGCAGCTGGTTACAGGAGGCTTGAGAAGAAGCTTTATTTTTAAGTCTCTTACTTGCTCATTTGAGTGTGGTAAATGGCAGACTCTGTGCTCCAGGTTTGCCTTCTGTAAAGCGCAGGTGATAAAGCGTTGGGGCTGACGACAGCTACCATTGTGCTAAGTGTCTGAGGCTAGTGGGGCTTTTTTAGGTTTGGAGGATGCTATGAATAAATGAAAAGTAAAAAACACAAGAGAAAGAGTGTGTTATGGTAAAATGTAAAAGTCAGTCAAAAATCTCCTTTCAGAATTGTGCGGAGGTAAATTATCCTTGTCCCTGGTGATTCGTGGTGTCTTTTGATGCACATGTTGGAGCCCCTTTTAATTTGTATACCCAGGCCAATTGTGAAGGACCAATTTGGCCTGCAAGTTCATCTTCCACCCAACTCCTGTTGTCAAAAGAGGGGTTTGTCTGAAAACATCCTCCCCATATACCTCCGCTGCCAAAACTTCAGGGTCAGTTTGCTAAGACGGTGAACAAGGGAAAAGTGAGATCCTGTTGATGTATTTGTTCTCTTTTTTTCACCAGGGCAGCACAGTGTTTCAGAAAAGCATAATGTTTCTCTCTGAAAGAGGAAAAGAAAGGGAAAGATACAGTAATTTGGGTCCTGTACAAACACATATTTTATTGTTTGTTTTCTTAATAATTTTAATAAACTGTAAATTATTGCTGGTACAACATTGAATATTGCAAATTTCTATATATTTTTTTAGCTTGATAGAAACTTAGTGAACAGCAGACAAAGAGATGCATCTCTAACACAGAACCACTGTAGGGAGACTCAAGGGATACCTTCTGTTTCATTGTAAGTTCGGTAATGAACTTGGTCACTGCTCTGATTTGGATCTTTCAAGAATCTTTTTTGTCCTGGAAAGATTTGAAAGAAAGCAGATTTTTTTTTTTTTTTTCCTTTTCAGAATCATGAAATGGAATCAGAAAAGCTTATGCTTAATTTTCTACATAAGTTTTCATGATCTACACATTTGTGTGCATCCATGTACATACATCTGCCTTGGTATGTGCATAAATGATTCAGATGATAACCTGAAGGCCATTCAGTGGAAGAATAACAGACAAAAATTAAAGCCTCTAGTGGCATCTATAAATTTGTTCCAAGCTCCCAATGTATCTAAGCCTGTCCAAGAGAAAATCTGAAAATGTCTTCAAGTTTTGTTTTCTTCAATAATCCAAACCCAAAACACTCTAAGATGATAGGAGACTCTCCTTTTGTATTTGACTAATCTGGAATGGGACCAATAGACCCAACAAGATGATTTAATGAGAAGCTAAGGGATTGCATGTGCATAAATAAAACCCTGCTATCTAAATTAGGTTAATTTAAATCCTCAGAATGTATGTGAGTGCTCAACAGTTATTTATTAATTCCTTGTCCACCATGATGAGCTTAAATTGTGAGCTGAGGTCCCTGGCAGATTTATGCAAGTTTCTTCTTTTCCTTAATTGGAAGAATTTTTGGGGGTTTTGTTGTTGTTGTTGGGATTTTTTTGGGTTGGTGTTTTTTTGGTGTTTGGCTTTTTTGTTTAGTTGGTTTTGTTTTGGGGCTTTTTAAGAGTGAAAATAAAACAAGTCCTTCTGTTTTAACAATTATTTCCTTTCTTGTAGTTAATTCTGAGAAGTTAACACTAAAGTGTACAGCCCAGACCTCGAAGTCCCATGAGGCAAATATGTTAATGGTTTATAGATTAAAATAGCTATTATCCCATTTGCTCTGGGAGCAAACTATAAGAGCTAAAAAATGAACACTATAATGAATAAATGTGCTCTAACCTAGACCAAAAGTTGTTCTCTAAAAATGAAAAGTAGAAGATCATGAGACTTCAGGCTGTAATTTTTTAATAAATTGTGCTGACAATTGTGGCAGGCTGCTATAATCCTTAGACTACACTATACATTATCCTAGAAATTTCTGTAAATGGAAATAAACAATGGTGCTCAGGGGGACTGGCTTAGCTTACAAAGAGCAAAATAACCCACTGACAGGATAAATGAAGATCATCTTTTTTCCTTCAGTTAAATTCTTTGAAATGTGTGTATACTACTAGATCTATTAAAAAATTTAAATATAATCTCCATTGGATATATGGGTATACACAGAGAAATAGCATGGATAAATGCCCTCAAGCATTAGGACCAGAAATTCGTGATTTTTGTGATTTTGAATGGTAAATGATTGACTGGTGTAATCCTAGGAGATGTGAAACAACAGCATATTTAGTGAGCATGTACCAAGGAATGATGTTTCATTGCTTCTTCACTATTTGGAAGTCAGTGGGAGGCAGGAACTGCTACCTTGAAAGAAGCTAAATCCTGCTTATCTGCAGGTTGGTGACATCTTTCCTCCTTCAGTCACAGCAGCTCTTGAATCTAGGTTGGCATATAATTTTAGTTAAAAAAGTTTATTAATGCAACATCCAATACTGCCCTTAAAAGCCAAAGCATTTTCATCTCATTCCCAGCACGGAGCTGATGCCAAGTGCCACCTCTGCTTTCCCCACCGTGCCCCCCAGCTGTAACACAGGGGTTACAGACTGGGGCTGGCTATTTTGCCAGCTATTTGAGGCTATTTTGCCTCTGAGTGATTAGACTAAGTGTGGGGTTTAGAGGCTGAATTGCTTGGCCCTGTTATCTTACAAAGTAGATCAATTTTATTTTTCTTTGTACTGGCAAGGCTCCTGATACAGCCATGTTATGGATACAAAGTAAAAGCAGAGTATGAATGAAGATATTTTGTTTTGGTTTTGAAACAAAGAAAAAATACAAATTCTGGTGCTTACTGGGTTAGGGATGAGAATGTTTACCGGATAAATTGAGTGGGGACAAAAACAAAAGGAACATTTTCATCCTTTCTGATTAATAGATGTTTGTACAGCACCATGAAGATGAGAGGCACATTAAGTGTTATAAATTAATATTCTTTCAAGATATTTATAAGTTATTTATAATATTTATGTATTTATGACAACAAAAATGTTTCAATATCAAAGCGAATTATCCCAGAAAAAATGCCAAGCTTTTGATCTGCTTATACATCACGTCACTGCAAACCTTTTCCTTTCAACCTAGAGTTACATTCAAAAGCAGAAAGATATACAGCTGACGTTTCGAACTGAACGACACTACGATAAACTAGGGTTTCTCTAGAAGATAAAATACATCATAAATCGGTGTAACACTTACCTCATTTTAAATATTACTGTCTCCTTTTATCAGGTAACACTATATAACCTCCCTTTACCTCCTTTCTTCCCATATTTTATTTGGTATATTAATTCTGAACAATGATCACAAGCAGAATTTTTTTTAATTAAAATCAAATATATGGCCTTGGAGGCTTAGGTTATCTGATAAAAATATTTTAATTAAAAAGATACCAATTCTTTTGGCTCCCTGATGAATTGATAATAATTGAAATGTACAGTGTTAGTTTTAATCTGCAACCAATTGTTTAAAAAAATAATTCTTACCCTTTTTCAAAATCCAAAAGAAATAAGTAGAAAGAAATTCCTTAAGGGGAAGAGGAACCTGGCCCGATGGGCATTTTATTGCAGATTGTCAAAAAACCACCCAAAATTAGACAGAGCTTATTACATTTACTTATAAAGTTATTTTATTTTTTTTCTAAGGATAAAGAAATGCTTGTCTGACTACAGTAACTGAGTTGTTTCTACTTTCATACTCTGCCTCTAGGGGAACTTTATATCTCTTACAAATGTACTTTCTTTACAAAATGCTGACTCTGTCATGATCATTGGGAAACATATTTCACTGAAGTGAGGCTTCACCCCTGGGCCTTGCCCCGAGGAGTGTGCGTGTAACAAGGACAGATTTCACATGGAGAAAGCTGTTTGTGTGTTGGGAACGCGGCTGTTGTGTAGCAGCCCTGCAATATCCCATTAGAGAAATGTGGTTTGAGGAGAGGATAGCAAACAGCATTCTAACACTTCAAGAAAAAAATCAAAATCATATAAAAAAAACAAAAAAGAGGGATGAAACGTCCAATTTTATATTTTTATTTATTTATACAGTAAGCTACTAGCAGAACAACTTATTTTTTCAGGTATTTTCGGAACTTCTGGATCAAACTTCTGTAGGATAATTGATTTTAGTACAAGCTTTTAAAGATGGATCAGAAGTTTAGGAGTGGCTAATTTTTATTTAAAGAGATACCCAATGTAACATGAATCTGAAAGCTGACACTGAAGCAAAAGTATAGATCATGAGTGACAGCTACTATATAAGAGCTTCTATATAAGAAAAGTTAAAAATGCCAGATACAGTGCATGAGTTACTAAAGAAGTTTTTTTTTTCCTTTTGAGATTGTAGGATTTAATTAGATATTAATTCCAGGTGGGATGTTGCCTGGAATTCTTTCATTTATAATGATTGATTTTTAAGATCTAATCCGTTTTTATAAATCACTGGATGAGCATGTCTTCATTCAGAAGAGTGATTTAATTCTATTGTGACTGTTCTGACCTTAAATATTAAGCAAACATGGCATAGTAAGTAAAATACTCTTCTAAATAAAGAAATAAATAGCATAATTTACATTTTTAACAGAAATTTGAAGTTTATTTTCTAAGTTTGACAGTGATTATGCAAAATCAACTAACTACAATCAAAATCCGCTACATTCAAATAAACTGTCATACTTTGGTTTGTGATTTTAATGTATCAGCTTAGGCTGATCTACAACAAAAATAGAAAAAGGCTTGGAAGCAGAGACAATCTGTGTGTGCCACTGAATACCCTAGAAGAGTAAAAACTGTTACTGTGCTACCCACAGAAAAAGTAGCACGGGCTATGCATGGGAGCAGACCAACTACCCTGAAAGTGTGTGCAAATGTCAGGATATGGAGGGTTACCCCCTCCCTCCAGTGTGCCCTCTGTCTAACCAAACACCTCATTCAGGCAGTTTAATAAGTATTGCAGTTTTCAGAAGTGCAGGACACTTTCCACTAACATGAGTGGGAACTGTTGGCCCATTAGGGGGCTAAATAAGATCCTGAGTGTTCAAGCACAGGAATATACCTCTAATGATTTTGTTCAGCAGCCTTAACCTTTAAAATTTCTTAATCTATACATAGTTGATTACTATCATTCTTTCCAAATATTCCTGGTCAAGGTTATTCTTGTGAGTTCTGTAAACAGTGCCCAAAAATTTTCTTGTGTATCAGTTTTCACTCTGCACATGTTTTGCTGTGATCTTGGAGTAGGGAAAAGAGGAAGATTTATTTTTGCATACTATTTCTTATTTTATATTGTATTTCAGTGAAAGTTTCAGAAGTTTGAATAAGATTTGTAAATTTTAATATTTCCTGGACATGTAAATGTATTTATGATATGAGAAAGGAGGAAACTTGAGTTGGTAAACAGGTAGGTAACTGATTTTGACTCCCTGACATTAAATTAAAAAGTACTGGTGTCTGAAGTGGTGTTACTGTTTTATCATCATTTAATATTACATCTTGACACTTTAGTCTTCCTTATATATGCCTAATTACCATTAGGTAACCATAATAACAGAATTAAGGAGGCATTCAGGATAGGTATTCTAAATCAACACTAACCCTTGGTGAGTAGTATTCTTTCTTTAAGATAAAATGCATTTGTTATGGACTCCACAAAAAAAAAAGTATATTCAATTAGGGTATTTTAGTCCCTTTTAGCTCTGTAGTAGGAAAAGTAAGATCAGCGTAGAAATCTTATCCTCACTGGGTCAGTGTCATGGTTTAGAAACAGGTTTGTGGCAACCAGATAAACAGCGGCTTTTACTTGCCTTTCATCTCATGTCTACAGCGTTTGCTCCCCAAGACAACTTCAATAGGCAATATCAAGAGGTTGGGGCTGCTTAAATATTATGTCAATCAGTCTGTGCTTTTCTTGAGTATAGCTTAAAACAATGTATTTCTTTGCTCCTCTGTTTGGTATTTTTTTCTTTTTGAAGACTCTAACTTTTATTATCTCCTTTCACAGAAGGGCAACATTTGTTTCTTTATTTTTGTATATTAATTTACTACAACAGATAACAGGATATTGCAGTCTTTGTGATGATTTAGAAGCAAGGGGGGGGGGTGTTCTTTCTTTTTCCTTTTTTTTTTACGTCCTGTTTCTTTACCTCCTTTGCTTTTGGTTTTGCTCATGTTGGATTAACATGCACATGTGTGGTAGACAGTCTTCTGGCTTGCTTGCATGCACACACATGTGGTGCATATACCAACAGGATCCACCATGAGATCTGCATGCATTCCTGCAATCAAAACTGCTCTCATTTAAAAATAGGACTTATTGACATGTGTCACTACAGACAAACAAAAGGAAAAAGAAACGACCTCAAATTCAGCATTTCCTGAGAGAAGAATGCTCAAAAGCTATGCTAATATCTGGGAGAGAGGCCTGTTTTTGTGACTGCTTTTCACTTCCCGTTTCTCTACAGGAGGAATGCTGGTACTGTGTGGGGTAGTCTTTCTGCTTTGAAAAACACTCACACCCTGCAGAGACCGCACTCTGAATACGTGCTCATTGCATAGTTTGGTGATAATCAATACGTGTTGTTAAGACAGCTTTTGGTTTTCTGATATAGAGGCAGAAATAATCATGTAGATCACAGAAAAACAGAATTTCTAAAGACCGACATATTCACCAGTTAAAATGGCAGTTGAATAATCTGCTAAAGAAGTACACTGAACAGTTTGTTCTAGATTTCTGTAAATAATCTCATTGTTCTGAAAAAAAGTCTGAAAAGAAATTCAGAGGAAAATAATGTGAATTCTTTTGATATAACATTTGTAATTTTGATTATATGTAAAGCAAAAATGAAAACTCAGTGAGTTATGCCTGAGTTTATATTTTGTTCAAAAATTAGTTGTACTAATAAAATAGTCTTTTTCTTAAGCAGGAATAAAAAAAACCATTTTAATTACCACAAAATTTGAGGGGAGGATTTGCATTTTATAAACTTCAATAATTTTTTACATAATTTTAATTTCTCATCAGGAAAAATAAAAAGATCCACTTCTAACTGTGCTTTACTGCTACAGGTATGAAAATCTGTTAAAAAGTTTAATTTACTGCTAAATGTATTACAAAAGTGAAATGTTAAAACACTGCATTGGTATGTTGGAAGCATTTAATTTTGATAGGCATGATGTATAGCTAGGGAAGTAAATGTACTCAAATTATGCTGTCTTTGAAAGACTAGGTAATTTAAAAGTAGATTATCCAATGAGACCGAAGTAGTAGTTGTCAAATTTTCAGGAAGTAATTAAACAAGCAGAGGGTCTCTCTTTTTTACTGGCTGTTTCTGGATTGCATAGAGATTATGAAGAGAGACAAGAAAAATGACAGAGCAAGCTAAACAGCACATCAAACTGCCCTTGAAGAAAGCTTTTTTTTTCCCTTAGTGGCTTTCTGAATAAGCTAGGTAATGTTTTATGGCATTTTTTGGTGCAGGTATCTGGTAAAATATGCCCTTTAAAAAGAAAGAGACACCAAGGACAACCTCTTTTATTTTTAATACTTCTGAATGAAATCTGTGCTACTCCAAAAGACTTCTCTTCTGTATATGGTTTGGGCTTGTTTTGCTTTGCTTTTTTTTGTTGTTTTGTTTAAGATGTTTGTTTAGATCTCAGCTCTTCTGGTTGACTGCCATCTGGCCCTCTGCATTTTCTTTCCAAAAGTAGGGCTACAATTGCTTGTCCAGCTGCTGTTGGTGCTGCCCAAGGTTTCACACAGCTCCACAGCACTCGCAGAGCACCTCAGTCCTTCTCTGGAACACACAGCCCCACTTTTGCTCTGCTCTTGCCAGCTGGAATGCTGTGACATGAAATAGCTGCCCCTGGGGTTCTCAGCAACATAACCTCAGGCAATGATCCTGGGTCTCAGTTTGGCTAAGAAATGTCAGTGCCTGCCCCTCAGAGCAGAAAGCAAGAGTCCAGAGCGAGGATGCAGCTAGATGATAAAAACCCACCCTCTGGCCAATGTAAAGATGGAGGGCAGGGCTGTGTCTTTGTATTTTGAAAATTATTATGTGACCATTTTAGGAATCAGCCCTCCGGTATCCAGGTAGTAAGTGCTCTATCAAATTAAGAGATTTTCTGTCTTCAGGAAGATAAGAACAATGAGTGTCCAGCCCTTTAAATGGATACTTACTTTGTTTATTCTCAAACTTTCATCCATCTTTCTCTGTATATTTCAGTACTGCAGATGCAAGAAGAGAAATCACAATGGTACCAACACAGAAGGTGAGGAAGCAGATCAGATTACTTTGAGAAATAAGCTGTAAAACCCACTCCTGATTTTGCAGGAAACCTTCTGCAGTGTCCTGCGCCCAGATTTGCCATTGCACCACACAGAGCAGAAGGGACCATCTGGGACCATTGACAGGGACTCAAGGCCAATCTGACTGCCCTCCCAGAAAACTATGAGGGAAACCTAAGTATTTTGGATAGCCAGATTGACACTGCAATTACCTACAAGTAGCCACTTCTCTCTTGACTTCTTCCTGAGGCATAAAATTTCTGCTGTGAGTGTTCTGTTGACCTTGCCCTTTTCAGTTGCCCAAAGAGCTAATTCTCACCCACAGCAGCCAGGGCTTCAGCCACTCTCTCACCTAGCACTAGGGAACTTTCCATATTGACAACAGAGCCTCAAAAGGCTTTCCTCACGTTCTTTTTTTCCCCCTTTTGTATGGTAGACTAATGCAAGATTTTTCTCTAAGACATAAGGATTTATATGTGTTTACCTTATCCATTCACTGCTTTAAACTGTGGGGTGTAGACTACTGATTAATGCTGCTAACTACTGAACAACTGCTGCAGTGCTCCCTAAGGAAGACTGGAAGTCACCAGTGGGATCTCTTGGAGTCTGTAGCTGTCTGTGCAGCAAATAGTCTGATAACATTTCTCTAACTAAACCTTATAAATTAACTGAAAATTAAATCCTCACTTTAATTTTAAAAGCTGGAATGTGAGAAAATGAGTAAGAATAATATTTCTTAAAATTTTTTAAACAGGCACCTTAAATATTTTCAGTTCCACATCTCATGGGTGGGGGTACATATTTTTAAAAACTAAATTACCTTTTTAAATTATTATTATATCAGCTTCATATTTCTGCATGAAAACTGCGTTTTCAAAACACTTTCTGATAGCTGGAAAACTGAGATAGCAGGAAATTATAACAGTATGACAGTAGATGAACATGATAGTTATTTTTCTAAAGACTTTCTACAGTCACAGTTGTAATGGCCTACAGTAAGCTGAGAGGCCATTGATTTCTGCAGTTGCACCATCTGATTAGCAATGTATGCATGACTTGAGATAGCGTTGATGATGCTAAACAGGCCCTTTTCAACCCAGATATGCACCTGAAAGAATATTGCACACCAGTTGCAAAAGATACTTCTACTGCATCCACAATGTACGAGAGAGGTAACAGAAAAAGCACTGGTATTTTTTAGAAATATGTATATGTGCACTTGTGAAGAGACTGAATTGTTGCAAACAAGTTTGGGATTGGTGGGGAAAGGCTCCCCTTGATACCATGGAGAGAGGTATCTGAAAGGTCACATTTGAGAAGAGAAATATTTGAGAGTTGCTCTGCATATGGTAGTAACACTGAAAACTGCAAACTGCCAATCATCAGTGTATTTTCATGTGGAGAATACTATGAGATATCAAATTGGAGCTGTTAATCACAGTTGTTACTACTGTGGGTGAATGAGGGATTAACAGAAGGAATAAGATCGATTTGTATGTGTTTACATGAAAGCATGTGTCCAGAGCATCCTTTGATACTTCATACCCTCTGAAGTTAGGGAGCTAAATTCTTCAAAGAAGTACACTGTGAATAAATGCACTGTTCCAAGGAAAGGGTTCGATCACATGCATTATCCTCTGCATTTGGGGACTTATTGGGCATTGATTATAAATGCAGGGAGAAAAACTTGTGGTTGTATGTGAGACACCAAAAAGACTTTCCTTGAGATTCATTTTCAGACAATTATCATATTAGGTTGTAATGACAAAATTTCAGCTTTGTCCCCAAATAATTAAATAAAACTGATTTTGGAGGCCTCGTTTGATCCTTTGGCTTCTATGCAGAAAATCATATGCAAATTCACTTGCCAAGGCACCTCGTTTAAAAGAAAACTCCAAACCACTGCCAACCCGCTAAAAAGCCCTGTTCTTTCTTTCATCCCGCAGCGCTCCTCGAGCGGCACAGGATATCTGCAGATGGGAGGAAAAAAAGTGTTATTTCTTTTCACCAGTTTTGTTTCCAGTCTTGTTGCCCGTTTGCCACTGGTGCTGCAAGAGCGGCCCGCTCCCACTCCTCCTCAGAGCCACGGGGAGCCCTGACTCCCTCCCCGCGGCGGGACAGCTCTCCGTGCCGCTCAACCTTTCGCCCCAGTCAATGGGCTTCTTCTAACCCTCTTTTCTCTTTCTTTTTGTCTTTCTTTGGATGAGGAGACGGCCGGGCGAAGGTAAATCTCCCGCCGGCAGGGCCAAGGGGAGCCCCTGAGCTCCCCCCGCTTTCCCCGTGCTCTGGCTTTCCTCTCCCTGAAGCCCTGTGTACACAAAGGGCTCGCTTCTGCCTTTCAATTAAGTAACCGAGATTTATTTACTTTTACTCTTTCTCCCATCCCTACACGTATTTAGTGTCTGTAGCTCCTGTCCGCTTTGGGATTGGATGTTCTTTTGATTTTTTTTTTCTCCCCCCCCCCTCCCGATTAAGTTATTTATTTGCATTTCCCCGGAGGCAGATTTAAATCAAATATCCCTGTAAGGGAGGACTCCATCCAGCCTGACTCCTACACCCAGCAGACAGAAGCGTCTCGGCCACCCCGCCGCTCCGGCCGAGCGCCTGACCCTCGGCTCGGTAGGGCTGGGGCTCCCGCGGCTCTGGGGGTGACTGAAGAGCCCCAGCTGGCTGGGAGGCTTCCTCCACGGCTGGCTGAGCTCAACCTCAGTACATACCCTCAAGGGGAAAAAAAACCACACCAACAAAAAAACCCCAACAACAGAAAACACACCAAACCCACCAGGGCGGTGCTGGAGAAGGAGAGTTTCCCCGTGTTTGAGGAGCTGAGGCGGGGTTGGGTGACCCAAAGCGTAGGGGACAGCGCTTGGCACCGGCTGGTTCTCCGGGGCTTTCCCGGAGCGCCTTATATGGCAGGGGCGGGGGGCCCGGCCCGTCTGCGAGGCCGAGCCCCAGCCGCGGGGAGCGTGTGCGTGGGGGCTGCCTCAGGGTACGCGCGCTTGGTGTCATTCTAGGGGACAGAGGGTGCGGACGAGACGGGGATCTCCGAGGAGACCCCATCCCGCCAGAAGAGAGAACCATAGCAACCTTCCCGGCCACGAAAGGTAAATGAGATTTGATCTCCCTAGGCTGGGGTTGTGTCGTTGTTGTTTTGAACTTTTTGTTTGGACTGGTGGCTTGTTTTCTTGTAGGAGTTTCTCTCTCGGTGTGTGTCTGTGATTTTTTAAAAAATATGTATTTTTTTCATTCTCTCTCTTATTCCATCCTTTCGTCGTCTTCTGAACCGCACGGACCCGCCGGGGGAGGCGGCTCTTGGCATCCCGGGGAGCGCCGCCGCCCTGTCCCCGCCTGCTGTGTGTCCCCGCGGGGGGACGAGGAGCGCCCGGCCCGGCCGGCGCTGCTTGCTCCCGCCTGCCGTCCTCCTTCCGCTCGGCTTTGCCCGGCTCCGCCGTCCCTTTGCTGCCGGCCACCGCGGGCACGTCCCCTCCCGAGGCTCTACGTGTGACTTTCGTGAAGAAGTGGAGGGGAGTAAAGTCGAGGAATTATCTGTTTGGCCCTGAAGCGGGGAAAAAGAAAGACCGCGAGGTTCGGTCACCTGCTCCACGTCCTGACCGGAGGAGAGCCCGGCCGGGCCGGGGCCTGCGAGAGCTTTTATTGCCCATAAATAGTACCGGGGGAGCGGCCGGTAATGCGATCAGGAAGGGAGGCATTAGGCAGAACAGCGCTCAGGCACCGGGCGCCTACAAGCGCGTTCTCTAAAGACGCATCGAGGCGAGTCGCAGTAAAGGTTTTATTGGTAACTGAGAAGCCCCTCGTAGCCGCAGGTTTGGCATTAATGACCGCTTCGGTGGGTAGGAATTACACTGCCGGGCTGCTGGCGAGACCCAGTGGGCAAAGGGCGCTACGCGGTACTAACAAGTATTTACTAAAGGAGTTACTGCCAATGAATGCCAGGTTTCAGTCTTGGATTTGCTGGATAATTTTTTTTTTGAACTATGAAAGCAGGCCAATAACATTTATAGAGGAAAAAAAAACATTTGTAGTTACAAACTTCACTAGTAGCTGAAAATTAACTTTTGACAACAAGCGGGATTTCCCCTCCTCGCTGATTCAAAGAAACGTCTATACTTAAGTTTGACCCTAAAAGATCTACTATTTTAAAAATAACAGCACCCTGCAGGGCAATTTTCCAGCTGTAGAAGAACATTTAAAACCAAACCACAGTGGTGCCTGTGGGCAGACGTGTTTAGAGCCGGCGAGAGCAGAGCATCCACAATATTTTTGTAAGGATTTTCGGGTTTGCAGGAAGGACAGGAATGTTATTCTCTCCCGCAGATTCTGAAGTCCTTCCTACAAGATTTTCTTTTTGATCCGTTTGTTGTCAAGTAATTAGTAAAAGGAATTACCCGCTCTGGCGCTGTGCCTTCAGGTAGCAGAGGCATTAGATATGTAAACTTGGCATTTTCTGAATGTCTCCGGCTCGTCTTCCTCCTCCATCAGCAGCGGTCCTTTCAGGGGGGTTAAAATTTTAATTTAGTTCGTTGTAATTCAGCTATGAAAGGGTGTGTTATGTCGCTGTCTCTGCCCCTTTGAAGTTAACAGACTGGTTGCAGTAACTTTACCTCTCCGAGCAAAGGCGAAGGGGGTTTTGTGGCGAGGCAGCGCTGCCGGCAGTCCTTGTCCTGCCTCCCGGCCCCCCCGCGGCAGGGCTGGCACGCACCGAGGCAGAGCCGGGAAAATCCGATGGCGCGACCGTCAGAGCGACTTCTACCGCCTTTGGGAAAACTCTCTGCTTCTGTCTTTGAAAGTATCTCACGCGAATTTCCCCAGGTGTACAACCGTATTTTAATATGCTCTGGAATGTTAACGTCACCTTGGGGAAAAAAAAATATAAAAAAGAAGAAACAAGAGAAGAAAGCAAAAGCAATTGTAACTAATTAACCTTTGAGTTTTTTGCCTTTTCTCACATGAGGATTTAAGCTCTAAATTTTATCCGTGCGAACGAAAACGGTAAATATTGAGGTACGGTTTCATAAAGATACCGAAACGAACACATAGCTTTAGTGTGATTGTGTGCATATATATATAAGCAGTTTTGTTAGAGCACTTTCATTGAAAAAGAAGCTGACGAAATGATTAGAAGATTAAAATCTTTATCAGATTAAAAGCCGACTGTTATTTTTAAATGTTTAAATCATTTCATCAGGATTATGGCTGTATTCCAAATGATGAAATAGAGGAATTTTGCTTGTAACAGGGAAAAAAACACAAAAAACCCAACAAACCAAAAAAAAAAGACCCAAAAAAACCCCAACAAAGAAACAAACTATTCCACCCTCAAAAGATTTTTTCATCTGCTCACCTCCAAAACAACAATAAAACCCCAAAGCGTCCGAGAATTTTTTTTTGTTTTATTTTGCTTTCATTATTCAATGCTGAGACTTAACAATTACAGGTTGGAAAACCCATTTGAAAACAGTAGGGCCACATTACAACAAACGTCTGGCCAGCATTAATCTAGTGTTTGGAAAACACTTGACAGTTGCGAGGGCTCCCCCTTCCCTTCCGTTCCTTTAAAAGTCACCCCTTTCAAAAAGGAATCACAGATCCTATTTCTGTTTCTCCAGGTAGACTTCCCTCTCTCTCTTTCCCCTTTCATGAAGGGGTGAATTGAAAAATCATTTAATTATTTTCATTCTAATCTCCTTAATCCCCCTTATACTAGGAGCAAATGATGATAATGGGATCCACATGGAAAAGACCCCTGAAGGGGGGGTTTAGGGCAGGGATCCTCCCGGCCTTGCGCCTTGGCAGGTGGAGACGGGCGGGACGGGGTGGGGCGGGGCTCGGAGCTTTAGCATAAATAAAGCATTGGACTAAGCCTCCTCAATGGGCAGGCAACTTATTTGTTATAATTTTATTTTTGCTTCAGGTGACATGGCTGTAAAGTGACCCGGTTGTCACCCTTGGGGGGGGAAGGGAACCCTCCTGAAAGAGGAGAAGAAAATCCAAACCCCATCCTCACTCCCCTGCCCGCCATCCCCCCGCCTCCTCGGAGCCTAAGCAAGGACAACCTGATTAATTTCCCGGGTCGCCCTCGCAACTCCCGAGGGCCGCTTCGCTTTGCCGCCATCCGCGGCCGTGACCGTACAAATCCGTCCGGCTGCGAGGGCTCCGCTGCAGCCCAGGGACGACGAGGAGGAGGAGGAGGAAGGGCAGCTCCCCGGCGGCATTACTTATAAGCAGCGCCGTAACAGTACTCCTATCTGAGGCTGCAGGAATAGAGCCAATGGCGAGATCACCGGGCGCTGGGTTTTCTTTGGGCGTTTGCAGATTTATACAAATACGGGGCCTGCCGGTTTTTATAAACAAGTTTCAGGACACAGTCAATCAATCTTACCAGCAAGCAAGCAGACCAGGAGCCTAGGATATATACAAGGCATAAATATATACATATAAACCCTGTCAATTTTGGAGTAGTTACAGGGGTTTTTTTCTATAAGCCTTTCTAAGAGAAACCGTATCTAGAAAGATTTTGACAAGTCAGGAAATCACAGTGGAAAAGTAGAAGGTATTGTTAGGAAGTTATGTTACATTGTATGTTTTAATACTAGCAAGGGAAATATTGGAAAAGAGAAAGAAAGAAGTGTCTAAGCAAGCTGAAGATTAAAAAAAATTATTATGCTTACAGTCAGAGAGGCCATTTCAAGAATATGTGGCTGAAAAACATGAAACTTGGCCACTTTAAAATACCATGCAATAGACAGATCCATGAAAGACATGAGTTAACCAGATTTTCTAGTCAGCAAAGTATTCTTTATGTTGCAGTCATTTCTAGTCTTTAATTTGAAACATATTTGTATCTAGGGATAGGTCCTTGCAAATGCACTGTGTTGTTTTGTTCTGGTTTTCTAATGATCTTTTGATAAGAGCTCTGCACAGCATGGAGTTTGTGCTCTCTCTTTCCAACACTGAGCCCTTTTCTTGCAAAAGGATCTGTGTGAACAAGGAATCCATAGAATAAAGGGTGCAAACAAGTCTGAACATCCCAGCAATGCAGAAAGAATAGTTGCATATCAAGGTAGGAGAAACATAATTAAGTTTCAGGACTTAAAAGAGAAGGGCATATTCTGTGCTGGTGTAAATTAGGAACTTCACTGAAAGAGAGGACTGGTTGGTACTGCAGAAATTGAGTGTTGCTTTTATGCTGCTGCGATCCAAAACTGTGGCTCCTTCTTCTGGACAGTGAGCATTGAGGAAGGCCTGGGGAACGATGCTCAGAGAGCAGAAGCTGTAGGAGAAAGTATCAAGAGGAGCTTTTCGCAACTGCTAAAACCTGTCAAACAAACTTGTAAAATTGAGGATCAGAGTGTTGGTTCTGCTCAGGAAAGACGTTATGACTGCACTGCCTCAATGGAGCTATTGATAGGAGTAATTTTATTTTTTTTAAATTACTGCATTTGTTGTGTAAGTTTTCCTACCAAGAATAAACTTGATTTTGGGTTTTGGTGATGACCTTCCAAACTGACTGGGTCTTAGAGACATAAACAGTAGGAAAATTATGTCATTGCCTTCTCAGAAACTGAATGTGCCTAAAGATGTGTATGGTCAGCAGAATAGGGATTGGACTTGGATGTAAGACACCCTCCTTTTAAGGACTTGTGTTTAAAATTGATTGGATCACTTATTTAAAGGCAGCTTCATATTCATGTAATAATTTATGCTTATCACCATGTAAGTGAATATTCATCAGTCACAACTTTGTTCTCCTAGACCCAATGTATTATTTTTCATAGCAATATATTATTGAGTCCTTTCACAGAACCTTACCTCAATTTGTGATGTGTAAGACTGACACAATGTGTGATAAATGTATTAACTGACAATTTCCAGTTAAAATAGCACATAAAAAAAATAACAATAATTAACATAGTATCTGAAGACTCTGTAAATACTTACTAATTTTGATGTGATTTTAATGTTATTGAAAAACTGTGAAAGCTCACACTTCTTTTACTCTCAAAGATTGTTTGTTTTGCTGGTGTTTTTTTTGTATGCCAGGCTTAATGATTGTTAAGACTACAATAAACAAGCTTTTCTGGAAATGAAGAAAGTGAAAAAGGAAGAAAGGGGGATAGATGTACACAATACATACAATACATACACCCAACAGTATCAACAACCCTGCCTCGTCTGCCCCATATCCTGGCTTTCTTCAGTCTTTGAGTATTCCTTCTAAACTTTGTAATATGGCAAGTGACAAATGTCTTTCCAGAAGGTCTTACAATGCCACTGATTCACCAAAGACTGTGAGAAGTGCCTGCCAGAGTAGACAGGTTACCTCATCAGCCTGCTAACACAGAAATTCTCTTTTGCAGCATTATGTGGTACACCTGTGCACCGAGAACCGGCTACTAAGGGGGTGAAGCCAAATGGGTACTTTTACACCTTTTCTTTTACGCCAATATATTGCTACACCTGATCAGGTGGGACTCTGCTATTTACTTTACAGATCTCCTTTGCATCATGGTCACTGAATTTTACAGTTTCTCCTTTCTTGTTATGCAGCACTATGCACATTGTACCAAAATAAGGAAATAATATTTTACTTTGAAAAAGCTGAGAAAGAATTTAATAAAAGCTGATTACTAGTCACGTGCCTTCTGTATTTTATTACAGATCTAAACCTTATTTAGAGGTAAAAAACGATTCAAGCATTTCTTATTATATTTTTGCATTGATAGATGAATGTTGAGTATTTACTTTACATTTTCCTACTATTCCAAAAAACCCAAAAAAGTCAGCTTCTGCTAGTAAAATCAGAAATAGTACTGTCAGACTTCAGACAGTGTGGAACAGTAACAAGTATATTTATTGATATAAATTCCTAAGTAGATTATAGAAACAAGAAGTTACATTTAATGTGAAAAAATACAGCATCTTGATTGTTACTAAGAAGCAGGCTGAGAGGTGCACTTCTTTAGCACTTGTAAAGAAGTCCTGTGATTTCCTTGTTTGTTTTGTCATGCAGGTGATTCAGAAGGCAAGTAAACTCAAGGAGTTCTCCAGTTATAAAAATATATTTCAATTCAATTGTGTTACATGTAATTGTGACAATTAGTCTGAATTCTGAATATGAAGACAGGGAAACTGCGGTTCCCTGCGGTAAGAAATAGCTAAGATAAAAGCAATGCAAAGAAAACGTGGTGCTATCCTGCCCCATAAAGGGCTACGTTCTGCCTGCTGCAGCAGAGCTGTACAAACTCCTTTTCACCACCTACAGCTCTGTGAAACCGGCAGGACTTTTTGCCTGCTGAGTTAAGGGATGGAACTGGTGTATGAAGGGGTCCATACGAGCAAATGCAAGGTCAGGTTCTTGATAGAGCATTATGTGGCTGCAGGAGGACTTGCACAACACAGGCAGGCATATGTTTTCTCAGGAGGGAAAGGCTGCTTTTGTAACGGAAATAATCTTTTCAGGTTTTGAGTATTTCATGTGAAAAACACAATGCTCAAACTGTAGACTAACAGAACAAACTTCCACAAGGAAAGCAAAGAAGACACATTGTAAATAATTTTCAATATCAATCTTACATTTCAAAAGAACTACTCATTTGCTTACGTTATGGTCATACATAAAAGTATTGCAAACTTGTCAGATTTTGGCTCTTGGCATGCACATACACATTGATGCCTCTGTCTTGAGTCCAGCAGATCATTCCTAGACACTCAGCTACCTATTGGTGTGCATAGTGCTCAAATGATGAGCTCCTCCTAATAGAATACAGCATACATATTGAACAGATGGTCTTTCTCCAGAAAATCTTAGCTAAATATGCTTCGATATGTGTTTTGTCCCTTTTAAAGTATTTCTTTTTTGTATGAATTATAGGATTTTCCATAAGGTTAATAATAATGGCTATGCTTGCTCTTAAAAACTTAAAAATTTCAGTTTACACTGGTATTTACTGTCAAAACAGACTATTGAAATAACAAATGAGGTTCACTTCCTCAGAATGTGTAAATGCCCCAGCTTAAACTTTCAACAGCTGAAAGACAATACCATTGACACGTACCTGGCACTAGTTACTCGGGTTTATTTTTTCCTGGAAAGCAGTTTTGGGCGACAGAGTGGCGTCCGGGTTTCCCAGGTTGTTGTGCTGACAAACTGCAGTGGTGGTGAAGGCAGGGAGTCTGACAAAATCTCATTAATCATTTTAAATTAAATCCAACATTCCACTCCAGCACTGCCAAGAAGAAAGCTAACTTTTACAAATGAATACTCTCTCTGAAAACTGGTATCCTGATCATATTGCTTTCACAAAAATACACTTGTTTTCTGTTAGGAACACATAGAGTATTTTTAAGCTTAAAAAATGCATTTTTTGGACTGCTAGGAATCTGAAAAGTGATTTTTGCTTGTCTTCTCTATTAAGGTCTATGAGTGAACAACACAACTGAAAATTAAGAGCTTTTTTTTCAATGAAATGTTTTGCTTTTCTAAAATTTTAAGTGCAGAAAGTTTGTTTTTACTGCAAGTAAATTTCACATGGGAAATAGAAGTATTCAATTTAAATACCTTCTCTAAGCTTATTTATATGAATAAGAACAGAAAACTGCAAATTTACTGACATTAATATTAGCAAAAACACTGACGTGACGATGACCAATGTGATCTCTTTTAGGTTTTTTACATACACACTTCTGTAACTACTCCTAGCTATTTGATTATGATTTAATTACACTATCAAACGGTAAGTCTGAACTTTGAGCATCTCATAATAGAGTATCATGTAAAATTTTATCTTACTCAAATCACAATTATGTGCAGATTAAAAAGTTTATATTTCTCTTTAAGGCAAAATGAAACCATAATGTGCTGATGTGAGACACAGGAAATACCTTATGTCTGTTCTTTGCCCATTTTAATAGTGCTTTTGAGTTTAGAGTGGTAGATTTTACAATGGCAAAGAACAAGTCATCAGCCTTATTTTTTATTAGCTTTAATACATCCATTAAATACTTGGGAAGACAAAAAAATCCTAATCCAATAAAGGGCAAGTAAATCTGACTTTCCTAAACTTATCATAATTTTGATGTTTTAACATGATCAAGTATGTATACCTCAATTCCATTTAAATACTTGTTTTCTAAAATAATACTTGTTTTCTAAAAGCAGAACTATAAACAATATCTGATTGCACAATGATATCCTTACACAGAGAACAAAACTATTACCACTTCAAAAAAGAGCAATTCCTGTTGATAAACTTGTTTATGTTAAGAGCATTAATAAACTGCAGAATACTGAAGAGAAAAAAGTAACATTTATTTGTCCAGCTAGTCAGTTTATCTTCTTAAAGCTGTATTTTAAAACTGTTTACATTTTTTCTTTCAGTGTGGGGGGCGGAAGGGAAAGGTTAAAGAGAACAATTTAATTTTTTTTTCCTAAATGCAAATTTCTCACTTGGTTCAAAATTGACAAGCATGTCTCAAACTTGTATTTGTTTGGGCTTCTGTATGTTGAAGCAGCTTTATTTAAAAAGTCAAAGCTGTATACATGTATTGTTTAGAGTTTGAATGAAAAGTAATCTAGACATAAATAGAGTCTGAGAAAACAGATAATATCAGACCTTGTCTATTGCAAGCCATGTGAATGTCTAATATATGTCATATCCCTTCAATAAATGCAATCTGAGCCTCAGAATTTAATAAAGGCAAACATGAGCTGCATTAGTGCGACACTTCGCATGGGACACTCATTTTCCCTTACAGGAAGAGAAAGCAATTTTCCTTCTGTCACATCTGTGCATACTGAAGTTACCAAACTTTCAGAAATGGCCATTCAGAACAATTCTAGTGTCTTTTAGGACCAGAATAGCGAGTGTTTGCAGGGAGATGGGCTGCAGGCTCATTTCTTCCCTCAGTACTGTGTACACTGCATACAGTTAAGAGTTAAGGCAACACTACATGGCCAAAGTTCAAAGGACATGCAGTGGTGGAATCACAATAGCTTGGGAATCACTTTGCAGTTATAAGCATGATCATGCTCATGTAATTAGGTTTGAGATCTTCTACCTAACTCTTCTGAAGTGCTTGATCAAGTAGCTATTTCCATATCACATTATTTAGTGACACCTGAATGAAGTACCATTATTTTAAAATGTACATGGAGACACCAAGTGCATTGAAGAACACACTGCTCAAAACTTTTTAAAAGAGTTTGTGGAGGGCAACCAAGAGAATTTTTCTCACTTTTTAAGAGTTCTATTACACCTGCTTAAGATTTTTTTTTCTCCTTTTAAGACAGAAAATTGTGTAACCTCACGTAAAGTCTAGATAGCTAAAATGCGAAAAATTCCTTCTCAGCCACTCTAGAGATAGACTCAAACTGGAAAAAGGACAGAAGAAATATCTATGTTAATTAGTTGTTTCTTGGTTGCCTCTGAGGGAATTCACACTTGGCATGTTGTGTTTGCTGTTTTTTCCTCAACTCTGCGTTAGGAACATAATGTACAGCATGAGTTGGGTGCTAATCCTCAAACACTGTTCAAAATCCTGTCATGAAGATCACATGCTGTTATGTGCATGTCATTAGGCTTTTGTTTTCTTTCCCCTGGACTTGTCTTATGGAAACTTGAATTGTATCATCCTGTTTCTAATTTATCTTCTTGGCTGCTACACTGGCCTCGAAGTTTTCTAAACCTTGCTAATAGATGTACTCATCTATTCCAGAAAAAAACATGTTCTGTCTGCCTGGAGGCTTTGTTCTGTATCAGGGTAACTGGAATTTAAGAGAAATGCAGACTAACAATTCATATTCTATTATTAGTGCAAAATCAAAACCAGTATCACTAATGTCAACCTAAACATATCAAAAGAGAATTAAGCCTTGCTCTGCATTTGTGGTTTGAGGAGAAAATATTTTCTAATAAGAATAGTTCTAATTTCAAAATTCACTGAATTCTTCTTTTAAAGTCTGTAAATTTGAGGAGTGTTTCTTAGAAAACTATATTCTGCTGTCTCCACTTAAGATCACTTTAAGGAGCCCAGAGACACTTGTCCTTTATGGTTGGTTTTACAAATTATGTTAAAAGTTTTCCATCTTTTTCCCCTGTAAGACAGGATATTTGTGCCTTAAACAAAGCTTCCCACTGTACCATGTACTATTTGTGTTTGAGATTAATTGACCACTGCAGAATGCATCCTTGGACTTTTTGAAACAGGTGAAACAACACATGGTGAGGAGTAGCTATCCTGAGCAAGGCAATACAAGTGATACTGTAAACCTGTCTGGAATATGGCCGCAATTCTGCTGGCTCCTGGCTTTGGCTGTGTATGCTACATAAGTGCAATGGCATCTACACTGGATTAAACATAATGTAATAAAAAAGTACTTTTTCTGCATGCATTTCTCCTTGTGGAGCAGAGCTATGAACACTTGAAACAGCAGTAATAGCTACATCTTTTTGCTCCCATCATTTATGCAGGCCTTGTATGAACTGTCATTGTCATAACTCTTCTCACATCTAAACCAACTTAATCTCTCTAGGTGCCAAACAGAAAGCAGCAGCATAGGCAAAGTGCATGGCTGTGAGGTGTCATTCCTGTGTTCAATTCAGATTAGTTCTGTTTTACAGATTAAGAATACCTTCCCTCCTCACCTCATGGTATGGTAGGTAAAAAGAAGAAATATACTTGTTACCATGATGTATCCAGATGCTACTGATAGCTGAATATTATGTAAACAAACGTAATCAGGAACAGCTATTACTTCAACTGCATGTTACATCAATTTAAAAAAAGCACTGCTCTCTGAGTTGTCTGAACAAAAACTAGGCAAATCCTTATTCAATTCCTGCACATGCACAGCAGTTGCACTGCTAATATTCTCCACACTTCAGAAAATGTCAAGACACAACCTGACCGAGTAATTTTTGAAGTACTTCCATAAATTTAGAACTGTTTAAAATCTAGCCACATGACAGCTTTAGAAAGTAATTCAGTATCTGACTCTGAAACAACTCCCCAAACCTGCACAGTCACTGCTCTAATCTTGCACTGTCAGTTTTTAACAGCCTTAGCAACGAGTCATCTGGTATATATTTGCCAAGGCATTTCCATCATTGACACTTCTAGACTGAGGGAACCAGTTGAAAGCAGCAACATGTTGGTCAGTCCTGCTACTTTCCCTGTTCAGATTTCTTTTTGCTTACTGTGCTGAATAGGTGATTGTTGCCCTGTTTCCCAAAAACTAATATATGCAAAAGAGGTTATGTATGTAAATAACGTAAGCCTCTCTGTACACTGCTTGATTTCCCCTGGCTAGCCCTGTATGGCAACAGGGTTCATCGAAAATAGAGCCTGTAATCTTCAAAACTGAGTGAATGGCAGGTTGGCAACATGCTAACTCAAGTTAATAAATACAGCATAAAATACCAACTTAGATATTTTACAAGTGTTCTATCATCTCCTAGAATAAACTTTATTGTAGTATTCAGACCAATGTTCCTCTAACTTAGGTATCTGAGGTAGTCAGCATTGTAAAAAAATGCAAATGGAAGTCAAACACTAATTTAAGAGATAAAAGGAGAAATTTTAGTTAAAATACTTTACAATAAAATAATTATGATTATAAATCTCTTTAGTTAAATATATACACATTACATGGTATTCTAAAAAGAATGAACTTATTAAAGTTTCAAGCAGATCTAATGCACAAATTCACCACTTTGTCAGCTTAGACTGTAATGTCAGTTTAACATTCATAAATGGCTGTGTCAGACTAATGGCATTGTTTTGTGCAAAACTAAAAAAAAATTACGAAAAAAATTCCTTCTGTTCCTACTGTAAATAGATAGAAAAGGTAGTTTACACATACACACACTTACACACACAAACTTTGATTGCATACAGAGGTTAGAATGACCAGCACTAAAATAACCCCCATCTCTACAAAATAATTAATATCTGGAATTGATGTAATTTTTGAAAATTATAAATTTTAAGTGCTAGCAAATTGTGCTTTTAGGCAGCCACGTGGCCAATAAGGTAGATGTTGTCATAAAGGTGCCCTACAAAATCTTCACTAATATTCTGTGCAGCTCGTCGTGTATTTCGGATGAATTCCCTCTTTGACATTTTGTTCTTCACGTGAGGGCTTGTTAGATCAATTGAAAGAAGAATCAAAGAGTAACACAGTACATAAACTGCATCTAGATAAGAGAGAATAAATAAAAAAAGTTTAAAAAAGAAACTGTGGTCACTAAAAGTATTGCTCCCTGTCTATGAACCTTATATATACATATATATATACATATACTTACGTATACATATATATGTTTATGTACACACACATATATACATCCAACTACTCAGAAGGGTATCCCAGTGAAATAAAATTTAATATAGTAACTTTCAAAGTAATAATGTCAGCACACTGCCAAATGAGAATTTACAAATCTCTTAGTATTTCTACATAATCTTAAAGCCACTAAGGGCTTTATGCATTTTCATTTAAACAGATTCTTAGGTTTGTGTAAACTAAAGCCAACATCCTGCAAAAGCTTATCTTTTAAATATGTAAGCAGTTCTACTGCTGAAAACTGCCTCCCCCAACCAATTAGAAATGCTCGTTGCTCGTTAACCTGAATGTGGCCTAATATTCCCTTTAATTTCTGTGAGACTATCCACAAGGTAAAATGTGTAAGACTCCGAAAGAGGAAATTGAGAAACAGAAAAGCTCAAGTACAGACAAAAATGAAGGAAAGATAACATGGACATAAACCCAACTAATCAGCTAAAAAAAGAATCTGCACATTTGTTTTTTGGTTTGGTTTTTTTTTTTTTTCAACCCAAGTGGAACGATGACTCTATACTGAACCATTTTGTACTTTCAGAAATTTCAGAAATACTTGTTTAGGTGCTGATTTTAAAGCTATCAGAAACAGCAGCATTATCCAGAAGTATAAAGACTGATCCTCAGCTCATTTTTGCTTACCAGGGCTAAGGCCAAGCTCTCTCATCAAATCCGGATTACAAGCACAGAATCTGTGAGAGAACTTTGTTATGAGAGTTTCAAGGTACTCCCCACGCTCCTCAGGAGCGTGAATGTGTCTGAAGAACTCTCTCAGTGCATTTGGCAAGAACTGATTTCTGAAGTTGTGCAGCGTCACGAGGTCATCCAAAACATCTCTCCTGGTAGAATGGAAACCCACATTATTAGAAAAGTTTCTTTTAACTGTTTGATGTGTAATTTTAAAAATAAAAATGAAAGTTTCAGAATAGTATGAGCTTTTGTTTCTTCTGAAAGGCAAAATTATCACTAACAGTACCAAGATACTATAACCCCATGTTCTTTGCTTATTTGTAGCCAAATACTATAAAAACACACATTAACCAGAATTCAAAGTTTATACATATATTCAAAGTCTACACAGAGGCTTTGCTTCCTTTAAAGTGACAAAACCACTTAAAAAGACAGTAAAGGGAATAGATTCATGTGTGCCACACATTTTGATGTAGAAATTGTTACAGGAGTGTCTCATTAGAACCAGGCTTCAGCTAGGCAGAATTTGCTCACGTAAGTGATCAGGGCGTGATATTCTCAAGTGTCTTCCACTGAACACAGAAACATCTAAAAAATTCAGACCACACCTCTATTAGCAGATGTGTAAAAGACAGTTGAAAATTTAGAAGCAAATTTGAAGTGAACCGAAGAATATTCTCTTATGTTTAACCTGATTTTTACCTTTCACTACTAAGATGAGAGTTTCAACATTTAGAAAAGTAGTTTTTATTTTTAGTGTCTGATTACGCTCTAATTATGAAGGGCAAACAAATGGCAGTAGGAGTTGCTAATATTAACTTGCAATCTCATTTATTAAATGGTTTTGTATTTTTAGTATTATCTAAAAAACTGATAAATCTGAAGTTTTACAGCAGAGGACTGTCAGTGGTGGTAACACCACAGACTCCTTTTATTCCTTCAGTAGTACAGGCTGAAGAGGATGAGAAGCAGGAGAGGACTCCTGCTAGAAGTGCTGTTGGCCCTCTATTCTTCCTATTGAGGTGCAGTTACTATTCTCTTTCATGATCCTGCCCCACCCCAACATGAGGGCATGAGAAAGCACTGTGGAGACAAGAAGAGCACGCTACAGCAGGCAGAGTGTTTGCGCCCTTCTGCAGCTCCTGATGTCTCCAAGAGGATGCTCCCTTCCATCTCAGCAGGAGTGTGCAACTTCCAATCAAGAAACACCAGGTAACCAAGGGTTAGATGACCCAACATTAGTTAAAAAGCTATCATCACTTGGTAAAGTCATAACTACTCTTTCTGCATAACGCACACAGAGGGGAAAAAAACCTCAAGTCAAAAAAAGCAGCAAAATGTCTGTGTAAGATTTTGTGAGGATGTAAGATTTATTATTTATAAGTGGTATTTTTGAAGAGTCTTATTAAGCGTTACAGTCACATAAATACTTGAACTGAGTAACTGTTCAGATTTAGCAGAACCATTACCTACTTGCATTTTTTTGACTTTTTACATCCTCGAAGTTGCATCTCTACATTCAAAATATTGTTAAATGTGGCTGTACATTGAGAATTAATAGAAAATATCTTAAGAGAAATTTGAATTACCTTTCATCAAGGTAGATTCTCAGCTTCTTCCAATTCAGTGTTCTTGTGCAAAAGATAAACTTAGCTATTTCTTTCGGTGAATCGTCTAGTATGCCTTTGGACATAAAGTAGTTGACTCCCTGAGATAAAATACATGTACATATAAATATGTTTAATCTTCATAATGTATTTAGGAACAGATATTGTACTTCACAATGTAGGAATGTAATCCTACGAATTAACTGCTTTGTTTTTCAGAATGATTCCTCCTCCTCTAAATCACATTTCAACATGCAGAATACACTCTAAAATTATAAATCAAATGCAAAGAAACAATTTATTGTTATGGTTGAGATTTTACATACAGTCATAGTAGAACATTTTAAATTATGAACCCCATAATGAGGATGAGGGGTCTTTAATAATTTCTTTACAGTGTACATCCGTAGTTTGCTTTTCATACTTTTGTAATAGTATTCAAAATGTTGCAGGGACCGTAAGTGGTAATTTCATAAATTTTGCAAATAAGAAAATCTTAGCCATAATATGTTTAGTCTTTAACATCTTTCATTAAAACAGTCATGTTCTCACAATTATACAATGTATCACATTCAAATAGATGCATTAAATGCATTTGTTTAAATGTGCAATAATGCAAATAAACACAAGCACGCTGATTTCAAAGCATAGGTAAGTATCAACATATATAAATATGCATACACATAAATAAGTACACTATGCCTAACATAAAAATAGTTTAAAAATACAGAATTGCAAATAATTTATAGTCATATTATGATTTCCAGAATTTTCCACTTTGACCAAGCACACATTTCTTATAGAATAAACATAATAAAGTATTTCAGTCATATTCTGGATTCTCTCTGGTCATTGAAATATCCCAAAGCATAAAACTATTTTCCTTACAATCTCAGAAATCAAACCCCAACTAATGGATTTAAAAAATGTTGACACTTTTCAACAACAAAAATCTATACCTGAGAATAACTAACATGTTCTTCTTATGCAATTTGGCAGGGGCTGGGAGCAGCTCTCAACACTCGTTACAAAGAAGTGTTACAACACTTAAGTACAATATATCTTGACTATAGCATAAGGTTGAAATGTAAAATGAGTAGGAGAGTGCATTTCTGCAGAGAATAAAGTACCAAGGCCACAACCTAAATCATCTTTAAAATATTACTGAAATATTTTTTCATAAATCTTCTGATATCAAACTTCACAATATTTTTTAAGTCTGCCCTTTTAGTTTACATTACAGTTACAAAGATGTAGGGGCAAGCTGTCATTCAGTGTATAAACTAAACTTCCCAGTGCTCTTGAATTTTGTGTGAAAAAGAAATAAAGGACTGAGTGCAGGTTTTGAACATTTTGTGAAGTGGCTTAGTAAAGTAAAGTCTTAGTATTATCAAGAAGGAAAATAGTTAGAATATATGTTTAAGAACACAAGTTAAAAGAAACACCTGTAGTATTAACTGTTTTTACCAGTTCATAGTTTTTGCTTATATATTTATAGAAAATAGCAGTTATCAACATACATCTATTTTGTTAAAATAATGTTTTACAAAAATAAATAAAAATACAAAGGTTTTTAATAGGTAAAACAAAAAATCTATCAATGTTATGGCTGAATTTTAAGAAAAATCTTTATTCAGGATGACAATGTAACATGTATTGCTCTATAAGCTTGCATTTCAGCCCAAATTAGATCATATTTAAGTTTGTCCATAATATGGATGGACAACATAACGTTAAGTACTTTCTTGAACCAGAGGTAAGTAAAAAATTAAAAATGGGAGATGAAAATGAACAACAAAGATTTGGGCAATTTATATAAGATAAGAAGCAGAATGTCTCCTTTACATATATCCTGATTTAATAAGATTTATGTGTTTGCTTCAGTAATAAAAGTTTGTTTAAGGCAATACAAACTGAAGCCTGGCAAGGAAATCTTGAGTAGCATTCGTGCTGCTATTAACAAACACTCTGCAACATATCCAGAAAATACCTGGCATGGCATAGAAGAGGCAGGATGAAAATTACACTTTTAAGACAGACAATGGGTTGATTTCTCTGTGGCAGTAAATGCCACAGTTTCTTTCTCATGTACTAGCTTGCAATTCAATGTAGGATCTCCATCTAATAGGCTACAAAGTCTTTGCATTACCATTCTCTAATTCCCTCTTTCTCCCCACCACACATAACACTTGACAATATCTTTCTCTGTGAATGCATTTTCCTCAACTCCTTCACAAGCAAACAGGGTATAAATAAAATATACTTCACCACATGCCATTGTTTTTAGTTGCTTTTTATTTCATCCTAAGCTATCAAAAATACTTTGCAAGAGTAGAAGTCTGATTTCTCTTTTAAGTTCTCAAATTTTGTCTCACAGCAAATGAAATTTATTTACAAGATTTACAGCATGTCATTGAATCTGCTTTTCATAACACTGTAAATACTGCCTTGAAAACCTCTCAGAACTCCAGCTTCAAATAAATCACTTTTGATTTCTAAAATGGTTGCTTGTGGCATATATACTGGCTGAAATAAGTAGCTCTACACACTACTAAAACCTGTGCTAAGATTATTTATCAGTCAGCTGGTGATTCTCCTAGGAAACATTTGACTGCAGTCAAGTAGGCTGTTCTGTGCCATGATCCACCAGGTCTGAAGAGGCCTTTTCAACACCTGGGAGACACTGCAGAATGAGCACATAAAATAATTTTTAAATTCTGATTCAGAGCACTATAATGCTCTCAGCATTAGAGAATTAGGAAAGATGACTTAAGGGTACTTTCCTATCTTGCCTCTGTGGCAAGCATGTTATCTCTGAATTTCAGACAGCTCTGGATAAAATATTAATGTGTGGAAATATTGATTTAAATTATATATGCAAAAAACAATTTTAAATATAGACTAATAGTAACAACAAAAGCCATTTGCTGTATTTTGGTATGCTAATTTTTACAGCTGTTTCTTTTTTTCCCAGGCTCACAATGCTTGTTTTACCAACCTATTACAGCACTGACACTCCTTGCTTGCTCTCTACCTGTTTCTAATTTCCATTTGTTTATATCCATACAGGATATCTAAAATTGAAAACTTTTTTTTCCAGTGTTGGTTTCCTTTATGTATTGACTTTTTTCTTTGCTAACAGTACTTTCAGAGCACTTCAGTACAGCAGTCAACTTCAAAACTTTTGTAGTTGCCTTTGCCCCCTCTGTTTAGACATGCATACAAAACAAACCAGACACATCCTAAGTTAATGGCACAGAAATTTTGGAATCAGTATCTAGTATAGTAGGCTCTCAATTTCTGTTGGTGATTCTAGGTAACGCTAACATTAATAGTAAATAATAATTAGACATGTATGGTATTATTGTTCCCATTTTTCTAGGAAAATACACTATCTTAATATATTTAACAGTGCATCTTCTGGAACAAAATGCACAGTACTGATGAGATGTTGTATACTATATATTTTTATGATTGTTTTACTAAGTTATGAATCAAGTAATTTTTAGCAAATGTGGACACAATATGTAATGTACATTTCAAACATCGTCTCTTTCACTCTTTAAAATACAGTGTCAGTAATACCAACTTATGATGGCAGAACTTGCAAGTAGAACACAGAAATATTTTTCATGTCATACAGAATCCATAACTAATAATTTACAAGATTAAGCCACTCTGATTTTAATGTAGAATTATCAAAAGGGTTCAGCTCAATGTTCCAACCTTTTTGATAAATCACACAAAAGAACATCTTTCCTCTACAACATACAGATACTCATAATATTCTTCAGATAAACCAATGCATCTCACAACTGGCTTGCTTAGTAGATCCCTATGAAATAGGATAAGTTTCAAAAAAACTTGCTGAGAAACACAGCACAGTAAACATTCCATCATCTACAGACTAGCCATAATTAAAAGTCAGGTAAGGTAGCTTTATACAAGTGGCTACCAATTTATAACCAGGAACAGGTCAAAAAAACCTGACCTCCTTGACAAAAACTAAGGGTAATTTATAGTGAAGGAGACAATCAGAAGAGTGGAAAGCCAGGCTTAGTGTAAGCACTCTCTTACTATACTTTATTATTATACTATGTAAACGTCACTGAAGATAGACAGTTTTGGTACAGTACAGATTCCATAAAAATAAATGCTATTAAATAGATCAATTAGAACCATTATGGATGAAACAAAAAAACCAGATCTTCTTTCCTAACCAAAAGATTCTTGTTTGTACCTTCAGTTTCAATTTTAGCTACATAGCATTGATCCATGTAATAAACTTGACAAAATATTTAATAGGGAGTTAGAAACTGGATACAAAACACCGGGAACTAACTTCTGGTTGCTTACAAATTCTGAGTCATAAGCACACAAGATGAAATGAGCACTGCATGAGAAACATTTCACATACACCACACACTCTTTAAAATAAAATACAGCAGAAATCACTTAGGCAGATTAAACAACATAATATTTATATTCAAGTGTTAATACTAACACTAAACCACCCCCTCTCTCCAAAGAAACAACAGAAAACAGGTTCCAAAATCTTGGCTACAATGGTGGTGCCATATGAAAAAAAAACCCAACAAAACAAACCAATCAAAAAAAAAAAAACCCTCAAAACCGAAACAAAACAAAAAACAAAACAAAACAAAAAAAACCCCAACCCAAACATGCACTAGAGGTTTTTTTTTCAGATCACGTGTCACATGTTTAGGCACATCCTTTCAGCAGAATGTGAGCACCTGCTATGAATTATGCAAGCTCATGCACACAATCAACACGTTAAATTACAGCAGATATCACAACACCATGCACACAACAATGGCTAACCAGAGAATCCTACCACAAAGTGTGTAGATGCTCTTCCCTACCCCGTGAGCCACCGCTAGCTCTGGAGCTGTTGCTGTGGAGCCTGGTTACCCATTTTCATGACATGGGCGGGGTCCTTTGGAGAATCTTGCTCCTGTGGCTGTAAGTATTCCTATTTTTATAGTAATTTGATCAGGTCTGTTATCAAATGTAAAGCAGAGTTTGGCAGGAAATTCGGTGACACAATTTGTAATAGTGGAATGTCGTATCACATATTCCAGTCACAGTGTCCTTATAATAATAATTCTGCCAATATTACAGTCATAAACAGTAAAAGCAATAGTATTTGTGAAGTGTCCTGAAACTCAGGCCCTGAATGATTCCTACCAGGCTATGGTGCTCCACAGGGAGAGAGGAACAGAGCCCTTAGGAGATACCCTGAGGTTCTTGTCTCTCATTGAAGCAGATTGTTTGTACTACTATTCTAAAATAGAACCATAATGAAGAAGCAGGAGTAGCATGATAAAGTTAATACCTATTTGAGGTATTCTGTAAGTTAGCTCTAATTTCCAGATCTTAATTTCCTTTAAAAATAATGAATCTTTTATTAAGTGCCTTTTCTGAAGGCTTCAAATGCTTTAAACATACCATGATTACTTTAAATAAGGTTAAAATATAATGGTACATTATAAGATAGTTAAGTGAAAAATTATGTAAAAGCAAATTGAAACACAAAGAAAAATTTGGATGGACAATGCTGCGACCATTATACTTGATACATTACTGGAAACATGTAAACTACCTAAATATTGCATTTTGTTTGAAAACTTTTATGTTTATTACTAAACTTGTAAAAATTCTGCAGAAAATCAGTACTAATCACTCAAGTGGCCAGGTGCTGATGTCTCGATGCTGCAGTATCAGAGTTCAAGGCAGACTTCTACCAGAGATATTACAAAATACTCTATTTGTGACTGACAAAGGTAGTAGTCTCTTAATCAAGCAGAATATGAGATAAAGCAAGAACTTTAACAAAATCACATTATTGCAATGATTCATAGAACTGCTTTATTTATTTCACTCCATGGTCACAAGTTCACACTTTCTGTATCACATCAGCAGAGTGAAACTTGCTTCTAAAGCGTATCTTTTCATATCTCAATCCTTTTCGTACTTTGGATTTTTTCAATTACCACTTCCATATATATGTGTAACTATATGCAGAAAGTTAACGATATTTTTGCTCAGTACTGCGTACTTACTTTCCTAGGAAATATGAAGCAGGACTCTGGTTTTATACACAAAGACTCTTTCTGTCACTTGGGCATTAACTGTCTATCTCCCAGGCAAAAGCTGTCTACTTTCTAATTGTTTTCTTCTTTGCAAGGTGACAGACTGAAAGCAGAAGATGACTTTTCCAGTTAGTTACATGAACTTGTAAATTGAAACCTTTCAGTTTGACAAGCAATTTTTTTTGAAGGTAAATTTATATTGTTCTATAAGGAAAGACTATGCACAACAAGCACCCATAGAAATTAAATCAAACTGATCTTCAGGGTAGTTCAGCAGCACATCTTTTTCACATTTCAAGATTTGCTCCTTGATAGTGGAAATAGGTAAAAATCCCCTACAAGAAAACGTAATTGTCATAGAAGTAAATGGACTTTATACCTCATCCTGTTTTGCCTGAAGTGGAACCAAACTCATACTCTCCATTTTAGCACTTTTATTTATGTAAGCATATTATTATGCTCTTCCAATTCACCACTGTCTTTTCAGCTAGGATATCTGCCTTGTTCCAAAGTCAGTAAGTGGTTATGAACTTATGGCATCCACAGAAGTGTACAGAGCACTTAAGAGGCAGGTCATGTGCACAGGTACAATATTCAAAAAATAACCAGAATACAGCTGTAGCTCAGTATTAACCACCCCTACAGTAAAACAAACACCTATTAAAACTTTGCTTTTATATGGCTATAATTATAAAACAACAATCATAATTACTGATTATTACTGTCAGCAACAGTTCACTTACCTCATCAGGGTTGGCATTAAAGGTGAGACTGCCCTCATCTAGCTGCATATACAATTTTCTAAAAGAAAATCCTAGAGGCGGATTCTTATTGTATATAGAACAGTGACCCCAAGTGGATTTGCACAACCTATGAAAATAGAATTAATCTATTATAAAAATTCCTTTCTGAATTTCATGGATTTTACAGAAGCAAAATGAAATCAACACTGCAAAGCCAAATATTCAAACTACAGGAAAACGTAGAAGTAGGTTGCTTGGAACAGTTTTTAAGTCTTTTGCACGTGTTTTTCTAAAATCTTCAATTATACAATTAATGTTTTCTTCTCATAGAGGTTTTGGTGTATTTGAGTGCAACCTCAAAATATATCCCAGTAGGTGGCATCATAATGACAACTTCACAGCAGAGACCTCTGGCACTCCTACAATCTGAACTCTGGAGAACAGTGAGCAGTCGTTTTCCTGTGGTACTATGACGGATTAAAACATATTGTTTCTCTTCTTGTGACCCAGCTGTGCAGTGAATTGGACACCACATCTGCACAAAATTAGGCCATTAATTCAGCACTTTTCCCATCTGTCCTTTTTCATCAAACTCTTCTTCCTTTTCTCTTGGCCAGTCCTAATGACTAGATCCAGCCCCATCCCTCTCTATCTTCTGTACCTTTTCAGCTTCTTGCCCTTTTATTCCATCCTGACTCCTCAGTTTCATCACTTTCTGTCCCTCATCTCAGTTTCTTTGATGACACCATCTGAAATTACCTTACACTTTCTACACACTTTAGATTCCTTTTTGAACTGGTAGTTCTGCTTCAACACACCTGCCCTGTAACTAATCAGGAGCAATGTTTTAGGACATTTTCAGTTCAGGAACCTGGGTCTTATTTGGACTGAGTTCGGAACTGCAACCACAGTACTTGCCAAAGCTTAAACACACCCTTGTATGTGCAGGATAGTGAAGATTTTTACAGAGATTATGCAAATTGAGATTTTTATTTATTGCTAATCAGGACACATTTTCATTACCAAATGAAATGTGGTATGAATGTGAGTATTATTTGTAAAGATTTAACAAAAAATGCTTTAACTGTTTCCCAGAATAAACTTCAAGGAAAATACGTATTTCCTCCCATATGGTGAGAAAACATACTGTGTGCAATCAAGAAGCTCTAGTATCTTCAAGCTTTGCTTTAAGGAATTTATTTGTATTTAGGATGGGTTTGATACCAAGAACTGAGCACAATACAATGCATATCGATAAAATTAGAAGCTTACTGATATCCTTCACTAGAATTCCTGTTTCCTATCAATATAACAGTCCCGAATAGCAGAACAACTGTGACTACGAAGTTATACTGCATTATCCTTTTGCTAGGTTCAAAAGCTTGATAGGAAGAGAAGCTGCTTACTTCAAATGCAGCAGGCCAAGGAAATAGATGAGGGAAGGAAGAGATGTAGAGAACAGTCAAAGGAAAATAAACAACCTGAACAGCAACCCAACTGCTACAGTAGTAGTACTGTCTGTTAAGGGAGAAGAATATGTTGGGAAAGAAGTTACAAGTTCTGCTGACCATCTACTCAAAAGATAAGTATGATTTCATGAGTCTTTCCTAGTGCTGTAAAACATAAAATACCAGAGAATATAATGTTAGTTACATTTTGATATTACACTATTTTATCTGAGAGAATGTTCCTTTATTTATTTCCCAGACATACAAATTCTGCACATGTCATACATAAACGTGTTTCGAGTGTTAAGCTGAAGAAACTTCACTTGAGAAAAAAAGACCTTTTCTTTCCTCCCTCTATAACCATCTTCCAATAAAGACACACCTAAGTTGCTACAAGCACTGTAGATGAGTCTCACTCCATGCCACTTAGAAGTCTGTCTGAATAGGTTTGCTTGCTTAAGCTAGATATCTGTTTGAAGTTCAGAGAAGTAATGATACAAACACCTGAGATGTCCTTTTAGCTAATACAAAAGTGAAGACAAGCCCGTTTTTTTCCCCATGCTATCTCAAAAACAGGTGTATAATAATACATATGTATACCTGTGCCAAGCACACTTGTATACATAGTAATCTCAAGTAATAGCCCATACTAATTGGAAATCCAGAATAACACATTTTAAAACTATATTTGTTTCCTCTGTGTCAATCTCATTTAACTTACGAAACCTTTGCTAAGGTTAGAATGTCAAAAAGCACTTACTGAGACAAATATAAAATCTAATAATTTTTACTACGTCCAGGTGATCCTTCTTTTTTTCATGCTTACCCTTGCCAGAGGAGCTCATCATTAGCAAGATCCTGCCAGACACATGATGCTAGACAGAGATCAGTTGCATTCAGGTATGACAAAATAGTAAAACTAAGCTCTGGTGGCAACATTTCCAGGTTAATGAATCCTTCTTGTTCTTTCGATTTTCTTGTCTTCAACAGGTGGTAGATGTCAATGCCTCCTTGGGCTTGTTTGCGATGGTTTGCATTGGAAACATTGTTAGCAGGTATCCTCCTGCCATGCTCTCTGGGAAGATAGCCTTGTCCACTGTATCCTTGCTGTTGCAATTGTTGGTTTCTAGCAATCCTCCAGAGCCCCTGACCCATCTGCGAGCCTGCGGGACATAAAACCCAAGTTAAATGTTGGCAGTTACTTGTAAACATTAGTAAGACAGACTCAGCATATATGTAAAATTTTAGGACTGATCTGAAGAGATAGAAAGTGAGTTCTGTCAAAGTTATGCTGACCAGGTAATCAGTCTTCACAAGGCAACTGAATACTGGAAATAAAACCCATAAAACCCCCTAGAAGATGTTTTTCAAAAGTTTCCATGCTTTAAGAACTACAAAATTAAGCTTCTGCAAAGAGTATCAAATATCATCTATATCCTATACAAGTTGAGAAATCTTAGGCCTCAGAACATTTGCAATCTTCAGACTTCCCTTAAAATTCAATAAAAATACCATATTTAGAGTCAATGAAATGCTATAAACATTAGGAGAAACAAAAATATATTGGGTAGCACACAAGACGATGCTGTGACTGACACTGAAACAAAGTTTAGTGACTTCAGTGATAATGCAGTAAGGATTTTGAGTGTTCAGAAACAAGAGAAAAAATATCTTTTCGAGGTTTCTTACCTAGTAGCATAACATAAAGCCTTGAGAATAAGGCACATACTTATACAGAGAATATCACTACAGAAATAGTATAAAAATCCTTTTTGTGATGTAAAAAAAAACCTAAAAAATATATTTGGTATTTTAAGGACCAACTGAAGAAATTTCACAGAAGAAACAAAATGAGACACAATTTAAACCATTCTAGAACCAGCAGCTGAAAATCCACAAGCTCTGCTATTTGTGTAGCTATTCAGCAGCTTGTATGCCATTTGTTAGAACACATCTCATTTTCCCAATCACATAATTACTTTCGGCTTTGTAGTAATCCAGGATGAACGCTTTCAGAGTCCACTCCGAAGATAAGCAAATCCATTGTTATAAAGCCTTTTAAATAATGGTGTCAAAAACTATATTTTAAAATTATTTTGAACATAAATTTCCAATCTTCAGATTCAATAGGCCACTCAAATGCATGTGTTCAAACTTCCAATAATGTAGATTTATCTAGTAACCTCTTAACATCTTAACTGTAGTAACTACCACAGTAAAAATAACATCAAGCTTATTTATAAATTGATGATCTTCTCTAGCTCTGTCTGGTATCAATCAAAGTCTAATTTAAATTCAAATTATGTCTCCTCATGTTTCTTTGCTACTGCATAAGACATTCTTCTGCAGAGTTGACAAACATGATAGGGTGCTAAAAGTAATCTAGACTAATGCTGCATTAGTACTGGATTCTACTTCATTAAATACCCTAGATAGAAATACTCTCCACTTCATGGTAACTGAGCCCTACAGCTGCTGCTTTGCAGTCACGATTATCCCCAAAGGATAAACGTTCCTTCCTTCGATGCAAGCCTATCGAAGCCGAAGCTTCCTTCATCGCAGATGCATTGTAACCGAGGCCTGCTGCTCCCCGCCGTAACGTGAAAGCCCTTCAGTTCCGACTCCGGGCCACCAAGCTGGCGGGTGGAGGCACAGCCCGTCCCGCTGGCTCAGAGCCACCCTGGGGAGCCGAAGGCCGAAGGTGCCCAAAGCCGCACCGCGTCCTGAGAAGTTCCGCAGCCGCGCCGCCCTCCTCCCTGCTCATCCCCGCGCACAGC
>JACBWW010000015.1:6043241-6278980 GCA_020086605.1 Lanius collurio | reverse complement strand
ACTCCTGCCCGGGCAGCTCTGACGTCCGCTGTTGTTGCTGGAAGTGACGTCCTCGAGGAAGGACGCGCGGGAAGCGGAAGCGGCCGTCGGGTCTGGCGGCGGCAGATTCGGTCTGCGGGCCAGGCCGCGCTGCCGAGCGAACGGCGGCGTTCCCGCCGTGCGGGTGAGCGCCAGCATCGCTCTTGGGGCTCGGTGTTGTCCCCGCCGTGCGGGCCGGCGGCGCGGCCCGGCCCGGCTCCCAGCCCAGGGCTCTCCCTCTCCTCGGAGACGGCGAGTCCTGGAGGAGGGCCCGGTCTCCGACTGTTGTAGGGGCGAGGAAAGGCGTGGGGGGAGCCGGCCCCGGTCCCGCTCTTGCGAGTTTGCCATAGGGCGCTGGCTCCAGGACTGCGGCCCGCTTTGTCGTGTTCTCCCTGGGACACGCTTTTTTCCCTCCTGCAGTTCCGCTGGCGCCCAGAGCAACCAGCCTAGGACGCGCAGTCCCTTGGGCAGTTCGCTCGTGTGCCAGCGGCCTCTGTGTGGCTGGCACGACAGCGAAGTCCCGTACTTGTCGGTGGCGTTTTTGCATCTCTGCGTAATGGTGCGATTTCCCCCCAGCTCCCGCCCTAAGCAGCAGGAGAGTCTAGAATCAATTCGAAGAAATCAAAAGTCTTAGTTGTTGGGCGTTTCAGAGACAGCGTTTACAGTGTTAACGTACTTGGTATAACTTGCATGGGGTGTTTTTTCAAGTTGTTTTTTTGTTGTTGTTTTGGTTTTGTTTTTTTTTTTCACATTGATTCTTTGAATACCATATGCAGTTTTGAGAGTTCTTCTTTGAGCCACTTGCTTAAAGTTGTACGTTATCATATCTTGAAACTTTGTTATCCTCGGTTTTATGCTCGGTAGTCAGTGCTCTGTAACTTCTATTACTAATTCCTACAGACAAGAGCTATGTACCTCATTTTAGTGTGTTCACCCTCCCAAGATTTTCTACAAACTTGACTTATTTTTTTTTTACTTTTATGATCTCTTAAGTTATTTTTTTTTTTTTTTTTGTAGTGACAGTAGTTTACTAGTTTTTACATTCAGAGGTCTGGTGTAAAAAGAAAGGATTGTTGATACTTTTGGGAAACAGCCTATATGATTAGACAGAGTCCTATGCAAGTGTCTTCTGTGAGTATTTGCATTGCAGATTGGAGCTTCAGTTTTTTGTCAGACTCTTTGAGATTTGTCTTACTATCTAGTTAAATTCACAAAACCATAGAATGGATCACATTATAACATAATGCAGTAAGAATTGCTGCCTCAGTTTCCAAATAATTAGTTAAAATCTTCCAAGCTTTCAGCAATAAGTGTTGTGTACTTCTGTTTAGCCAGCACTACATTCCTAATATTCTTTCAGATATCTTTAACTTTGGTAGTTTGTCACATTGAGGATTACTACTTGGTCCTATCTAAAATGAATGAAGATGATGGTTGATTTTACGTGGTGTTGAGCTGTAGTTCTGTGCTGTATTTTAATGCTTAAGAAATAGGAGTGTCTAGAAAGGGGAGCAAATACCTTTGAATTTCAGTGATAATTCTATCGTATTTGTAATTTTGTAATTTTTGTGTACATAATTTTTTTGAACAGACATACTTTTTAACATTTATTCAATAATCTGACAGAAGAATAGCATTCAGAATAATGGCAACAGGAGACATAAATGGAAGTTTAAGAAAGATAGAACAAGGACTTCGCTTGTTAAATTATCCAAGAGATGTGGATTATACAGTGTAAGTGGCAGTTTGGAAATTTATGCTAATACATGATGACAGCAAGACCTCTAAACAAGATATGTATAAGTTAGCATTGCACCCAGTGATAAGTAAGCAGAACATAACTGTGGAAAGTTGGGGTGTGGTGTACATGAACTGGGGTATAAAAGTATGCAGTTTTGGTCTTCTGAGAATCTCATCCTTAGAGCAGTCCTAGAAGTGTATCACTGTCTTGCTCCTCTTGTGCTGTTCTTCTCTTTGCTTTGGTTAATCTCTCATCTTTCTAATTTCTTTGTAAGTGCTTGCAAAACTTCCTTCAGGAAATTTCATCCTATAAAGATTAGAAACAAAAAGGTCTTGAATGTTGAGCTGGAAATGCTGGTGGGCTTTAGACTGACAATATTTAAATTATATGAAGATCACAAAAATATTTTTTTTGAGCATTTTACAAATAACAGCAAAGACTGCTGAATGAGAAATGCCTGGACAGAAAAACCTTAAAATGAGAGATGTTTGGATATAACATGCTGTCTGTATTTATGCCTTTCAAGTTTATGAATTCGTGTAATGAAAGACTTTTGTTCTCTTCTGCTGTGTAAAATACTTCTGTTTCTGTTAATAGGTTAGTAAAGGGGGATCCAGCTGCATTTTTACCTATCATCAGCTATTGCTTTACATCTTTTTCAACTTGCATAGCAGAGCTTTTGGTAAAGTGTGATGTGGAACTGACAGCAAAGAGTGACTTGCGTTTTATCGAAGCTGTTTATAAGGTATCTCTTCATGTTCTTTGCAAAAGAAACGTGGGTTTGACGATAACTTCACAAAAATTGAACATCTACTATGAGTTTTACTAGAAATTGAAAATTTTTGGCAATGAACATGATTTTTAGTTCTGTTAGGATTTAAGATGAGTAGTAAGTCACTGTGTGCAAGTGCTTAGATTTAAATGAAGAGTGGATGGCATTAGCCAAATTTTAATTTTGAGACCATTGCAGAAATAGTAATATTTGTTAGATGTTAGTTTTGAAGAATACAGAAATGTTTATTGGACAATAAGATTTATAGAAGTGACCTTGGCAGAAATCTTAAACCACCTAAACAACACACAAAACTCAAGAAATTGTAATAAAAGTTATTTTAAAACACAGTGCCATTTTAATATATAAAGTTGAATACTTAAATGTTTATAAATTGGAATCAAATTCTTAGCTGATTAAAAATAACTTTGAACTATCCTTATAATATACATAAGCATGTTTTTATGAAAGGTGGATTGATGAATTAAGGAATAGTGGCTTATTCAGACTAGTTTTCCGAGACTGCTTTACGGAGGGGTTCTGTGGAAGATTTACTTTGCCCTCTGATGCATTTGCTGAGATTAATACAACTTTTTATTGTGTATTCACTTCAAAAGGCTTTTGGTTTAAGTTTTTTAGTATTAATTTCTCTAGTCATTTGTTTCATGTATCTTAAGACTGGGAGTTAGTAAGTTTATAAGAGTGATGTGATTGAAAGAGGAGCAATGTTTAAGGCCTTCCTTTCTGAAAGAGGAGGTATGTTTAAAGTGTAGTTAGAAGAAACAGCTATATATATCTTTAGATATAAAAGTAACCAAATGAGAAAAGGCTTAACTGCTGATGTGCAGAATGCAATAAAAGATTGCAGTAAAATATTATGGGCATGCCATTTCTACAGCAAATTGTGAGGTTATTTTGAAAGTGAAGTAAATTCTTATTTTTTTGCAGTTTCTTCGAGATCAATTTCAGTATAAACCAATTTTAACGAAAGAGCAGTTTCTTCAGTGTGGCTTTGCAGAAAGAAAAATGCAAATTGTTTGTGACATTATTAACTGTGTGGTGAAGAAACATAAGGAGTTGAGTAACTCTAGTAAGGTACTGATCAAATGGTTACCTTTATTGTAATTTTCTTTTGACGTGCTTGATGCTGCAGATAAACTGGTATTCGGCTTCTATTTGAAGATGCAGCATTGCTCATGGACCTAATGGAAAGTTAGTATGAAACTCCATTGTAGGATTCTTGAATGCTTTCATTCAAGACATGAAGCTGCCAATACTTTGTAATATTAAAAAAAAAATATTAGAATCAAGATAAGTCTAATACTTGGTGTCTTTACAGTAAGCGATGCATTTTCTTTTACACTTCTTGATACTTGAACACGTGAATAAAAAAAGCTTTTCAGATAAATTTAAAGGCAAAGCAAAATCATCTGATATGTTGAAGTTCTTTAACAACTTAAACACGACACTTGTATTTGTTTCTCAAATCTAATTATTTTTATCAGTGATACTTGTAATGGCATATTTTTACCAGTGTTGTTGTGTATCAGTCTCTGCTTTAATGAAAGCAATTACCAGTCTTTATATTTTACAGGATTTTGTTTCTTTTGAGTTTATAACAAGACTTCAGGACTTCTCTATACTTAATTTGTCAGATTTGAAGACATAACCACATTTTTTTGTATTTGTTTTACTTTCAAGTCTGGTGCAAGTTGTCTTTTTTATTATAACCAGCTTTGATGCAACCGGGCATAGCCATTAATGACTGTAGAAGTATGACTTTCACTTTTGGGTCTGTGTTCTCTATAATTGGGTCATATTTAGTTTTTTTTTAGGCATTGCTGTACTACAGAAGTTTAAATGTGTTTGTGTGTGTGCGCCTTGAAATACTCCTGACTGTCGGTGGTGGTGATAGAAAGTGGGGTGTGGAATCCTGAAAATTTTCCTGTTTTATTTTCTTCTGTTCACTTTGGAGGTTAAATCCCAAACGAGGAAAAAAATCAGACCTTTTAAATCTGAAGTATGGTCAAATTGTGGTAAAGGTCTTGCTGATGCTAGTGGCAGTGCTCTGAATTCCAGACAGGTATGAAAATAATTTTTATGTCTGAAGGTTAATTTAATTTGTAGCAACTCAGGCTTTTGCTGAAATTTTTGCTTTAGTTTAGATTTTACTGCTTAATCAAACCAGTTTTGAGGTGGGCTGATGTTTGTTTTTCCCCAAAGTGTGGTTGGCTGAAATAATAACTGAAATACACAGGGTGTTGCCTCTCTCTTTTACTGAGTAGTTGATTTCAAAGTCTTGGTGGTAATGACCTAGTTCTGTTCTTAGTGCTATATTTGAATTATATCAAGTGTAAGGGACAGCAATGGAAAAAGATAAAATCGGACAAAGAAACTGTATTGTGTTTGAAGAGTGAAGTGTGCTTGGCCTAACGTGTTTTCAACACAGCTTTCAAAAAACTTTTTGTTCTTTTGTAAGAATCTATTCAGCAAAGATTTCATAATGTAGCATTGCTCTTGGCTTTGGTTTTACAAAGGTGAGATGATTATGCATTGAGTAAAAATGATTATACATTATGCTACTCTTGACACATGAAGGAGGCAGATGAGGCAGATTTCCTAATATTTTCTGCTAAAAGGGTGCAGAATAAAATTGTAGAAAACTTTTAGGCCTATGGCCTGTTAATAGATGGTGATTTTTATTTATAAGGAAAATACTGCTTTTATCAAGGAAAACTTGACAAGTACAGCATTTGGAATGGCTTCTCTGTCTCTTCTAGTTGTTTAATAGTAGCACTGAATGGGGATGGATCTGTGTTTTAAGAATACCCTAGCAGAGGAGAGTTTCAGCTTAAACCATCGAGGAATCTGTACGTGTTAAGATGCTACACAAAACTAGTAATTGTGCATTCATAATCATTAAGTATTTTTTTTGTTTTGTGGCAGTATCATAGGATTTAATCCACCTAGAAAGAATTGCAAAATTTCTCTGTTTTCTGTAAGGGAAGCTTTCAAAGGAAACTAATGTGTGCCTGGTAGGGCTATTTTGCTGACAGTTGTCAAGAAGAAGGGAGAATTCTAATCTTCCTAGCTAAACTTTTTTTTTCTTAATGTTTTAGTCATGGTTTTGATACTGGAACTGTCCATACATATGCATTTCACTGGATGTAATAACATATTTCCCAGTCCACACTTAGAAATCTAGTGGCCCTTACATTAAGGGAAGACATTATTGTCTTCATTACTATTTATGGAAAGGAATCAAGGTACACAGTATATATGGTGAAGTATGTGCATATTTCTTTTACAGTTCCTTCAAGTCTGTATGATTTTTTTTTAAATTAAACTGCCTGCTATTGCTTTCTGTATTTTGCAACCAGCTGTGACAAGATAGTTTGATTTAAATAAATAATAAAATAATAGGTCTTATGTACATTACTTGGCTAATGAATTGAAATATTCTCATAATGAAAAACACCAGCAGTTTGTTGATTTTGTTTGTTTGTTTTTTAACATACTCAAAAGAAGCCTCTAGTCGAACGGCACTCCGGAAATGAAGTTAGCAGTGACCTTCATCCACTTCCCCTTCCAGCACAGGGAGGGAATGAAGAAGAATTGTGCCTAGATCATGATATTGTGGAAGTTAAATGTGAACAAGTAAGAACTTCTATTTTAAGATGTTGTCTGCATGTATTCTTAACCTTTTTTACAGGATTTTTCTAAAGGGATAAAGGTTTTTACATTATAGTTATACTTCAGGAGCATGCAACTGGTAGTTATTTAGTAAGTGTATTGAAAAAGTTGGAAAAAAGGCAGTTAAATTGTACTCTCTTTCAAGACACAGTTCTGTCAACAGCCTCTTTTAAAAGCTGAGTTCCCTAAATAGGCATATTTTGGTAATTCTGGAGGAAAAATAATTTTATAATGTAGCAGGATATGGTTACTGAACTTGGAAATTGCACTTAATTTGTTTGATCAAATGATGAGTTATATCTGTTTTGAAATTAGAGGACATGTTCTTATCAATATTTCAGGTCACAGAAGATAATTTACAAATTGAGTTTTTAAAGAATCAGCTTGCAGATTTCCAGGAAAAGCTTCATAAGCTAGATTGGATGCAAAATAAGCTACAAGTTTTAGAAGAGAAGCTGCAAGGAAAGGTGATCATAGATGAGAAGGACTGGAATAACCTATTGAATCGAGTTCTGCTTCTTGAAACAGAACTGTTGTTACAATCCAAAAAGGTATGCTAACTTCTTTTAATGCTATAACAAAAATTGCCCAGACACAATCTTGTTGGTCTCTTTCTGCCCTCCCTGCCTCTCAGTGTGTTTTTTAACTGGTTTTTAAGGCATGATCTGAGTGGAAGTGCTGTTTATGAAGTTGATGGTATTTTTTTCTTTACGGTTAAATTCTGTTCACCCATACTCTATGAACCAAAGCTCTCCATGGGAAACTGTTTCTTTGTGGAAATATGTTCTCATTAGTAATGATTCAGTGTCATTTTGTTTACTACTGAAGTTATAGAAGGAAGGTTTTGAACACAGGGTCTTCATTCTATGCAACTGACAAAAATAGATGGCATGCACAGTGGAAAATACAGGGTTAATCTAAAAGTTAATTTTTATTTTAGTCCTATTTTTAATTTGTGGATCCTTGAAATTCCTATCCTAATCAATGCATTTTTTTCTCCTATTTGCGCTCTCTTCCCCCACTTCCTGTTTCTTGTCAGTGATCTTCATTGCATTTTTAAATGTATGAAAGCACTACAAGTTGTGGTGTGGCTACATTTGGCATAGGAAGTAAAGCCTTTTGTTGCATTAAGACTCTGGGTGATTTTTCATGCTGCTGAAAGATCCTTGTGTGCACTTTATGTAATTTGATATTTGTACACATATAAATATTTTGAGCTACAGTGAACCATAGCATCACTTTGAAATTAATAACGTGATCCCAAAACTGTATTCTCACATGCACGTTGTGTATCCTTCAGATACTGTCAGATGCTTTCCTGAAGTTGAAAACCCTTGTGGAAAATAGTTGATTGGTGGTGTGTTTTTCTCTGCAGTTGTAAAACTGCTGAATTTATTCATAACCAGAAGCTCTGTGCATGTTGCTGACTCCACACATTTGAAGATGTTGCTAATATTTGTATACAAAACATATTTTACTATGTGCCTTGAAAGTGTGGTGGTTATGCAAAGTCTTGAAATGGACAGGTATTCAGACTGATCACTAGGTTATTTCTAAAGGCTGTAGCTCAATTGGTAAGGATGGATATTCTCAGACACTTTAGAAAAAAGTAGTAGCTCAAGTGATTTACTATCTGAAATCAGATTCTTATGGATCAGTAGACATATGTCCAAATAATACTGCCAATGGTAATGGGTTTTTTTTCTGGCAGCAGTCTCAAGAGGCCTTCAGGTGAATAGCCACAGATAGTTTTTCTCCTGTTTCAAATTATTCTTTTCAAGAAATTATTGTAGCACATGGGAAGGCTTGTGTTTCAGATTAGATTTGTTCTTTATTTTTGTAAATTTGGTTTATTACTGCTTCAGTAATATGTGTATTGCAGTTGTTTCTATGGTTGGTATATTATTTGGAAAATACTCTCAAAAATACCACTCAGAAATTTCCAGTGAGATAATTATATTTCTGTTCTGCATGTTGCTGAAAGAATTCACCTGCAGAAACAAGTTAAATTATAGTTTCTGTGTGGCATTGTTGCTGGTCTTTTTTCAAAGCAAAGTTAACTGGGTTTACATATATAAATATATAAGGCTGTTTATATATGTATAAATAATCTCCAAAACTAATTGTTTTGCAATAGGCATTTGAAAACCGCTAAGAAATAATCCTTTGGGCCACGGAATTTTTGCTTTTTTGTTTCATGAAATTGGATCCAAGTCATGCTTCACACATACAGAAACAATTCAGAATTACTCTTCTCTTACTCTTGCACTTTTCAGGGAATTCTTGGTATCTGGCCAACATAGCAGGAGCACTCTAAGATCTGTCTCTTGCTGTTGCCAAAGTGGCAGCAGCTGTGCATTTAGCTCTGGGAAAGTCTGAAAGCTACCAAATCCCTTTCAATGAAAGGAATTGAACAGACATAGTCTGTGCAGATTTTATGTTTGTATTTGTTAAGAGATAGACATTATTACATTTTTTTCCTGTGTTTTCCTATACAATACCTACTATTTCTTTCTCATTCATTTATTTATTCCCCTATTAGCCTATGTAGTTGATTCACAATATAAAATGACATATTTTAAAGGCTGAGATGTCAAACCATAATGATAACTCATTGGTAAAAAAAGTCAAGTTGTTGTTTGAGTGTTGCATTTTTTCACTTTGAAATTAAAAAGGTGAATTCAAAAATGCTATTGTTTCCTTCCTTATGAACAACCTTTTTAAAGTTAGATTGATTTAAACAGAACATTTCTTAAAAGAGCCCTCTCGCATTTAGGACACTGAGAAACAAGCTTAAAATAGCTTTCTGAGTTCTAGGCATTGAAGTGGAATGAATTTGAGTTAGTCTGTAGGCTATTTTTTTAGAACTGAGGACTGTGTTTTTGAATAACAACCAGTTGTAGAAAGCATTCTTACTTTGTTAAGCTACTGGCAACCAATGTTGAGATGAAATGATAAGTACAGGCTAAGAGCAGTCTGATTGTCCATTCTACTCATACCTAAGTTATATGCACTGCATTTTGGCCTGGTTTCGACCTCTGATTGAACAGCAATACTGATAGGAAAAAAAAGACCCATGATGTGGACTACTGCTTTAATGAAGCATATGTGTGGAAATGTTGAATTTTTTTAGTCTTATGAAGGTGTTAGTGGAGTGCCAACATATCTGGATGGTGTAGCAAGCAAATGCATACATACTTAGAACTTAAATATATGTTTGTTCAGTCAGAAGATGATTTAGACAGGGTATATGGCTAAAATGCAGTAAACTTGTATTTCAGAGAGACTTACCTAAAGAGTTCAGCAATAGAAATCAAGAAAGTACTTCTAGGAGCATTCCAGTTTCTCTTGGTGAGTATTAATCCTTTTAATTAACATAAATAGGCTAAAGACTTCTTGCTAAAATAGTTTAAGTAGATAACTGTAATTTAGTGCCTCTGAATTTAAAACCGTACTGCAGAAGTTAACTTCCTCCTCGTTTCAAGTTTCTAACTTACTCTTGAAAAGATTTAGTTGCTACAGCATAGCAAGTAACAGTTACAAATAGCTACTAAAAATATTAAAGATGCAAATTTAATTAAGGTGTTGTTACTAAAACTGAAAAACAGTACTGTCATCTGAACTTTAAAGCAGTTGTCGTCATGTTTTAGAGATACTCTATTCTTAAACACAAATGGAGTTATTTTTACTGCCACTAATATATTTTAGGTTGCTGTGTTGTTTTTCAGCTCACCACTGAATGTTTTCTGTATTTCATCTCTGAAGAAGTGAGCAGCTATCCAACTGGCATTTTTTACTAAACTTTGTTATTTTGAAGAGAAAGACAAAATCTTTTTCTTCCATTTCCAACTTCCATTTCATTTTGATAACATAACAAGAAGTGAGCGAAGCAGCCTTAGCTGGGAAAGAAGTTAACAGCATTGCCTGGACCATGAGTGATTCTTCTGTCCTCCTCAAGGGTAGCTCTTTAGCCCTCAGCTCCCTTAGCTCCCCCTGTTCTCCACTGATTTGGTCTGTTTCACTTGTGGCAGCTGTTGTTCCTACCATCCGTGGTAAGGAGGATAGTCTATTTTCTCACAAATTAGGCATTTTTGTCCACTGTTGGGCTCTTGAATTGTAATTAAAAGGGAGTCTCAGTAATTCAGTTTCCATGGAAATTAGGAAAGCAGCATCTTGATTACATCAAAGCTTGTTTTTTTGAGGAGCCTCAGAAATGGGACCTTCGTTTTACAAAACATGGAAAGCTTGCAACATGTTTACTTTCTCTGCTAAGTTTAGTGGTGTGCTACTGACACTTGAGAACTTTGTAGTGAGTAAACAGGCAGATGGTCTTTAAAAGAGAATTTTCGTATTTTCAGACTCCTCAAATTCTTCTGAATTTGTTATTCCTATTTTTCTAAAATTCAGGGAATTTTAGGCATAAAAGTTACGGGGACGGTCTTAAGTCTTTCATCTGACAAGTAGAGTACTTGGAATACTTTCAGGCTCTTCTTAATTGTAGAACTCTTCAGAAATCACAGATGTACAGAATAAACAATTTTTAATTTGGGGTATTTGAGAACAATTTACTATGAATTTTAGATACAAAATAGTGTAGCTAAATATGTTCCAAAGGTATGATGTATAGATGGTGACATTACTAAAGAAATGGGTATGGCAAAACTTTTTTCTCTAGATACTGTGTTCTCTTCCCTCTCAAGAGTAATCTAAAATAGCAAAGAATATCACAGCCTTCCAAAAGAAAAAAAAAATTCTGCTACTTATAAGACAGGTTACTTAGCAGAAATTGAAGACATGTTTGAACAGGCAGTTTACAATAAAAATAATGCAAACCATATGAAATTATTATTAAATGTTTGGCACTGTAATCACATGTTCATAAACTTTGATTTTAATCAGGAAAAAATATAATCTTCTTAGTAATCTTCAGAGTTTGGTTTGTATGTATTATATATATTATACACAGTGTAATACTGCGCTTGTTTTAAAAAAATGAGAAACCTATTTTGGACTCTCAGTAGCTTTTTCTTTTCCCTCTCTAAACAATGCATTCTCTTCTGTTATTACATACTGTAAATCAAGTTATTTGATAGCTGACCTTGCAAAAGAGAGCAAAAAGGCAAAGGTGACATAAAACTGAGTATTTCTCTATAGATGCAGAGAGGAATGAGGAGATGCCAGAGAGTCATCTTCAGTTGTCTGGATGCATTTCACTATTATCCACAGACCAATCTTCCAAAGACATGACCATTAATTCTCATGATCTGACAGACATTTCAAAGGTAACTAAAATTGGTGAATGCTCAGTTGATTTCTTTTGAGGTCAAGAGAACAAGTAAGCATTGGTTTTAGCTGTATATACTGTTAGAAAAACAAGGAAATTATGCAAAACTACATCTAGATCTGTCTCATAAAAATACTTTTGATATGTAAACAATGCTTAAAGTTACATTTTCTCTGAATTTTAAGTTGAAAGTCCATCTGAAGAATATCAGCTTTGAAGAGTTTACTAACTTTGTTGCTTTTAAATTGTAGGAGACAATAAGACAAAGAATGGAAAAGATAAGTAAAATGTAAGTAATAGGAAAGGGCAGCAGGAATTTATTTCCCAGGAGGGAGTTGTACTGGACTAAGGCATACAGAGAATGTACACATGTGTTCCAAACCTCAAAGGTCTCTACATCAGGTGTGGCATTTCCTTATGGCTTTACTGGATAGTAAATCCACTTACAGTTCTGTATTTGCAGGATGAGTCACTGTTTTGGTTTCTAAAAAGCAATAGAAAACATTCTTAATAGTATTAACTAGAGATTAAAGAGTGTTTAGAGTTTGGTTGATAAGAAATAGAAGTATTATTTATCTCCTGATTGAAATGCCCTGGTACTTGTAACTTTTCTTCTTGAAAAATAACTACATTATCTTAACTAGCTTTTATTGTTTAAGGAAAAGTAAAACCAATTTCAGCCTAAGCGTTACAATAACTATATTAAGATGTATTTGATATTAATCCTGAGATCTCTAATGAAATTTTTTGTTATATTTTTATTATACTTGAAGAGAAATGTGTTGCTCTGTAATGTTTCTCTAGCAAGAGATTTCTATTCTCTTAAGTGCATAGCCTATAAAAAGCTCTAGCCTTTTCTGTGATTTTAATTTTATTCAGTGGGTTACTTCTTTCTTGGTGTACTTAAGATTTATTGATAAATGGTAGGCATTTAAAATAGAAACCAATTGCAGAGGAAAAGGGGGGGATGAGAAAGAACTTATGGTTCCATGCTGCTTGTTAGTATTTTAGATAATTAGAAAGTTAAAAGCAAGCCAGTTATTTCTTACCTTATTTTATTAAATGCATGTAAACAAAATTTATTTTCAGAATTGAAGAAACCTTCAAATTGCTCAAAACACCAAGCCCACATCTGGGAATACCTGAAAGCACAGGTCTTCAGTCCTGGTCTCTGCAGAGTTATGGATACCAGGAGTAATATGTATGTTTGTACAGCATTAAATTTTTAATATATCGGATTTGTAATGATCACCAGTGCTTTTATTTCATTGAATAAATATTTTACTCGTGCATCTGTGTATTGATTACCCTCCCCACGACCACAATTTTGGGTTTTAAAGGCAGTACACATAGCTTCTTTCCCCCTCCTTGTACTTTTGTAAATTGAAGTCATTACAGCAGTGTATTCTTGTGTTGACGTTTGTTAGCAGTGTGCTAAGTAATATGTTTTTTAAAGTGTGGGCTTGAGGACTGTGGTTTACATCCTGTTGGACACATTCCAGCTGGAACTTTCATATTACACCCAAGAGGCATTCTTACATACCATCTTACCATCTGTACTGTTGAATAAGTCTTAATAAAAAACTTACATACACAGTTTCAAATATGTACTTTTTTTGCTGGTTTTTTATTTTTAAATACAAGTTTTCATGCTGAGCTGGAGAGCACCAACACTTTATGGCTTCCATTAACACTGACAAAGTGAGGGTCAGTTTGATCCTAAACACTAAAATGTGCAAGTAAGGCCACAGACTTTGACTGCAAGAGATGTGTTGAGTGTTTTAGTGCTCTTACCCAACACATTTTAAGACCAGCAGCACAGATGGAGACCAGCCAGTATACAAAGAAACACAACATTTTCATTATTTGAAGCCATATTAAGATTTCTGTTTAGAGACATAAGTAGATGTAAGACTTCCATAAACATACAATCAAACCAAAGATGTGTGAGGCTTGATAAGATTTATTTGTTTATTACTCTTTGTAAATTAGTAGCCTATCATATCAAGATTCCTTTGTTTTAATACTTCACTTAAAAAGATTTTTTGGAGTTTATTATTACAAAAAGAATTTGAATTTTTTGGGGGCACAATTTGCAGATGAAGGCAAAAGCAGGTGTTTGACATCCTGTAAAAAGTGATTTCTGAGTTTTAACAATAATTATGATTTTTTTTGATAACCATATGGAATATAAATGGACTTTATTTTACACAGAAACAGGAGAAGTTATGGTGATCTGTTACGTTATATAAAGTATTTCAGGGTTTTTTTGATTTCTGCAAAGGACTTTTTCAGTTGTTTAGAAATAAAAGAAACTAAAAAGATTGGAAAATTACATAGTAGGAATGTGTTTTGCTTCTTAATTGAAAATAGGCCTTGCAAATCACTGTTCATTATTCTAACAATGAAATTAGGTTTTCTTCTAAATGTTAAGAGCAATTAATGCCATAAAATAGGACTACAGCACCATCTTGTGGAAATCTTTATAAAGTCATCAAAGAGGTAAAAGTTAATATTTCTGTCTGCTTTAAGTTGCTATGGTCAAATATTTTGAATTATCTCTTTTATTTTCCTCTTTGTCTTGGAGTCAAAGAGGCTTTTATGTTCAGAAAGATATTTATTTTCGATGATATTTGATAATATTTGTCTCAGGAACCAGAGGAATGAATCTGTTGTTTGTTGATGTCATGGCAAACATGAGAAATGTTAGTCAATATAATTGATTCAAATTACAGAGATTTATCATTGAATGCCTCCGGGGAATGCAGCAAGTGTTAGAAAAAGAACTTTGTGTGTGCAATTCAATATCAGCTCTATTCAGTGCTGCAAAACTGAAAATCACAAGTTGTTCAACTATTTCCTCCTTCTAGCAGCTTATATAGTAATGAAAAGCTAAAATCAAGGATATGGACAAACTGAAGTTGGAGAAGTGCATTATTGTCTTGTAAAGGTTAATTTTTCTGGAGAAACAGGAAAGTAAGATGATCAAAATATGTTAGGAGCTACTAATTGTGGAATTTACTTAGTTACTTTTTATTAGAGATGCCTAAAATTCTTTACTAATCACTAGTGAACAGGGCTTGAAACAGCTTTTTCCTATCAGCTGCTTGTTTTGACATTAGGCATAATTTCAAACAGTTGCAATTCTATTATATTTTACCTTAAAATTATTTATTTGCTAATTATTTACAGTTATCTTTTCAAACACTTTTTGCTGCATATAGTTCACGTTCAGTTTTTTCTGGGATCTTTTTTAACTCTGTGTGGTGAAAATATCTTAATTCCCTTAGAATCCTCAGACAGCAAATTATGCTTCCTCAGGAAAAATATCTGCAAAAATTGTTTAATGATAGTATTTTGCTTCTGTATGTCGGCAGATTTCTGTGTGCTGGAGATCTGTGTTGTGGTCTTTGTAGGATACTTGGGACAATGCACTCTCACCTGTGCCAGAAGGGTGCTGCTTAAAACACTTCTAACTTGAGTGTCCCAAATGGGGAAAAGAAGTTGTACCAAAACTGTGATACTCCTTCATCTGGGCATTCTACAGCTTATTTAATGAGGAGTACTAAACTTAGTATCTCTGTTTAAGCAATGTGACTTTACCTGAGAGAAAAATGCTGTTATCAGCCATTGCAAAACTCATTCTCCTTAGACAATCTCTTTAGAACAGATGCTTGATTGGGAAGTAGTAGGGTTTTTACTCTCTGGGAGCAAACTGCTCTAGTTACAAGTTAACAATAATTAGCATTAGCATGGAGCACTGATGTTCTAATACATCATTGTGTGGTTTTGCCCTCCCCTTTCCCTTTGTAATTATTGTAGAGAAAACTTATACTGTAAAGCAAAATCACGGATGATAGACTCAAAATCAACAGAAATATAATTTTGCCAATGTTAGATTTATAGTAAGTTTTTAGCACAAGCAATGTCAAAGAATATTATACTTCAGGGTATTTTAATCAAAGGTGTAATTATATTTCTAAAGCATACTTCAAGGTCTTCATAAACTTTCACACTTGTCTGTCTGTTCTCTTCTTACCTGATGTTGCTGCACTGCATTGAGTGCATGTTGAAATATGAACTGGGATTAAGAGTTAGAGAGCCTTGAATACTTTCCATGAATGCTGAGAATAGTTTCACAAAGCTGAAGTTTTTGGTAGCTTAAGGGATTTCCTCCCAGTGCTGATCATTCCCATCTGTCTGTGTTATCAACTGTGTTTTGTAACTGATGTGACTTAAGTATACTCTTCCAAAAATAAATAGCAAGGGGTATTGGTTGTATTTTTTGAGGTGGTCTTTTTTTTCTTTTTTTTAATTTTTTCTTATTCACATCAGCTCTGTGATCGGCTTATGACATTGCATCCAAATCTTTGTGCCTGAACTTTCAGCTGGAGCAGCCTGCTGTGCTGTCAGCAACTGCAGCAGGAGAGAGAATGGGTCAAGCTGGTGTTTTACTGCTGAAGGAGATCTTTCTCTGAGTCCACAGTGAGCTAGAAGTGGAGAAGTTCCTATGCAAAGTCCGAACGTGCATATTCATGAAAACTTGTTTATTTTTGAATTGACTGAAAAAAAGAGCAAATGTGTGTCTGAGAAAAACATGGAAAATAGGATTAAAGGAAATCTAAATCTACAATTTGGAATTGGGTCAGTTTTCAAGAGTTGAAATAGCTCTGTTGATTACATGTGCTGGTGTTATTTTTTTTTTCCCTTGGCCAGTTTTTTTGGATTTAGAGCCTTATTTTTCATATGTTCAAAAAAACCTGAAAAACCCAACCCCTTCTTTGCTGTGTAAAATGACCATAAAATACACAGGCAAATGCAAACCTAATCCTTGGGGAATAATCTTTGAAGTCTTCTATATTGTGTAATAAACGTGTGAATGTGTAACACATTTAAAATATTTCACATAGGCGATCACACTGTATTATAAAAATACAAAAACTCTCCTTTCAACCTTAGTTTAACTGTAGTCATAAACTAGGCAATATAGTTAATAGAGTTTGAAGCATTTCATTGCTACCAGTATAAGCAAGTTTCAATATACTTGAAGACTCTCCAGTTATTTTTAGTGTGTGTTCATTGTTCCACAGGTGATCAAGTAGAATGCACAATGCCTTTCCTGTCATACTGACTGATGATCTGGTATTGTGTAGTCTTTGTCCCTGTATTGTTGCCTAAGACACTGGTAGTAATTTCGTTGTCTGCTTTCTCCAACTGCAAAATTAAGAGATTCCCCTTGTTTTTTGTCTTGAGTATGATGTAGTTTGGTTCATAGTTTATGCCCACTAAGAATTACTTGGGAAAAAAGCTAATGGTGAGACATGTAGTCTGTTTTTTTCTTGTAATTGAAAACATCCCATTGGAACCTATTGAAGGATCTAAGGGTAAGTTCATGAACTTACTTGAGCTTATGTATTAGTGGTAACTTAGACTCCAACTTCTTGTAGTTATAAAAGTGGTTGACAGCTGTGATAATTTCACTTAAAGTAGTTGCGCTTTTGTGTGGACTACAGAAAAATAGGTGCTGATATGGTAGAAGATTACTAGCCTGAATACTTTTATCAAGTTCTATTTTAAGCTGAGATATAACAATTTAAGATCAGTGACTCAAATTTTCTGTAGTTCATAAATCACTGTTAGAACATTTCTGTATTCTCTATATTACATATAGCCCTTTTCATGAAGATACACCAGCGAACAATATATTGCTCTAAGTATTTTGTGATTGAATGTCATATTCAAAACTGCAAAATCTTTTTGTTTGAAACTGACTTGGACTTGCATAATACTGTGTTGATGCACTAATCATAAATTGTTTTGAGTATGAAATCTACACAGGGATGGGATACAGCGGTTATGTTATTTTAGAATGGAAAAAAAAAAAGGCAGTTGTTCTAGTGATTGAGAAGGCAATGAGATTAATACTATTTCATAGTTGTTTTAAAGGCTTCAGCCTTGAGTGAAAGTATTTTTGTTGCAGGCATGCCTTTGATAAGTGTCTGGATTTTAAGTGAGTTTTCTGATGTGTTTCCCCCATTTTAAAGATTGACATAAATAAGTACTAACTAATACTGATCTAGTACTACAAGCAGGAACAATGATCTGTAGGTGTTCTGGTAAGGTTTGTAACTTTGCTGTACAGATATAATTTCACTTTAGCAATAAAAGATAAGCTATCTGTGAATCCCTTCTCTCTTAAGGAGAGAAGTTGTCTTGAGTAAAGAGCAAACTGAAGTCCTAATAGAGATGAGGCCTTGAAATATCAAAGCCCAGAATATGGAGGTCTTTTGTGGTTATTGAAGTAAGGTCCACAGGAGATTTCTCTGGAGGAGATAAAAATGGAACTACAAGGGAAGCAGGAAAAAGGCTGTGGATGGACCAAAAGTGGGTGTCAGCAGGACATATTTTATTTGAGTAACGCTTTAAAGGTTACTTTCAGAATCGAATGTATCTGACAATCAAGCAGCACAAAATACCAGGGAGGTGCATTTAATGAAAAGTATATTCATGTTGAGAACCATTTGAAATTAAAACAGCTCAAATGATTAGGAAAAATACACTGTGGTATGGTGGTCATATGTGTAAGACAGGGTTCGGTACCATAACTGCATGAACAGACCAAGCAACCTTATGGCTCCATACCTAATACACAAATGCTTAGATCAAAATTGTTTCCTGCATACTCTGGGCAGATCTGTTATCTCAACCCTCCATATCCTACACTGGGCACCAATTAAGGCTGTCCTGGTTTAGGGATGATATTCCCCGATTCAGTGCCCCCACTGAGACTCTCCAAAACCACACTGCTGCTCGCTCTCCCTGTCTTGGGAGGGATGGAGTTGAGAACTGGAGGCAAAAAAGGCAAAGATGATGGGTTGAGACAAGAACAATTTACTAGGAACAGCAATGAGAGAAGAAAAAGTACGTTAGTAGCCAACAGCATTAATAACCAAAGGATTCAAAGGAGAGAGTGATTTCATGCAAAATGCTCACTGAGCCCAGAAGGAGCCCCTTCTCCCTGGACAAGTGTCCCTTTCCCCTGTCCTCAGCAATGAGATAGGGTGGTATGGAAAAAACCTCCATGTCCTAATCACACCCTCTCCCTGCTACTGCAAAAAATTAACCCTGTCCTGTTTGGAACCAGGATAGACAGCAATATTGCTTCAGCAAATAATTTCATAAACCTTTAATCAATGAAAGAAGATGGAATGTGGCAGTATCTTGAATCTTGTATGAATCACAGACCTGTAAATAAGAGGAGAAAACTTAATTTGACAGGTTATCTAAAACTGTCCAGGTATCAAAGGGGTTTTTGAGCTTTAGGTAATAGACCTTTCAGACCTGTTCTGACTGACCTGAGCAGCACACTTTAGCACATAGCTAACTTTAAAATGTCCACCTAAGTTGTCTTGATTACTCATTTAGCTCCTCATTTACAGTGTCTTGCATTTTTATCACCATTTGAGTCCCATCAGGCATGCTAAGAATATTTATTTCTGTTATGCTTTTGTATTTAATGTCTGGGGGGGTAGGCGAGTGAAGAGTCATTGGTGGGGGCTTTGTTGTCCACCTGAGTGAGGTTTAATGTGAACACTTAAACCACAGCTGTACTCAGAAGCATAAGGTAGCTCAGGTAATCACTCTAAGTCCATGTAAATAAAATTGTAACTGCAGCCAGTGCAAGCATTCCTAAGTTATCAGTAAATTCAGGAGCTCAGGTCCTGACTTGTTGCCGGGGCTAATGTTGAGGTCAGCACAGGCTGCAGGACCCAGGAAGTCTGTGAGTCAGAACATGCCAATCTCTGTTGTGGTAACTGTGCTCTTGCTGATAACTGAGCTAGTTTGGTAACTCCAGCCTTAACATCTTGGACAGCAGCACATACATCATTAACTGGATGTGGGATCTGAAGTAATGCTGCTCTCACTAGTTCGTGTTACGCAGTTGAAATATCTCAAGCATCCCACCATGATTGTTGTATGTGTGCTTTTGTGTCTATCTATGGGAAATGAAGGGTTGAATATAGTTATAAATATCAATAAAACAGTCAAAACATAATTAATACTGGCTTTCAACAGAAATTATGAAATCAAGTAAGGACAACCTAAACTCAAGATTTCTTTTTAAATGGACTCAGTGCTTTCCTATTAAAAACTGAAGTTGTATTTGGAGTGATTTAAGAAATAGTATCCTTTTTTCATGTAAAGTAAGGCTGTAATTCATGCAAAAATAATCACAGAATATACTGGGTTGGAAGGGATGCAAAGATCATCATCTTGGGCCTTCACAGGACCATTCCCAAGAGTCAAATGTTTTTAAATGTGAATATTAAGTCAGACAATTTGGTAAAGGGTCATTCTTTTTTGTTGCTCCAGTGCTAGTCATTGCACAAAATTAAAAGTTGACTCTTACCACAGAGACCCTAAAGAAGGCATATAAAGTATGATATGTATTTTCTATTTTGGTGTAGTTTATAGGAAAATGTAGACAGACTTGTCTACTGTAATATAAACAGTTTAGTCTTTAAGCTACATTATTTTCGTAAAAGATTGACATTTGCTGCTTTTTCCAGATAACAGTAGCCAATGTTGTCTTATCAGGAAACAGATTAGCTGCAGTTCTGTAAGTCATGGAGAAGATAAGAACAACTTTGAATAATGGAGCAATGGTTCAGCAAGGTCCTTGTGTTTGAGAAAAGATTAAACATGACACTTCCCAAGAAGCTGATAATCAGCCTCTTTTTCCACATAAAATTTCTCAATCACTTAGAAATACGAACTTCAGATAAAATGTTAAATTATAAAGCTTTATATACAAATGTTAAACTTTTAATCTTTAAAATTATAAAGCTGCTTGTAATGGAATATTTCAAAATGATGTGGTTTTTATAGGAGAAATTCAATTTAATATTCACTCTTTATTGTTCTTGTGGGCCCTTATTTGTAACACTGAGTTCTATGTTGCAGATATAATACTTCTAATTTAATATTTTTCAATGTCTAAGAAAATATATGCAAGACTATTTTCTTAAAATCTCTATAGAAATTGCTGGGTTATGTTTCTTGCATCTCTAAACGTGCATCTACTCCCTTGCTAAAAAAGGTTTTCTTGATGTCAATGACGAGCACATTACTGCATATGATTCCAGCTCTCTTGCTATTAGCATGTATGTCATTTAGTCCTTATTGTAAGTTCAGGTAGAACTGGTTTTGTAGCTGAAAGGGAGTTTTACTCACCTGTCACTGCCCTTTTTTCCTGATGTTTTCCTTCTTTACAAATTGAAGCTATGCTTTTCTGTTTCAGAAACTGCTTCTTCAGTTTAATATCTAGATTGCATATCTGGGGAAAGAGAGGAGAGCAAGCTCATTGCTTCTGCTACCAGTACTAAAGCTGATTCTGGTTTTATCTTCATAAATTTGTTTTTTGTTGAAAAGAAAAAGATCGACACTGCCCATACTCTAGTATAAACGGAATTAATTTTGTGATTGTGTGAAATTAAAAAAAAATATCCCAAACGAGGAGCTTTAAGAAATGTCAGAAATACGGTTTTGGCTGTCTTATTGTAAATGGCTTTGAATGTACCTGTTACTCCTAGGCCTATATTTTTGAATAGCATTGCCCTTAAGCAAATCCATTTTTTTCTCCTTCAGTAAAGAAGAAATTTTTAATGGTATTTATTACTGTGTCAGGTGAATCTGAGTATTCTGCTTGCTAATACTTTCTTTTATGCCCTGAATTTTAGAAAGAGACAGCTATTGTTGTGGTGAGTTTTGGGTTCCAGTAAATCGAGGAAAAAGGGAGGGAATAAATAAACAGGTTCAGTCAAGTACCATGGCAGAAGTGCTGTTCTTGTTACCTCGTTCTATTCTGTTGGTAAAGATTCTGTATCAATTAGGATAATTTTTCAAAAATGACCGCTGGGGACATTGTGCAGGCTCTTGCAGAATGTAAACCATGAGAGAGGCCATGGTCTAGAAAAGGAGAATCTGGGCAATATCCCATGGGAGCTGTGGAAAAGCATACGAGTAAAATTGTGACTATTTGTGTAATTGGCATGACTGGAGGGAAATGGTAGAGACAAATACATAAACAGTGACCTTCAAGTATGAAAACAATGCTTGCAGAACAGAAGCAGGTCAATAGGAAAGGAACCTGAGTATTTCCAATGTTATTTGTATAGGTAAATGTTAGCTTGGGATTCTGTATAAATCATATTCACGTCTTCTGTTTTCTGTTGGAAACCTGGATTCTTCAAAGCAAATTGTAAAATCTCTGATCTTTTCCAAAGGGGCTATATTGCCTTGTATCTCACTTTTGCATAAGGGGATTAAACTTAGAACTCATCATTGCAAAGTCAGATTTGTCATACATCTTGTTTAATGTTTGTCAGCATTGAACTATTTCAGCATTTTTTTTTTCACTCAGTATTTTCAGTAAATATTTTTTCATTATTTCTGTTCTTAACAGCCTGAATATTATCAGCCAAAATGGTCATATCACAAGATAACCACGTCTTCCAGAAAATTTATGAGTAGATTTAGATTCTATATTTCTACTTTACAGCAGTAGGAGCAGCACACATTAAATCTTTGTCCTAACAGCCTCTTCTAAGTTTTCTTCAGCTTTTTGTTGTCTGACCTTTAACAAAATATCATTCTAGAAATTAAAGACTTCTCATTCTAGAAATTACAATTTTGAAATTACAGACTTGTATACACATGTGTTTTTCTTTCTTGTTCCTCCTGATTCATCCAAGCAAAACAATTTTATATTTTCCCTTTCCTTTTTACCTTCCTTAGGTCAAACATTGTGTTCTTTTTGGCATGTTAGGTCTTTATGAAATGTGATCAGTAATGGAGGCTATTGGAAGCATAATATTAAAAAGAAGTTCTCAACTAAAAACCCCGTTCAAATGAAGATGCTGAAGAAGGGTTCTGCTTCTCCTTTTGAGTCCTTTGTGGGTATTGTATACCTAATGTTTATATGACTTGAAGAAAATTAGACGTTTGTCACAGAAAAACTTGATGGATTCTAGAGAATGAGCATAGCTATTGTATAATTGCAGAAACTCCAACTTTAAGCTGAGTGTAGCATCCTTCAAAGGGAATTGGATTTCATACTGTCAGTAGTGTAACATAACTTATTACTTGGTGCTTAATAACAACTTTAACTTGGAGGTAATAATTTTACATTTAGACTTCCATTAAAAAGATAAACACCTTAAACTGACTACTCAGCTCACTTAACCATGGTGTCTGTTTAGTATGAAAGACTTTATGAATTTTTTCCTCTTTCTTTGGGTTTCTGAGGCCCTGTCTGGACTAAGCTTTAACAACTTGTCTGCCTGAGACCCAGGGCCACACAGAAACGTCTGATGGAATTGAGGAAGATTCAAAGCCCCTTACATAGCTAAAATTGCATCAGATGACCTGTGAGAAATAGGTACCACTGCAAATTCAAGTTAATGTTAGGATTCCTGTCAGCAAAGGCAATCATTTAAGTCCTTTCTTGCAAAGCAACCAAATAAAGTATTACTCAAACATCTGTCAGCAGAGACTTGAGGTCTAACCCTCAGCTAGGCTAGAAACCCATAATGAGGGACACCTGGTCCAAACTGCTTTTGCTTAGACAATGCTTCAGCACTTCTTTGATATATTGGTAAACCACATTTGTGACAATATAATTTTCTAGAAATAATCTGTCCAACCTAATTTACACACTCTGATTAACTCTTCTTTATTAGGCTTTGTTATTTATCTTCACACTATAAATTTTTTCTGCATCTGAATGTATTGTGCCTTTCTTTAAAACTATTCAAATTTAATGCTCTAGTTTTCACTTGTAAAGCAATTAAGTATTTAGTAATTCTGAGATAAGTAGAAGCCTTCTGATCTCCTTTCCATATCCACGTACTCTAGCAAATGAGCAGAACCCACTTCCTTCCTTTTCTAAAGTGTAAATAGTACACTATTTATCCATAATATTCCCTGTGATTTCTTTCTCTGCTTTAATGTGAATTTTTGCTAATTCAATCTTTTGTCACAGGATGGATTTATTTCCTGCAGATTCCTCATCTTTTTAGGTACTCAGATGCTTCTAGAAGTTTTTCAAAGCTCAGGTTGTTCTGAAAGTTGGGTGCTAAGAAGCAAGACTTCACATTCCATTTCCAAGTAGGGCAAAAGGGGTAAGGTGGAGGGCTGTTTAACAAAACAGTGGATAATCATTGTCACCTCACTAGAGAGTTTAACTGCTGCACTTGACTAGAGATGGGATAGTTCATTTACATGGAAAAAGCATAAGAAAGGCCATTAATAATTGTTTATAGAGCATGATGGATGTCACTTTATAATTACCACTATTCTACTGGTAGTAATCTGAATCTTAGAGTTGTCTTGGAAAATAAAAAAGTCAGGATCCCACTGAAAACAGGATCTGTCTCTTTTTTTTTTTTTTTTTTTTCTGTTAAATGGTACTCCTGTTTAAAAGCTTTAAAGTAAATACCTAGTTGTTAAAAACTATTGCTGAATCTGAAGACTTTTTACACTGCTGTTCATTTTGTTATTCAAATTTGAATTTCATGGATTTCATATATTGCAAAAAACCTGTGTTTTCTCTGTTAGGCTTTCTTTAAGGATCACTGATTCTTTATTTTAAGTACTATTTAGAAACTCTTGAGAACAATTTAAATTGCCAATTACTTAAGGAGTGGATCTCTCTTGTGATATCACAAGGCAGGATATTGTTCTGAAGAGTACATACAGCCAGAATCCTTAATTTCTCAACCATGTAGATAGAAATCCTGAGGGACTGTAAAGATCATCTAGATCCAGCCCACCTACCACAGACAGGGACACGCCTTCCACTAGACCAGGATACTCAAAGCCCCATCCAGCCTGACTTTCCAGGGATGGGACATTCACAGCTTCTCTGGAAAACTTGTGCCAGTGTCTCATCACCCTCAGAGTAAATAATTTCTTCCTAATATCTAATCTAAACCTGCCCTCTTTGAGTTTGAAGCCATTTCACCTTGTTCTGTCACTACATGCCCTTGTAAAAATCCCTCTGCAGCGCTCTTGCAGGCCCCTTTGAGTACTGGAAGGCTGCTCTAAGGTGTCTTCAGCCTTCCAGGCTGACCAACTCTAATTCTCTCAGCCTGTCTCTGTAGGAGAGGTACTCCAGCCCACTGAGCAGCCATGTGATCTCCCCTGCAACTTGTTCCAACAATCCATGTGCTTATTTTGGGATCCCAGAGCTGGATGCAGCATTCTAGGTGGGGTGTCACCATAGCAGAGCAGAGGGGTACAATCCCCTCCCTTGGCGTGCTGGTCACAGTGCTTTGATGCAGCCCAGGGTATGCTTGGCTTTCTGGGCTGCAAGTGCACATCTGGGTCATGTTGAGCTTCTTGTCAACAGAGAAAGCAATCTGTAACCAAGGAAGGTCTTGGCAAACAGTTTATCAGCATTATTCAGGCAGTCTAACCCAGCACTGTGTCTATAGAGCATTTAAGTTAATTTTCCTTCTAATTAAGTAAACCTGAAATGTATCAGTGAAGGTTTACTTTCCTGGAATTGAAACATAGAACTTAATGTAAGTGACTGAGTTGTTCACTAATTGAAGCAATCAGTCAAGATAATGAGGGAGGATTTTCTAGTGAGTGGTAGTGGTGGTTGAGGGATAGGGGAGACATTCAGAAATTCCTTGAAAGTAGAAACATGATTAGTGGGTACAGACTCAGAAGGATTTGTGTTAGGGTTGGCAGTGAAGAAGTTGTGCACTCTGCACTCAGGAATGATATTTGAAAAGGTTGTTGCTTATGTTTGTTGTACTGAACTGTTTTATTCTCTCACCAAGCAGGTTTTTCTTATGTATGGCAAGAATAGAATAACTATTGACTTAAAATGGAAGAGTAGCTGCAATTCTAATTTAAATGGAATTGTTCCTTGATGCAGGAAAGTTTACTTGCTTGCTGTAATTCTTACAAGTATGTGATCTGGGTGGTGTTCAGCACTCATTAATCATGTTTGGATACTCCTTTTACAGCTGGATTTTCAAATCTGGTATTAAAGTTCATTTGACTTGCCTTCCAGAAAGTAAATATGTCAGTAAGTTTTGGTTTGTTTTACATACGCATTCTTCAGGTAGTTTAACTTAGTACAAATCTGTACTGCATTCAAACTTTATTCAGAGTTGGTCAAGACGAGTTTCATTTCAGATTATAGAGTGATTCAGGAACACCTGGAGCCAAGATTTATGTCTTTACCTAAATTTTGATAGTACTAAGTTTTTATAGCTCTTTAGAGGAAAGGCAGGAACTGCATTAACACTTGTTAGAGCAACAGTTAATGCAATGCTGACTACAACTTTACCTCCTCAAATGTTAATGTTAAAATGTCAAAAAAAAAAAAATGGGGGGGGGGGAAATAAATACTTGCTCTTGGGAAATTACTCATTCTCCTTTAGTTAAAAAGTAGTCAAGTTTTAAAGTGCTTGAGAGATATGATAGAAATGTGAACAAGTTTTGTTTCTTTATTTCCTGCTGATCTGGAATCAAAAGTAAAGACCTCAAGTCCTCATAGAAGTTATTTCATTGGAACAAGTATATGAAGATTTTAAAGCTTGACAGGTTATGTGCACCAGTCACAGACTTTGAAATTGATGTATTTCTCAATTTAAATATCTCATTGAAAATTATCCTTTGCTTATCTTATTCTTGTGCCAGTGAGATTCAGACCCAATGTGTTCGAAATCTAGGTTTCAAGTTACAACAGTTTGAAAGCATCTATCTTTGAATGCTTCTGTATAGTAATGCTATATCATTTAGAAAAAATTGTATCTGCCTAAAGTTGTACTCATGTTTAAATCTTTCCTCAGAGATGGTGAAAATTACTGTGTGTAGCCTCAGGTCCCATAATCCACATGGTGTAATTCCCTTGCTTAAAGTACATAGTAGAAGGCCATGAGTTACAGAAATTCTGGCAGGTTTCAGTCTGCTTTTCCAAATTCCCAAACAGTGAAATGATGCCATCTTTTGCTTTCTTCAGAAAATATCGATCAGCTGGAATAGTTGTTCATCACTGACAGCATCCATTCAGTATCATTTCACTTGAGTTAGGGTGATAAATCTTACTCTGCAATTTCTCTGAAGTATATAAAACCATTCCAACACTACATCTGTTAAGAATATAATGCTAGTCTTTCCATGCAGCAGAATGTAGATTTTATCCCAACAGCACCATTTAGAGGCGTGCATTCATGTATTTGAATATTTTGACTAAGCAAGATATGTTACTTTCTGAATAAGAAACAAATATGTCTTGGGATAATCTCTTCTGTTCAGTCTCTTCCATCTTTTCTCTATGAAAAGAGATTTTGAGATATATTTGTTTAAAATACCTTCAGGAACTTGAAAGCAGCAAGTGTTTTCAGTGTTTCTGCAGCTGTGTGAAATGTTTTAAACGTCAAAATGAAGGTGATGAATTATGGTTACACGAAAGGGGCAAGCAAATTCTATAAAGTTGGTTTTGTAACTTTCTTGAACATGAAAAAACTTTTCCTGTTAAAAATCACCACAAAATAAATGAAAACTTTGTATCTGAATATTCATTTAGTTTTATGACAGCACTGGGATGCATTATTTTTGCCTGCCTCAATAAATACATTCTGGAGAAAACCAAATTTTTTCAAGTATTAGAGTGACCTGACAAAAGTTGACAACTCTTATCTAAACAGACTATACACCCTTTTTTTCTTGCCTAAATCCCCATGACTCATGTATACATTATCTTGTCTCCTCAACCTGTATCCTTTCTTTCCCTATCCTAGTTTGTGCTATGGACAGGTTTTACTCCTCTGCAGCCATTGTGACCCTATGGTGTATAGATTTGGGTTACACCCAGTCTGTCCAAATAGACTCAGTACCTCTCAGTAGTTTGAATGTTTTAGCTCCCCGACATGCAGCAGCTGGCAAACTGTTGTTTTTGTTAAATCTGACCAACTTAATGTTTCAGAAGTATCTGTAAATTTGCCAAATGAGTGGCAAAAAAATGAAAACAAATCTAGTACTGCTTGTGAGGTTTGCATGCAGTTAGTGAGAAATTAATTTGATAGTATACATTATAATGTTATCATGGCTTGTACTTTTACTGTGACTGTAGTTTGAACAAAATTATGATCAACATAACTAAGGATGCCTAGGCACAAAGCTGTTTCTCAAGAGCTGACATTATGACTAGGGCACGAACTCAGACCAGCAGGGAACCTGAGACGTTTATTCAAAGAAACGAGCTGGTTTTATACCCTTCTTCAAGACCCACTATTTCTTTACATGATATTTTTCACTAAGCAACCTATCAGACATTGCTATGTCAGTAACACACTTTCTTAATGTCCTTATTATGGGGGGTGATCACACGCTGTCCACTCGCTGGGCAGCTTCTGGCAGGCTCCTCTCCACAGGACTCTCTGCCCTGTAGCATCTCCTTCCCCCAAGGTCAGGTGGATACAAGCTTCTCTGTGCTGCCATGGCATTCTGCAGGCACATCCCACAGCGTGCAGTTCAATTCCATCTTGTCTCTTCCAACAAAGATCCACCAGAATTTCACAGAAATGTTAAACCAAAAATTCATGTAGTCTAGAGCTCCACAAACTTGAATATCTCTTTTTGTCCAGTTCTAACCAGTACTAAGAAGCTTTTCACCTGGTCAGTATCCAAAACCAACCAGCTCCTTTACACATATTTCCTTGGGGATTGGTCTGATAGATGTCCTCGGAGCCCACTTACTGCACTGATCTGCTTGCAAGACTGGTGGCAGCACTGGATGAAGGAAAGGCTGTGTCTGTTGTCCACCTGGACTTCAGCAAAGCCTTTGATACTGTCTGCCACAGCATTCTCCTGGGAAAAGAGGACATCCCACAGATTGGACAGATGCAGAGTTCACTGCGTTAAAAACTGGGTGGTTGGGAGCAGAGGGTGGTGGTGTCTGGTGCTACATCCAATTTTCACCCAGTCACTACTGAGGCCCCCCCTGAGGCCTGTCCTGTTTAATATCTGCTGGTGAGGGGATCAGTTGTACACTCAGTACTTTGCAGATGACACTGATTTGTGTGGGAATGTTGATCTGCTGGGGATCTGAGGGAGCTGGGAGTGTTTAGCCTGGAGGAAAGGAGGCTCAGGGGAGACCTTATCTCTTTCTACAACTGCCTGAAAGGAGGGTGTGGCCGGGTGGGGGTTCCATCTCTTCTCCCAAGCAATAAGGGACAGGACAAGAGGAAATGACCTCCAGCTGCATAAGCAGAGGTTAAGGTTGGGCATCAGAAGGAATTTTTTCATGGAAAAAGTTGTTAACCATTGGAACAGGCTGCCCAGGGAGGTGTCAAATGTTCAAGAAACAACTGGATGTGGCATTTAGTGCTCTGGTCTAGTTGGCAAGGTGATGATTGGTCAAAAGTTAAATTAAATGATCCTGGAGGTCGTTTGCAATTTAAATGATTCTGATTCTGTAACTTGGCTTTTGTGTTATGGCATAGGACATGTGGTAGTTTTCTCAGCAGTAGGACTGCAAATATGTGTCTCTACTTTCAGAAATTGTCTTAACCACTGATCTATAGAATAGTTCATATAAGAAGTGTGGTTTGGTGTTTTTTTCCTGATTCAAAAAAACTTTTCACTTGTTATTGCATTATATGTACAGCTACAAGGTAAGCAGTCTTGGGAAAAGCAAATGGAATGTAAACTGTCTCCATGAGCTTCCTGATTATTAGACCAGAATTTCATGGATTTTTTTGTCGTTATGGCCCAGACAATTTCCTCTGGATTACTTTATAGATATCATCACCACGTGTGTTTTAAGAGAAAAATATCTTCCTTTCAAAAAAAAGTAGGTACTTGTAACTTAGTGTTTTAGTCTGTGATCACAAATAGAGAGAGGCATTTAACTGTAGATAAAAAACCTAACCACGAATGTTTTTTACTTTTTTTTTGGCAAGAGTTTTCTATAATTGGCTTATTTCAGGGAGCAGCTTAAAGGAAGCAAGGAATGACTAGGGTCAGGGAGGAAATGCATGGGAACATCTTAAACTGGCTTTACTGTCTGAAGACAAGACAATGAATCATGGAACTACACTTTAATACAGATGTTTGTATTCCTTTGAGAGAGGAGCTGGTCAAGTGCTTAAGTGGTTCTGCAGCACCTCTAAACTTTTTAGATGTGAAATTACAATTTATTGTGGAGTGCTTCACAGTCCCTATCAGAATGATGTACTCTCATCAGTACAAAAAAATTAATTATTATTATTATTTAATACTTTTGCATGGAGTCCCAAATGTAAAACTGTATCTTTCCATAACCAGCAATTAAGGTGTTAAAATATAGGTAATATAGGTAAAAAAAACCCAACCAAACAAAAAACCTCTAAAAATCCCATTTACATATAACCCAAGAGATAAGAAGTACTTTGGATACAAGTCTGTGGGTTACTTTTTTTTTCTCCTTTTCTCCTTTTCTCCCCAGGAATAATTAAAAAAAAAAAAAACAAGCATAAATTCATCACCTTGACCAAAAACTTCATATTCAGGAAAGACACTTTGTGAGGAATTAACTCTTCTCCCTGCCACTGTGCACTTGGATCTCAAATGCATTCCTCACTTGGGACCTCTATCAACACAGGAAAATAGGCAAGATCACCAAGTGAATTGTAAATAATTGCTTAAAGGAGAAGGATGGGAAGATGGGGAAAATTACTTAAGGAAGATAATTTTATGCTAGATACTTGCAGGTGGTGTGTATATTCGCTATTCTCCTTGCTGAGAGAGATTATATGCATCAATTTACTTCCCCTGATTTAATTTGAATTTGTTTTATTCATTTTGTCTCCATTCAAATGGCATAAGCACAATTGAAATGAGGATGCCTTTATTTGCAAAGAACACATTTTGTTCTGCTTTTCTCTGAACTGTTTCATGTTTTCTTTCTAGTGTCTTATTTTTTTTTTCAGTTGTCTTTTGAACACATGCTCACCTGCTTCACTGGATCCAAAGCTACTAATAAAAACACCCCATAATATATAACACATGCAGAAGTGAATATAAGTGGAAACAGTTGAATAAGGGGAGCAGACCTAGAGCTGTCATCAAACTCTTCACAATCACTAGATTTTTTTTCACCTGCTCATGAAGTGCTTGCTCAAGATGTGTTGGCAGTGACTATATGTTTCATCTCTCACCATTTTTTCCCCCTCCACCTCAGGCTTTTTCTGAGAGTTTGTGAGTATATTAAATTCATCTTTAAATCCTGCTAAATGTGCTAAACAATGTAAAGTGGTTGCCATTAAAAAGACAAATTTATGTGCTGCCAATATTTTAACTAGGACCTCCTTCTAAAATTTGTCCTTGGAGACTTTCTGGAATCCTTCCAGATTGTGCGAAACTGGTGTGGAAGGGTTTATGTCAGCTTGGTGAGGAGACCATTGGAGGGCTAAGAGATCTTTTGTTTATTTTTCTTTATAAGCAAATGGCATTTCCACATTTCTTCCCAAAATGTAAATGCATTTTGGGAAGAAATGTGGAAATGCCATTTGACAAACATTTTATGCAGTACTTTGAATCTGTGGCCTAGTCATGGTAGACATACAAGACCTATTGAAAATAACCATGGTTCTGTGTGTAAACTTGACAGCAATAGAAATGGCATTTTTCTTCAAAAATGTTTTTGAAGGCAATTGATGTTTGCTGTTCTCTATCCACATGCAAGAGGTGTGTTTACAGAATTTTTTATAGATATGTGAAAAAAGTTTTGGGCAAGATGGCTTTAAACAAGATGCAGAGAAATTTTGATTTGGTTACAAAATTAAGTGCTCCAGAAATTGTAATTTCAGATGCATTCCTTTCCTTCCAAGAGTTTTTTTTAGATTCCATTATACACACGAGGCTTTGTTGCCTTCTTTGTGGATACAAAAAAAAAAAAAAGTAGAGGCTATTAAAACAAGCTTAGAGTCTAACATCTGATATGTAATAACTTTGTGAACCTTATCTCCATTTGTTGCTTGTAGTAAGGTAGGTGGATAGTAAACTTACGGAAGAAGGACCCTCTTGGTGGCATACCAGCATAATTTTGTTATGTTAAACCAGAACACTTAAAAAGGATTTGTCAGTTTGGTTTCATTTAAGTTCTGCTTCCATGTCCTCCAGTGCTTGGCAGTACAATGCTGGAGTGTGAAATAAGCTATAGACACAAGTATCTCTCTGGAGGAGATGTGATCTGACTGTCTCTGTTGGCAGCACAGAGAACACATCCCAAATTCCCTTTCTGAGAGTACAGACAGAAAAATAATTTTGGTCTCCTTCCCTTTCCTCTGTCTTCTTTCTGTTATTCCATGTGAAATGAAATGCAGCAGTCCCAACAAAAATTATAGCATTTTTTTCCAACTAGATTAAACAGTAGTGTTTCTGCAATTGAGTAGTGCGTGTTCAAAAGAGTTTTATATTTTGTGGTTTTTATTGATTTGATCTATCTGTTTGATTCTCTTTCTAGAACTGAGCTACAGGGTCTTCTGCTTGCTATTCCACAGACTTCCTGAAACCACACATCTTTCTTTGTCATGCAGTTTAGTGTCACTTGACTGTTTAGAGGCAGAGCAAGACAGCAGTGAAAGTCACTTTATCAGTTTGTGTTACACTGTGCACTTCCTTTCTCCCTCCTCAATATATGCTTTTAAATATAAAGTTCAGACTAGTTTTGCTATAGAGAGCCTTGTCTCTCTGTTCACAGATGCTTTGTACTGGGCATGCAGACAAATTGTACGAGGAACTTTATTCTCTTTTGTTTGCAGCCTCTTTGGTTCTATGTGGTTGATACTTTTAAGTATGCATGGACATAACCACACACTAAAACATATGGATCCAAGTGCTGACCTCGGTCACATCACTGTAAATCTGGACAGGAACTGTTATCATCCGGGTTTATGCTGGCGTTGTTAAGATAAAAAAAAGGGAGTGATTTATTAGTGATGAACGGAGTTTTTATGGCCATGTCAGCCCTGCACAAGTTTATAAGGTTGTTTAAGTACCAATACTCACAGGTTTAGCTCTTTCTTTTATTATGTGTAAAAAGTCTATGTCAGGTCATTCCTTGCATAGTAAGTGAATGGTATGTAAGGATATATTAATTAAAAGTCCTGTTCTTTGAGGAAATTACTTGTTGGATTTTTTTTTTAAGTCCTAGAGCTCTTGTATAATCTTTAATTGAACTGATTTATTAATTTTTATTCAATTTTTTTGTCTGATATGTATCACTATTGCATGAGAATATCCTTGGCTCAAAAGAGGACCATTAGCAAGACAGTGAACATGTTTGTAATTTCTTTAAGGGATACAGACATGTAAATATGTGTTGTGGACACGTTTTCTGGACATCTCAAGAAATCTTAACCAACACCCAACAACGAGGGAGGGAGGCATGAGGAAAACTTTTTTCAAGGATGTTGATTGTGGTTCAGAATTACCACTGCTGCTTGGTCTCTTCTTGTCTTTTAATTCATGGCTCCCTGATTTTTTTCAGGCTGCATGTAAAGGAAAGAGATAAATTGATAAATATATTTTCATATGTAGAAAGAGTAAAGAATAATATAAGTGAAGAAAAAACACCTGAGTCTAAAAACTTTTGTCTTGGTCAGTTTAAGTATTTAATGAGCATAAAATACTGTGCTCTTATGTCCTTTGAATGGTGTCTAAAAAACTTAACATTGTGGAATATAATTAATTATTTTATTGATGAATGCTTTCAACATTTTAAGCATTTTAATCAAATAATGTGCAAAACCAAAACTTTTCTGAGAAAACTGCCAATAAAATAATTTTAAATAAAAGTCACAGAAAGGGCAGGAATGACAGCTGTTAATAAGGCCTGATACTGCACCACTGAAGTCTGTGCCAATAATATCTCGTTCACCAATCACTGACTTTGAATAACCTGTACAATTTCTCTTTAAAAGGGCACCACAGTCATTTCATATTTAAGAGCATTGGAAGGCTCAAGCTATATTTATCAACCTCATCAGAACAAAATCATAACTTTTAGGAGGAATGCTTGAAAAATAAATCCTCTAAGGAAGGTTTCTGGTTTCTGCATTCTGAAAAACCATTCAGTGTCCGAGAGTATAGCGGTGAAGATATTGAGTGGATAATTCTTCAATTTATATAAGCAGCACATAGAAATTAGGAATTTTCCTGGGATACACATATGAATAAATGCAAAGTCAAGGCCTTAAAGCAGCCCAGCAATGCTTAGCTATCTTGATGTCCACAGCTTTTTAGAGCCAGCACTACTTTTATTTACCTAAAAGTGGCTATTACTATGACATGCATATATAAAACTTTTATGAGTTCCCTAGAATCTGTAAGAAATTATGCAAGTATACTCTGGGGGAAAGGGGCACAAAATCCCCTAAAGGTAGATGTTTAAATAATGCAGAGAGTTTGTGAACTAACATCAAATCCTTATTGAGCAGCGCATGGAGACGTGGTCCTTTCAAACACACTGAGCTGAGAGCTCTAAAATATTAAAGTGATTTCTGATGTCCAGCTTTAAGGCAATAAAAGTAGATCTTCAAATTTTTATGTATGAATGCTCTGCTTATACAGTAATAATGGCCATCAGGAGGATGCTGCATTTTTGCAGACCTGCCATTTTCTGTGGTGGTATGCTACACATATGTTTCTTACTTACTCATATAGTGCCAAGTCCTGTGTTTGAAGTGGAAATTATTTGATGAAAATTTTTTTATGTACACTATTAACGCATGTTATACATTGGTCAAGGCAAAGACAGAGATAGCTGGTATATTAAGTATATTTGGTCTTAGACCAAATGCACAGATACACATTTATGTGTATATATTGTTTCAAAAGACTCAGTGTTTATATTAAGTAATTATTTTCATGCTTATTAACCATTTACTGAAATTTCGTAAACAGGTGGTTTCAGAATTTCTGCCACTTCTACCTGGATTTATTCTATCTTCACTTGAAACTCCCCCAAAGTCTAGTTCCACTTCACTTCCCTCTCGTGCCAAAAATGCCAGGCTGTTTTGAGTGTTGACCTACTTGGACAAGAGTATGTTCCCCAAAGTGTTTTTGAGAAAATAACTTCATGGTGTATAATATGTACATCTTATTAATTGAATAATATTTATTTAGACAAATAAACCTATTACATAAAACTTTCCTATGATTTTGTTATTAATTCTCACAACTGGATCTGCAGCTGAGAGGAATGAGGGTTTCTGACTTGGGCCAGAATATGGTGCTGCAACTTCCCTTGTAGAAGAGCCTGAGGAGAGAGGAGGGAAGAAGACCAGGAGGTGTATTGATTAATTCACATCCTTAGATAAGTAACCATTTAGAATTATTTCTTATAATCAAAAACATTTAAGCAGCTTTATGGTTTTTATATGCTTTAATATAGTACTTGTCTGTGGAAGGAGAAGTTTTACCTTTCCACTTGTTTTTAAAGCACACCAATTTCTCCATTTTAACAGACATGCAGATTTAACAGACAGGCCAACTTAATAGGCTGTGCAGAAAATGATCTCATTTTTACAGGATAAAACCAGCACATTTTTGATAGAACTGTGTTTGTTGCTAATACAAGCTCCAGCTTAGCCCAGCAGCTGTAAAAGAAATGAATGCATTGAAGTTCCCTATCCAACCAGCAACTTGTGGGTAGAGAACTACTTGGGTATTTTTTTGATTTTGCTTTTGGATTTTAAATGAGTGATTGAAATAAAAAATTGCTGGATTTTTGTGATTGGGAACTGTACTGCTCTCCAAGCATGTGGTCCTCTATGTCATAAGGATGATTATAACTTTAATTTTACATTCAATTCCATGAGTAAAAGCCTTGACAGCTTTTAGTCAGAAAATTTGTTGTTGCTTGTCTCATTCTGAAACCTACCACACTGAGATGGGCAGAATTTTATTAAGATTTTAAGGTCTGTTTGTCCCTGTTCATGTAAAATACTGTCATAGCAGCTAATTGTTATGCTACATACTTGAACTCTCTGCTTACTGACACAGAAGTTCTCTTTGCTCTCCCAGTAGTAAAGGTTATCTCTGGTCTGGGTAGGCCTATTAATTGACGCTGTCATAGTTCATCATAATTAAGGAGAGTCTTATTTGTTGTTGCAATTTTCACTCAAGTAAAACATCTTCCATGTCTCCCACCCCATTCAGAGCAGTAATCTTCTCTGCCCTATACATGATGGACAAAGGTTGGCTTGTTTGTGTTTTGGTGACAAAAGGCCTAAAATTGTCTCTTTTGTGGCATTCAGGACCTTAGCATTCAGTAGCCTTGCTGAGGACAATAGAGGAACACTGACTTAATAAAATGCTGTACAATCTTCAGGAGCTCAGGAATGCCATTATATTTTTATAGCTGTTTGGGGAATATAATGTGCACCAAGACATCCTCATATTCGTAGTGGCCTGTGGAAGTGTGGTAGAGAGGGATAAGGGAGGGTATTTAGGAAGAGTAATTTGAAGATGTAGTAAGTGCAGGTAAAAACGGGGAAGACTGGAGTACATGTTTTTTAAATATATCAAACTCACAGCCCAAAAAAGAGGGATCAGAGCACATTTGCAGAACTTCAGACTTGATCCCAACTGTCATTTTGCTGCAGTTATTGTTCATGTGGCAGAGTTTTGTACCCCACGTGTGTGTTATGGTATTTTGCTTTTTTAACTTTTATCGGTGGTCCCTCCAAGATTATAAATCTCAATATAAAAAATTTCACGAAAATAGAAAATTGGTCAAGTTGTTATTCTTTTGCTGAATCTACATGATATAACATCATTTGGAACTGATTAATGTTTATTTACCAGCCCTGAGTGAAAAATTCATACCTTGTGGTTCTTACAGCCTACAGTGGAACTGAAGTGTGATTTAACCTGTAAAGGGTGATGAAATGTTTCCTTCATGTTCACGGTGGAGCTATTCCCTCTCTGACCATGAATTCTGCTCAGTGACAGCTCCTCCAAGGGTGAGAAATGTTGTACAAGTGTTATTGGGGGAATTACTTGAGATACTGAGTAGGTGCTGCATCAGTGCAATAGGATTTTTTCTCTCTGAGTAGGTGGTTTTATCTGAGTTGCACTTTGAAGTACTAATTTGGTGTAGAATCTGTCTCATAATTTTTATGTTATTTAGAAAAATGAGTTAAACTGATGCTTTCCTATTTAAAAAAAATTAAAAATGTTTACTTGTCTGATAGGTGAGAGCAGTGAACTAAAAGAAAAGGAAATTTCATTTTCAATGGGGGTTTCATCCAGGAAAGCTTATCAATAGACAATGGATACTTTCCACAAGATGGCAGTGTAGGTGCATTTTTTTAAACCTTTCTGAGCTAAACTAAATCAAAAAATCCAAGAGAGGATTAGTGGTAACTTAGCCATTTATGACTACAAAATAATTACTAAATGTTGTATTAGTGTAGTTATTCAAATCCTGGGCGATACAGAATTTCAATAACTTCCATTACCACTGGGTTTTAGTATCATTTGTTTAAAATACATGTAACTGTTTTCTTGCCCTTTGTTTTGTGGTTGGAAGCCATAATCACTCTAAGCAATGAGAGTATTATATTTCGAAAATATTACTAATGGACTCGTAACGTCAAATCTTGCAAACTGGAGAGTTAATACCACATTTTGTTTGAATTTGATTCACCAAATGTTTGAAAACAGACTTCTGTGCCTTGTTGTATAGTCAGAATTTCTATATGTATAGGCCTGTCGGCCTTTTCTTGAATACCCATTTACCTGTGTGTGAACTCTTAAAGGCTTCGTAATGCATTCAGTCCTCAACTTGTTATTAACTGCTGTCTATGTTACAAATTTAAAAGCAAAACAGGATTATGCTCTTAAATAATAGAAACTGTGACTTGAAACTATTCTCTTCATGTTGTCTGTTTTTTTTTTTTTCACTAAATGCATAGATTTACTTGGTGATATCTTGCTCTATTCAGTATCATAAAAATTTTTCACTTATAAGTGCTGCAGCTGGCTTTTGCACACAGTGCTTGAGCGCTTTCAGTTAAGGTTAAGTAAAAGGTAAGTTATTTAATTTTCTGGAATTTAACTAAAATTAGCTCCCTCCACCTGTGTTCCCAAGTACCTGAAGTGGCAAATGGAAAAGAATAAAGGTCAAACCATGGTCAGTGTTCAAATGCCAAATAGGACATTAAGAGCGTATTGAATCTCAACTGTAAAATTTCTGTTGATTTCAGTTTGTAAAATTATCATTGAAGTAGCAGTGATAAAAGGTTTCTTGGGTATTTCTTTTTTTTTTTTTTTTTTAAGGAATGTATGAGTACCAGATGATTGCTACAGAATGCAATCTGACAGTGCAACAAACTCAATTGTATTTTAAAATGCCATTAATTTGCTTCTAAGCTGGTTTGCTCCAAGTTGAGTGCATCTATAATGAAAAGCCAGAATGTGAAGACTTAGTCTTCCTACAATTTGATTTGATTACAGCCATAGGAAAGTGGAAAAAAATTGAGAGGAGCTTCAGTAAGAAGGAAGCATCTTTCATCACCATGTAAAGTGTAGTGGTGTTTATGAGTGCTGAATATCTTGCCATATTGTGGCTGTGCACAAAATCTATTCCACGGTCTTGGAGGCCTAACAAGTCTATCTTTGTCCTTTTGGCCTATTTCTTATCTGGCTGGCCCAGCCAAATCTGTATGGGTTTCAGGGAAGCGTTGAGGCTTTTAGTGCTTTACACAGGTATGTTACTGATCAGCAGTACAGGTATTTTGTGTATTATATGTCTCTGCAAGTGTACCAAGGATGTAAAGAACAACTTGATAGTGCATGGAAGATAGAATATGTTTTATTAGTCCCAAAAAACAGTGATTTAGTGCAAAAATGTTTATTATTTTGGTGCCTAGTAGTATTTGTGTTATGTTACCTAGGTTATCATACAGTTTCAATATGCTTCTTCAATTTATATCAGCTTCCAGGAATGCTCAGGAATTTGCTAGCTGACTGACAATTATTATACTGAAAAGTATTGGGCAATATGTTTGTCAGTGAAGTAATGGAAATTTACTGTACAGGTTAACTACTAATGTTTGTTTAATAGATTTCAGTACCTTGTTGAGATCTCAGTCACTGCCCCGAGGAATTTACAATCAAAGACACATAGAGATAAAGTCGAATTGAGTTTACTTGGCTGAAAATTGTTAGCCAAACCAAACATGACACATCAAGCATGACAGATAGCATATACCTTGCATTCCATCATTAGTGAGCCAGTGAAAAGAATTCAAATTTATAAATTAAATACCGGAAAAATGGAATTGGAATGAGGACTGGAGGAATAATGTGGAAAATGAGGTGGCTTGCATTGCCCAGTGAAAGCTTTAATTTTTATATTAAAAAATTATATAGAAGTTGGAGACAGGATTCTTTTATTATTCATAGCAAATGCTTTATATAGAGAAATGGCCCCAAAAGAGTTGAGCTTCAGTATTGTGTATAAAAATCAGGATGAGAGAATTAAGGTTTAATATTAGGAGATTCTCAGTTATTCCTTGGCATTTTGAAGAAGAACTGATATGATCTTTGTGTGGGAAATTTTCTGATTGCCTTCAGAATAGATTTTTTTCTTGAAAGTAATTTGTCTCATTTAGTTTATTGGGTCAATGAGGCCCAGTCCTGGAGCTGAGTCACAAAGTGTGCCAATATCTTGGCAAGCTCAGTGCCAACCTGCTTGATTCTCAGTTTTCTCTATTTCAGAACACAGTACTTCATCACATCAGTGTCAGCACTTCACAGAGCATCCAAGTGCAAGTCCCACATACTTATGTGTGCTAAAATAGGCCATTGAATTTTAATCAGACTTAAAGCTGTCCTTTTGTATCTCATCCAACACTGATAGTGATGTGTTTTATCACTTACAAGAGAATCGCTGTATATCAATTGAACATCTTGTCAGTAAAACCATAGTTATCTATGTAACAAAATTGTTACAGATCCATTGTCAAGGTCACCTCCCTTGCTCAGTTTTACTGAACAGATTTATACTGGCTTTTTGCAGTTAGATAGAAAAGATAAAAAACCCACAAGAAAGAATTTGTTTATTTATTTTCAAATTTGAAGATTAATAAGGTAGATGGATTGAGTAAATCCAGATTTACCTTATNAGGAGTATATCTTAATTCAGATTACCTCCCCAGCTTTTGGATTGATGGACCCATGTATTATTCTAGTTTTCAGTTTTCTAGTGGCAAAATTTAGTTGGAAGAACAGGAAATGGAAATGTCACTTGAATAAAAAAAAAAAAAAAATCCCGACACAAAGAATATCAGCAAACCCCAGAAACCAGCTCTGCAGAAGTAGGATGGTACTTTAGAGTAGAGGCAGTAAGTAGGCATGTAATTGTTGGAGATGGATAGGGGTTATGGCCTTATTATCTGTGCCATGGCTATTTCGTCCCTGTTGAGAGTACTGCACTTTGATGGGAGTCACAGCAGGAGATTTGTAACCTGAAGCTAAATAGTCCATAAAGGGATCATGCTACTGCACTTTTTGCTTCTGTGAGGCCTGAAATCCTAAGCAAAGGGGTGTTTAACTAATAGGTCTAAGGAATAGCACCTTTTATTTTACAGGTACCCTAGTTTAGTACTAGTGAAGTAGTTCTGGAGTTGTAAAGACTCGTGTGTGGAGCCCTGACAATCCTGACTTGCTCTGGATCTTATTATAAACACCTGTCATATGTGGTAGAGTAGGCTCAAGGTATCATCCTTTATTGGAGGGATTGTCAGGTATGCACACATTTACAATATGTGCTTCAAAATGCTGGAGAAAAAGGACTGATGAAAATGATCTCTAGCAGTCACAATGCATTTCCATTGGTTTTTCTTAACACAAGAGCACAAATGAAGAAGGTCCTGGCTGACGATGCCCTGCCTGCAAGTGCATCATTTCTTACTCTGTTGCCTTAGAAGTTTGTAGGGCTCTTATTTTCTAATTCAATCACAATTGCTCAACAGCAATATGTTGTTGAGAGCTATCAAGCATCTTGTTCGGTTGTTAATCCTTTAAGAAATATATTTCATATTTCTGATTTTTTTTTTCCATTTTCCCATACACCCTAGCACCATACTGCGTTCAGTAGCAATGTGCTCTTTGGGATGAATCAGATGTGTTATGGCACTAGTAATATGGACTGGAGTATCTCATTGGACTCCCCATAACAATAATAATAATAATAATAATAATAATAGTGAGTATGAGTCAATGCAGGAGTGGCTAAGATTAACTCAGAGTTTCGGGGAGCCAAGAGATGATTCATCCTTTGAAATAAAGAGAAGCTGCTAATAAACATTAATAGACATTTTCAGTTTTGTTTGCAGCATACCAGCACTCGCTGTAGATTCTGAGGAAGAAACATGAGGAACTGAGAAGTCATGCAAGGAGCAGTTTTATAATCAATGACTTATGCACGTTGATTTGTCACTTCTGTAGATATTGGCACGCTCTACTGTCAAGATACATCAACAAACTTTGCTGGTTTTGCTACTGTAGCAGCTTTTTTCACAGTCCTTAGTGCTGTTCTTTTGCACTTGAGATTCGCTGGGTGTTTCCTTGAATTTCTGTATGCTACTTACATATCAACAACAGCTACACTAATTTATAGTATTTAAAGCGGAAAATGACTAAGTTAACAGGAAATTTATTCTGATGTAGATTCACTGGACTGTAGAATAAATTTGCTCTCCACGGAGTGAATGTGTTTGCTTCTGCTCTTTGCATCTCTGCCAAATCATTTTAATTGGGACCTCATGCTGCTCTGCCTGCTGTGACAGTCACTCTGAACCCCCTACTGCCTTGTTGTGACAGTCTCTCTGAGCCCCCTCATGCCCCGAAGCCATCTTCACAATGCACTGCTGACCTGCACCCGACTGTTGCCCATGTGCTCCCAGCTCACAGAGAACTCGCTTGCTTCAGGTGAAACACAGTGTGATGCTTACTTCTCTCAGCTGTCAGGCAATGCCTTTGACTTCCTTGCTGGTGTGGCCACTTGCAAGAGAGCTTTTATATTTTCTAGTCGCTGCATGTGTTTGGACTGGTTTTATCTGGCCAAAGGAAAGGCACAGGTCAGTCAGGCTCGAGAGTATTGTGATAAACTCTGATTGGTATCCAATGTGATAGAGAGCATTCCACCCTCAGGAGTTTTGTTCCTCCCTACACATTGCTCAAAGTGGGAGCTACCCTGATGTGTAACAAACTGTCATCTTTTCCTGTTATATTTGATGAACACACAACTGCTGTTTTTGTTGCCTGTGCAGTGCCTCAGACCATGGTGACTACTGCTCTTTGTCCAGGCAAAATAGTTTCATCGTGTAAACTAATAACTTATGTTTCTTTTAGAAAGAGAAACAGGAGAGAAAACAGCAATGATACTTTTACTGGCCATGCTTGCTCATGTCCTTGATTTTTTGAAAATTATTTATTAATTTTTTTTCAGTATCAGGTGTTTAAGTTGGCCAATACCTACTGCACAAAAAAAGATATGACAGGCACTTTCCTCAACAAACATACACTCCTGTCATCTGGGTGTCTGTAAAATCAATCTTTTCAGTACATGCTCTTAAGCTATGGTTTGTTTTTTTGTTTTTTTTTTTTTTTTTAATCAAGAGGAAAAAGACCTGTAACTTTCATTGCAATTCCTCTTCTGCATTATCGGTTTCTCACTGACCTTGTACCTGCTTTGAGACTACCATCCACACACAAAAATGTCCAACATTTTTCTCAGCTTTCCTGTTTGTCTTTTTGAACAGAATTCTTCTGTACTAAGGTGAAAATACTAAGAAATAATTTTGCAATTTGTCATTTCTTTCAGTGCTCAAATATCTCAAATTCAACATGTGCACTCTTAAGTATTCATTAATTCCCCTCTCAAAAAAAAAAAAAAAAGATTGGCTTGAAACCTTGAGATAGCTGTTTGGCTTGTGTATGTATATGACTGCTTTCACATGAAAAATTCATTTAAAAATACTGTAAAGTACATACCTGCCTTTAGAATTTGATAATGTTTTATTTTCTTTAAATGACAAATGTTGAATAAGTAGTGATTTCAGGAACTACCTCTGCCCCTCCTCTTAGATTTTTTTCTCTTTTCATGGCTTATAACAACCTTATTTATAAATGGGTTTGAACTGACTCTGTTTCATATTTGGCCTGTATCATGTTAAAATTTTTTATATGTTGTGATCACTGTTTTGTTGATGTTTGTGATGTACTGCTTTTGGCTGGGATATAGTTAACGTTCTCCACAGTAGCTTGCATGGTTTAGTATTTGTGACCAAAACAGTGTTGATAGCACAGAACTGTTTTTATTAATGCTGAGCAGTGCTTACGCAGACCCAAAGTCCTATTTCTGTCCTAATGAACTTGAGAGTATTGTGCTGCATGTGAAGAGTTTATTGATCTGTCCTTCTTACCTATTCAAAAGAGTACTCCTTGACTTCAGTGAATAATCTGTTTGCATGGAAAATATTCACATGACAGTGTATTAGTAGCTACAGCATAAGATGGCACAGTGGAATTATGTGTAAGACAGATAGAATTAAGAACATATAAATGTTATTTTGTTCAAAAGAAATGTAAAACATTGCTTTTGTGATCAGTGAACTACCTTTTTTCTGTGCTGCAGGTTTTATGAAATCAAAAGTTTTGTCCTTTCTAGCAGCTCTCCAGAAAAAAAGAATTGTATTACTATAATAACATTTAATAGTAGTGAATTTCTATCCACCACAGGCACAAGGAATCCTTCTACATTGGAAGCTGAATTACTTTGTACAAGTACATTATTTTTATTTTTCACACTATCTACTTATTACACGTCACTTCAGCAGCATTCAAGCAGATTAACTTTCTTTACCTTTCAGATTTGAGTACACATGCATAATACTTGTACCTTTCCCAAGATGAACTGGTAAATGTTATATAAATCAGATACTTCCTAAAACTGTGTGTTACTCCAGAAAACTATGCAGTTTTCCCAGGCTGAGGCATCTTTCTCCATACCTTCTTACAAAAGTTGTGTCAACTCTCTTTAATTAGCATTGACGTGATATCAGCTGGCAATTGTACAGGCTGTTCAGAGACCTTTGTGTTGCAATGTGGTGTTTCTTTTCATTGTGGGATGACTCTGCACTACCAGCCTCCATCATAACAAATTAAAGTTTAACCCATTCACGCTCTGGAAATAACGGAGTTTGCCAGGTACCACTATGCTTCTGGGTAGGAGTAGAAACCTTTGTGGACAGGTTGCAGCTTGAATAATTTAATGGGGAAAAACTGTAACCGTTTTAGGATTTCTGTATAAATAGTTCCGAGACAATAATTAACAACATCTATATAGACAAAACAAAGTTCACATTGTTGAACCTGGAGTGAGAAATAAGGGAAAGAAGAACAGATGAGAGAAATGAGAATCCACTTTGCCTTATGCTAAAGATATATCAGATCCTTTGTAAGGTAGAAAAAGGATCAGAAAATTGCAAGACAATTTACTGTTGAGCTCCCAGGCAGATGGAGTCTATTGTGTTTTTTCTTCTACTCTAAACAGTAGATTAATACCTTCCAGTTAAATGTACATTTCAGAGTGGGAACATTCCTGTGGCCTTGCAAAAGTCAGCCAGACTTGAGGTGATTCATAGTAAGACTCTCCTTTGTGGGAATCCTGAATTAGTCAAAATACTGATGGAGAAAATAAATCAGATATCCAACATCCTCTAAGACTGAACAGCGCTGCTCAAATTCTTTTTATATGGTCTATTTTCATTCCTCTACTTCTGCATAAAATGATACTGCTATGTGAAAAGGATGTAAGCATTATACTCCCCCTCTTTCTGTTGCATAATAAGCCTTCACATTGCTCTTAGTTTGGAAATTTAAAGTACATTAGTCAGTTACTTATTATTTATTAAACAGAATAGTTGGCAGTGTAAGTTATTTTGGAAGTTTTCATCCCTGTGCTGGTTCCCAGGGTATCTCACACTAACTGTGAGAAATTTTCCTTCACTTTTAGAGCACTTGGTGGCCTCTCTGCCATCTCTCATTTTTGACGCTCAGCTGTGACATGGCCTGCATCTCTCCCAATATTAGTTCAGATGCAAACAATGAGGAATTATTTAGTATAATCCACTGAGCTGGAATCCAGTACAACAGGATGAAGTCTGTAAAATAAAATTGAGATTTGAATATATGAAAACTTCTTGAGAATGAAATCTATGAAGAAAGGGACATTTGGCAGAAGTTGTGGAAATCCCAAGATGGTAGATTTTTGTAGAAAAAGCAATCTTGTCTGGAAAGTGCTGTCTATTTTGAGATATGCTGGATGATGTAACCCAGCAGGATCTGTCTAGGGTTTTTTTTGGAATGGCATAGAAGGACTGGATACAAAAGATAAGGAGAAAAGTTAACTTTGAAATCTTATATTGCTGTTCTAATCATCCAGTGTGGTAAGAACCAGCAACAAGAGGAACATAAGCCTGTATTAATGTGAACTGCTAAATTATAACTCTCTCCAATGTTTCTCCTAAATCCTTCTGCTAGGTTGCTTCTTTCTCACTCAATACAAGAACACTTTTTCACATTAACTTTTCCTAACCTTTTTTGAAAACTATCAATTTGTAACCACAAATTTTATTCACATAACCTCAGATATCAGTGAATAACATTTTTTAAGTTTTGATGGAGAAGGTTACCGGAGTTTGCAAAGGATGATGTTATTATAAAGCTTATTTAAGCTTCTTTTATGCGTAATTTTCTTTTCAGTTTTCCCAGTGGGAATATTCAACATTCGCATTGAAAAAGCTCCTTTTTCAATTTTCTTTTTCAAATCACATTTGAGATTACTTTGAAGAAGACATGACTTCTTACATGTAAACAAAGCACTAGAGCTGTGGAAAAAAAAGTTAAATTGTTCTTTTGGTTGATTTCACATCATGTCTTAAGAATTAAATGCATTTTAGGAAGATCTCAATGACTTTTCCAAATTGTGCTGTCTGATGCTGGGAAGCAGGCCAGGTTCACGAATAAAGTAGAGAGTGTGTGGGAATCTATTTTGATATTACTTGTACATTTCCACAGAAAATTGTGTAATAATATCTGAATAAATTCTGAAATTTTTTATGGAGGCCAAATACATTGCATAATTTGAACAACGTTGATACATCCTGAGGGTGGTTGTAGAGTAGAAACCTGGTACAATTTGTTTCTGTACACTGCCACTGGCAATCTTGCACTAGAAGTGTGTGTTTTGGCTGGGAAAAAGAATGGGCTTCTGTTGTTAGGCAATAAAATTGAGTAAGAGATGAGATCTTGTGCTGTGATGGAGAAATGTTCTCTTGGAGATATTCTCTTGAAAATACACTAAGAGGTCAAGAGTTTTCATGTAACATCAAAGCCAAAGGACTTGGCTGCTGCTTTGTAGAGGTAACAACATTATTTGGGTTTTTTTTACAGTTGTTTTGATGTTAGTTATCTTCTAGACATGAACCAGTTTCAGAGGGTGGGAACAGCTGTCCACGTTGATAGGGATATCTTGTTACTGTTGCCTGCTTTCTTCTGACAGTGATAGTGACTGCTATCAGAAACAGGATGTGGAAGTTTGACAATTCCTGTGTACTCTCATACATCCACTGTTTACGTAAATCAGAGGGAAATACTTTCACTCTGTGTTGCTTGTAGTTTTAATGGAGAAAAGATCCAAGAAAACTAAAGGAAAGGCCTGTGTGCCAGAAAAGTGCTTCATTAAACATGCAGGAGAAGCTGCATTCTTTTCCAACATGTAACTTTTTTACTAATTTTTTATCTCCTCACCCTGTAGGAGGATGGAGCACAAAAATCCTTTGCTGCTTGAGGATTTCACAACAATTTTGTTCTCTGTTTTTCTGTTTAAAAAATTCCAAACACTGTAAAATAGCTGCTGAATATTCCCACTAAAGGGCTCTGCCTGACTGTAGTCAATTTTGGTGCTCAGGGTCTGCCTTGTTTACGGTGACAGAAATTGATAGATTTTCCAAGTTTAATGGACTTGTTTCAGTATAAATTTATTATCCTACACTACATTGCATTCCACTTTTTTTTTTTTTTTTTTTTTTTTTTTTTTTTTTTTTTTAATGTGGAAGTGTTTTAGGAAAAAGAACAAGATTAGAGTAACTACTATACAGAGTGTTCCCAAAAAGCCCAGCAAACAAAAGGAAGCCAAGATTGCGACAGATAAGGAATGTCATTACGAACATAGCTCAAGGCTATTCTGAATTGTGGCCATAAATGTAGGAAGTAGTCTTTCTCCTGGATCCTTTTTAAATATAGGAACAAAATAGAAGTCTGATGCTTGCAGGCATAGTGCGTGGGGATACTGGAAGGTCATATAAATATCTGGGCAATAGGATGAAGGTGCATGTAACTGAACTTATAATTCCTAATTATTATATTTTTTAGGATGTTACCACTAGTCCACCAGCATCTGTGATGAAATTACATAACTTCTTAATAGTACTTCCTTTCTTAACAGTCAAATAATGTGGTAGGATGTCCCTGTTCTTATGCTCTGAACAGTATGTTCACAGAATTGCTTAGAAAAACTCTTCAATTTTGTTTCCATTATGTCAACTGCAAGAACTACATGCAGAAGCTTTAGGCATTTTAATAATTAACTGAAGAACTGTCAGGATTGATTAAAAATCTCAGATACACCCCATGTACATGAAACAAATGAACCCCGCTGAGATAATAAATGAAAAGAAAAAAAAATTCCAGAACATTGTCATCTTCTCTAGTACAGATTAAATGGTGTATATATTTATCTCTACATGTACATTTTATAGCTTTATGAGTGGTTTTTTTTGTGATTCATAAGTAACTACCAAAACCAACAGTACTCTCACTTCTTTCTTATAAATATTTGTTATTTGTGTTTGTATATTATATGCATACTCTTAATCTCTCTATAAATATGTTGTTCAGAAGGACTTTTTTGGATGCTAAAATTTAGTTGTGACTTTTGCTATTGTGTTATTGACTCAACTGTATTTTTCAGTTGTATTTCACAGTTAAATCTTGCAAATTAAAATTGGCATCATATTCAGAAAAAAAAAAATTTATTGCTTATCTGGACATCTCATTTTCCAGTTGCATGTTTCCTGCAGTTCACTGATTTTTCCTGATTTTTAAAAAAATTTGTATTTTATCCGTAAACATTTTCCCCTTACTCTTTATTCTGCATTTAAATTAATTATTTTCCTAAATCTTTGTTTGTACTGAACCCTGAGGGCAAACAACTGCCTCCATTTTAGATTCAGACAAGCATCTCCCAGAACAAACAGAAGTGAAATTCTGGTGACATAAAGAGTTTTCACATTCCAGGAACTCTACCTTTAAAATTCAATCTGCAAATTGAGGTTCTTAGAATATGAAATTACAACACTTAGAGTGAAACAGTCTTCTGTGTGGTAAGTGGGAAAGGAGTTGATGCTGGTGGTAATCTTGCAGATTGTTTCATTTCTCAGTGTTTCCTAAAGAAAGCATTGTTTTGCTTTCCCCCACTAATTAAATGCTAGGTGCAAAGAGCAGCACTGCTTGCATAAAAAGGACAGTTAAAGTGGTTAAAGAGCTACCCAGAAGTTTGTGCTCCATAGCCACCCAGTGCCCATAGGACTTTGTCCATACAAAATACTATGTCCTTTAAAGAAAATTGTAAAAGCTCACAGACTTCTTGAAGGTAGGACTTAATCTTTAATGTCTTCCTATCTGAAGTGCTCCAGTGTAAATTGTAGTCATTCATTTCTGCACAATCAAGCATAGAAAATAAAGAGTATCTTTCATTCATGTGAGAATAGGAACCATAGTAAAAACATAGCAGTGCAGAATGTGATTGCAAGACTGGGCTTTCGAAAATCTATTTAATTTTGCTTAAATTTCTCTCTGTCTGGATTGCCCAACAAAATTATGGATAGTACAAAGAAAAATTATGAAGTAATTAGCATTCCAGAAATCATACAGTGGACTTTGAGGGAAAGCAAGCAAGCAAATTAAGTAATACATATTTCATTTCATTAGAGGTTAGAAATTGTGTTGATCGGTATATAAACAAAAGCTGACAGTTAACAATTTTTTATCTCAGGTGAAGAAAAACTTGTAAGTTGAATCAGTTGGATTAAAAGAATTAAAATTAGTTAATATGGGCCATTCACTTTAGAGTCCTACTCGATCATCCTTCTGGGTCCCTTCCAACTCAGATGATTCTGTGGTCTGATACGCATCAGAAGGAGGGAAAGTTGGCTTCAGTGGCTCTAACTCGAGGCTGCTTTTCCTAGAAGAGGCTCACCTACATAACCCATATTCAGCAAAAATTTTGTTTCTGAAAAAGGGGTTCTTGATAAGTGTCTTCTCGTTAAGAGAAATATTTTTAGTTTTGTTGTGGCATTAGTAATGTAAAGGTTTAGGGGCTATGTCAAAACATGGCCTGAGTAAGAGATGAAATCAGAAAGCATTGCATAATATTTTTATTGTAACGTCTGGTGTTATTTGGAATTTTCATTTTATTTGTTATGACCTCCATTTTTCAGTCTGTTTTCTAGATAGATTTGTAAGTCCCTTTGCCAATCAGACAAACCACAGAAGCTGCTGGTTCTAACTTCTGCAAGTTCCTCTTTTTGAGTAAGGGCATTTTGAGGAAGTGGTTTAGCATCAATGTCAGTAGTTTGATAGATCCAAGGACAGAGCAAAGGGCTCCAACAAGTTCCTGGAAGAAAGAGGCACTCGAGTGTGGTGTAGCAAAAAAATAGGAGAAGGAAAGAGGTTGCTGCTCCCGTAAACACAAACCATTTTCCCTGCTCTAGTTCTGTCTTTGGCTGAGAAGAACTTGTTGGTAGAAGACAGAGAGGACAGTCTGCCACGGCCTAAAAACCACATAGTACTGCATCAGTTTTCCCTGCTTTCCCATCCACACTCCAAGAAGGTTACTTCTGCCAACCTTATAACAGGAAGTCAGAATTTATAAGGAATGTAATTTTTCTGAACCAAACGTTTTTACTCAAACTAGGGCTACTGATTTTACACTGTACTATTTCTTCTGGGAATAAATTTCACATGGAAATGTCCCAGAAAGTAGGAAAGTCGCAAGACATTTTACTTGCCATGTTTGTTTCCATCTCTATGTTTGGTTCATAGAACTTTCAAACTCTTCTGTAGCATTGGCTGATGCAAGGTTTCTAGTGACACATTCATATTTATTAAAAAATGGTTTCATGGTGTACCAGAAATCGCAGTTCTTTTGGAAATTTATGATACACGGAATCCTATGATTCAGAACATGCAAATGCAGAGAAATGAAAGACTTTTATTTTTTTTAACAAACTAGTAACCAATAGCTGAAAGGCAGAGAAAAAAAAACTGAAGCTAAAAAAAAAAAAAAAAGAAGTACAATTTCATTCCCTCAGAATTTCAGCAGCTATAAATTGGCAAATGTCATTTATGGTTTGGAAATGAATTATGTAGTTAATAGGCTTTTCTTCTCAGGTCTACTGTATGAAAGAAAAGCAGAACATGCAAGCCTGATCATGTGCTTATGAACATCTTTCTGCATGATCAGGATGTGGATTTGCTAGTCATCCTTGTGCCTCCATGAGCCACACCAGTGCTGATGTCAGTAATCCCTAGTAACATGAACTGGCTCAAACTTCTGAAAGTTGTCAAACCTATTGCGAGGTACAAAGACTGTTGTATTACTGGGGCACTTTGCCAGCAGCTGGCTTGTTTAGAGGAACAAGTCATTGAGGAAGCTTGTAACAGGACCAAATGGGATGAAAATCTGGCAGTGAGGGAACAGGGACAGTAGCGGTATAAGCAGGTTCTTGATCCCACTGTGTTCGCTTTCAACCTATCATCCTAAATCTCAGTACTATCTCTGTATTTAAGCATGTCCTCCAAAGCTGTGGCTTTTCAATAAGCTCAATTTTGTTGCTTTTTATTTTTACACAAGAAACAGAGGGTGGTGTACTTTTGTTGGATTTTTTCTCATGGAGACTGTGTAGTAAAAGTGGTTATCTGTGAGATGGGAAAAACCCCAAACGAACATGCACACATCTTGAGCTCAAGTATGTTCCTTTTTGAAATAACTTAGGAATCACAGTGTTTGTGCTACAGGTCACATGTTTATTACTACATATTGCCACAAATGATAGCAGAAACCTGGTAATTCAGCCTTTTTATTGATGCCTTTTCCTGGTCTTAAAATCAAGACAGTTAGAAAGGAAAAAGGGATTTTACCTCTGTATTTATTTTAAGGATCCTTCAGTGCACCCCGTCCAGGTGGAATGCACCAAAATGCACACCAACATGCACACCCACAATAGATCTGGTATAACATTATAGGTCTTACTAATTATAATATATCTAATATATCAAAAATTCCCCAGTGAGATGCTCGAGTGAGCCCCCTTCCCCAAGGAACCTTCCCCTGGATGGTTCTATCTTAGTTTACAAAATGTGTTCTGGGGAGGACCTTGGGGTTTGGGGCACACTGATCCCTAACTACGAGGCTTCTAAAATGTTTAGTCTCCTAGCTTGACGAACAAGTCTAAGAATGTAGGCTAAAAACCACTAAGAATACAGAAGTTATAAAAATATATAAAAGGGGTATAAAAGAAAAGGCAAAGAATCATCATGGCATCATTATAAAGCTTCATTCATAGTAATGTAATGTGACCTTCAAAAACCTGTCTGGTTACTTTGAATGTTTACAAGAGTAGGGAATGTTTGGTGTGCTGTTACATAGATGTTTTTAAATATTAATAGAAAGAAATATCTTTCAATTCTTTACCCAATCAGTTTCTTTCCTTCTAAGATATATTGTACTTTGAAGATTAATCTGTTTGCAATATAGTATAATAAATGGATGACAACTAGTGTTCATGAGAAAATAGAAATAATATTTGAGTATCAGTTCCTATTTAAAAAATAAAATTGCTACACCTGCACAATAGGGTATTCACAGCACTTAGTTTTGCAGGGTCAAAGTGAGTTTCAGCTCCAAAGACGTCATGGATTCTTGAGAAAAAACAATATGAGTTCAGGCCAATAATGGTAGAAATACTTTCTATGCTGAAACAGGATACAGTACCTTTGAAATAGAAGTATTTTGCCCTCACCTCCCTACCTGCAGAAGAAAATAATTGCATCTAATATTCCTAGTCTGAAACAGACTAAAAAAATTCAGGACTATGTCTATCACTGACAATAAAATATTCATATGATGTGGTTTTTATCTTTTGGATATAATGAAATTTTTCCCCTTAAAGCTAAAATAAAATTAAAAGCTTTTTCAACATGATGCTGACACATAAAACATTATTTTCTTAGAAAGTAAAGGGAAATCAGAGGTATGAGAATATATAACTAATCTAGAATTTGATGGTTTTATGTGAAGAATCCTGCCTTAGTAATCTCATTTAATTAACAGTCTTTTCCAACCTTAATTATTTTGTGATTCTATAATTTGCCTTCCTTTTTGAAAATTATCTGATTTTGCAAAGACCAAAGGTGCTGTAACTCTGTCAATTCTGCAGCAGGGTCCTCTGAGTGCAAGTTCCTTCCTTAGCCTTTCAGTCCATTTTTCCAGCTTGCCTTCTAAGCTTGGAAATGTGGGGGTTTTGATATGATTTGCAAACTGTGTAATTAGTACCACCTGGGGATGCATTTGCTGCATAATCCAGCTCAGCTGAAGAATTCCTGCTGATACACAGGCCAAGAAATGGGGTGAGGAAGGCAGAGACAGTAAACTCCCCCACACTTCCTTCTGGGCAGAATCGATGTTGGAGGGATACACAACCACTTAGATTATTTTAGACCATCCCAGTCTGTCATGTCAGAGTTTCCTTAATGTAACAGCATATTGTGGCCTAGGAAGCCCTTTGATATATTACATACCTCCTCTCTACATCCAATTCGAGGCCAGTGTAGGACAAACCCCTCCTTGTCTCAGGTTAGGTGAGGTGTGTTCTTTCTGTTCACCAGGGGTAACTCAGAAGCAATAAAAACATTGTGTGTGGTGCCCTCATGCTGCTAGCAGTGCTGGGTTTTTTTCCTACCATAAACAGAAATTTCTCTTCTTTCATTGGGATGTGCTCATGGAAGTAGAACCTCTGCTGTTTCAGGCAGAGGCTAACCTCACAAATGGTTTCAGGTTTCTGTGTATTTTTTGCCTTCCCTTTATGCTACAGTTAGCAGTGTTATCTGTTACTCATTATGAGATAAAAGCCTGCAGCCCATTCTATGTATAATTTCTAAACCTCTGGATCTGGCTGTGGGAAATAGAATAGTGCAGCCATGCCCGGTGACTACAAGAGAAACCAAAAAAAGGAAAAAAAGAAAGGATAAAACTTTATTTCTTTTTAGGAAGAAAATTCCTAGCCATGCTCTGTCACTGTATGGTGCGTCTTTATGCCATTGCTTGCCACCATTTGACATGAGCTATTTGTTGACAGATTAGCACTCAGACAGGTTGTGGGGTGATATGGTGGTCTGAAAATGAGTAGTCCCAGAAGCACCATAGTATAGCCCATCTAGAGGGTGTTAAAAAAGCAATGTGCAGAACCACAGAACAGGCCATGTTGGAAGGGACATTGAAAAACCATCTGGTCCAACCTTTAATAGGAAATGGAGCATAGGTGAGATTATCCAAATACTCCAAAACGTCATAGAGCTCATTGTCTCAGAGGAGATGTCCCTAAGAAGGCTTTCCTGCAGCTTGTATGGATTCTTGCCCACCTCCTTATTCTTTATTCTCTTGACCGGTACTGGCTTATGTTCTTCCCTCCTAAGAATTTTGACACTTCACCTCTGTGGACTGATCTACAGCCAGCGGGTGACAAATTTCTTTTCAAGTTCTTCTCTCTTAAGTCATCTGATGAGTGTGTTTCACCAGAATTCAAGTGAAACTTATCCAATACCAGTCTGATTCTCAAGATCAGGGGAAACACTCTGATTCTTTGTCTTCTAAGGTGATCTCAGGCTCTAGAGAGTCCCTTCCTTGATGGCTAATTTTACTTCACCTCTTCATCTTTGACCATCAGACATCATACTCAAAGTGTAAAAAGATGAAGTTTTCGGTGTGGAAAGGTTAAATATGAAAAATAGTGTAATTTCATTTCTGCCTGGCACTAACAGAACATAAAATTAAAAACAATGCTTTACTTGGTAAGGAAGAACTTATTGCATGTACAGAGGCCCCAGACCTCAACTATCAAATGTTCTATCTGAAACCACATCATTTAGAACAGGAAACTCAGAAAAATATGTTTCCTCCAGATCAAGTTGACGTAATGGTGTATATAAGGTAATTAATATTCTGGATTTCAAACTGGTCTAATGGAATCTTCCAAGGCAAAATGATACGAGAAGGCAAACAAAACACTTCCTTTCTTTTTCCAGAGAAAGATAAATAGGAATATCTAAGCAAGTCCTGACAAGCTTTAAAATCTGATATGAAATTTGATTGTATTTTATCACCTAAACAGGATGAAAGAGTTGTTGAGAGTTGGTTGTTTCACTGAATAAACTTTATTTAGGAGCAAAAAACTAACGGTGATGAGAAACTCTTTCAATCCAGAGCTAAAATGTGGTATATTAGACTAAGAAGCTTAAAAAGCCTAACCATTTCCTAGATGTTAGAGGAAGCAAAACAAATCATCTCTCAAAGTGTTTATTGTTTGAGGTATTTAGTTAGGAATATACTCTCAGAGGCATAAAATCTGCAGGAAAATAGTAGAACAAATCTCTGAATGGTGGAGACCAATTATTTTGGCAGTGCATCCAACTTTAGCTTAAAGAGCAACCAGATGTACTTGAAGTGTATTACCCTTTCCACCGTCCTTTCCCTAATTCAGTTAAGTAGATGGAGAGAAAGAGCAAGAGATGATGTGCTTTCTCACTCCACACAGGGCTGGCTATTGAAATGCAGCAGGCTGAAGTTGATGGTTCTTGTGATAAATTGATTAAATTTGCTCTTTCAGTATATCTACCAGCTTCTGCGAGAAGATACACTGTCCTCATGTATTTTAAATCTGTTATTTTAATCAAAAGTGTGATTTAAGGCAAGAAGTTTGTGTTTTACCAGCTTCAAGTTCTTGCCTTTTCTTTGACCGCCAAGTTAGAGGGTGGTGCAGGATGTAAAAAATTACACCGATCTCCACTGGATTTAATGAGCACAGTTTTAAAACTAATTTTATACAGATTTATCACTCTATTTATTTTTTTGATATGTGAGAGGAATTATGTATCCAACAAGAGATATTCAAACCCCTCAAATGCTGCCAAAGAATACAAGTTATACAAGCGAGCATGTCACAGGCTGACTTAGTGACTCACATCTTGGCAGCTGCCCTATAAACAAAGCTACTGAATTGGTTTGAATCTGTCTAATCATAGAACTTTTTATGCAGCTCACTTTCAAAGACATGCTGTAAAGAATTACTAGAGAGTGAAAATTTGATCAAAGTGCATGAATTACTAATGATTTTAAAAAATTAGAGTAGACTTTGGAAATTCTATTATAACAGTTGTATTTCAGTCTCTGAATTTTAATCAGCTATGAATTCATACTGAATCTAAACCAAAGATTTGCAAATCAAGATGCATTCTCTTAGTAATTTGTATTTCTGCTTTGGAAGTCAGCCAATCACCAATGCCAGAGCTTCTGATCACCTGAAGAACGTTTTGAATGTCAGGTAAATATTGAGGATCCGGTAGTCATAGTTGCTTTACAGGTGATTAGAGTCCTGTTTATATATTCTGAGTGCTGGAATGCAGGGAAAAAAAAGTAAAGTAAAAAATTAGAAACCAATAACTATGATTCTTCAGGTCAGATTTTTCCTCAAAGTTGTAGTATTATAGAGATAGCCAAGTTCCAAGACAGGGTAATCATGCTGATTATTAGCAGTTACTTGCCAGTTTATAAAGTGTAAAATGTCTTTATAATCCAGACCTCAATAGCAATGAGTGTTAAGCATTAATAGTTGAGGACACTTTTGCTGGATTACAAGCCCCCTTTAGAAAATCCCAATAAATACTGAAAATTTGGAATGATTACTATACTATATTGCTACAGTCTTTATAGGTAGATTTGTGCTAATCTGCACCTGTGACTGTAAACTCTCATCTTTCTCTTTTCATTTCTTCTGGAATGTTAGTTTTTCGACTTTCAGAACTGAGGACACAAACACCTCTGCCTGGAGAGGAGTGAAAAGTATTTGTGGTCAATTTGGCTAAACATTAACATTTCATTTAGAAATTGACTGAGAATTCAGTTTATGCATAATTTCAACTACTTTTAGCAAATCTTTACAGTTTGTCACATGCTCTGGAGCAGCATTTACTGTTAGATAATTCCTAAGTCTATGCAAATTTACAGTTTCTTCTGCATTTTCTCCAGAATTGTGTCGTTCAGAAGCTGCGACCCAGTACATATGGAGATGAGTTTTAGTTTTCTGGGACAGGCCAGAAATTACTTTTAACTGAATGTTTATTTGAATATCCAGAAATTAAGGGATACTGGAAGCAAAGAGCTAACAAACTAAGACAGCTAATGCAGCTCACATTTATCCAGAAAGTAGAGAATAATGCCTTGCAGAAGGGAGGTCTTGGAGAGAGGCAGAAAATTACATCTTGTTTCTTTCGGGGATTCTGGCATAGTTTTCACCATCTCGGATTACAGGGGCTGTCCAAAATTCTTAGTCTTTACAGGAAGATTTGGCAAAGAAGGAAAACTCCATCAAGACCAATTTGCAGTTAATGCAGTTAATGCCTCACTGCTATAATGCTATGCCATTAATTTTTGTCGAGGACAGAGACTTGAAAATTCAGCTGACTTGTGGGCTGGTTCAGGCTCACTGAAGTTGATGACATCTTAGCATTTCCCTGAAGCTTAACTTGCAAATACTGCTTAAATACAGATGTTTCCCCAACATGACAAATGTTTCAGTGCTGAAGTGTCATTTAATTTGAGAACAAAAATATTTTGTTATAAGTGCAGCGCGATGGCTTGAAATTTACAGAAATTAAGCACATTTACTTTATTTGAATTATTGTGATTGCTCTTCAAGCTGTTGCTAATTGAAGATACCAAAACCAGTGTCTAATAGGGTTTTAGTCCTTATGTCTGTTAAACAGACTCTGCAGATTTTTGTTGGCACCCTGAAGTGTTTTAATTTATGCTACAAGTGTGTTTTCAGAGCCAAGTATTTTAAGAAACTCTCATTGGAAATTAAGTTTGAATTTTGTTCCAGTTTGTAGAGTGGGTACTGAATCATTTTTGTTCCTTGAGCTGTTTAAATAATTTTTTTCCTAACAGTATGGTACAATTACAAATTGAAGGAAAAATAGCGGCCAATAGGAAACTTGCTATCTATACTAATATTTATACAAGCTCTTTGTTGTTCATAGGAATGAACCTTACTCTTTCAGCCAGAGTTTGCACCATGTACATGTTCTAGACAAATATCTGTACTGCAAGATACAGCTATTTATCTTCACTTCAGTTGAGTAGCACAAGCTTTGTACTTTATAGAAACATTTTGTTCTATGTTTGTGCTTTTTTCTTGCCTTTTTTTTTTTTTTTTTTTGAATACTTGACATATTAGACATAATGACAAAGAGTAATGAGGCTACTCAGATGATATAGTTGGTGGTTTTTCAAAGAACACTGTCCTAGAGGTCGACCTAGTGGCCATATTTTTGGTTTTGGCCACGCTGTAGCATAATTGTTATTTTTAAGCAGAACTCACTGTTTTATTCAAGCCACAGTTCTGTTCAACAAATGAAATGGCAATGTATGTTCTTTTATGCCTTTTTTGAGTTTTGGCGTTATTGTTTCATTTTGTTTGCCCCTTCTGCAAGTAAAAATTATTAATACTAGCAGCTTAAGCAACAAAAGAAGGAAAACCTATATGAAAAAATGTAAATTTGCCCTGCCCCAAGGTTGGACTAAATATCTTCTCCAGCCTAAGTGATTCTATGATTCTAAATACTCTGTCATGAAATATTTGGGAAGTGTCCTGTGTATAGCATCACAAACCTTCTAGTGACTATGATTATCTGTGATAGTATATAAAATAATATATAAGAAATTATAATAGATAAGAGCATAGATTTGCCTTAGCAGGTGGTATGTCAAAGATTATACATCAGCTAATGTTTGTTTTTAAACAGCAAATGTAATTTTCATGTATTTCAGGAGCTGAAAAGAAAAATGAAACTGCAAACTCAACTGGGTAAAACATTATCAATAAAACATAATTTTTACAGATTTAAGCTTATTTCCTGATCTTAAGACACCAAATTTGGGAGATAAACATCACTGAGAAATAATGCTTCACAGCTTTTATAAAAGTTACTATCTCCGGGGACATGCACAGATAGTGAATATTGCTCTAGAAGAAAAGATTTCTATTCTGGGTGAGTGTGTAGTAGGTACATGTATGTGAAGATATATGTGTGTATATATACCATAGATGTGTAAAAAAATGCTAGCTGCATTTTCTCAAGTCTTGCATTAATAGGTACTGTGTATAATAATTCTCTTAAATCAAAATAACAGCAATAGTTTTGATAAGTGCCAGCTAATTTGTAAGCATTGCTAATGGCAGTGTATTTAAACAGATTTATAAATGGGGAGACAGTTAAAAGCTCCATAAAGGAACACTATATCTGTTTGAAGTGAAATTGCCAGAAGGATTTTGTACCAGGAAGCTGTTTCATTTTTGTAAGAATTGTTCCAGGATAAGTAGTAGAGAATTCAGTATTCTCTGCCCATCTCTGGGTCTTCAGAACTGCACTGCTTGTGTGTATATGATATTAACTGCTTGAAGAGTTAATTGCTGAAATAATCCTTCAAGGTCGAATGCTGTACAAGATTCTGAAGTGTTAGTCATTTAAACTAAGCAAGCAAATACAACTATTTTTTTCTTGAAGAGTTTTACATTCCTGTATTCCAAAAATATCTTTATTTCCTCTTTGCTTCTGTGGGTTTTGTTTGCAGCTGTGGGAAAGTGCACTGAAAGTTATCTATGTGCCTTTTTTTTCTGAAAGCAAGCAGAAGTGTGCTTATTCTCATGTCCTATAGTAAAGAGTTCAAAGCTGTGTGACTGAGAGCCTGATTTCCTATTCTTCTTTCTTTCCTTTCTCAAGATTGTGGTTGCTGAGGAAAGGTTCCCTTGCAAAGAAAAAAATAGCTGCTGAGATACCTTGAGCCATTTCTTTGATGTGGAGCATCATGTGAGCTAATAAACTGCCCTTGCAGTTTCTCTGAAATCAGTGAGATGAGTGATGTCTTAAGTGAATATGTTCTTGGGGGAACAGCTGAAGAAGAACAGCTGTGTTTTGGTGTAGCTGGAGCGTAGCTCACTTCTGAAATGCTTGCGTTTAAGGTAGTCCAATGCAAAGATGCAGAGAAGGAGCTGGCAGGGTCAGGGTGACAAATAAGGGATTAGATAGATCTTTTGCATTCTTCTTGGATGTCACTACAATAAATCTCTGCTTGATGAGGCTAAATCTGGAACTTTCAGCCATTCAGATTTCCTGGACCAGATGTCAGACCGGTCACCAGATGATCATCTTGTCCTGTGTAGCCTCTCTTCTGTGTGAAAGGAGGAGGGCTAGGAGCCCTCTGATGAAAGGGAAAACTGAAAAAGCACAATTCTTGTAGCAAGAAATCAATTCCACCTCTGCAGTAGTAATAATCTCTGTAAAGTTTGCCCAGCAGATGCCAGCAATGATTTAATATATTTCTTGTGAAGAATAAAAGGACCTGAATATATAACTGCTTCAAATGCTTCTCTGCAGAATGATTTCCTGAAATAGTTCAATTATTTTCATTAAGATTTATTGTTACTGTGAATATCCTGATTTTAGCCTCTGAATCCCTGTTAGAATAGTGTGTTAGACTGTCTCTATATAAATCAGAAAACATTCAGATTTAAATTTGGGCCACAGTGCATAGTAATGGCCTTTCACTTAAACAGTGGGGTTAAGTTACTTATTTTAAAGATGTTTCAGGTTTAGCATCCTCACACCTTATTTTTACCTTATCTCTTCTCTTCCTGTTTACTGTCTCCATCAGAGTAGGAGCATAACTCTTCTTGTTTACTGTCCCTTTCTGTTTTAATTTTGAATTTGACCTGACATTAAGCTGTTCCTTTCTGTACTGGAGGGGAAAAAAAATCTAAGTCATATGATATTATCCTTCACTTTCATTGCACCATCTGGATTCCTGGAGCTGGAGCTGAAAACTGTCAACGTCTCTGGATGCAAAGCAAATAAGACTTTGCTAAAAGGGAAGTTCAGGCTGGAGAATCATCCTGTAGAAAGTTTAGAGCAGTTCAACACTGGAGGAAGGAAATCATCTGTCAGAAGAGCCCCATCCTGCCCAAACCCCATAGCATTAGATATCTAATGTTGTTCCTTTAAAGATTAGTCTCATATTCATGATTTCACTGGAAATTGGATTTTGGTTTTATTGAAGTTTATTTTTGGTTTACTGTTTGCAAAGCTTATGTTCCAAAGAAGAGGAAAAGGTTTAGTCTCTCATATTTGGACTTCCTTGGTTCAAGGAAACTATGAGAAGGATTTGTTACTCCATGGTTCACCCTGTCAGTAAGACAATTGATACATAATGGTGTTCATAATACAGGTTAATTCCAGGTCATTCTGAGCTCTAAAGAATGCAAGGAATTATCCACATAATTATGTGGTTTATGTACCTCTTAAGGGCCTTGAATCAAGGCATTAAAGAATACAAATAAACTAACACTGTCATGCAAAAAAGCATTTGAAATGCCTTATGGTTTGGGCTTTTGTGTGGGTCATAAGCACTGAGAAAACGGGAGTTCATTAGTAATATTTATTTAGTAATATTTATTCTTTACTCCTAAGAAAAATCTTATTTGAAACTCTAAAGACCCACTGAAAAGTAAACTTGTGTCACATGGGGTTGAGTGTTCATTCCAAATAATGATCATTATTTGATTCTAGAATATTATTTGTTATTTTTGTGGTCTTGGCAATTCATGTATCTCATTTAAAATATTTATTTTTCCTTTTGGCTGTGTTTCCCTACAACACTGGAACAGTTGTCTTTAAAACGATGGTCTCTCAGGCAAAATAAATTAAGTCTTGGAAATATGTCAAGACTTTTAACTGAACATGAAGTTTCAAAACAGTCTTTGTGCAAAAAATGAATCTCACTTTCCCTCTTCAACTCATATTTCTACCTACTTCTTCTCTGGTGTTTCTCTCTGTAAATCAAACATATGCTCTCTTTCTTTCTTTCTGACTGGAAGACTTCCAAAATTTGGGGGGAAGTCTTACAGGAAACCCTTCCAAAACATATGTAGGACTTGTTCTTCCTGTGCAGATAAAATCCTCAGATGTGTTTAAATTCAGACTATCTGAAACTGGAAAGCTGTAATATTTGCTTTGGGGCACTTTTTAATTAAAATGTAGAATTTTGATGGATATTTTTCATATTATGATTTGCATCAAGGATTTTTCTTCACTGTACATATTTCTTTCTGTAAGTTCCAGATGTGCTAATCATTTGAGATTTATCTTAGTCTTAATATTTCTTTGATTCTGAAGCTTCCTTATCAGATTATCAGATGGAAATCAGTGCAGTAGATGCCTTTCATGAAGTTTTCTGTATGGCTTCGATTTGAAAACATCTGTCTTTTAAGTTAGAAAATTAGCCCAGAAGAAAAGACCTATACAAGTAAGATATGATTTAAATAATTTCCCAGATATAGGCTTAGATTTTTGAGGTGTCCTGGAGTCTAATTGCATGTTTTATGAATCTAATTTTTTCTTGTGTGACTATTGATATACCACATAAATGGAATCTTAGAATAATGCCAATTCATAGAATTATAATTTTATAGAAGTGTAATATCACAAGTTAATTGAGCAATGACTAAAGTGATTAGCTATAATTAACATTTCTTTCTTGTTTTCCTCCTTCAGGGAGCATACATTGGACTCCTGGTCTTTCATTACTAACATTATTAAATTATATATTCTTTCACTGATTCCTTGGGAAAGTCAACCCAGCCTGTTTAGTGGAAATTTCTTTTGGGGTATCAAGGAGCAGAGATGGGCAAAAGCAATCAAGCCAGCAGTGTATCATCAAAAATATTCCAATCATGATTTGAAGTGTGTTACTAAGAGAAGCTGTTGAATTACTGTCTTAGTGGGGTGTTTGGTGGTTTCGTGTTTTGCATGTTCTATCATCACTGTTAAACCTTCCCTTGTTTGTAGGCTGCATTGAAATCCTGCTTAACAAGGAACACACAGAGGTAGGTGATTATCAGCATTAGGACTTAACCAACACATCCTGACTTCAAGTTTACCCCACCACATCTCTTACACTGTTCTGCCACGTGTTGGGAAATGCCCTGATTTGAATGAGACAAACATAGAGACTATTTCTATAAAATCAGATAGTAGTTTTTAATCCAGAGGGGTATACAGATGCTGTCAGGAATGCTAAAGGTGTGGCTAGCATCCTGTGAGCATTCAAAATGGGCTTTAAAAATGGTGTTAACATAACCAAAAATGGAGGCATTGGGAGAATGACGAGCAATTCAAAGGATGGGTTTCTGTTTCTTTTCTTCTCCCCACAGACTTATTACTCCCTGACTTCCACAGAAGATGAGTACTATTGTTTCCACTCTTTCAGCTGCAATGCTAAAAAAAACAATCAGTGAAATTAAAATCAGTACTCCTAAGAAGGATAATTTTTAACTTTCCAGCTTTTCCAGGAGCTATTAAATCTTCTTAATCTATAAGCCTAATTAAATTACCAAGCAAAAACTATTTTTTTAGGCATGTGACCCATGAAGCATGAAGTTTTTTGCATAAATGGAGCTGAGGATTGACCTGGATTCAGAAGGTCCAGTAGTGCAAAGGAGGAAGGAAGCTCAATTTTTATTTTCATTGCCTCTATATGACACACTACATCTGAGAATATGTACTGTGAAACCAAAAGGCACATGTATAAAACATGATAAAAACCAGATTATTCAGGATTGAATTGAGATGTTACTCAATGAAGGCAAGAAATTAAAGTTTTCGAAAATAAGATTTAATGAGCAAGCAGACATTTGAACCAATGCCAAAATATTCATTCTTGTATATACAAAGTGAGAAAATTCACATATATATTTATTTATAAAAGAAAATAAAAATACTTCTGAACTATTTTATAAACATCTAAAATACAAGAATTTAAAAATCTGTACTTTCTTATATAACATGCAACATATTAAGTTGCACATATATGTGAGGAGTGTGAATTTCTTCTGTTCCATTTAAGATTTCATAAGAAAAATTAAATTCTTAACTCCCTATGACTGCATTTGTGATCCAGATTCCTGAACTGAATTCCTGGTCTGAAGAATTCAAGATGTGTATAAGTAGGCATGACAGTGAAAAGAATTATAACAAAGTAAGTCAGATCTGCTAAAATATGCTTTGAGTAGGTAGATCAGAATTACCAGAATGATAAAAAAGTGGCCCCTACTCCTAAATAATAATTAAAAAAGGCTTCAGGAGAGTGTGTTTATTCTACTAAATAAATACTCTTATTAGTGCTTACAGAATCAGAATAGGGTGGTAGCATCTTCCCACAACAGATTTTCTTACCAATTTCTTTGTTATTAGGGTACAAATGTTTGAACACTGTCACTGATCTAGAAAAAACACTAACCTTTTTTCCCTCAAAATTACTCTTTTCAAAAATTTTTATATTTAAGAAAAGCCAAAAGTAATTAGCACAAAAGAATAATTTATCTCTTTGATGATGTAAAAGGTGTTTGTCCATATTGCTGAAAATGAATTCCTTGGGATGCTGTGATCTTCATAACTTCTCCATTTAGAGTATCATCTTCTATTATTGTTATCAATCCCTCAGCAATTATTGATGGGCTGAAAAAAAAAAGTTATTTCAGAGTCATGATATAGTAGAACAAGTAAAAAGGACAAGACTCAATGTAAATCTATATATCTGAAAATTTAAAATTTTACATTAGACCAAATTTATTTTGAGGAGAGCAGAGGTGGTATGAGTGTTTCAGGTATGAGTGATCAGGACCTACATCTAAAGTGGCTACTTTACAAATCATCATTTGTTTTCTCTAGTTTCTGATAAATGCCTGTGGACATCCAGCTGCCTCTGGGCTTCCTATCAGAGTTTTCTCTGTCAGGGAAATGGACAGAAGCAGTCCTTACATAACCCTCTGCAGCTCTTTACTCTTAAGTTATCCTGTTTCTGTAGCAGAGCTGACATACAAATTAGCATAAAGCGTAATTTCACATGCAGTTTGCTGTGCTCAGTAGGTGCAAAATATTTTACATAAAGAAAAGTATGGGAGAAACAACACAGACATAACAATTTCCTTTGTGCAGGAGTATCATAGAAGCTAATTGTTAGAAACTAAGAAGATGTTAAAAAATATCACTTTATGCTTGTCGTGTTCTCACAATCTGTCCAAGCTGTCTGCTTTTGGCGTTTTTTGGCGATTCTGTAATGGGCCAGGTAACTCTTTGATCTGGTCTGTGGTGGTTGTTATTGTGCTCTTAATCCAGTTTTGTCAGTTCTTGGTCTGATATCTATCTTGGTTCACTTGAAGATTTTGTGAAAATTCAGTGCAAATTATATACCCTGTATCTCACAACAAGTTTCATTAAACAAATTCATGGGGGCACACCAAGGTCTATTTAAAACTAAAATCACTGTATTTAACATGTGAGGTTGATTTGGACTTTGCTGGGAAATGGGAATGCATAAAGGGATACATCACTGTGCAGATGGGCAGATGGTGCTCTTAAAATAACCATAGATAGCTGCCATTTTTTCTTTGTATACAGGATAACACATTTGGTAGTCTTTTATCTGAGGCAGCATTTCCCTTTTGTTTTAATTTTGCTGAAAGTGTGCTTTTGTTCTCCATCAACAAAGTGCAAAACCCGCCCTGTATCTAACTTGACTTACTCCATCACGCCATAGAACTGCATCATATTTTTTATCTCATCCTTATATGAATAGTATTGTCCCATATTCTCTTCTTTGTCTATTGACTGAAGAATCGGTGTGTTGACAAATCCTGGACAAATTGTGTTGAGTCTCACCCCGTAGTTATCCATATTAGCAGCTAACTAGAAAAGAGAAAGGGTTATACATTTGCCATCAACATTTTAAGACAGTATTTTGCAAGCAAGTTTTCAAAGAATGAGATTTACCACAAAGTACTTTTCAGCCTTGCTTAGTAAGGAGAATTTGTTACTACTGATTGTTTTAACAACTAAGTTGGAAGCATGCTTTCTCTAGTAATCATACTAGATTACTAGAAAAAAACCCACATTTCTTTTGGTAGGAGAACAATTCTACAAGAAATCAAAACTCTTTCCATGCAGCTGCTTTTCCTAATATTTTTTTGTTCTTAGTGCTCTTAGCATGTCATGAATAGTATTCTAGAGTGATGATATACCTCTTCTAAGCAAAAACAAGAAAAAATTCACCCAAAGGTATGCTTCCAAACTTGTAGGAGCTTTTTTAATTAACAGAAAACTCTGAAATAAATTAAATTATCTTTAAGATTCTGTATTTACCTTCTTCACATCAACAGAAATACAATACATTCTCTATCCCTACAACTGTAATGCTAAACCTTTCTAGTTGCTCTGTTGTCCCTGCCAAGGTACGAATCTATCACTGAGCCTCTCCACTGGAAAGTCCCTGTGAGCTGATTTTTTTTCAGGAAGCAGCTCAGGAACATGATGAAAGCAAGAAGCACAAGTTGTTTTGGTAGAGGTAGGACTCCTTGTTTGTGGTTCTACCAAAGTGTGTATGTAGCAAAGATGTCTGATCAACATCCAGGTATGTGTCAAATGCTGGATGAATTTCCTTAGCAATAGCACAGAACTGATGAACTCTGATATATCCAAGAATAACCATAACTCTTAAACACTGTGTTCTATTTATTTTAACCCTTAACAGGGCTCCTTTCAGGTATTATATAAGTCATCATCTTCATGGTGGGGTAGCTTGCCCTTTTGGTCTGGGGGAGACAAACTGAAGACCTAGATGTAAGGTGTCAGACCTACCCAACATCAGGCTGTACTGCCTCTTCTGGTAAATACTGTAGTTCACTATGTTTATTATTCTTTTTTTCCTGGGCATTCTTGTGGTCCTTAAAGAAAGCATTTCCACTAATTTACTTCTGCTCTAAGATGGTGATATTTATATTTATAATGAGAAAACAAAAATGTAAAACTAGGTGTCATATTCTTGATGTATTTAATATGGTACATGCAACACTTATCCATACGATTCTCTTTATGTTAATCTGAAAAAGGACTTATTTATCTGGAGATGGGGGCATAAAATGTGCATAGAGTGTTCAAAGAATAATTTCAGGTGAGTAATTCTGGAAATCAATTTGGAAATCTTATGTGAATAGACTGTCTTTAAGATGAATCTATTGAAGTGTAATCATATTTTCTCCCTCCAAGTGATTTTATTACAGTGCTTGTTCAATTTAACTAGCAAGCTTTGGAGTCAGAGGCTGAGACTTATAATATGGTCATCTTACAGGCCCCATCCTGAATGTGTCATTTTGCACTTTCAGGCTATTAAGAGTCGGTAAGAATAAATAATGATGTGTTCAAGTCACTTTTGTACTCTTCAGTGCCTATTTATCATAAAAAAGTCATCAACTTAACTTAGAAATAAGGAAAGCAAAATGTTAAATGACTGGGACAGGGTTCTGAAAAAATATTTTTAAAACTTGGATTAGAATTTGGCCCTTGGACTCCTCCCACTGTCCTTAGATTACTTTGCAACATCTTTCTTCCATGCTCCCCAAACCTCAAATCGGTCATAAACACACAGATGCCAGACTTATTCCACCTTTGGATTCCCTTTGCGAAAGGAGGGAACCTCCACTGCTTCACATACTTTGTTTTCTTTCAGAAAATTAGTTCCAGTTGTGTGGCTATGGAGAAGGAACATGAAAAGCGTGTGCTCCCAAGGAGTTGCTGACACCCTGTTGGAAAATGCATACTTACTGCAATGGACCGTGTGAATCCAATTACACCATGCTTTGTAGCACAGTACACGGGCTGGAATGCAGCAGGCATGAGTCCTTTAAAATAAAAAGGTAGCTGAATGAAGATGTCAAATATTCCTAATTTATGATCACCTTAAACACACATATAGTGTAAAAAAATTTGTGAAAGAGGTGCAACAAAATGGATTAGTAAAAATTTGTAAATTATATTTTGTAATGTGGGATAGGCTAGGAAAAAAGATGGATAAAAATGTGCAGGCAAAAGAAGAGTTATAAAAAGCACAACTTTTAAAAGGAAAAGTTGTATCTATGAAGTATGACTTAAAAGAGAGGGAAAAATCAGGAAGAAAACACTCAAGAATGAGACTTTTGAGGCATCTTCTGTGAATCAGTAAAGTATTTAAAGTATATTGTGGAGCAAAGTATTTTAGATAGGCTTTGATATCTGGTGTGTGAACTGGACACCTGCAATCATCTACAGTGTGTTCATGGGGAAGTGTGGGAATAGGAGAAGCAAAATAAAAATTTTCTGCTAACACTGTAAACCTTTATGGTCTGAGTGAGAGAGTAAAAAATTGTTATTTATAGTAGAGAAAGAAGAGAGAACAGAGGTTTTGGAAGAAAAATAAGAACTTAATTCTGGTAGGACTGAGTTGGTGGCAAAAAGCTAGTCAAGAATAAATGACAGACCATGAGTGCATATTCATTTCTGCCAGTTATGCAAAAAATTTATACTATAAAATGAAAGCTGAACTGGACCACATGGATGCTGTAATTCCACCTGCAAATAAAGCCCTTATGAATAGCAAACTTCAGCCTGTCCAAAAACAAGATGATAAAATGTTTTCCTGGATGTGCTATTGTAAAACTGTATAGTAAATTTAATGCCTTAATGTTTGGTTCTAATGGAAGCCAACTCGATAAATAACTCACATTTATCTTTTTCATATTTCGTACATCAGATCTTAAAGTGATACATTCAAGAAGGGGTGTGATTTCTCTCATTGGAGATGAAAAATTCACCACCTAGCTCTAACTATGGATTTGCCAGAAAAATTATGTATGCCAGACTTATATGTGCTCTATACTCTGGAATCTACCTTGTCTGAAGGAAAAAACTTCCCAAGACAGCACAAAGCTCTAATTACCAACCTGACAGCTTCAAAGTTCTATCTTGATTTAAATGCTACCTCGGTGGTGCTGTGAAAGCAGCACTGCTCAATACTGGGAAATGAAGAACTTAACCTATTGTCTGGTTGTTCTTTTAAAATGGTATTTATTTACTTAGCTTGGATTAATGTGTTATGCTTCTGCTTAAGAACTCACTTTATGAAATGGCTTTTGTACTGTCTCCTGTGAGTTGTGATCACAACACAGGCTTAATTTTCCTCTGTTTGTTGACTCTTGATGATCATCACTCTTCAAATTATTGGAAACATTTGAATATTGGCACATTAGAAATAATACAATACTATTTTAAAAAGAACTCTAGTACTTCTACATGCTTTAAATAAATGAAATTCTAATCAGGCTGCAGCTAACAGAAATAAAAGACAACATCTACTGGGAAACACAGAGAAAGAATTTAGAGGTAATTTTATTTTTATTTTTAACTACAGTAAGAAAAATTACCTTTTACTTGAGAAGGAAGAGAAATAAAGTCAAGAAATAAACATAGGAAGGGCACAGCTCACAGTATTGAAGTGGAATAAGGTTCAAAGACTTACTTAAATGCCAAAGACAGCAGGAATAACTAGGCAGGAAGAGAGGAACAAACAGAATTTTCTTTTTTTAAAATCAGTTCATTCCTAATTGAAATTATTATTTTTGCTGAAGTGGAGAACCAAGAAAAAGTCATCTCACTTTCAGACAAAGCATCTAAGACTAGTTCTAGCATCCCTAAAATAAAACAGGAGCAGTCCTGTTTCACTTTAGTTCCTGAGTTCAGTGCTCAGAACCACTGTGTGGGTTTTCCAGCTCTGAGGCACTTCCCTGCCCTGGGAAAGTCTGGACCTGTTAGTGGTGTGTCCCAGGGACTCTCCTAGCAAGTATTTTATGATGAACCACTGTGTCATAATGAGTCTGCTCTGCCTGCATATTTATTCAACCAGTGAGCAGAGATGAGTTCATAACATATTAGTTAGGGCATTCATTTGTTAGAAAATCTGGATTCTATTTGCTGCTTCCACAAATATTTAATTATCTTATGTAAAGAAGAACGGCAGTGAAACAGACTAGAGATCATTATACACAAAATAATAGGGGGAGGAGGAGGAGGGTGTTCAAATGGATGGTGATGGGTCAATATACTTCTGGAAAGTGATACATTTGGGTTTTAATCTCTCTTAGAAGGAGGGGGGCAGCCATGGCTAGTTTTCTCTCTGTGGATGTTGCTGCATGGTGAATGACTTCGTGATGACTCAAGATGATCTTAGGTTTATCATAATCAGTTCAAGCACACCAACAATAATCCTGTGCTCCTGTGTTAACTGCTCTGTTTTATTTTTCTCAGTACCTGGCAGGCTGAGAGAGATGGCTCTTGCCCTTATATTCTACTGTCCTTGTTAGAGTGTCAAGATCACTCCACCTTTGCAGACATGGTGTCAGGGATCTCACTACAACTCCTTATTTATCAGGGTCAATAGTCTCAATAATCACACCTTGAGAAATTAGTAATGGATGTGGAGAATTCCATCAAGAAGTTTGAATTGTATCAGTAAGCTTTGCTGAAAGCAGTATTTCCTTTCATTCCACTTTGATGGAACAAAGAACTTTGAGGTAAACAGAAGTAATCATTTTTCCCTAGTTATGCTCTCTGAACATGCTGCCCTCAAAGATTTGAGTAAATCTCTTTCCTTGAATAAGATTTATTAGTTGTAAGTTGGACTTTGGCCTTTCTGGTTTTCTCTCTGCATGCTCCCGTGATATCATTGTAGTCTTCCTGAGTGCCAAAACAAAGGTGAAAGAGAAATCCTAGCAAAAATTTTAAGCTGTGCCATTTCTATGATTTTTTTTTATAGTGAACTGAAGTCTGAAGAGAATAGCTTCCAATTTTTTTAACCTCATTCTGGCAGATTCTGCTCAGCATTTTTTTTTCACAAAGGGGAGGGACCAGAAGCTCTGTCATGATGCTGAACTGAAGGCCCCAGTACAGCCATTGACACTTCTGCTCCCCTGTGTCACTGTGATGAGTCCTTGCTCAGTGATGTAAGCATATGCTTAGTTTTGTTCTTCTAATGCATATAGGAACTGATCCTAAAAAATCTTGTTTGCTGTGACAGGTATTTCAAGTATTTCTTGTGGCTGAGGTGTTCAATAAAGGGAAGACAAACCAGCTGCTTGCAGAATCTGAGTGCTTGAATTCCAGTGCAATCAAACCACTGATATGGCTGTAGAGCAGAAAGGTTTCCAGATTCACTGCATATTGAACAGCATCTCAAAAAAGTAGCATGATACTGTGCTAAAAAATTCTAACATTTTTAAGCACTTTGTGAATACTTTGACTTTTTTTGGTCTGCTAGAATACAGACAGTTACAAATTCAGTTTCACAGAATACCTTCTTAAAAATACAAAAGCTACCAAAGCAAGTGTATGCCTATACTTGAATTCTTTTTGCCCTTTATTTGCAAAAAGTGTATCAGCCACCAAAAGGTAAAAGACTGTGTTAAATTGATTGATTTAAACAGCCTCTTGAGTTAAATTTAGTTTTGTATGCTTTCTCTATTGCCTGTAACTATTCAATTAAATGCAATTAAAGGTACCATGCATAGCTTTCTACAGAAGAAATTTTAGAACATTTTCTTCCTTGAATTTGAAATTAAGTCTATTCCAATGCAAAAACCTACAGTCATTGGAATTATTTTTATGGTACCAACTTAGAAGTAAAACACATTTCTCATTATCTCAGTTAAGCAGAATTACTTCTTCTTGGTATGAATGTAAAAATCCAATAAAATTGAATTTTATAGCTTTGAGACATAGCTGAGTGCTTGCTGCATGTGTTCATATATTTCTGTCCCTCTCTTACTTAGTCCTGTCATGTGGAGAGACTAAAGAAAGGAAGACTCAGTACTGGATAGATAAGGTGGGTGCTTTGGCTTTAATCCAGCTGAATGAACACTTTTAAGCATCCACTTCATAGAAATCATTTAAGTAGTTCTGTTGGTGTTTGGAAATATAAAACTATAAGGCTTGATTCTGTTCCTAGTCCAAATCATTGGCAAAATTCCCACGGTGATGTCCTGGTAGCTCATTAATGTGCAAAGGAAATATTATTGAATGTTATGTAAGCACTGCATGCAACTCTTGTTGTTGCTCAGAAAGACATAGGAAGCTTTGCTGTCTGTATCTTATAGAGACCTTGGACAGTGGGGGATCAAAACCTCTCAAAAGTTTAATGATCAACAGAAGCTATCTCTAAGAAAACACTTGAAGGGGATGTTAAGCAAGCCAACGGAAGCTTGCATTTCATATATGGAAAATACTGCAGGACTTAGACCTTCAGACTGGAAAGGAGAATTACAGTTACAAAGAACAGTAAATAAATAAGCAATAAAAATTAGTATTTGTTAGCTTTCAAAGTGTGTTTTTCCTTATGACGTCGGAAATAATTGAGAAATACAAACCATGTAAAACCAAACAAAGCAAAGAGCCTTTGTTTTGACAGATATCTGCAATCACTGTGGCCTAATGTTAATATTAAAAAATAAGTAAATAAATGCAAACTTAAATCAAATAATTAAAACAGCACTTACAAGCTCCTAACAAACTGAACAGCCAAGCTTTTAGGTCTTAAAAACAAAATAATTTTGCGTTTGTTTGAGACTAATTAAAAAAGGCATCAAACTGCTCACTGTCTCTACCCTTTCTAAGCACTGCATGGGCATCAGTTTTTCTGTGAAAATGTTTAATCTTTTACTTGTGTTGATGAACTCTTGCACTGCAACAGTAGTTTCCTTCAAGTTAATTTGGACCCAATAGGATGCCCAATACATTTCAGCCTATAGGGATAAAGTTACTGGTGTCAGTAGGCAATGTGTTAGGCAGTATGACAAATGCCAGCCTGAAGGTACTTGGAGTCTTTTGATAAAGAGTCTCTCACCCATTTGACAGATGTGCAGGTATTAGGTCACATCCTCAAGATCCACATGCATTATATCAATAGGATGAACTGGACTTTTTATCACAAAAGCTAAGGTTTACAGGAGAACTTAAAAATACACAGAAACTTAAAACACAGAAACTTAAAAATACACACCTATGCATAATCAGTTAACTATAACCAGTGCTGTCTTTGCTGGCTTTTCATTGTTAAAACACAGGAATATCCTGGAATGAAATTACTATAATTTAGTTATTTGCAGAGATACAAAGAACCCCCTCTGACAATCTGAGTGTGAGGTAGCATATGTATTATTTTTCACAGACAGTCTGACAGTAGACAGAACAACCTCTCCAAACAAAAATTCAAGAATGGGAGTACTTCCCCACAAAATGTTTGAGGAAGGTTGTCAGGTGACTTCATTCTCCATGTGCAGTTTCCCCTTCACCTGTACTTTTTTACTGTGAGCCCAGTCACTGCAACATTGAGTGTATCTACAGGAAATGGTGCAGAATTCTGCCTCAGAACTGGGTAGCATTACCCCCTATGGACTTAGAATCCCTAGAATTCAATTTTTATACCAATAAATTGGATTACAGTTATAGCTTAGCTGAGTAATGAGCAAAGAAACCACTTGCTTAAGCTTGGTGAAATATGAGCATTAATTAGATGACTTCTCATGTAAAGGTAGATCACATCTGAAAGGACTTGGAACACAGAGTGGGTGTGTGACAATCTTTGTTAACAAAGTAGGTATACTCTAATCATAAATATTCTTACATTTGTAAGAAATCATAAACATTCTTACATTCTTACATTTCCTTTGGAGTTGAATGGAGGAATTGATGTCTGGCTCAAGATTTTACAGACAAGACTGACACGTTAGGAAAATTACTGTTTTTTCCTACTGAATTTTGTTTAAAAAAGCAAATGAAATTTGTGGTCCTTTGTTATTCCTTCTGTTGCTATGATGAAAACCAGTTCAAAATAGTGCTAAACTGGGAAGGGCTGTAAAAAGAAGAAAAACTAAGACTGATCAGTATGATTCATTTACTTAAGAAGAAAACCCAGCAGAAATTGTTTATGCAGAAAATTTTCTCACCTGCCAAGGATGACATATTAATGATTACTCCTCCATCACCTCCATTTCCTTTTCTCATGTATTCTAGGCCAAGGTATGTTCCTCTGATCACAGATGTCTGGTTTAGAGAGGAAGATTATTGAAGAGACTCAAAGATTATTTGAAACTATTAAAAATATTTTACTGAATTATCAATGGTATTCAAAATATGAATTGTGCTTCTACAAACTGAAACTTGCTTTTATTGTGGTGCTTAGAACCTGTATTGCTTTACCAGTGATCTTATTTACACTTTGAATATTTTAAACACAGAGACACTCCACAGTATTGCAACTCAATACGTTCAGAAGCAAAATTGCAATAGGTAGAAATAATGGCAGTGTACTTATTTATCTTAAGAAGATAGAAATAAACAAACCAAAATATTGAAATGCAAAATAAAAGCTGTGAAGGAAATGAAATAATGAGTAAGTAAATAATTTATAGAAGAAACACATATCTTATCTAAAAATATAAGTGGCAGATGAACTGATCTAAATCCCATCAATTTTATTAAGACACCCTGTTCTATATTATAAAAAATGTACTGACTGTATCTGAAGATAAAGTTAACACTTAAAACTGCATTTGACTCAAACCAAAAGAAATTCACACTTTTTAGGATTAAGTACCATGATATATTTCTGGTTCCAAGACAGTAAAAATGTGTATTATTTTCTGACTAAAGTTACAGGAATTTTACCACTCCTCTCAAATGGAAGTTAGACCACACAGGCAAAGGTAAAAAAGGCATTCTAAGAGATGTGAGATGTGATTTTTACAAAGTTGGTTTTTCTTTTTTTTTAAGGAAGAACTTTTAGGAAAAAAAATTTACTGAGACCTTTATCGTTTTGATTCCTTATAATCTGTTTTTGGACGCTACTGCAGTCAGAAATTCTGCAGAGATTCCTCTCAGTGAGCTTCAGACTTTTAAACTGAGATATCCAAAGACACACCAAGCCTGGGGCTACCAGCCTCCTGGGTGAATCATGAGAGAGAGTTTCTCCCAGAAAGTCCCTTTACCTGACAGGGAAACAAATAGTAAGAAAAAGGCAGCAGACAAGGCTCCCTGTGGAAGATAATAACTTTAAAGAAATGTTCCAGTATTACTGCATTAGTGATGAGTTTCATAATTATTTGCCAATTGTTTCTGATGTCTCTGTAATAATTTCATATTTGCTTTACAATTTCTACTTAAAATGGACAAATGCATTGAGACACACTTTTAGTCTTATGGAAATATTATTTCAGCTTTTAAATGAGAACTTTGTTTGTACTTTATGACTGTTTAGTGCTATTTATTCACCCCAAAAAATTAAGATGTTCCAAAGATGAAGTGCAGATGATAATTTCATTATTTTTGACCAGAGACAGTCTGCAGAATAATGGAGAAAGTAATTTCCATATAAAAAATCACAATGAAAAGACTGAATGCGCCTAAAACCTAACAGATAGTGACTAAAGAAACTGGGGGGGAAAAAAGATCTTTTAAAATCAGAACATTATCTATTTTCCTGCCACTATCTAAATTCACAAAGCAAAATTGGAAAAATCTTGAGATGGGTATTACATTTAATTCTCATTGGCTGATATTTTTAGACATGCATGTTATAAAACATAAAGTAGTACTTCTAATTCAACTTCAGTTATCCTTCACACTTTTTGGTTTTAATAGGAATCAGATTTGGAACAGTGCATGTCCTGCTTCATTAATATAATTTGTTCATTTTTCAAGTAACGTGAGGCTGCCCATTGATGGATCTAAAACAACCTGAGATCTCACCATGTTTGCTTTGGAATCTTGATAATGAATCAGCTTTTCTCATTTTCTATAGTTTCAGCACTTAATGAAGTATTTTCACTAATAATATATTTTCAGAATACCTGTTTCCTGCACTAGTGTAAAACCCCACAAAATGTGAATTTTTCAAAATTCTGAAGTAATATTTTAAATTTTTCTTAAAGAAAAAATTCCCATAAATGTATTTTTTATTTGCTAGAAAGTCTTGTTTAAGCTTTTTTAAAAAAAATATTGTGATTAATTAAAAAAAGACACTATTGATTAAATGCTTTAACAGAAGCTTTCCAAATAATTGTGTTCAGTGTCTTGACACATACCAAATTAAATCTGATTTCTCTTGTATGTCCTAGAAAGTAGCAGAGCCTTTATAAAGTTAATCTATTGCTGTTTAATGTTGATTGTCACATGTAAGTTTGATTTATTAAAACCAAAGTTGTTAATGCCCAGTAGTGTTGCTATAAGGTATGGTTATTCTGAACATAAACTTATTGGTACCTCAACTGAAATTAGATTTAGACTTAAGAGTAGGGTGTGGTTTTTTAATATATATATATGTATGATAGGCTGTACAGAAGATATTTTAGGACGAAAGAGTTTATTGCTGTCTTTGGAGAGCAGGTGCAGGTCCTGTCATGCCCTGGAGCAGTGGGTCAGCCTGCTCAGCAGAAAAAGAGAATTCCACTTAGAATGATTAGAGAAAATAAATCAGGAAGGAAGAAGGAAACAGCTTGGGGCTCTTTTAAAGCATTTCTATGCCTTCTAATTCAGAGATAATAGAGCCAGATAGGTCCTTCGCCAGACCACAATTATAAACCAAGAAAAAAGTGGGTAGCTTGGTTGTTCAATCAAAATTACTGTATTTTTTCTTTCTCTCTCTCTGGAATCCATTAACTTAGTATTTCTTCAAGTAGCTGGAGACATGATTGTCCTTTACATAAAGGTATTTTGAGAGGTGGTCTTCAAGATAAATGCAGACTTCCATTTGGATATTGCCCCTTCCACCTGCTACAGCCTTGTAATACTTACCTGTGATCCTTGCAAAAACCTCACTGAGTGTGGCTGATCTTGGATGGAATGGCTATTTATGATGTTTGGGCTGATAAAATAAAGAATTATTCTGCAGATAAACTCTGAACCACATACCCAGGGTGAGAAGAACCTCTCTGTCTGCACACTCAGCAGACAACACTTTTCATCTACAGTATTGTGTGATGGATTTCCCATTCTCTTGCAAGCATCCCCCTCTCTCCAATCCTCTCAAAATTTATGTGTTTTCTGAACCCATTTTTTTGGGGTTTAGGTTCTGATGAAAATGTCTGTAATTTCCTTTCAATTAAATGAAAAAAATTAAAGGTCTTTTCATACTGTGCAGTTCCCCAATTGTACTTTTAAGACCAATAATTTAATCCCATGTTCTCAACCAACAATAATTCATAGGTGATCTATTAAATAAAAATACTGGGAAAGTTAAATTTAAAATTACCTAATTAAAAAAAAAAATCTGACTCAGCTAAAGATGAAAATATGCTGAAAAATTTTGTACAAGAAAGCATTTTAGAGTTGAATTTTTTACAGTTCCTTTGTTTACAACTGCATTTGGCTGAAGGGATGTTGTTCATAAACATGTCAAGAACAAAGAGTATCAAAGTAGTCAGCTTTGTAATTAAATGTAGGTAAATTGAAAATTGGTAGCTGACTTTTTTTTTTTAACCTGGCTATGGAAAACTAGTATCATTAAAGTCAAAAATAATATGTTACTGTCCTTCTAGATATTGAAAAACATGTGACCTCAGTAACACTGCTGTTTATTTTCTTATCAAAATATGGAGTTTTACCACTGTATATAATGAAGATGGGCCATCAGTGTGCAATGGATGTCTGAGGGTGCTCTCAATGGAGGGAATTTTACTCTTCAACTGCCAGCAGAAAAATTAGGATTCTTGCAAGTAAAGTTATAGTGGTGAGTGTGGGAGTATCTTCTAGCATTATTTTACATAAATTACAGATTTAACTTAGAGGAGATCAGACATGCTGAATGAAATATCATCCAGTAATAAACCCAAAATGGTGTCTGACAGTATGGTAAACATTGCAACATAACTGTGCAGATACTCAAAGTATTTGCAGTTGCTTTTGAGAATAACATATCAGTAATCAGTAAGTAATGTAATGATTTCTTAAATGGCAATTTAGTTGTCAGTGTCAAAATCAGAAATTAAAACTTACAAAATTTTTGATTCTTCACATTTCTGTGTGTCCTTTGACCGTATAGCTTTAATTCTATTATTCTAAAAGAAATCATATATTGAAACTCTGATTCTAATTGGACTCAGAGTTTTCAGTAGAGTACTAATTAATTTTTTTCCACCTTTAGGAACCAATGTCAGCCAATGTGTATAAGTTCTTGTGTTCCAACATTACACCTGGAAGTCAGTTTTGATACATTGTGTTTCATTTCAGATTTATCTGAATGGTGCCCAGGACATTGTTAATCATCATCTTTTTTAAGTGACAATTGCTTTGAAAGTAACTTAGTACATGGTTCCTTTTTTTCTAGTGTTTCAGGGAAGCTGTTCCAACCAACATAGTTTCTCACACCTATTTTAAAAGGTTTGCCTTTGCCAGCTCTTGTCTGATACATCTGGTACTTCATGCTGAGAAAATAGCTCAGCATCTTCAGTGCTGAAGATGAGCACTATGTTGCTGCCAAGGTGACATGGTAATGTGAATTCCTTTGAGAAAACAAAATAGTAATCAGTTCTAACATTTTATGTAGGTTCCTGAACTAATATAATTCAGGGATAGGGATAGTGAAAAAAAAAAATGAAAGAGCCACTGACTTGTGGTTTCATAAAGCAGGTTAGCACAGAGCTGGAATTTGACCCAAGATCATTTGCCTTTTACACAGTGATGTTGTAAATTGATGGCTATCTATAAGGAAACGTTTAAAAGTACTTTGTGAACTGTGTAAGATGAACTTCAAAAGTCTGAAACTCAGTACTGCTTGTGTTATCCATGGAAAATTTTAGCATTTTGAACAGGAAGGTGGGACGAATTTTTTTTAATGTAGATTTTTTAGGACATAGACAAGTTGGATCAAGTGTTCAAGTCCCATGGTATTCCTATGTATAGGTTAGTTTGATTGCTATATGAAATGGAATTAAAGGCTCTTGAGGATGAATTCCCAGCTCAAATTCTGGAAAACAAGAAGTCTAGAGAGAAGGAGGCAGAAAGGAGAAAGGAATATATAGAAGGATTTGGTAAGTTGCTTCAAGTCAATAGCTTTTTACAAGGTGGGAATGAAGCACTATGTTTCAGATTTTTATAGCGCAGTTTTCTTTACTTCCCTCCTCTCCTTTCATACACATCCACATTCCTGAAGGACATAGGAACAGTATTCCATTTTAAATAGCTGATCTTATGTTTTTAGTTCAAAACATTTGCTTTCATTTTACTTCAACATTGGTTACTGCAAACATGCATTTAAACAATCAGCTAAAATATTAATTGACTTACTGCGCTATTAAGGTAAGTCATTGTGTCCTTCCTAGTACAATATAAACAGCAAAACTAATTATACCTATAGGCTTCTTTACGTACTTAGTGGTTTGATCCTCGTGCTACTCATTTCAAGGTAAGTGTCACTTCTCACTTTTTGGCCACATCTCTCCCTAGACACTTGGTCCTCTGACATCACATTATGCTGAAGAATAGGCAAGTAAGTTATTGAGGTAGCCACTGGTTGTCAGTAAACCAGTCACCTCCGCCATTTTATCTGCTGCATAAAGCACTGTTTGTTTTGGTTTGTTTCTCTGTTGGTGGCCCTGAGAAACGGAGCTTGCCTTTGTCTGTATTGTGGGACCTGGGGGCTTTTTCCAGCTGCTGACTCCAGCTATGTGTCCAGGTTACATTGCTTTGGGATGAAAGTTCAGTCCTTGTCACTGGTACACTGGGGAAGGCCAGCAAGGTGTATGGACCTGAAGAAGGCTGCAGCATACTCTCTTTTAAGGTTTGCATAGTGGAACAGCCTTGTGATGATCATGAAGCCTTTGTCACAAAAATAAATTCAATTAATCACTTCTGATGTTTCCTTAGTTACCCTACTGGTTTCTGCTGAGACATTAATTGGCCTTCTGAGGAACAGGTCCTTACTGATAAGCAAAGATCGATTTTGCAAGGTTTGCTATTTGCTGTAACATGTATTTCATCACAAGCTATATTGAAAGAAGTCACACATAAAAATACAGTGGTGCACTATCTTCTCTGTAGCTCCAACCTAAGTATTTTGCAGAGACAAACCATGATGTTGGTGGAATTCATTTTAGTAAAGGACTTTTCTAAATTCATGGAAATCTGTTATTTCTGTCTCTTATGGAAATAAATTGTGCAAACTCATAAAAATGTAAGAACTCAGAATTTTTGCATATTTCTACTTTTTGCCTAGTAATGAAGAATAAGACTGTCATACACCTGTAAAAACTTTATGTGTGCATTTGAATTGTACTTACTTCTGGGCAATGTTTAAATAATTGAATCCCATATGACTGGGGTGTTTTGATGTGCCCAGGGTCTGGCCTGCAATTTAAAGTTTTGCCAGAATGTGTTAAAATGTAAAAAATCATCCCATAAACAGGAGATAGTTGTGATTTTGCTTTCAAACTTTTTCATAATTTCATTTGAGGAATTGTTTTAAATATATACACAGAGTTAACTTGTGCCATAATAAAATAATAAGGTGGTCAAAATGTCACATAAAATACTTCTAAGATTTTGATTCAGGTAATATTTAAAATGTAAGCATAGGTGATACCAGTACTGCTACATTTAACTGTGTACTGCAACCTTTGTCAGTTTTCAGAAACCTCTGACATGAACATTAAAAGAGAAGCTGCATGGAATTTGGGGGATTGTCTTTAGTATAAAATGTGCTAAATGCATTTGTAAAGACAAAAGATACTGTAATTATAGTGGTTACTCTTAATTACAGTGGTTCCAGAAAGCCCCATCATCACGAGATAAAATTATTGAAGCTTCTTAGAACATCCAGTTGTGTTTAAATCACACACATGTTCAAGGCTCATGAAGATATGGGCCCTTTTCTTGCTTTAGGGATTTGATGAAAAAAAAAGATGATAAAATTTTGGGATCCCTTAGGCAATATTTTTTATGAATGCAATAAACACTGTCATGCTGAAGGACTGTAGGTAGGACCCTTAATAAGAATATATGTGTCCTACACCCTTGGGCTATTCTGTGCATGGATATGAGTGTGCAACAGACAGCTGAAATTACACTGCTAATATCACTTTAAAATGGAATTCCTGTATGGTTGCCAAGTTCATTTTTTCACGTGCCCTAATAACAACAGTATACCCTTGTATGAATATCATTAGTTGAAGCTGCTGTTGATCAAGCCAACATCAATCAAGTCAACACCACGACATTTGGAGTTTTGAAGTGAGGAATAGATATTCTAGGCATTGCTGGAATATTTTACTAAAAATTATAATAGAAATATTAGCAAAGTAATTAAAAGATGGACATTTAGTACAAAATGTAGCAAAATGGTGGAAAGCACTGCAATGGAAATATCATTTTAGCAGTCAGTTCTCCTTCTTACACCCCCTCCCCAGCTTTATCAAGTTGCCTTTTCTTGCTCTCAGGAAACCATAATGGATACAAGTAAGAACTGTGGTTTACTCCCTCTATTTTCCTTCCAAATTAAGTCCGACTTTTGGAGCCTTTTTCTTCATGATTTCTCAAGCAGTACAATCACAGAACTTCCTTACACTCCTTTAAAAATGTTCCTGAAGACCAACCGGTTCTGTGAACTGTTTTAGCCATAAAGAACACACCCCAGATGTGTTTGTTCTGATTTATCTTGCTCTGTGCTGCTCTACTTCTGTACTTTGTACTTTAAACTGGGGCAGGGAATATTTGTTGTATCAATATATAAATGATATCACTAAGACAACGACTGGCATGTAGAGGGTTTTTCCCTCTTTTAAAATAAAAAATAAGTGTATAGTGTGTATCACACTGTGTGGCTATAGCAACTATTTCTGTTCTTAGGAATAACACAAAGAATACTTAAACTATCCTACAGAGGGAAATTGAGACACTTTAAAACCATGTATTTCACATCTATTTTTCTCCTTTCTACAAGAAAAAAAAAGTAAATTTATAGAACCAACCCATAGAAGCCATTACATGCATCAGGCATTTTTCTTCCATTATTATAATTAAAAAGCAAAAAGTACAAAGTGCTATCTCTTGTATTACAGAAATTACAGTAACTAGATAGAAAGGCTTTGGGAAATAAGCTGGTTAGTTGACTCCGTGTTAGACAGGGAAAGAATAATCAAAACAATAGGTGAGAGGAGATATTTGGATCTTAGAGTGGCTCTGATTTAACCCACATAACTGTAATTCTACTCTGATTGTTTTAGATGTTCTTCCAGTCACCCCTATGTATTTATGAACTTTTTCAACGTTCAGCTGTGTATTAGGTCATTAGGATATTTATGGTGAAGTTACCTATACAATAATATATAAATCATATAAAATTCCTGTTAAAAAAAAAAAAATTAGGGCAGTAGCTTGATAGTTAAGTATGTAGGTTTCTAAGACTTAGATTTCAGATTTTCTGCTCATTGAGACCACTTATGGTCTGCTTCTGCTCAATTACTTATAAAAACAACAAAAAATTAATAGAATAATTCAATTGTTTTGATTGGAAAAGATCTTTAAAATCATTAAATCCAACTGTTAACTCAGCACTGCCAAGTCCGCCACTAAACCATGACCCTGAGCACCACATCTATAGGCCTTTTAAATACCTCCAGGGATGGTGACTCAACTGCTTTCCCAGACAGCCTGTTCCAATGCTTGACAACCCTTTTGGGGAAAAAACATTTTCTAAGACCAAATCTAAACCTCCCTCAGCACAATTTCTGACCATTTCATCTTGTCCTTTCACTTGTTACCTGGAAGAGGAGACTGACCCCCACCTCATAACCACCTAATTTCAGATGATTGTAGAGATAAAACTCCTCTGAGCCTCTTTTTCTCCAGGCTAAACACTCCCAGCTCCCTCAGCTCCTGCTCATAAGACCCTTCACTGGCTTTGTTGCCCTCTTCTAGGCACGCTCCAGCACCTCAATGTCTTTTTTGTAGTGAGGGGCCCAAGCTGAACATGGGCTTTGAGGTGCAGCCTCACCAATGCTGAGTACAGGAGGACAGTCACTGCCCTGGTCCTGCTGGCCACCCTGTTGATGATACAAGACAGGATCCCATTGCCTTCTTGACCACCTGGGCATAGCTGGTTCTTGATCAGCTGCTGTCAACCAGCACCCCCAGGTCCTTTTCTAATGGGCATCTTTCCAGCCACTCCACCCAAAGCCTGTAGTGCTGCATGGGGTCATTGTGACAAAAGTGCAGGACTCAGCACTTCACCTTGTTGCAGCTCAGACAATCTGCCTTGCCCCATCAATCCAGCCTGTTCTGATCTGCAGAGCCTTTACAGAGCCTCTGACCCTTCAGCAGATCAACCTCCACCCCAGCTTGGTGTGGTCCGCAATATAATAGAAGGAGGCTTTCAACACCTTCTGTTTGAATCTCTTGGCATTGAAAAATTATTAGGACATCACTCTAAGTTAGGATATTTAGCTTGACAGTACATATCCCAGTCAAACATATTTCTCACATGGACTTCAGTTTTTCCAGTGATGGCTACTTATCTGTGCTTGCAAATCTGCCAGGTGGGTGGCTGCCTACAGTAACTTATATCCTGTGTTCAAACCAGGCAAAAAAGTAAAGAGAAATAAGTAACCTAGAATGCAGCCTTCATTCGAATTCAAGGGATCTGTACTTATAGATACTGATGTTGCATATCACTGAGGATGACAAACTACTGTTACTTCACAATATGATGTTTACTTTTTCAGAACATTTTCGAAATGAAATAGAGGAAGCAATATAAGTAGTTAAATCTTGAAGAACATGTAAAATACAGAGAAATATAAAAAAATCAAGAGAAAGGTGTTATGAAACTTAAACACTTTCTTTTTCCAAATGCCTATTTTCTCATTGATTTTTCTGTAACTTGTCTCATATACAGCTTGTTACTTGTGTTGCTTGTCTTGGAATTATTTTGTTTGTATGTTTGTTTTTTTGGAGGCACTAGGATTCAAAGATGGATACCTTTGTCATTAAAATTTTTGACAAAAACACACCTAATTTTAATATTCTTTCTTGTTGCACAACAAATTTCAAATAAGAAAACTTCACATTTTACTCTTCAAAGCTTTCTTTTTTCACTTTCTTTGCAGTAAGTATGGTCATGGGGTGACTCGTTGAATCACCATTGAATTAGAACTTCACAGCTGGTAGATTGCAAGATGAATTTTATTAACCTAGAAATTTTATTGATGCTAGAAAGGTCATTCCTTGTAGCTTAGATGTCCTAGAGGTGTACTCTAAATTAAATAAATTTCAGCTGAGAAACAGATATTGTTGTTTGATCTGATGAGATACCAGATAATATCAAAGAAGAGGTAATTGTTTGAAAATTAATATTTCAGACTTGCTGAATGTACAGGATTTTAGCAAGTAAGTGCTCTTAAGTAGTGTGCTCCTACCAGTGATGATGATGAAGTGGCCTATATTAAAAACTCACATTTTATGCTGGCACACTGAATAAACTCTAAATATTCTCCACACTGAATAAAGTGTGGAGCTCTTAGTTGAATGAGTTTTCTTGTAGTAACAACAAACAACAACTTATTCTCTAATGCAGGCCAGCTGAGCTTCACAAGGAACTAAAATGTTCTAAAACACTTGTATAAACAGACTGGCCTACTGTAGATGCAGCTCTACTGCTTTGGGCAGTCAATTTTTACATCTGTTTGGGATTTCATCAGATTTTATAGAAAGAGAAGGTTGTCTGGTGTTTGATAGCCAGAGTTAACCTCTACACAGTGCTGAATGTCTTGGACAGACAACTTTAGGGACCCATCACACACTCAGTTATGTGGTGATTGTTTCAATAGCTGAACTTGCCAATTCAATAATTAATGTTCTGTCATCTGGCACCATCTGTATAAGCCACAGGCTGTTAACTGTATTCCAATATTAAATACTAAGATACAGACATATGAAAGGAGATAATGCTTACCAAGTTAGTTTGTATAGTGCTTTCCCAGTTCTTCTCATTGTTCACTCCAGCATTATTAACCACAATATCCAGCCTTCCAAAGTGTTCAATTACTTTTTTGAAAGCACCTATAGTAAGATCCAAGAATGATATTTCTTAGAACTTTGGGAAGTAAAATATGATGCATACATAAATATGAATGGTTTATTAGTCTACCAAAATGTCATTATTATTTTCTTAGCCATTAGCAAGCAATGTGCATTTAAATTCTTTATCTAACATGCATGAACATTACATGTATTCTGTAAGGATTAAGGTACCATGATTGTCTTTTCATTCAGTTTTGCAATGTCTGATAACAGGAGATAATGAAAGTTCTTAGCATCCATACATTTGGTATTAGATAGAATGTTTGGCACCCCAATTATATAAATTAAGTGTTTATAGCTTGATTTGTAACAGTTTGATATAGCTAGTGAAGTCAAGATTTGACACCATCTATTTTGAATGAAAAATAAAAGCTTCATGTATTCTGCACAATTTTCCTCATTCAGTCCAAATTTAACCTAAGAATGCAATTTGTATTTAATGAATAAATGATATGAATATTTCAACTACAAATAATTAATCATAACTCTTGTTTAGATGTATGTCTTTATGGATAAGTTGTTATGTATCCTACTTGTCAGGTAACTTAATAATGTGTTTCTCAAATTTAAATTTTTTTTTTTTTTTCTGAGAATAAAAATAGTGACCTCTCTTCCAAAGAATTTCAAAATAAGAAGTGGGAAACTTCCACAATGACGTTGTGTTCTCCCAGGTGACAGTGTTAGAATTGAGATAAAAGATGTGTATGGAAAAAAATGATGTCATAATGAGAAGCAAACTCATCAAGCCTGGCTCTGCTCTGACAAGATAGTTGGATGAGATGATTTCCAGATGTTCATTCCAGACTAAGATATTCCAGGACTGAAGACATTATCTGACATGTATATATACAGCTTGCTTGTTTTCACCTCCAAATACTGTTCCTTGTCACTAAATATTTACTATTATGTGAACCAAGACACCACCCTCCCAACATTGTTTTACAAAACGTTGCTTGGAATGTGACTCAAAATCTTCAGTATTTCAGGTATACCGAAATTATGCTTGACAGGCCTTAATGAAATCACTTCACTGAAAGGTGATCCCAGGAGCACCTTCCTTCTCTGATCTTTAGTGCTTAGCTATTAGTGTCAATCAGGTGCATGGCAGCAGCTTTCAGACATCTACCTTTTTCTGCAGCAGTTGCAGGGGGTTTCAAAGCTTTTCTTGCACCAGAATTTTCTTTGCCTCAAGGCTTCAGGCTCCTCATAGCCATCATCTTGTCATCAAAACAAGAGTTAGACACCTGATGAGACAGGTTTTATTTGTCTGACTGCCCTTTACTGTACAGATTTTTCTAATGATCTTATTCCATACTAGAATATTGTAATATTAATAAATCCTCTAGTTTGGTCTGTCTACCTTTTTTGCTTTTCTTACGTTTGATGCCAGTTCATTCTCTGGTTTCTCAACTTTTCAGTCACTTATCTTTCCAACTCTGCATCAGCAAGGGCAAATGAACACCTTTGGCTTTATTCAGAGCAGAAGTGAGTATTTAACTTATATCCATTGAGTAAAATAAGTACAGTTTGGGCCCTCAATTAGCTTCCAAATTTTGGAAACTGGCTAATTCCCTTTTAAGACCTCTAAATAACATGTTTCGCCAAACTAATTCTTAATAGAATCTTCAAAAACTACCATGGATAATAGTAATTTTGCCAATGATTTTTAAATTAAATTTAACAGCCTTGACTAATTTTAGTTTTCTATTTTACATATTGAGAAAAGACCAAATGCTTTTGTATATCTGTGTTTGGAATATTTCAAGTAAAAGTATCTGCCTACAGTAATCCCATCTATTACCTATCCACTAAAAGAAGAATCTCATTGTAAATTCTTAGTGAAGCTGTCACCTACACATCAGTATAGGCTGATTTATTCTTCTCTTTTCAAATGTAGAATATTCTGTGTTTGCATTGCACACTAGTTAGTGCTTATGGAGCATAAAAAATTAAAAGCAGATGATAATATGAAATATTGAGTGGGGAAGGAAAAATTAGGAGGAAGACACATTTTAAAGAAAGAGTAAGAAAAACAATGCAAAGTAAGCACGAACATCAGTTAAATGTGAGCTTCCTAAATGTCTCTGGAAGGCAAAATAAATGTATGATGATTTTGCAAAAGTATGGTGATATAGGAGATTTTTGTGGGGGATTATGTGAAAGAATCACCAGAGAAAAAAGTAAAGGCAAGACTTGAAAATAGATTAAACAGATGATTCCTTGCCTATAAGCCTCATGAACTTACAAATACTAGTTCTAGTACTGGGACTTGCTTCCTACTGTAAGGGTTAAAGTTCAAACAAAGAGGAACTTCATTCACACACATGACTTTTAACGTGAAGTACGGGGCTTGATTCATCTGATAAGACCTTTAAACAGTAAATGTGAAATTCATTTAAATTTGCTAAGTAGTAGCTTACAATTGCAACTGGAAAATATGAAAATAAAGCATTTAATAGCAAACAAACAACACCAAAACCAGCTCAGAATCCCCAAAGGATTGTGAGACATGATTGGAAATTTATGGTAAGAAACCTGCAGAAGGATTAATGCAATGATTGGAGAGGCATAGGCAGCAGCAGCGGCCTCTTCTTGCTTTTTCTCTTTGCAAGAACCACTTCCAATTCTACTGTGAGTGCTCTTCTCCTAGCAACTTGGTTCCAAAAAAATCCCTTGCTGACCTGTCCTACTCACTCCAACTTCCCGGTTCACACCCTTTTGGTCCTGAACTCGCCTGGCACTAAAGAGAGGAGGAGTTGTGGGAGAGAAGGCACACAGGGGTAACACCCATGCAGCAGTACATGTTATTCCTACCCCTAGGATGCTTTTTCTTGCTCCTTATTCCTCCCACTTGGAGAAAAAGTCAATAGTCAACCTAGCTGATAAAAACTTTGCTGATTAGAGCAGATCCCAGATTTAAAGTCTAGCATCTCTCTTACAAACAGACAATGTAAAGCTATAGAATTAAGAATAATCATGCTAGCTTGGAAAAGTGGAAAATACTGCTGGATTCTGGAACAGCAGCAATGTCTTCTAAAAGAAGAATGGATACGCTCAGTGATCACTGAAAAAGTGAAAAGTGAAGCATAGTGAATGAAAACAGAGCAAAACTGTTCACATTGAGCCTGGCAGAAATTACTCTGGGGAAAGGCCACTGACAAAAGAGATGTCAAAATCTGAATCTGAGTCACTACCTATGAATGTATCATTCAATAATGAAACTTTGATGAAGTGATGTGCCTGTTATGAAATATTGTGATACTCTATATGATACTCTAAGAACTCAGTAGAGAACACTGTCCACTAAGTGAAAACAGAAATGCAAATCATTCATGAGGGAGGCTGCTTTCATTCCATTCTTCTGCCAAATGTGTGTGATGTATTATCACCCTATAGTTAACCCTGTGATAAAGTAGCGTGCCACTTTTTGCCAGTTCTGCTTTCAGCTATGGCAGCACACAATGAAAGTTAAGTGTGCTGCATGGAAAGAGCACTGCAACCCCGTACAGAATTTATTACTCCTGTGACGAGGGAATGCAGCTTGGAATCTGCACTGAAACCTCATAAAAAGCAAGTCTGAGCTTTAAAGTTTATATATATTACTCATAAAATAGCAATTATCTTCTACAGAGGCTTTCATAAAAAAATATCACACACAACACTCAATGGAAATGACTTCTTTGGCTTTTCTTTCCGACGTGCCAAGGAACAAAGGGAAATTGTGGTAGTAGTAATATTTCACATCTGCAGGTTGGGGAACAAATCGTTGTTGAGTCATTGCCAGAAGCGATCGGGAGCAGCCCGATCTCCAGAGCGCTGCGCTGAGCGCTGCTGCAGCCGGGCGCGCTCCGCTCGCTGCGCCTCACGCTGAGGGCTCCTTCCTACCTTTCAGCTGCTCCTGATCCGTCACGTCGCACTGGATGAACAGCGTCCTCTGCGCTTCAAACTGCTCGTCCAGGGCCGCCTTGCTCTCCTGTCCGGCCTCGGAGTTGAGGTCCAGCAGGGCTACCTAAGTGAGGCAGGAGGAAAATGAGCGGCGGGGGGCGGATGGACAGACGGACAGGTCCCCCGCCGAGCCGAGCCGAGCCTCGGGGGCTGCCGCCACCCCCCCGCCCTCGGGCGCCGGCTGGAGGCAGAGGGGAGGGAAAGGGAGGACGCAATGCCCGGGGCTTACCTTGGCGCCCTTGCCCAGCAGCGCCTGGACGAAAGCCCGGCCGATGCCCTGCGCCCCGCCGGTGACCAGAGCCACCTTCCCATTGACGTGCATGGCCGCTGCGCTCCTGTCGCCCGCTCCGCGCCTGCCGAGCCAGAGCAACCCAGCGCGGTGTCACCTGCCAGGTTTCCTTTCTCCCTCCTTCGTACCCTCCCTCCAACCCTCCCTCCTTCCCTCCTCCTCCTCCTCCTCCTCCTCCTGCTACCGCCGCAGCTGCGGCTCATTCCTCCCCACTCCCCACTCGTGTGACCGAAAGCCTCCCGGAGCTGTCTGGGCGGGGGGAGCAGGGGCGGAGCAGGTCATTAAATCGTCCTCCCGAGTGTCTGGATGAACCCTGGAGAACAAGAGCCAGAGAGAAGATCAGCTCCATCCCCTCTTCCCACCCCCAGGCTTTGCGGTGTCCCCCGGAGAAAGGGTCCGAGGGCAACTATAGCCCCGCTCGGTGGAGAGGGGGATGTGTGTGTCTGTCTGTCTCTGTGTGTGTGTGTGTGTGTATGTGTAAATCGCGTGAGAAGCTGCTCCAAGCTCTGATAAGGGCTGTTGGCAGCTCCTGAGGCTGTATGAGTTTTGGTTGGCCCAAGTTGCATGAGGAGCAGGGGGAGGACAGCCTCGAAAAAACTAAACGTAGGGCATTTCTCGCTTCCAAACAACCCACCAGCCTTCTTCTCATTCTGCTTGTGAGCAGAATCTACTTGCATAAAAAAGCAACCATTTAGTGTTACAGAGGTTAGATGTATCAAGATAAGTGCTTTCGAGAAATTTTCAGGTCTGTGGTTAATGTATCTTATACCTTAAAGCATGTTTAACTGCTTTTACAGTTGATAAGCTAAATTCTGTCTGCTACATTAATGTGAACTGTATGCAACTAGAATTTCTCAATACAAGTATATGTGACCATACAGTTGAAATAAGAGTATCCTTAATGATCTAAAAATTGAAATAAATGCTCTCATTCATCTGCTTGTCATGAATGTTATCCCACAGAAAATGCAATGTTGTGGAGTGTTGGGTAGGCAGGAAAAATCCTTTTTTTTCAGTCCTAAGCTCTCTAAACATGTACATCATGCAAGTGTGTGTGTTAACACAAACATGGTTGTCTTTTATGTTGTCTGTTTTCTTCTGCCTGGTGTATCAGGTTTAAACTTTTTACTTGTGCTTTCAAGGCCCTAAAGTACTCCGACTTGACTGCATCTCTGTCATTAATGTCTTGTAATTTCTGCTTGTTTCTCAGTAATGGTGTGCCTATTTTGCTCTCTCTCTTATCCCTCTTCTATTTTTTACTAGTCTGCCTTTATCTGTGGAATTCCCTTCTTTTTTTAACTATGCTACCTAATTGAGTGAATTGAGTAACACAAGTTCTCGTTATTATAACCTTTGTCCTTAAAAATATGAACTAATGTAATCAAGCTGCTAAATTGGATCACAGCCATTAAGTTTTCCTAAAGATCATGATTCACTGTACTTATAAGAGCAGTCAAAGATGGCCTCTGGGATTAGTGATTTGTTAGACTATGATACCTGTGTTTCTGGGAGGACTCCAGTTTGCTTTGGAGCTGTGAAATTTATGCCACCTAAAGTCCCATGCCTAATGAGCTCTGTCCCAACCAGCTGAGCCAGCTTCCCTAATTTGTTGGGACACAAGTACAGTGCTAGGTTAAAGTCACATCATGAGAACAGTATTACCACATAGGGACCTAACAATAGCATTGCAATGGAGTCTTTCACCCTCAGTTTAACCCTGATACCCACCTTCCCCTCCTTCCCCCTCTTTCCCTCTCTTATGGCAATGATTAGCATCTGTCATGGTCTTTATTTCCACAATGTAATATTTTTTTAAAGTCCTATGCAAAGGAAAAGATCAATAAACCCCTCTGTATTCCAAACAGCTGTAGTTGGAATGACCTTTGGCAACAGTTTTCTAAATTGTTGATAATTTGGCATGAATGTTAAGAACAATCTGGACTCTTCAGAGATGCTGGAATGCTTTCAGATCTGAGTGCACACACTGTTTCCATAAAACAAAGCTTATAAGTCTGTGTCCAATGATCAGCTTGGTTGAATACAGTCTTGGGTATCAGAGGTTGAAATTATTTAAAAGTATTCTGATAAACTAACCCAGTGTTTCTAACCTGTTTTTGTTGTCTGAACAGACTCTTGCTGTTATTCCATTCAAGAATCTAAATGACACATCTTCCAAGATGGCAAAAAAGGGTCCACACAGATACCCATAACCCTGGAAAAATATAGTTGGTATAAGAGACAACGTTCCTAACTGGAACAGGATGTAACAATCCTCCAAATGCAGGAGGAAGTAATAGAAAGATGGAGCCAGCAGAGATCATTTGGCTGTAAGGGATATGTGTGCTTTGCTCTTTTAAACTACACTGGATTTTTTGCCAACTCACTATGGGTACTCATAAGAAATTTGCTGCCACATAGCCCTTTACCACCACACGTTTTTAATTTGACCAACTGCATAAAAGATAAAATATTGCCCACAGGAAGAAGCTCCTGGTAGATAACTGCTAGAAATCAAGAGTGAGCATCTCAATCTTCTTGATGAAACTTGGGTAGTAGGAAGTAGTTATGAAATATTTTTCCTCTCTGTTTCATAAATTGACAGTTTTTGAACCTTTCCTTCAATTTTAAAGAAAACTTTCATAGAAACATGAGGCCTTCCATTGTCAAATTTTCAATGATCCATCTTTTCAAATAACCCAACCATAAGAAAAAAAATACCCAAATTCACATAAAAAGTTGGAAGAGCTGTCATAACAGGCAGTAGCATACCATAAATGATCTGTCTTCCTAAGTGGCCAGTTCACAGAAGACTGAGTATATGCCTTGGGTACCTTATTCTGTGTATACCGATATGCTGATTTAAGCTGGTATGCTGATTTAAGAAAATATGAGACAGTTAAAAATGGTGCATTATTCAATGGTCAAGAGTCAAACCAAATCTTCTAATATTTGTGATTTTTTTTTCACCAGAATTAAATTTGCACTAAAGTTTGCCCTAAGGATTTTTTACCTAATACATTAGCCTGACTCAAAAGTATCACTATTATCAACAACTATTATCAAAAACTAATAAACAGCTATTATCTGAAATCACAGGTGTGAAAAGATACTAAATGAATCCATGAATATTTGATTTTGGTGCTTTGAGAGACAAGTAATTCCATGCATTTTCTGTTCAAAGTTAAGGAATAATAATACTGCTAAATAATGTCTTAGATGCTGAAACTGTTCGGGTAAAATCTTGCACACAAACTCCTGCACAAGGGTGCAATGTTGAATGCTTATTAACACTTGCATATTATTTGTGTACAGGATGTAATTTCATTTTTGTTTTCTAGTAGACCTCTTGGCTAGCAACGTCTTTTTCTGCTTTCCTTTTATGACTGTGGTTCCTCTTCTGTTTCTCCCCATTTACTAAGTCCTTGGCTTATGCTGCACTATTCCTCAGACCACAGTGGCATCAAAGTGTGAAGGAACTCAAGGTAGTTTTAATCTGTTTTTGTAAAGAAGACAGAGATATGACCTCTCAGAAATATGACCCCCTGTTCATTAATTTTTGTTACCATATTTTCATTCTCTGCCAGCTGTTACCCAGTTTGCTGTGAAAACGAAGTGGTATCTCACCTGTGAACGGTGTCAGGCAATGCATATAGCAGGGCATACAAACAGAGCTGAGCAGCCTGTGTGCTTTGGTACAGAGCTTAGTGCATTTCCCCAACTTCTACTGAGAGGAATGGGTGGAAAACCAAACTAGAGATATGCCACAAATGTCCAGCTTTGCATGGGGTAATTAAAAGACAGATTTCAGGCCACATACTTTCTGTGGTAGGTGTTTTTTCCTTAACAAGAAACTTGAGTGTTCAGCAAGCATGAAACAGTTTTCCATGTCCAAGAGGCTCATTCATAATGCCATTTCTGTATTATCTGTCTGCATGTATTAAATTGAAAGGCATCAACAACTGCATAAGGAGATGAGCTCATGCAGCTATGCCACATTTCGGATATTACATCCAGCTGTGTATACAAAAGCATTCAAGACACAGACTGGCTGCCAGAAATATCTAACTAACTAACTCAGAGGACAAGAAAATGAATGAATAACAGGCTGAGAGATTTGCCAAAATGCATTTTTAGAGCACATCATACCAGCGCATGGTAGTTGAATGGCTAGATTATTTTACTCATCATTTTCATAGTGCTCATTCTATATGTTCAGGGTGTCATGACTTTCACGGTGAGATTTGGAGTAAAGCACTAAGACAAACAGTCCTGTTGTCTGTCTTTTCAAAAATAGCAGGTGGGATAGCAGAGAAAAGTGTGGGGTTTTTGAAAATACAAGCAACTGAGGTTAGTTGTATACTCATAATAGAAATGGCAGTTGATGAGAATAAAAAGTCTTTTTTTATTAGCTTAAGGAGGATCATACAGTGAAGACTAGACCACTTTGCTTTATAAAATAGAAAAGGGAAGTCACTGGAGATGATAAAAAAGAGAATATTGCACTGTACAAGTTTCTCTTCCTGATTCTTAAGAATGTCTAAAAAGTATACAATTTTTGAGAAAAGATTTGTCAGAGCATGTGGGAAGATGTTAGAGTAAATGAAATTCAAGAGAGACAGTGACTGTTTTTAGACTGTCTTTAACTGACATTAGAGAAGGAATGATGAGAGACAGAGCTTCCTGGCATTTTGGAAGCATCTACTGCTAGTGAAAGAAAAGTTTGGAAGTAAGGAAAATAATGTAGTGACAAATATCTAGAGAAGAGGTGAGGAAAGTAACTTCCTCGGAAATGAAGGACAAAAGATTTAGAAATCCTCTCCTGAGTACCTATTCAGAGAGGCTTTCTAGCTCTCCAGCATGTCTTTCCTTGATCAAATTCCTTCTGCCATGCTCAACACTAATTCAGTCTGTATCTCAGGCATCACGGTGGTAAATGTTTCAATCCATTGTCCTGCATATACGTTAGATAATAGGGGAACACTTAGCTGCTCATATTTCCCGTAAGATACTTAATTCTGTTAAAGAAAATAAAAAAAAGCTCAAGGGAACTAAGGTAACATAATGTTTAATGAGAATAGAAGCATTATTATTAAAATCACTTAAAAAAAGCTACTAGATAAGGGAATTTGGAGTTAATGCCATGCCTGAAAATGAATAATACATTTAAAAAATATATTGTCTGCTGGAAGAATGAGAACATGAACATGAGGCCTTGCTGGGAAGGCAGTTCTGCAGGGTGTTAAACTTCTCAAGGCTTGAGACAGGCTCTAAATGAATAAGGAAGGATTCAGTGCTAAAGCCTGCCCTGCCCTTTCTCTATCTGATATAATTATAGGAGAACCTTTAAAACCCTGTATTTGGCACTGTCTTTAAACACCACAGCAGTACGGCAGCTGGCAGCAAAACCAAAACAAAAGTATGTGAACCCCTCCCTTGCCTCTTGCAAGTTTGGCAACACACTCTATGCAGGACTGACAGTCTTCCCTATTAATTTATCAACCCATCAAGCACTGCAAATATGTGTTTGCAAAGAAAATGTTGTAGACTTACACTTAAAATGTAAAGACCTTCTAAATAGCTAGGGAGAACAACCAAAATCACACTAGCCACCCAGTACAGGAACTTGAGTTTCTTAGAACTGTGTAATTCTAGAGCAAGTGACTTGTTTATTTCTTTAAAGGATTATAACCACAGAGTTATATGGATTTAGATATTTGTTGAATCCTGGAGTCTTATTAAGTATCTTATTTGATACATGCTACTAATGTGCTTTCTTTGAGTAATATCCAGTGGAGAAGAATTGTTTTGATTGTGTTTTAACCTTTAAAAGTAAGAACCCAAAAGAAAAAAGAAAAAAAGAGAGAAACCTCAGAAAACCTTCATTCCAAATCTGAAAAATAAGGAGTTAGCAGGAAACCATGAAACCAATGAATTCTCCTTATTGTGCGCTCCAATTTTATGCATGGTCTGATGGTGGTAGTTTTCTTTCAAGCTATTGTTTTTATTCCCTCCTTTTCTTTCTATACACATAGTCACTGTTTAGGTGCATCAGTTTCTGGATGTCCTGTTTTGAAAAAAAATCTATCCCATACAGATGGGTTTTTTTTTGATCTGGGGCAGATTATTTTGTGCTGCAGAGTGGTTGTGATGTATATATGTGTTTTAGGGAACATCTGCTAGTACTGAAAGAAAAGTTTTGGAGTAAAGAAAACAATGTGCAAATAGCTTGGAAGTGCTACAGAAAACTTGTAGTATGCCATAGATTAACAACTGGTCAGAATAATGATGTAGTCACATCCAGAAATAGTAAGAAAAAGTGGACCAAAACTCAAAGAAAAGATATGAAAAAGGAAGTAAAAAATTGATGAGTTAAATTACACTTATTACATTAAATGAAATTTAAAAATGAGTCAAAAATCGGAAATGTCAACCCCATGGCACTTTTTCTTATAGGAAGTTCATTCTTTTAAATTAAAGAATGTCATATGCAAAGGGAAATGGTATTGAAACAATTTCTGACAGAACAGTAGCTGATAGACTATTTTCATATTTTCCTGTTAGTAGTTATAGTACAGAATTAAAAAAACCCACTGAACAGTTATTGGATTGATTCTATCCTTAGGTAAATCAGGCAGAAGTAGGCAGCAAAGATAGTTTAACCTTATTTCATCTCATATATGCACATTCATATAAAAATGTTTGAAAAGATTGTCCCAGATGTCTTCGAACTAGAGAAAATAAAAATTATTTACAGGAAATATTTCATTTTATTCACACACTGAATTTACTGCGGTGTAAAAACCATTTTCTTAAAATGTAATGTTAAAAAAAATATTTTAAATTTTCACAATTAAAGATCTTCATGAAAGAAAATATAAAGTATTTTCCTGGAAATTATGAGTGCAACTATAAGCAGGGTTGCTAGCACAACCCACAAGCGACTGACTTTTCTCGTTAGGATTTGTCTACTTAAAAATCTTAATAGTTCTACCACGTCAAAATTAAGATATTTTCATATCAGATGTTTTCTTCAAAATGGAAAACTGCAGGTAAAGACAAGTTAAGTAAGAACTGAGATCTCCTCAGATTTCGTCTCATGTGCTTAGGCAGTTTCATGCAGAGCTACATCAGCAAAAGGTTTCCAGTAGTTTTCAAAAAAATGCTCAGCCCCAGCAGTCACAGGATGTTTTTCTTTTTACAGGAAAACTTTCTCACTGACTGTTAATGTGTAAAGTGTAAACTTTGTGTTAATCTTTGTCTAGTAAAGCCTCTCAGCCTTGTGACTGGTCCTATACAATGTGATGTGAGAAGTGAGCTCAGATACTGATTTGGGGTTTGTTTAATACCACGGCAAGGCCTCTCTCCCTAGATTACATTGTTGTGCAACTCTTACTTTCCAAAATAATTCTATGGAAAAATAATTGCCTGGTCTTCGGCTCTTTTCTTTTTCCAGTCAGGGAGAAAGGAAGGTTAAAATCCACATTTCTATCTTTTGAAAGGTATCATTTTCCTACATAAATGAAAGCTGCTTTAGGGTTTAAGTGCTTCTAGCCTAATTTTTATAGAGGGTGATGATGAAATTTCATTAGGCTATGTACAAAGTGAAATATAAAGGCAAGTACACAACAAATACCTTCCTCTTATTATTTCCTACTTACTGCCTTTGAAATTATTTAGAAATATGTACAGTGTATTAATTAACAATTTTGTGTTAAGCTAAGCCCACTGTTTATTGGAATACTTAATTTCTCTCCTAGATTTTATAATGCACTGATGTTGATGGAGTTAAAAGGTCTATTGAATTGAAATATATATATATAACTACTGTGATACTGAAATCTTTTTATGGATCTAGTCCTTCCTCATCCTATGACTGAATATCATGTCTTGGAATGAAGATTGTCATTACCTTTGCACTATACTATTAAGTAACATTTTCAATTTTATGAAATGACTTTCTAATTAAGAGAGAAATATTGCTCCTACTTGAATTATTTCATGTCCTGGGTAACATGGTACTGGGTAACAATATAATGTTTGAGATGCCTAGAATTATATAGCCTTTTCAGAAGAAAAAAAAAATCCTGAAAACTGAAAAGTTAACAATCCAAAGTGAAGATATGAGTCTAAACATAGGGATGAACATGAAAACATATATAGTCTGCCAAAAAATCTGTGAACTGTGGAAAATCAGAATGAACCCTGATAACAACCTAAGTATTGTTGCTAATGTGAAGTGAATCGGATCATTCCAGCTTTCTAGCTCCCTACACCACACCACATTTCAAGTCCCTGTTCTCTCTAGGTAGGGACATTCAGTGTTTTTGTATTAAGGAAGCACAATCTCTTATAGAACCACATTTAAGTTGTTTCAAATAAAAAAATCATTAGAATGAGACTGTTCTTATTTAATTAGTAATGATAATATTTCTTCTGGCAAAATTAATTTTATTCTATTTTGTTAAGTTATTGTAGATTTGGGCTTTTATATTTTATTAGTTGTGTTATGCCATAATGCAGTTTCTGTTATATATATATATATGTTGATGTGTTTCAGTTTTTTAGCAGTTCTTTTTCCCCAAAAATTTCTAATTGCATATTCCATGAATAATTTCCTGACCACGAATTCCTTTGTAGTGGTAAAGATAGTTGTGAAATATGAGAATTTTCCATATCATTGAACTTCAAAGTCTCAGCCACTCAAGTCAGGGGTTTTTAAGGCTTATTAGACTAATATATTTAGACAGATTGCCTTCCTGGAAAACAAATAAGGATAATACTGCTAGACTGCATTCCCATGAGTGAAAACAGCTATTCAAGACCACAATAATTTTTATTGTTTCTCAATGACTGCCTTTTTTTTTTTGCTTTAGATCATGAAGCTCCCACAAGATACTCAAGTGTATGCTGTACACAAATTTATTAGATATACCAGAATATGACAAAGTCCTCCCAGTTTTGGAGGCAAGTCTTATGTTGATTTGATAATCCCAGCCTGAATGTAAAAAAATATGTAATCCTTTTCTAAGCAGCTGACACAACAAAATCTGTAAGGCAAATTTACAGCAGATGTATTGCAGCAGAAGTCTACAACTGAATTTAATTAAAATGCTCTGGTGATCTGAAGATATTCACAATCCAGCACTGAATTAACAAAGTCCACATTAACAGAATGTTTTCTCAGGCTTATGGTGCTGATTGGCCTTGTTACGTTTATGTATGTATGTATGTATGTATGTATGTATGTATGTATGTATGTATGTATGTATCTATCTATCTATCTATCTATCTATCTATCTACCTAGCCATATCTCATGTATTAATCTACAGTTAATGACCATTTTTCAACCACTTCCAAGTAAGCAAAGCAATGCCAAGCTATGAGGCACCTGGTCCCAGTTGGTTGACTCAGATAACTCAGCTGAGGCATTCTGTATGTAAGCTTTTGATGCAGTTCATTGAGAGAGTGAGGTGTGTGTTCAAAATGTGAAACTTTTCTGCTGAGCTGCTTAGAACTTGTGAGTAAAAATGTTAAAAATTGCATAGGGCTTATGAACAAGCCTTGTGCTTTGGGTGTCTGTTCATTTGGCTTCTCAACATCAGTGTATAACTAAAAAGTAATATTTGGCTATTTAAAAGGCAGATACTAGTGGTGGTAGAATCATAACAGCATGCAGAGTGTGGTTAGTGTGTGAAATCCATTGCCATAATTTTAAATGAGTTAAAAAAATTATCAGTGATATTTACAGAATCACAGAATAAGCTGAGTTGGTAGGGACCCCCAAGGATTATCACATCCAACCCACAGCCCTGCACAGTACCATTCCCAAGAGTCACACCATGTGCCCAAGAGTATTGTCCAAATGCTTCTTCAACTCTGTCAGGCTGGTGCTGTGACCACTTCCCTGGGAAGCCTGTTCCAGTGCCCAACCACCCTCTGGGGGAAGAATCTTTTTCTAATATCCAACTCAATTCCCCTGGCACAACTGCAGGCCATTCCCTCAGGTCCTTTCACTGGTCACCAAAGGAAGGTATCAGTGCCTGCCCCTCCTCTTCCCCTCACAAGGAAGTTGCAGACTGTCATGAAGTTTCCCCTCAGTCTCTTTTTCTCCAGGCTGAGCAGATCAAGTGAACTCAGCTGGTCCTCATACAGTTTCCTCTCAAGGCCCTTCACCATCTTTGCTGCTCTCCTTTGGATGCTTTCTAATAGTTTAATATTTTATATTGTCATGCTCAAAACTGCACACAACATTCAAGGTGAGGCTGCCCCACTGCAGAACAATGCCCTCCCTTGCCCGCCTGGCAATGCTGTGTGTTCCTGATGCCCCCCAGGACACGGCTGGCCCTCCTGCCTGCCAGGGCAATGTTGACAAGGGACTAGGATGGAGCCCTGCAGAACCCCATGAGTGACAGGTTGCCAGTCTGATGTCATCCCATTCACTGTAACCCTTTGTGCCCCACCCCTGAGCCAATTGCTCACCCATCCCATGATGTGTTTATCCAGCTGTGAGCTGGACATTTTGTCCAGAAGGATTGAGTAAGAAAGTATTGAAAGCTTTACTGAAGTGCAAAAAGATCACATCAACTGGCTTCCCTTGATCATATCTCTTGATACCTTGTCATAAAAGGAAATCAGGTTTGATTAGCAGGACTTTGCCCTCATGAAGCTGTGCTGACTGTGATCAGTGACTATGTTGTCTTTCAGGTGTTTTACAATACCTCCTAGAATAATCCTCTCCATAACTTTACCAGGCACTGAAGTGAGACTGACAAGCCTGTTGTTTTCAGGGTCTTCCTTCTAGAGCTTCTTGAAAACTGGGACAGTGTTCACCAGATTCCGCTCAGCTGGGACCTCTCTGGATTCCCAAGAATGCTCAAAATCATTAAGATAGGTTTTGAGATGACATCAGCCAGCTCTTTGAATATTCTTGGCTGAATCCCATTAGGCCCAATAGATTTGTAAAGATCCATCTGGAACAGCAGATCCCGCACAGTTTCAGGATTGACTGGGACTTGATCATTCTTGCAGTCATGGTTGTCCAGCTCAGGACACTGAGAGCTCCTTGGCTCACCATCCGTGTTGAAGGTGGAGGCAAAGAATGTGTTAAATACCTCTCTCTTGTCCCTGTCCCTATTTGGGAGGTGACCATCCCCATCCTATAATAGGCCGATGTTATTTCTACACTGCTTATTGCGTTTAATAGATTTGAAAAAAAACTTTTTGTATTGTCCCCCACATTTCTGGCCAGCTTTAAACATAGCTGAGTTTTCACCACATGAATTTTCTCCCTACAGTGACAAGCAGCATCTCTCTATTCTTCCTGTGTCACCTGACTTTGCTTCCACTGTGCATATGCCTTCCTTTTTTGCCTTATTTCCAAATAAGATTCCTGTTCAGCCATGTGGGCCTTCTGCCTCTCTTAATTGACTTCCAACACTTGGGAGTTGCATGCTCCTGTGCCCTTAGACACAAAATTACCATCACTGAAGGTGAGATAGCAAAATATGGAAGACATATGTATGTATGTTCTCATATGTTCTGGGGACTGTAAAAAGAATTTTAGAATACGTGGATTTTTGTTCAGAATGAGTACAATAATTTTCGTGTTCCCCACATTTTTTTCAGAACATTTTTTCCAGATAAAACATTATTTTTGAAGAATGTTTGAATTTTTTTAACCTAATTTAGATGTATTTCATTCTGTCCTCTCTATATCAATATGCATTCAATAATCAAAGTATATTTGTGTGTGTTTATGCAAATATAAATAGCTTGCATACCTTTCTATATCTAGAAGATATACTGGTTCCCCATTTCACTAATTTCTATCTGAAAGATAAATTAGCCCATTATGAAATACCCAAACTGGTACAAGCTGGCAGGAGAGCAACAGTATTTACAGAGTGGGTTTATGTTTTCTTTTCTGGCTTAGGTGACCTTAGGTGGGGTTGACAGAGCTCAGTGCCAAGAAAAGGATATGTATGTGCATCTCAAAGAGCATTTTGATGAACTAATCTGATTGCATACCTTAAAAAATTATGCTTGTTTAAATGAGAAAAAAGAAATTTCAATGTATGATATTTTTATCTTGTACAGTAAGAGTTTTTCTTCTTTCTCCTCCTGGATTTAATGAAATTAAAGTCAATCCCATAAGTGCAGTTTCTGTGTGATTCTAAATAAATTTCAGGCAAGCTGCAGGTGTTTAGTGGCTCATAAGAGAATCTGGTATGATCAGATTCCACAACCTAAAGACAATTTAACTATAGAGTTTATGATATGGCTTTAAACAAGAGAAGACCAGTATTTTATAGGAATTGTAGGAAAAGAACAGCATTGGGTTGTTAGACTTTCATAAATGTAGTTTTTTCAAAAATTATAGAGGTAAAAGATGTTGAAAAAACACTTAAATTTTTTCTGTGCCTCTGTAAAGCTAATTGACTGGAATTCTGTAAAAAAGTGAATATTCTTCATAAAGAAGAAAAAGAGTACCATTATTCTTATTATCATGACTGTTATTATCAATCTATTCTTGAATGCATTTATTTATTTATTTATTTATGACTTTTTGCTTTTACAAGTAAATACAATTGTTTATTTAATTCATGCATATCTTCTGTAAGGTAGAAATATGTTCTCTTCAAGTCAGTTACATAGGGGCTTCCCAGGAATAAGACACAAGTAAACCTATATATGTTGAATCATAGGTGTTTATCAAGTACAAACTTTACTGCTAGGATGAAGCTTTCTGGTTTCCTTTTTACAACTTTTCTAAGGTCATTTTTTTCACAGTGTTAAACATGTAGATGGAGCATTTGTTTGCTCAAACTTTTCAGCATACCTTCTATGCATAAAAAGTGAGGATGAATTTTGGCACCACTGTAAGCTCTTTTTCCATATCTGTTTTGCCTTTTTTGTTTTTAGTTTCTGGGCTCTGGCTCAAACTTACTAACCACATCTGGCATCTGGAGCAGATAAAGTTCAAGGCAGGATGTCTCAACAACCAGCAAAGATGTCCAAAAATTTAGAGAGTAACTGTGTGCAAATTCAAAATCATACACTAGGAATCTAGGAACCAAGACAAATCAAATATTGCATGAGTAAATGTAATCCAATGAAGCTAAGACACACATGAACTTTTTTATGCTGATTCACTTAGGTCTATGACTAATCAGGCAGAATTAACACAGTAGCAAATTCAAAAGGGAATGAGAGCTGAAGAAAACAGCAAACTTTGCAAAAATATCAGTAACAGGGAAAACACTTTAATTAACAATTTATTGCACAAATTCATTGCATAGCTTCCTTCTATAGCTCTGAGAACAAATAATCAGCCTAAACAATCAGAGATGTGTCTATACTAGCTTTTGCTTGGCATCATTCAACCATCAGTATTAGTGAGGAAGCAGTCCTCACAGTAGCTGGTACAGTGCCACCTGCACCAATAGCTCCTGGCCTGCCTGACTGCAGATAGCTTGGAGGTCAAAGACAGCAGCAGCTTTCCCATAGCAGATCTCTACATTTTCTCATAGGTCAAATCAAGGCTCAGAGGGTTTCAGGCCGAGATCCACAAAAATACTATAGTGCCTAAAGTTGGCCTGTAGATGGTTTGAGCTTCTAAGTCCAAGACAGTGATTCTCAAAAGCCCTGCTGAACCATGTTAGAGACTGTATTTTTGGGAGTCAAACTCCTCTAATGCAAAAGATTCCGCTATTTTCAGTGACGGCCATCTTGCTAGGATTAAGACTGATAGCTGTTTGAAACTTAAATGTAATAAGTAGTCTGGAAAAAAGGAGTTTTTCTGTCCAAGTACTTACCCATTCAGCTTCACATTAAATTCAATAAAAATATGGATGTTCTGAACACTTTTATAAATTTAAAAAAGGTGGTAGAGCTGATCTGTCTTCTGTTTTGTGGAATACCTGAACAATTAAAGCATTCACATAGGATATGTGAATGGGGCTAAGGGTTTCAAGACTTTCCACAAAATGAAATCCATATCTCCCTAGAAATTGTTTTAACCACAAGGCTGTGATGCTGCACAGTGATACTGGTTTTGGTGTCAGGGAATGCCCTTCTTTTGAAACTAGGACACTTTAAGTAGTCCTTCAGTAGTTCCTGAAGGATGCCTGTGTATTTTAAACTAAATTATCATTTTATTTAACTGCAGAAACATACAGGCTTATATGAGATATTTTTGTTGCTTATTTGTTTTTAAGCATACCAACATGATTAATTGAAATTCTAGACAACATAATTTCTTGCAAAGAATCCTATCTCACCCCGTGGGCTTAAAAAAAAAATCCTGCAATTAATAACTTCAGCTAGAAATGAAAAAATCCGATAGAAAAGTCATTTTATCATAACTGAGGATAGTTTTTGCGTCTAGGTACTGCAGAAATAGTCTTCAAGAAAAAAAGAAGATGAAATAATAGATGCAGAAGCAAAGCAGAAAAATCTGTGTGTCTATCAAATTCTTACATGAGATAGTTTCTGGTCATTTAAACTAGAAGTTGTACCAGCAGGACATGCCATTTATCTTGACATTAACTAGTTGTGACTAGTATTTGAAAAGGGATATTTTTGCAGAAAATTAGGTAAATACATACAGCTGAGTAACAGCCTACTTTGAGACAGCTGTTTCTTTGTTTTTCTGGCATCAGGCAGCATTTTTTTGGTCACAGAATCTAAATGAATTTTCAATGCTGTGATTATGAAAGGCATATGTAGTAAGAATTAAAGTAAAATAAGAAAACCAGAACTAAAGAGAGAGAGAGAGACTGAAAATGAGAAGAGTAAATAAACACACAGTATGTGGTAGCTACAGTTTAGTACACCATAAATGCGAAATACAGATGAAGTATCCTGTGATAGGGAAGTTGCAACTAAACAGCTGTTTCTTCCAAATTTCCAAAGAAAAATAGATTCACAAATTATGTCCAAATGCTTAAGAAACTAGACTATACAAACATGTCAGAAAATGTCAAATTTATATTCAAATTTTAGCATCCTATTTTGTATGTCTATAGACTGTCTTTAGTGCAGTCACTATCCAAACAATAGTCAATAAAAATGCAGATTTGCATCACATGATTATTTTTCTTCCTTTAGATGCATCCCAAGAGAAATTATGTCACAGACTGTCTATATATACTAATAAAGAAGGCAAATACCCTGATTTTGAGCTATTATAGCTATCTTCTGTTTCCTAAGAATTATTCACAGAAAGCCTCATAATAGTTATGGCTCAAAGCTAAAGTATGGAACTAAATCTTTGAGGTGCACTCAGTTTAGAGACAATAGTGGGAGGGATTCCATGGCTTAAACATTGGCATCCACATAATTTTATATGCTTTAAGGAGTAGTAGACACTCACTGGTAGAGTTGACCTAGGGCATTCAAGAAACCCAGATTTTCTGGAGCAACAGTGAAAATATGACCATGCACATAACCCTGAAACCCAAGCCTGCCCTATGCAGCAAGTGGAGATTTCCTATAAGTGAGTGAGTTTCTCTGAGACATAAAAACTGTCATATGCTGTTGATAGTCTTTGCAATCCTGAGATCCAAGAATTATGCTCAGGTGACAGAGAATATAGGAGCACATGCATGTGTGTCATACATATACATGGGTGGAGACAGTGACTTAATGGGCTCATGGTAGCATGAAATGTTTAAGATCACATAAATGATTAGTTCTTAATCCATTGTGAAATAATTTTAGATTAAGCCTGGTGCTCTCTCACCTCAGAGCAACTCATTCTAAAGGCATCCTAGCCATGGATCAATATAAGGTAATAAATAATAAAGAAATTAAATATTTTTGTCATACCAGGATGTTTACAGCCAAGTGAGTATGAAATGAATTATTACTTTAGGATGACTCCAGGAATTGGTATAATTGCATTTGGAAGAGGGAAGATTTTAAAAAAAAGTTGCCTCTGGCTCACGAGAGTCTGTTTTTCACTTCAGTTTACTTAATGGATTCATTACTAGTGTTTAATTTAGCTGTGGTGACTATATGCTAATAGTTGCCATATAGATTCTTTGCCGCACAAGTACAGTTATGTGACTATTATGTGTGTTTAACAAGGTTTTAGCACCTCAGTTTGTTCCTAAATGTTAAGACCTTTGTATCACCACCAAATAAAGAATAGATTTTGCAATCAAAGACTACTTTGAAGATCAGATCTCTGAAGTTCTATGAATCTATTCTGCACTTTGAAAGCAGTATTCACTTAAGTTGGTCCAAATTTTTCATGAATAGCATTTTTTTCCACAGAAAATACTGGTAAACCAAAGCCACATAATTTGTATTGGCTTCAGAAAAATTTCCAGTAGCATGCTCAAGCTAATTGAAAATATGTTGCCTATTTGGTATCATTGTGGTTTTACTTTTTCATTCTGCTTTGACTCCAGGAAGTTGTACTTTTCTTGCAGGCTATTGCATGTGTCTGCTGACTTTGTGAATACACACTGATGATACACGTGATTCATTGTAGCAAAATGTTCAGCCTGGAGAGGAGGAGACTGAGAGGGGATCTTATCAATGTACATACGTGTCTGAACTGATGGTGTCAAGAAGCAGTGCCTTCTTGATAGTGCCAAGCAATAAGACAAGAGGCCACAGGCAGGAACTGGAACACAGTTTTTCACATGAACATGAGGAAGAACTTCTTTGCTGTTTGTGCTACTGAGCACTGGAACAAAACGCCCAGTGAGGTTGTGGAGTCTCCCTGGAGATATTTAAAAGCTGTTTAGACACATTCTGAGTAACATGCTCTTGGGAATCCTGCTTGAGCAGGGAGGCTGGACTAGATGCCCTCCCTGACCCATTCTGCAGTTCTATGAAACTGCCATAACGCTTGATGTTTGCCCCTTATTGTAGTTGTAAGATTTTCCATTTGAAACTGTATCTATTTACAGCAGTGAAGGGAAAGGACTGCCCAGAGGAGCAGAAGCAGCAGTCACTGTAAATGATTCTCTAGAAAAACAGATAGATTGCATACATAATTATACTTTTTGAATAATGAAAAGGAGTATGGGGACTTACTAATTTCTCTAGTCTCAAGAAAGAAAGGGAACTACCTCTGATAATGCAATATTTTTGCTTGATCTGGCAACTTCACAATTCCCAAAGCCACAAATTGTGTTTATGGTTCTAGGAACAGCAGTACAGGCTGTTCACAGCATTCCTCTGACCTTTACTTCAGAAGGAGAAACAGAAAGAAGTCCTCTACTTCTGGAACATTGCTAAGTGGAACAGTTAATCTGGAAGTATTGCAACATGAATCCCAAGAATCAGTGATTGTGAATTGCCTAAGCCAAACTCTGACGTAGACGTACAGCCCTTCACTTTGAGAATGTTAATGATGTGGAAGAAGACCATCTGTAATCAAGCTAGGATCACCTGAGAAAACTTCTTCAAAGCCTCAAAAGTTGCCAGCCTTTTCCCAGAGATTGTCAGTTAAATCTGAAATTGTGATCGACTTTCAATTACAGAAAGAATGTTGTTGCATTTTTTCACAGCACCAGGCTAGATGCACTCCCTACAAGGAGATCAAATGACATATTAATTGGTAGACAGCATCTCCACTTGTAATATTTGTAACCCAAAACAATTGAGTGGCCTTTTTATGGTCATGCAGATGTTTTGACTGTGATCTGAAAAGGGTGGGTACATCAGGCATGATTAAAAACAATCACAGGAAAAATTATGCCCCAGAAGGTTACTTCAGGTGAAAAGGAGTCAAGTACTGTGTCTGCTGGCAATCTCAATACAACGTTTAACTGTTTCTTCTCATGATTTCATCAGTTCATTCCAGCAGCATGGCTCAACACACTTAAGCAAGTCTTTTCAGAGGCAGCAAAAATATCATTGCAAACACCCTGGAGCCATGAACTTCACCAGGTAATGTGTGTGGATGCTGACCACAGTTGTGCTTTCCTCTAGGGAGTAGCAGAGTCATTATATGCTTTGTTGCTGCTCCTGCCTTCACTGGCAGGTTCCCTGTAGTCTTAAAAAGGGCATTCACCAGGCTCTGTAGTGCCATGAGAAGAGCACTTCTGCACAGAGGTGAGGTTGGCAGAGTACAACTGATCACCTACCTTGTCCAGAAATGTCTGTAGGATGGCACTGCCACATGGATCAAACAAATAAAAACATATGGTAAAGAGGACATGTCCAAAGAGCAGCTTACCAGGTGGTGCATTTTCTAACAGGTAAAGAATAAAATGTTCCCAATGATGTCTGTGGAAAAGCATAGCATCGTGAATGAGTGATCATAAAAGCTTCTGCTGAGTTTTTGGAACATAACAATAAAACTTCACAGGAGCAAAACCGATAACTTTTAGCACAAGAGATTAGAAGTTCTTAAAATCTATGTAGACCTATTTTTGAGGTAGATGATGTTTTTTTAAACTCCGAAATATTATTTCCTCTTCCAGCAAACTGGTATTTCTGTGCATTCAGGTCCCAGAACAATGATGCCTCTGTTGTTGATGCACCTTTCTTACATCAGGAAGCAGCAATGCAAGGGAAAAAGACGTCCAGAAAAACCTGACAGACTTCATGGAAATCTGTGTTCAAGACAACGTCCTCATCAGACTGAATCAGCCTTTAAAGTTTTGCTCAAAACCATTATTGATTTTTTTGGCTGAATTTTGAGTAATATATCCCTCTTTTTAATCCTGTGTATGGAACCATCAAAATAACTTAAATAGACGTGTTCCTCTAAATCTTTTAACCTAATAGCTCTTTTTCTGATTTTGATACAGTTATAAACACAACTGTATGCACTGTGTATGTAATTGTATGCTGTCAAAGTACATTCATGCACAACCCCTTAACTGTGAAAAAGAATATAACAACCACAACTATAAAAATGTTTCAGGAAACAGAGATGCTGAATAGACCAAATTACCATTTAAAACCAACTACAGATACACTTCTGAATGGTGTAATGAGAAGCAGTTCTTCATGCTTACACTATCCTTATACACATCATATGAATGATATGGTCTCAAAAAATTAATCTTGTGAAACATTCCTTACAGTATTTAAAATTTCTTTTAAAGCAAATTTAGTTAATACTTTGGCAGGCTGTCAGAGACTGGAAATAGTTCATGCCTCAAACATTGATATAAAGTTTTGCTCATTATAAAGAAGCTGCAACTGAAGAAGCCTCCCTGAAGAGTGGGACTTTGGACTGAAAACCAAACTGCTGATTAGATAAAGGGAAACACGTTGTTTAATCACCTCAGGCTGAGGGAAAGGTATGCATCCACAAAAGGCCAAAGCCACCAGCTGCAACTATCCCTGGCTGAGTTTGGGGTGGGGGAGAGCAGAGCTCACAGAAGCCAGGGTTACACAGACTCCCCCCAGCCGAGGGGGGAGGAGGAGGTTTTGGGTGTGTGGGGTAACCTCTGGTGAGAGGCAATGAACACCCATCCTCCAATTACACAAACTGGCCCAGCTGTGGAACCCCCAGCCCCACAGGGCACATCCACAGGACTTTCCTGTGAGAGGCTTGGTCCCACAGGACTGCACATACTGCAACAGACCCAGAGCTTGCTGTGAGACACTGCAACCCCATCTCCAGGGGGACATGGCTGGACATTCCTACCTAGCCTGAGCATAAAAACTTGTCGGACTCTGTGCCTTTTGGGGGGACCTTCACCACCAAGGAGACCAGTTGGAGAGGATCACTGAACATCGCTGGATTACACAGAGTGGTGATATTTTCCTTATTCTGTCCCTGTCACTCTTTCCTATCCCCTCCACTGATTTTCTACTTCTTTCTTACTTTCTCTCTCTCTCTCGCTCTCTCTCTCTGTCATATTTATCATCAAATAAAACCCTTACTATTGTCACTGGCAAATGGTGACATTTGCAGCTTAATTCAGGCAGAGGCATTTCTAAGAACTTTAAAACTGGATCATAACGTAGGCTAACATTATTATGTTGAGAATTCAGAACTAATGTGCAATGTATACGCATTTAAAAATCTTATATATACCCCATTTTCCTAAAACAGGCTGAACTGACAGCAGCTTTACATCTCTAGCTAAATCTACTTGCTTACCAAAGCACAGTCTCTCAGCTAGAACAAAGGACAGATAACCTTCAAGACCTTGCAGAACTGTACAGAAAATAACAGGAACTGAACTGTCTAAAATTAAAAACAAAAGTCTTGCTGCTTGAGAAAATGGTCATAATGAACATTTCAAAAAAGAAAATAGTGACAATCTTCAAGGAAGTTAAGAGCATGTTTCTTTGGGGGATGTCTGGTGCCAGAAGATATCTTTCGGGTTGAAGGCTTCCCAAAACACAAGCAAGTGGACTGAAAGGTTGCATTTTAAAGACACCAGATGCGTTAATGTGACAGCTCCGAACAAAATGGCCATTTTGCACAGAAAGCTGTACTGAACACAGAAGGTGTGTCTGGTATTGAATAGCTTTGTACACTGCTTAATTTCTGTGGTAAGCTTGCCTCTTTATGCCTTGGAATATCTTAAACCATTTACAAACAGCCTAAATATTCCTCGGCTGTGCAACCCCACTAAAGCCTGTGCCAGCTGTTAGCTACTCACCAGAAGCAGTAGCAGAGAGAGAAATATTTTCTCAGACCACAGCTATGATCTTAGAGTCATTTATTCCCTCTGTCCTGACAGACAGAGTGCCATCCTGGAGGGCAACTGTCAGGGGTAAGGGGCTGAAGCTCCATGTCTGACTGGTTTTGTTACAGGGAGGGGGAAAGGGGATACCAGGGCGGTGCTGGGATAAACAACCAACCAGATCAGAGCCCGGGCTGCTGGAACATCAGACCAAGGAATACCTCAGAGTCCCATGGCAGGGACCCAGCCAGGGGGAGCCCAGGGGCGGTCCCCCGCAACAGGTGGGGTATTGTAAATTCAGATTATTTCTTCAGTGATGTGAAAAAATGAAGAAAAGATCTAGGATTTGATGTGTGAGACTACAGTGTAAACTTGTAGTATAAACTGTCAAAAGCAGGCGTCCTTATGTGGTATATATTTTGCCCTTAAATTTGCATGACTGCACGAGCAAACACAGTCTTGTTTTGAAATCGGTGCTGTTGCGCAAATTCTAGCTGATCCTCTGCAGTTTTAGAAAGGGCTGAAGTCAGCGCCTGAGGCAAAACTCCATAATAAGTAATAGCATAATAACAAAATTCCATAAAAGATCAGATCAAAAGGCCATTATTCCCCAGTGCTAGCGATGGACATTTTGATATAAGAAACAGGGCATAGCAGAAGAGTTTTTTCCCTTTTATACACACAGTGATCTAAAAAAATAAGGGAAATCTTAGTTCAATTCCCCTTTAAAAAGTATTATGTGTTTCCATGCCTCAGACAATGCTTCCAAGTGAGAGAGTCATTCCTCAGCCATTGGGCAGATCTGGAAGTATCTGTCAAAATGTCAAAATATGCAGCTGCAAGACTTCGCAATGACTAAGATATGAAAAAGGAAGCAAAAAATAAATTCTCTTGTTTTGGCTTCTTGACCAGAAAATTAAAAGAAGAAAATATTTTCTAATAAATGGATACGTTTTGTTGTTTGCTGTACTGAAATAAGCTTGATCCTAACTTTCATTCCCCACTTCTTGGCAAAACTCTTTTTGTTTTTGTAAGAAAAGCAAAAGGTTTTTGTCAGAAAAGCAAAAGGTGTGAGTGTATTCAAAAATCCAGTGAAATGCCGCCTTTGCTTTTGACTGGAGGCTGGGATAATCAGACATAGAATAGGGAGTCTGACATTCTCCATGAGAGATTTTTGAAATTTAAAATCATCACCTTTACCTCCTGAAAGAGCATTCTAACTTCCTGGGTGTGGAATGCCTCTCTTAACTATTCCTGTTGCAGTCTGTCTTATGGAAGCTGTATAAAGAAAAGAGTGACTCACTAAAATCTGGAAAGAGAAGAGTGACTCTGTTTGGTCATTGGGACATTCACTACTGGGAATAGTGGGATTATATAGGCACTGGGATTCCCATTTCACTGCAATACTATTGCTTGCAAGGATAGGTTGAGAAAACCTTCTTCTATTAAAGAAAGTTAATTTGAGAGGTGGGAGGTGCAAGTAGTCAGCAAGTTATGAAATGATTTTTTACAACTTTCATCTCAAACAGACTTTTCTACACAAGCTGGTGCTTGCTATTTATATGTTCAAATTTTGGGAAGTAAAAATTGTGTTTCTTTTTACTTTTTCCTTATTTCTGATGTATGAAAGCATGCAGAATTTTTTAGTAAGTTCATTGTATTCAGCATTTTGGTGTTTAACAAAAACTTTACCAAACTTAACTACATTTTACCAGAAAAAAAAGAATCTAACCACTGTGTATTGTTTTAAAATATTTGTTTATATTTCTCTGTACTTGGATGATGCCAAGTTTGGCTTTTTTCTCCGTCTAAATCCTTATTATTGTATGAGCAAGCATTAAGCTTTATCCTGTTGTGGTTAAATGAGAAGGTTTAGCAATTTCATTCCATGTGTTCAACTGTTCTTAGCCATGCATGCATGTCTCTTACTACTGTTTGATCTGTTCAGAAGAGATTTTGTTCAGAATGTCATCTATATGGAGTTTTAGCATAGTTATGAACACGTGATTTGGGGGCTGATAACAAAGATATTTGATGTAAGTTTTCATCTTCTTAGTTGTAAGCAGTTAAGGAAAATAACTATAAAGTATTTTTGATTGTCATGGCACGGGTGTAAATTTCTCAAGGGATGGAGCCATGAAAAAAAACAAATGAGACTGAAAAATTCCTCACCAGGAGAATTCCAGGGGAGCCAGTGAGCAGGATGATGGTGCTGCAGTCATCTGGAACAGTTAAATTTCCAGTCACAGATATGCAAGAAATAAAACTGAAACAAGTTAATATGCAGAGAAGACAACTAGCGTGACAGCAGGAATGGAGATCATAAGTAACGAGAGATAGTGGAAGGGTGGGATTTAACTGTGCAAAAGGAAGGCTGAGAGGGGCTAAGATTGTTCTCCTCAGGGATAAACACCATGAGGGAACAGATCTGTTTAAGTTAAAGAACAATGCTGGCACAAGAACAAATACATATAGACTGACCTTGAAAAATCTTGGAATGGATGTTAAAAAAATATCATCAACAATTAGTAAAATGTTCTTCAAGCAGTCACAGCCATCCTGCAGGATGACCAGTGCACACCTCCAGGAGAAGCCAAAATATTTACCTTTACATCTCTGAGTGAAAATGCGTAATCCAGAGGCTGAAAGTATAGCCCTTTAGATGTATTTCTCTAGAAGCACCAGTTTTTCTTTTTAAATTTGTTTTGTCAAAAGAGTTTGATATTTTCATTACCATGGCCCCAAGTGTAAAAGCTCTCTTCCAAGCTCTCTTTTCACCATGTATTCCCATCACATGCTTCATTAATTTCTTAAAATTTAGCTGGTAGAAGTTCAATTCTTCTTAATTGTGATATAATTCAATTCAAGAACAAGTTACTGACTTAATGCAACACTTACTTGCTGAACTCCTCTCTATCTGCCATGTCTATCTGGTCATAAAAAATCATCATAATAATACCTTCTAGGCTTAAGGCCTGCTTATATGTGGATGACCTGACCGTGGGTTGGTTCACTGGGGACCAGGGTTTCATTGGTTTTTGCAGATAACAAGCACATTTGTTTTTTAAACAGCAAATTATTTTTGCCAGCAGGGATTTTGAGGTGTCAGCTATAAAAGCTGACATCAAGTGTTGTTATGATATCACAAAGAGAAGGTAACGGGGCTTTGAAAACTACATAATTTACAATATATTATTTACTTTTGGCTGTCAGTAATGAAAGATTTACAACCTAGCCAAAGTTTTATTGCAGAACAACATTAGGGGTTATAAACTTAAAAGCACCTGTTTTTTTATGTATTAGTCTAATATGACAGTTGCTTTCATATGCTGTAATATTTTCCTTGCAGGTAAAGCCCTTGTTCCATTGTCAGCATTTTACTGAGGAAAAATAAATCCAGCTATTGTAGACTTTATTTAAAATATCTTCTATTTTGTAGGGAACAGAGGCATAGGAGCAAACACCTGGCATAAAAAATTATAAGATAAGATCTATTGAGAAAGTTACAGTTAGCTAAAAGAAAATGAAATATTTTTCTAGAAGAAACTAAAAGTCTTTTAGTTACTAGCTTTTTAAAATTTTTGAAAACATATCACTGAAGTCTTAGTAAGTTTTTTTCTTGTTACAGAGAGTTGAGTAGTGCTTCGATGATGAAATGAGAACTGTGCTCCTAAAATGGGACAAGGAAGGATATTCAGGTTAGGAAGGAAATCCAATGGAACTTGAGGTAAACACAGTCTTAAGAAGAAGGATCAACTTGTCCAGACTAATTCTTATTCCCTTCTTTGAACAGCAGGTGAAATACCTAGCACATATTTTGGTGCTTTGTGGAGGTGCCTTTCCCCTGAAATCTCAGGGAGAGGGACCCTGCAGGGTATGGGTCTGTCCTTGTCCCTGCCCCCATGTCATGTGTGCCCCATACCTGTTCCTGATTGGGTGGTTTGGGTGCCCAGGCCTGGGAAGAGAAGAGGGTCCCATGACTGGAGTCTGCCTGGGAACTCCAGCCATGCGTCTGGAGGAATAAATCATCTCTGAACATCTAAAAAATATAGTTTCGTATTTCCTTCCAAAGTTCATTGCTGTCTTATACTCGTTGTAAGGATTCCCCATTACAACAAATGGTGGAGAAATGCTGGCAAACGATCCCTGGAGAAGGTAATTTGGTGGTTTGTGAGTAAACTCTGGATATCTCTTCTTGCTTTTGTTCTGCTGTCCCATCTCTGAATGATGGAGGACTCATGGAAAGACTCATGGCTGTCTGAACCACAAAGAGACATTTACTTTAAACTAAAAAAAGTTCTTGAACAGTGATATGTAGATTTTAGCTTAATTCAAACTCAGAAAAAACTAAGATGCTTCCTGGAATGGTGGTTTAAAAATTCTATGTTTCTTGGGATTTGATTCTTACCAAAGACTTTTGGGAGAATGTTTGGACACAGTTAATTTCTGAATCAAAAAATGTGCCAATGGAAGACTATTTCCGTGAATATTACCTGATTTCAGAGACTGTTGAGCAATATTGGCTGTGTCCCGCTGCTGTTCTAGCGGCAAACACGTGGTCGAGCAGCGCGCACATAGCAGCGGGTTCCTCTGTTGCCCCGGAGAGAGCGCGGCCCCGGCCGTGGGTGCCCAGTGCATTGCGGGCGGCGGTGAGGGAGCTCCCGCGTGTGGGAGAGCCAGTGAGGCCAGGCATGGCGGGAGGGGGCCAGGCATGGCGGGAGCAGGGCTGGCAGCGAGAGCGGTGGTGGTGAGAGTGGAGCCAGGAGCAGCGCAGCAGCGTGGGCCCGGCGGTGTTCGCCCTGAGACACGAGTGGCGTGGCGGCAGAGGCAAGGGGAAGCGGTGTGGGGCCGCTGGTGCAGCCCGGTTAAAGGGATGGTGCAGCACAGGGCCATGCCAAGCCTGGGCAGCCACGTGGGAACCCAGCAGAGGCAGCAGCGCATAGGCTGTCCCCAGAGGCAGCAGAGGAGCCGTGAGAGAGAAACAGCGCAGAGCGGCATGGCCCACACAATCCCAAAGGCAGCCCCGGGAAGCCAGGACCATGCAGTGGGAGCGCTCAGATCCCTACAGCGGCAGCCCTGGTGCAAGAGCGAGCAAAACCAAAAGTGAAAGCAAGAACACAGCAACGCGAAAAAAGAAAAAAAATTTCACAACTAATGTTTTTGGAACTGTAAAATGGTATAACATAAAGAAAATTTACGCTTTCTTATTGAGAAATGTTACAGGAGAAAGTATTTTTGTCCATAAATCTGCTATTGGGAAAAATAACCCCAAAAGTGATGTTCCAAGCTTAGAAGAAGGAGAAAGAGTAGAATTTAAAATTGTGCAAGGAAGGAAGGGCCCACAGGCCACATGTGTTACAGGCCCTGGGGGTGCCCCTGTCAAAGGTAGTAGATATGCTAGACAATATCCCCACAATCGTTATCCTTTCCCCTATCCCATCTTCCCCTTTTATCCCATGCCCTTTTATCCCCCATATATGCCCAGCCCAAATTCCCTTTCTGTGTCCCTTCACAAAACCAGTCCTTTTCATTTGCCATTAATCCCTTTGCAATGCTGATGGGGGGATGAAAAGAAGGGAGGGAAGAAATTAACTGTCATTTTCTAAGATTCCAACAGGTACAGAAAGGAAAAAACACTCTCCTGACTCAGTTTCCATCTGAAGCATGCTCAAGTCCTGTCTCCCTTCTGATACTCCAAAGAAAATTTGTTTGGACATTTGGGGATTTAAGATAGTGGCTTCACTTCTTTTAAAATTGTGTTGTTATGTTTATCCAACTGTTTCCAATGTTCTTTTATTTAAAAAAAGTGTGAATTTTTGAGGTACCTCTCCCCTTAACTCCCGAGGAGAGGGACCCTGCTGTGTATGGGTCTGTCCCTGTCCCTGTCCCCATGTCACATGTGCCCCATACCTGTTCCTGATTGGGTGGTTTGTGTCCCTGGGGCCCGGGGAGAGAGCAGGGTCCCATGACTGGGGTCTGCCTGGGAACTCCAGCCATGCGTCTGGAGGAATAAATCATCTCTGAACATCTAAAAAAGTACAGTTTTGTATTTCCTTCCAACATTCATCGCTGTCTTATACTTGTTGTAAGGATTCCCCATTACAACAGCGCTTGCTGTCTTTTATTCTTTAATGTGCCTTTGAAGTAGTGGGTTTCTGGAAATCAGTTTTTGGTCTTTAGATGAAAATTTTCAGTGTATCCAGGTTGACTCATAGACAATATTTTGTCCGTTTTTTGTCCATCAGTGTGTATCCATCCCTAAAAACACTTATCAACAATAAGAAAGAGTAAGGAGAGTACTGAATATTTGCAGTTCTGTTGAAATATATTTGGCCTGTCCTCAGGGAAGAACTCTGAGGGATTTCATACTTCCTCACATGGGAAGTGAGAATCTTCATAGGAGAACTAAATGATAGAATTCAGATGAAAAGCATCAGGACTGAGTTCTGGCATGCAGATAATTCTCTGGGACATGCTCATTATGTAGGCTGGAAATTATCTTTTGTTAACTCGATAAAAAGCAGGCTTCCACTTTAAACTCCATCCCAAGTATCCTGATTCATAAGATAATTTATTGCTAGAAGTCATGATGAAAAGTGTTTACTGGCAGACGTGAACAGAAACAAATACAGAACAAATGTGCTAATAAGGGAAATGTTAGAGAGACAAACTTTTTAGAGCTTCCTGTTCTCCCCCGAGATCTGGAAGAGCAAGCTGTAACTCTAGCACCTGCCCTATGCTCTGTGTATCATCTCAGCAAACATGCCATCTATAAAGCCCTAACACAGAGAAAAAGCTTTCTTCAGGGCTGTAACAACATTTTAAAAGGCTGCTTAGTAGCTCTCTATTTCAAGCAGATATTTAAAATGCATATTGAGGCAGAATGTACTGTTCAGATTAGTGCACAAGGTATATCAAATACTTTTGGATTTCTCAGTCATCTTAGTATCAGTAATTTTTTGGTTTAGAGTAGGTTGGACAGATCAGTGGTGCTATTCAGACAAAAAAAAAACCCAGAAGCCTAAGTGGTCACCACCAGGTGGATTATCTGCTGCTTGAACTTCTCTGAGACTGTGTGAAATGTCTCCCACATCACCAGCCTGACCACTGGATGTTGTGAGAAGAACAAGGAATGGGACTAAAAGCAGTATTACTGAAAAAAAAAAAATTCAAGGTAGGAAATGCTTTTTGTACCTGTCTTGTTGCTTCTGTATGCTTTTGGAGACAATCCTGTCCGATGCAGCTTTCCCAGTGAAGGGCTGCGTTTGCATGTTTTCTGGGGCCTTCACACCTTCTCAGCCCCTGTGACAATGGGGCTAAACATAAGGATGGTTCTTCAGCTCACCATGTTTCCTCTTTTTGGGAGTGTCTCTCCCCTGCCTGTGTGTCCTGTGAGTTTCAACATCTGTGGATCCTGCAGGCCACCACACACAGCCCTATCCCACCAGGTGGCATGGGGAGAGGTGGTTTCAAGCGGCCCTGGCCTTGGGAGCCACTTGAGGCCGGTGCATGTCACAGGCTCAGCCTGAGTGATTCACAGCCATGGTGAACATCTGTGATTCTGGGATTTAGGCTGCTTCCCTGCCACCAGGCCCTTCCCAGTGCCCCACGGGGGTGGCAGGACTGTCCCAGTTCTGATAGATGCTGGGGGAGATCCTGAGGCTGTCGCCTGACACACAGAAATCAAGTGTGAAAGAGGGAAGGATATCTGTTCTTCATGTGCACAAGCAGAGTGTGGTATTTTGCTGAGTAAGTATTTGCATTTAGTAATCCATGCCTTTTAAAGTTCTGATCTTTGAAAAGAAGCACTCACATAACCCACACATTCAGGTGACTTCTGCAAGGGGAAAGGAGGGGGTAGGTACTGACAGCAGAGTGTCGGTGGTCACCTGGAATGTGAGCCATGGAAGTTGGGGAGGAGGGATGTTGAAGCAGAAGGGGGAGCCTAGAAGAAAACATGGGCCAGTGGATTCCAGGAAGCAGCAGGCTTTTGCAGACCAGAGACAACGGCGAAAATGCTCTGCTCTAACCTTTTATGTATGGTATTGAGACTTATGTTTAATCCATATAGCTGCTGAACTGCACTGGATTTGAGTGGGTAACCCAGAAGTTTTAGATGGACAAATATGGTAACTGTGTGTGATCTACCTGTCCTTGCACCCAAGAGCAGGGACCTGGAAAAATGTTTGTTACAGTGAAATGTTTGATACAGTGAAAACTGTATTTCTCCCTCAGATGCTTTAGGCACTTTCAAACTTAATGGTTTTCCTATAATTTCAAGAATTCCTGTTATTCCTTAATAGAATATTTGTTGTATTTACTACTGTGTTCTGGTACCAAAAGTTCATAGAGAACCCTACCCAGCTGGCATACCCAGCTAATTTGCTGGGAACACACCCATTCACTGATGAAATCATCCATATTTGCCCCATCCTCAAGTCCCCCTCCACCCCCCACCTTAAAAAACAAATATTGTCAAGGTAAGGAATATTTCTTTCTTTTGTAGCCGCACCCAGCATACTGTAACAATGACTCAGTCTTGTGTTCATCCTATGTGGCAAAACTGTCAGCCTCATTTTGCAAGGGTTGGAATAAATAACCATAGGTTTTCCAGCTGACAGCGTAGCAACTATAAACATTTCCTTCCAGAGGAAAACTATATAAAAATAATTTGTCAATTATCCTACTCTTAGAAATTCCTTATAGTGACTAAAATGTGAAGCCAAACTCTACTCTTATCTGGAACATATCCATTGACTTCAATAAAGAGGCTCCAGATTTATGTTTCTTTTGGCAGAGCCTGGCTTGAGTCCTTATGGATGACAATTTTTCACAGGATTACAACTCTTAAAATTCATGTAATACAATAAATTCTGAAGGAAAACTTACGCTCTTATGTTAAACTCTTCTAAAACACCCATTACATATGCCAAAAGTACTACGAGAATATCAGGGAGATATAGGGCTTCATTGCTTCTTTTATCTCCAAATCTCGAATAACTTTGAAATCATTCTAGTTTATAAACTAGAAAATTATGACAGGTCACAGCCTTTCTTGCATCAGGAGCAAAATTAAGGGGTCTTCTTAATGCACAGTTAGTATACAAAGCTATTCCTCTTCTAAAAAAATCTTCTAAAGATCAGATCTTGCAAATATTTAGACATGTGCTTAAACTTAAGTAGGTAAGCAGATTCAATTCAATGGAACCTACTCATTTAAAGTTTACTTGTAAATTTAACTACTTGGAGAATATATATGTATATATATGTATATACAAAGCCGTTACTGGCAATAATTGTATCTGAATACTATTTATATAAATGTATGCTGATCTATAACTAATTTACCCTTATGCATAATAGTGATGATGAAGAAGAAAATACAGGAGCAAGATCTAAACAACTATAGAATATGAAATGAGACACAAACTAGTATGAAGTTAAAACATGGAGATGAACTTGCAGGGAAATGTTTTGATATATGATATGAGGACAGAAAAGACGTGAAAAAAGAGATTAAAAAGCTACAAAAGATAATAAAATTGCCTAAGTTAATTGATATAAATAGCTTTTCTTGGAATTAACAGTTATTCATTGTTAGATAAGACCGAATTTCCTGTACTCTTGATACATCAGAAATCATTTACTAGATACTGGAATGGTCATGATCCTCTCAAGAAAGATGTCACAAGCACTACTGAGGAAGAGACACATTGATCTCTGTTTACAATTTCTTGTGAATGCAGGTTATGGAATTGGCACCAACTAAATACAAACTCAATCAATGCACTTCACTAGTTTTCCTGAATATATTTTTTGAAATCTTACTAAAGCCAATGTGATGTTTGACAGTTTTAAGTCAAAGTATAGACCTTGAGTTCACTTCAGTGGTTAAAAATGTATTTATGTCTCATATTGTGATTTATTTAATTTGTGTCACTGAAGGAGAAATATAGATGTACAAATAGTATACCCTTTTTCCTTATGAATAATATGTGGAAATGGAAATTAAATAAAGCCATATGTAGGACAATGAAATAATAGGGGTATTTATTATTTTAAATAGTCAACCTCGGCTGTGTATGCATGTTTAAATAAATATATAGCCAAACTATTTTTATCAGTTGTTTTTTATTTAGATAATGTGTATATTTGTCTTTTATTATGTTTATTGAATATTTGTTTCTCTCACTAGTCTCTTAAGAGCAAATATTCTAGAAGCTCTGTTAATTCTTTAAAATAACTGTACAATCTCTCACTTTAAAAGAGAACTGTTCTGTTTAGTCTAAGACAGCTGTGAAAGCATGAAAAAACAAAAACACACCATAAATATTAGCTGCCACTTTGTCTCAGCTTACTGACAGAAAATCATGTGAATTTTATGTTAGGAAGACTATCACAGATTTAAGATCTATGTTATTTCTGTACAAAATATATTTTAATGAAAATTCTAGCTAATGTCACAATTTTATCTGAAATGGAAAAATTAAACCAGTTTCAGATGGGTGGACTCAGGTAAAATAAACTATTGCATTAGACATATAAATCACAAATATTCTTTCAATGTTAGATAAAGACGTGCAAAATTTCCAGTTCACAGTAAAACCAAGGAAGCAGCTTGTTTCCTGAGGTGTGAAGCAGTGCTTGTTCCTTTACTTGTCTACCCTTTTCCTAAAAAAATAAAAGTATTAAAGGAATAAAGTAAAATTACCTTTTCCCCTATTATGAGATCAGTTACAAAGCTGCTATGTTAGCACAAAATTTGTGCTTCCACAAAAAAAAACCCCAAATCATTGCAGACTAGAACATGCAGCAATGAGATCATATAGGACCATTATGGTTATCTTATTTATACCACTGTTCTTTCACAGTCAGAAGTAATTGTGAAGGGTGGGCACAACAAATTTGTCACTTTTCTGATCCTAAGTGGCAGTCATGCATAGGACCAGCTCTTCATTGTGATGTCACTTTACATCTTAGCCTTGAATAAGTATTGCTGTGGGTTGCTTTTGATTTACACCTGCTGCCATCTGAGCTATCATGACTTGTTCCTTAGTCTGTCCTCTGAATTTTGTAATTCATCTTCATGGGATTCATCATCAAATTAGGATGTGATCCACCAGTTTCCATATTTTCTGATTTCTCTTCCTAACTGTTGCACCACCAAATGTAGAGTGAGACCAAGAACACAGCATTCCAGACAGAACTCTGTGAACTCATGAGATTTTGGCTGGCAATGGCTTATATTGATATGCCAGTCTCACAGATTCTGAGTTTCACATATGAGACCTCTCCCTAATGGAAATTTTCTGGTAATTATTTCTGACTAATTTGAAAATGTAGTATCACAATACACTCCCTCTGCCATTTCCCATTAAAAATATCTCAGACAAATAATGTCCTCATCATTAGGCCTGAGGCATACTTGTGATAATCTGCTGATTATACCTGTGTAGGTTAGAGATTGCTAACACTTAACTCATCTGAGCTCAGTCTTTATCACCAGTTCTGTCTGGTTGTGAATAACTGCCTGTCATGCAGGTCTTTGTATTGTGTGATCTAAACCATTTGGCTGCTTCTTTTGGCATAGTACCCTCTTTACACCTTTGAATACTCTACTGCAAATTTACTGAGACCTTGCAACTCACAGCAGTGTGTACTATATAGAAAAAGTAATTTTTAGTGTCTCACTTGTGAACAGATTTTCAAAAAAGCAATAAATACTTGCCAAGGATGCATTCCTCTCCAAAAACATCTATATTGTGTATCCATCTCAAGAAACATTGGTTTTTCTCATCTGACCAGTGTTTGTGACATTATTATTACCCTTTTAGCATCCTGTACAGTACTCCATTAGATGCCACTCATGGTAGGGTAACAACAAAACACCTCTCTGTCTCATCTGTTCCATTTTCTGCTGTTGAAGTTTAGTATGCCATAGTTCCTACTGGCAAATATGGCATCCAGGTCTCCCTTCTCAATTTCTACAAAATTTCATTCTGCTTCAGTCATAGTTTACTTATACTGTAAAAATTTCTAAGCTATTTTTGCATGCTGAAATGATGGTTGGGCTGGGGAGATTAATCTAGAAAAGTATACAGTGCCTGAAAAACAATGTGATGTTTGTAAAGTCAGACAATAGGAGAGTTAAAGCTATGAATTTATGTCCATTTGTTGGACAGCAAGGACTACTCACACAACAGAAAATTGTATCTAGTTGCTATGGAGCTCCATCATGTTTCTCCAAACACTGCCAAGTTATCCTGTTGTCTCAGCAAAGCTGTCTTCCCTTGGAGACCCTCTATGGTTACTCTAATTATCTGTGGAAGCCTTTGTACAGCTTCCTGTACTATAAAATTTTCATTTTCACTTCTGCTAAAGTCATCTTTGCTGTCATCTGTCTAAATTCCTTTTGTATTTACCATCTTTTAGTCTTCCCTTGAATTAAATTAGTATTTTCTACTTGGATCTTTGCCTTCCCTTTCATCTGTTTCTGCTCATGTTCCACCTTGATTGACATTTCAATTACGAGGTCCCCAGTTATTACCTGGATGTCTGTAGTAACTCCATATGTTTCCCTGTTGCTTAGTTGAAACAATTTCCTCATTGCCTTTGTTCTGAAAGCTAGATGTTATCTATCTTGTAGCTGCCTCAGGAGTTCCATAGTCTCAAGGATTCCTCATTTAAACAGACTTGCCAATATCGGTCCTCTTTTTGTGTCAATTGAATAAGTATGTTTTGTTAAGCAGTCTCCATTGAACATCTGTTCATGAAAAAATTCTTAGCAAAGACCTGTTAAAATGTCTGGGATTAAGATTAATTATGGCTTTTTCAGCTCTGACTAAGTTATAAACCTTTTTCATGATGTTAATTTTGGCCTTGACTTTGGTTTATGAGATACTTGGGTACAATTTTGAATTTGTCTCACGCAAAGAGGCATGATAATAGTGACTGACTGATATATGTACTCTGCTGACATATTTACACACCTGCAAGGGCTTGAAAAGTATGGTCAGGGTTTTTTATTGTGTATGTGCATTGGATGCCTTAAAATTTGACACTTGTGCTAAGATAATCCGATTTCTCAGTCTGACTGAGAGATAAAGAGCTGAAGACTTGATCTTAAATGGTGTTCTAATGACTCAGTTTGGAATTGCCATCTCTTACAGGTGGAACACCAAAGTAGGTGGTGTTTATTACCGCCTGGCATCTAACTCAAAAGATGAACTGAGGAAAACATAGCTTCAGGCCAAGTATCACTCTTGATTATTAAAATGTGGAAAACACATCTGCTGCACTTATTCAACTACTTTTCCTGCTCAGCATTAATCTGTTCTGTGTGCAGGTTTAAGCAGAGTAAATTCCATGCATAAATTTTAGGTATTACCATAAGCTAAACTTAATTCTAGTCTGCATATGGAATCATAATAATTCAATGTTGTAAATTTTGCAATATGTTCCTCTGAAGGCTGAGCAAAACAGTACTTGGATGCTATAGCACACATGCACTGTTCCTCTGTGTGAGCTATTGATGTCCCTTTTATTCTGCTTTAACTGGTGGCAAGTCACTGAGGACATCCATGGAACACATTTGCAGTGGGGAGAGATTACTTCAGGTTAGCTCTTGGCCTGCATGAGGTGAATGTCTGCTTCCAGCTGAAGTGTTATCAAGTGGCAGTGAAGCCCTGCACTGAATATCAGTCTCAAGAATATCAATTCATGCACTCTGAGACTGCCCTGCAATGCAAACAAGCACATAGTAACTGGAGGCAACCGAGGGACTTCCTCCAGGAGGCCACTTTTGCTCTGAAATAGAAGGCTACTTTAGAGGTAACCACTGGCTCTCAAATACTGGGAAATTCTCTATGATCCCTTGAAATGATAAGAATTGTACAAGTGAGACAAGATTTCTGTTTTTGTGTCTATGTCTCAGAAGATACAGTCTTTTCAAAAGTCTCCTGTTCCTGTTCCTGCTCCACCCTGACTTTGCCTCTTTTAACTTTGTTCATGTTTTGTTTTGTCTTGTTTCTTTGATTTTATTTTGTCTCACATATACGTATATATATATATATATATATATATATATACACATATATATATATAGTTTAAGATAAAATAACCTCTTCTTGCTTTAACCCAAATGGTGTCACTTCTAACACAAGGTTTCCAAGCTGTTAGCTACTCAGGAATTCAGAATGAGTCCAAAGGATGATGAAAAATTCTCTCATCAAACCCCATGGTTTACCTCTAGTTCTCCAGACCAAGTATCTGTTTATTTGAGAGCTTCTTCCAACTTCTAACAGAAGCTTAGCTATTAGAAATGAATCATTTTAGTGCAAAATCATTACACTATAACATATTTGTGAGAGCTTGGAGTTTGGGAATTCACTTATACCTCTGTATTGCCTGTAGTTGTAAAATTACGACTCAGATGCCCTGTACATACTAGAGCACAGGACATTCTTAAAAAGATGTAGCACTCCACCCATTTAGATAGCTTCATACTGTTTAAAAGGTGATGCAAGTAAGCAAAATATTTAAACATTTAATTATCTATGAGATCAGAATCTTAATGTGGATTAAATTTATTGAGGGTAAAAACATGGGTAACTACAATCATTTGGGAAGATACAGTATAACTTTACTAAAGGGAAGTCCTGCATTGAAAACCTCTTGAAGAGCTTCAAAGGGTTCAGCAGACACGTAGCTAAAAGTAATCTGACTGCTAGTTTACCTATCCAAAGACTTTTTAGGTATTTGTCCAAAGACTTTTAAGGGGACTAAGTAATCACAGAATTAGAGAGAAGGTCCCACACATAAAATGTTGGTTAAAAGATAACCAAAATAGAATTTATATGTTTTCATTATAAGACAGAGAGGTCATCACTGTAGTTCCACTGCAGTTCCATGGCATCTTGGATAGGCATCTTGACTATCAGTATATTTCTAAGTTATTTAGAAAATTACATCCTCAGTGGGTGAAACAGTTTTCAGATAATATCATTTACTAGAGCATTCGAAGACAGCTAAAGTACCCTAGAAATCCATGTGACTGTATAATGAAGAGACAGCTAATATTCATTCTAGATATATACAACAAGAGGAACAGGAGGAAAGACAATCCTAGCTTTACCTGTGACCTGGCAGTCTGCAACATTGCTCCTCATCACCAGTGCTATGATAAATAGCTCCATCAAAACATTGACTTAACATTTAGCAGTGGACAAAGAGGAATGTTAAGAATTATTACAAAAGGAAGCAAGAGCAAATGCCAAATAAATGTTTATGCTGCTCTGTAAATACATGCTTCATCTTCTCCTAGAATACTGTGATTTTTTTCTTATCTCATTTCAGCAGAATATAGTCCTACAGCAGAAATCAAAAAAGTTCAAAGAACAACAAGGATGATCAAAGATAGAGCTTCAGAATGAATAATTATTAAACTTAATGATATTCAACTGAGAAAAGACAGGATAAGCATATTGTAAAGGTCTTCAGAATCAAAACTATCTGGAGATAACTGTGTAGAAGCTAGAGAGACCTCTTCACTGTCTCTTACAGGACAGGAACTGGAGGCTAATGAATAAAGCTGTCATTTAAAACAGAAAGAGGTAGTTAATAATGAAGTGGTGTTGTATGTATTTTGGACTTTTTGGTAAATAATATTTTATATTTTAAAAAATAAATATGTACTCAAGCAAACAACTGGAAAGACAGTCAAAAATGTCATGCAAGTACTTGGGAGAGGTCATTAAATAGATAAACTACATGACATTCAAGAAATTGGATAAAATGAAAACAATTGAGGGCAGGAAAGTATTAGAGAAAATATAATCTGCACTTACCCTGCACTAGATTTCCCTAGTTACCTCCTTTGTCTTTTAAGATCAGGATACCGGGTTACTAATTTTACTCAGAGCCTATGGTCTCATAGTTTTCTGAACTTCAGTTCTGGCTCATTATTTTTTTACATTTTCTATTCATTAATTATTTATATTTATTCTTGTAAATTAAATCAGTCTCTGCATTAGTGAATTTCAGTAGTCACTTCATCAAAACTGATTTACACTGGCATTCTTAACAAATTTATCTAAATTTGGTTCTCTGTTTCATTCAAGCAGGCTTCCAGCCTGCCCAATAAACACACTCCAAAGAACCAAATTGTCAGAGAAAGATACTCATATGATTAATGAGGAGTATTAATAAAAACATGTATGTATTTACTGGAAATTACTGGTTGAACTTTGCCATTTAACCAAATTAAACATATTAATTTAATAATTATTGCATATGGTTTTATGTGCAGTTGTTTCTTCCTGGTTTGTACTGGCTTTACTTGCTCTGTTCAGGAGACATGGTAAAAATGTAGTGCTGTAGGATAAAGTGCAGAGTTGCTTTAAACTTGTACTCAGTATGAACCTAGGGACATTATTTCAGAAAAATTCTTTCTGAAAACGAGACAGGAATAAGCTTGGTTCCATGTAGATTCTCTTGGAAGGGAAAAGTGAATTTCTTAATATTTATTAAACAGTAATAATTTCAGGGTATTACCAAGCAGGCATCAGGCTTCACATTCTTACCAACTGCATGCAACCACCACTCCAAACCCCACAATTATAAAAACCTCAGTCTGGCTTTGATTATTAAGTAAGGCTTTACCTCAGGGTAATTACTACAAGCAAAATACATGCAGGGACAAGAAACCTCGGCTTTTCTACCAGGTAAATAAATAGAAAACAAAAAGAGAGACCTGAAGGCATACTGACAACCTAGTCTATTTTCCCTAAAAGCAAAACTGAAGAATCGTGCCTTTACTAAGCTTTTCATTCAGCATAGGTCTGCAAGTGGATGCAAAAATCAAGCAAAGCAAAACAACAATAAAAAACAACTCCTCTCAAATTACCATTTTCTAAAGCAATAAAGCAGATAATTATCTCCACTAAAAAACCCCAAAGCATAAAAAACAGGATTCTAGAAACATTATATGTGTATGTTTCATTTGGAAAATTGGGCAAATCACCAGAAGAACCCTGGCTTGAATTTTTAAAAGAATGTAAATCTTATGATTGCTTGCCAAGAAAAGATAATTTTGTTTTAAACCTTCTACAAGATTCAGTCTAATTAGCAAATTTTGCCAAGAAGGCCCTTGAAAAGGGACCAATATCTGTCCCAACACATAGTCAACTCCCCTCCTCCCTGTGGTCCTTATGAGTTATTTGCTTCCTAACAGTTCAAGAAACTTCCTTCTTTTTAACAGTCAGATGATAAAGATCACCAGACTATTCTCAGTGTAATCATTAGACTTTGTTTCCAGATGAGTCGTAATTTAGATCTCAAGTAGACAGATGAATTCTCACACATCTTGTTTTCTCCAAAATATTCAAGGTGTTCATTACTCAGTTTAGCTAGCACATGATAACTGAGGTTACTAGTATGAGGTAAGGTCCTCATGAAGATAAATCAGTTCAGAATTTCAACATGAATTTAGAGATCAAACTGGACCTTTGCTGCAGCACAATCTGCTGTGGTGAATTGCTAATGTATGAAAGCCACAAATTGTCTGTCTTTGTTAGGAATTTTTTAGGCATTTGTTACCTTAAGTGACAACACAGCTAGTTTCCTACTGAAGAAATATCTGCCATGAGGATGGCTTCCATGCTTGGAAAAGATTTTGCTAGCTGCAGGCAGGTAAGTAAGTAAACAGGCAGATACAGGCACACAGCTTACAGTCATTTGGACTACTTGTCTGCTTCAAATTAAGCAGCAGTTAAAAGTTTTGTGGCTTAAAGCCTAAATTTTGAAATTTGAAGCCCTTCCCATTCTCCCATTGGTCTGAGAGAGCCTGCTGTCAAGACCTTTAAAGACAGTCTTATGCAGACCTTTAAAGTTTTTGCTTAGAGAAGCCTATAGATTAAGGTTTTGTTAAATGTTTTTCTTTTCAGCAAGAAGTTCCTTATTTTTTGTTTGTTTCAGTGTTTTCTTCCCCTTTTTTGTGTGTGTTTGCTTGAGAGTACATTCATGTTGTGGTAGAAAGTTTGTGCATCCTAAAGAATAAATACTAGTGATGCTATATGGATAAATAGCAGCTAATATTAATAAGAAAACTGATCGTAAGTATCCAAACAAAGCTAGTGGACTTTTACTTGTTTTCAAGAAAGTTAACGGAAAATAAATTTGGCAAATGGAAAGATTCCAAATGCTGTAGCTAGAACAAGCCATAATTAAATTCACATTTTTTTCTGATGTCTGTCAGATAATGATTAATTTTGCAATAACAGTTTAATACAACGCATGAGTTCTCTATCTTTGTTTTTGTTACAGAAGACTGAAAACAAAACAATGTAGGAAAACATTGTCTTGCCATGCCAGTTATGGCTACAAGAAAGCAGGGGACACAGGAATGGACTGATGATGTAGAAAGGTTCTTTTGCAGTTAGGGCAGAGAGGCTTACAGAAATTCTTCTTCCAACAGAACCTTTTGTATGTCAGTCATATAGTGGTAATTTGCCCATAACACCACATACATTTCCAATCTCCTAATAATACAGAGTAAAACTCTTGACTTCTTGCTAAATAATTTCTATCTTCTGCAGGTTTGTAGGAAGAACAAAATTTCAAGTAGCTAATATACAAAGTGCTGTTTATAACATTAGATAAGCACACATACATAGATATACATGTACGTGGGTGAACGCTAACAGTGTAATTCAAACTAATCAGGTGATGTTTAGCCATAACCCATGCTCTTACCTGTTTACTTCCCTTAGTGATCTAGCTACTGGGTCTAGTGGAAAACAAATGAGAAACTTGTGAATGAAAGCTCCAGCACTAATTGTAAGAGAAACAGTTTTGCTGTTACAACTGTACACTTAGTGACACTGGTCTTTTGCAGGAAGGTGATGAGTACATTCAAGATCAGAGTTCTGCAAATCGATCTGATACTGTATCTTGCTCTAAGATTTTATTGTCCTAAATACCTTTCTTTAAGCCAGACAGTTAGTTATGCATATCAGTAATTCATCATTTTCATGTATGTTTTAACTAGAACAAACTGGGAATTGAAACACATGGTCACTATCACTATGTGACAGTTCAGGCAAGGCTTCTCTCCTCAGGTTTTTTTTCAGGGGAAGCAAAATTATCAACAAGCATTTTAATATCCTGTTTTCCAAGGCAATAGCTTGACATTTTTCTAAGTCAACTGGAAACACTCTTGGCAGGTTTACCAAGTATAAATTTAACATGTAACAATGAACTTCTTGTTTTCATAATGTCCACAAGAATATGTACACAACTGAGAGTTCTAAATTTAGGAGATCGCTTTAGGCTTAAAAGATGTTTATTTTAACTGAACAGAAGGCCACAAGAAGCTAGTCTATTTTGCAGAATAGGTTGTACACCATCTTCTTCTTCCATCATGTAAATTTTCAGGGTGAAAGAGTTCTCCATCCTCTTTTTCCTATACTGTGCAAAATGCACTATTCATGACAGGTAAGAAGACTGTTCAGTGGCACCAAAACCTGCCTTTTATGTATTTTTGAGTTAATAGGATCAAGTGAGAGACAGTAGTTCATCAATTTTCTCATAACAAGCTGGCATTCAAATGAGTGGATGAAAATGGTGAGATTATGATAAAACAGAAGAAAGCCATTCAGGATAAATGATCTTATTCTGATTTGAATTTTATTTTTCTAAAACACACCACAACCATCCTCCACCCTCCTCTGAAGACATGGAGTCAAATTCTTTTACACTAACTTTCTGGACTATAAATTTTCTTTTAAAATGCTCTTCAAGGCAACTAATTCAGACTTTTTCAGGGAAAAAATAGAAACAAACAAAACAAAAAAGAGAAACAACAAATAAATGAAATCTTTCTCCATTTTCGAGGAAAAATTCTGAATTGTTCAAAAAGAATAGCTTATTTCAGGCTTCAAAAACCTCCACATTCACAGGGCATTTAACCATAAGTCTGGTGTCCAGTTTTTCTCACCTCTCACAGAAATCCCCTTTCCAATATTATTTACTCTGAAGACCGATTGCCATGACTGGGCAAAAACAAGGTTTAAAGTTCTGTGCCATAAAAAATATAGCTTGGTAAAACTGCACAAGTACTTTCATTCAGTCCTTTTAAGTAAAGTGAATTTTATGATTCTCTTTTCATCATAAAATGCTCCAAAACTTCACCTATCATGCAAATATGAAAATGGATAATATTCATGAGACATTTTCATATCTGAGTGTTGCAGTTGGAGGAAGCTGCATTAAGGGAAGGGTACAACTAAAGACTCCAGAGGAGAAAGAAGAACAAAAATCGATGGCTGTAATTACAGGGATAGGGAAGCTTGTATATATAACTTTGTTTTTGGACTTTGCATTTAGTAGCGTGAGATAAAGCTTTGTGAAGTTGCATGGAGGCATGAAAGCTTACCACTGACACAGTGTGAAAGAGGAACCGAAAGAAGATATTCTGACTGTGGGCATCATAATTTTTACACAGAAATTCGTTTCCAGATTTTTCTATAAAATTTCTAAGCTTTAAAGATCATATATTTATAGTTTAGAGTAGAATGAATAAAGAATGGGAAAGAGAATATTTATCACTTTCAACTGGATGATGGAAGAATTTCAGTCCAGATGTTATATACTCTATAAGAGCAGATGTATATCTGTGATTTTGATTATTTTTCAGCCAGTGTTTCTCAAGACCAAGCCATATGTTTTGATTCCATCCAGTCTGACTCATAACAAAGCACAATAATATTTCCTCAGTACAACTCCAGCACTTATGCTTTTCATGCAGGGAATGGGAAACCTTTCAACAAAAATAACTAAGGAATTGAAAGAGTTTAAGGAAAATGGAAAGGTATGATACTCATCAAAAATTGATTGCAATCTGTTTTCTACTGAAATTGGAATTACTTTTGTATAAAATCATGCAGAACTATATAAGCATAGTATGTTGCAGGATTTGTTCTATCAGTTAGATAGAAAAAAAATGCAAATAAATCAGCATAACCTTATCATCTTTTATTGAAAAACAGTGTTATTCAAATGCATGGTAAGTGGATGCTGATTCTTTAGGAAGAGAAGGGAAGGTTGTTCCAACTGCCTAGGCTGTTCCTGGGTTTTTCTGTTGGGAGTGCCTGAGAGCATGCTGCACTGCTTTGCTAATACCATTGAACATAAAAAAGATGGATGAAGGCAGTAAAGTAAAACATTAAATGTATCCTATGTTTCTTTTGTTAATGTTGCATCACTAAAGAACTTAAGGATGGGACCTGATGCTGCTATTGGCTTAGTATTAAGTAATTTGTTGAATTGTTTTTTTTTTTTTTTTCATTTTAAATTTTTAAAATAATTTCTTATGGTGCTTATTCATAATTTCTGTGTTCATGTATAGAAAAAAGTCCTTTTTCTTTGCCCAGAGAGGTAAAGTAAAAATAAAAGTGGAGCCATTATATAACATGGTGATCAATATTGTAGAAAAGACACTGTATCTGTAAACAAATTGTATTTAATTTGTTTACAGATACAATTAAAAATTGCAGAATTTAGTGTAGAAAAACGCCAGCTGTTTTAGTGATGATTTCCAGATTCTGCCTTGCAGTAGTAGTGATTGAACAGCTCAGGTTTAACTAGCTGGGTATTCTGAATTCTGACTCTGGGCCCTGGGTCTTTTCCCTGTGTCTCATGGGGGACTGAAGGCATAGCTTCATATCATAAAAGAAGTAATTGGCTGGAATTGCTCAGACCTGGAAGTGTATTATGAAATTTTGACAGAGACTACTGTTCCATCAGCTCTGTTGTCTGAACTATTCAGGTATCTGTTCCTGGGATCATTTCAGTCAAAACGAGCCAGTCAACGTACAGTTGTTCAAACTAAACCAGCTCACTTTGAGGACTGCTTCGGGCTTCAGAAACTGCTCCTAACTGATTGCTAGCCTGAGAAGGGCCTTGGGTAGGGCCTTTGTCAGCTGATTCAAGAAATACTACAACTTATTTTGCTTCTTTATCCTAGAAACCCTTCAGTATTATGGAACAAATAATGTTGCTTCTTTAGGTAGTTACTTTGGGTCGCTATTCTGGATAATATTCTAATCACCAAGGCCAGAGGTATTTTTGTCTATAAATGTTAATTAGTTTTGAAACATGAAATGGCTAACTGGGTTCTTATTTATTGATATACATACAATACACTCACAAATACATGCAAATTTTTATCCATCCATAAGTAATTTAGTGCTAAAGATCAATGTTAAATATAAATGAGTGTGTTTTTTGGTATAATCCTTGAAAAACTGTGTCTCCTTCCTGTTCCTCATGATTGCCTAAAAGACATTTGGGGAAATGGTGTTATTGCTCTTGAGAAATAGTTTTTTTTCATCCCTTTTGAAGGCTGTGTATGTGGTTTCAGATGATTCAGCCAACTGAAGAATATTTTATACTAAAAAGCATAGCCTTGTTTCCCATGGTCCTGACTTTGAGCAGCTAGAATCGACTCTTCCTTCCCTGTTTTTGTTGATAGAAATAGAGAGCTTAGTGAGCTGAATTAAATTTCTGAAGGGCAGCCACAGAGCTGGTATGAGGGAGAGGCAGGGCTGTGTATCTGGGTATCAGGGAGGAGGCTGGAAGGGGTGACATCACCTCTTTCACTGTCAGTGGGTTGCTGGACTTCCTTAATTTTTATCACACTGTCTTCAAGACTATGCTGCACTCAGAACAGTGAGTGAGTTCGCACCAACTTCAGTAATTCCATCAACACTGTGGTTGAACTAACAATAGTAAAAATAGGCCCCACTTGGCTTTCTTCTGGCTAATTGTAAGTCCATGATGGAGCAGGAATTGAACAATCCTCCAAAGCTGGTGCCCTAATGACTCACTCCTAAATTATACACTGTTTTTCAGGGTATACTAAGGTACACTAGATCCTAACTAGTTCCTGGAAAAATGTATTTGTTCTTTCTTTGTCGTTATGTTTATCTAAAATAAAAATATTTTATAACAATTTAATGTCAATAAAAACACTGACTCAGGGCTATACACCCAAAGTACATATTTTGTTTTGCAGTGGCAAAAGGTTATGGCATTTAATCCTTAGCCAACCTTTCACCTATCTGTATTTACTCTTCACATGCATACAGTCAGATGAAATACTGACATTAGTAAAAACACACTGCCGTGGGTAAAATGCATTATGTAATAACACGTTGTTTCTATGTACTGCAAATTTGTCTGCATATACATATATGTGTAAGTATGTGCACGAGTACTTGTTCACACAGTAATGGAAACAATGAACTAGAAGGAAATAAGCCACAGAGAGAAATCTCATTCTGTTGTAGGAAATCATACTGTGTTCCTTCAAAGTTCTCTGAAGTCTTTTGCTCCTACTGCTTTCGCTAGAAGTCAGTTCCAAGTACTGAAAGCTCTACAGGTTAGGACTCTCATCTGTTAAGAAGAAAGTCTAGAATACCAATGATCTCTTTTCCCCCCCGACATTCTTTCTTAGCTTAAATGAACTCTTTTTTGTTCTTGATGTTTATCCCTTATCAGAATTACAAGAATATGCTCACTTTCTGGAAATCAGTCATATATGCCTGCTGCTGCTATTACCAGAGTAAAAAATTAAGCTCTTCAAGCCATCTAATGTGATATACAAATTTCATATTCTTTTTGAAATCTAAGCAGTGCTCCTCTGGATCTGCTTTAGGTGTTTGAACATATACATTCAGAAGAGTCTCAGGACTGTTGAATGGGATCTTTTCCTAATAAAAGTGTATCTAATTATGCTTCCTATGTTTCTTTTTGCCTTTTTCTCACCTGCAATGCATGACAGTTTAGTGCTATTCTGTAGTCATCTCTAAATCCTTTTATCTGGGCATTTCAAGCCTACCAGATCCCAGTTTACTAAATAATTTGAAGCCTTTCTGGTTTATACTATTGAATGAAAAGTGGCTCCTCCTTTCTTCTCTATCATACAAGGTCGTTGAGAAGTTTATGGAAACTGTTTTACATATTTCCAGACAGATGTGTTTGGAAGTTGTGAAACCGAATTTTAAGTCACATGCTGTTGCAGAGTTACAGATCTTGCTGTGATGGCTCACGTGTACTGCTAATGTTGATCTGGCATTCTACCATGTGCTTCTAAACTGTCAAAGGAGTGACAGCAGCTATTAAATGTAACTTAATCAACTGCATCTACTTCTTGGAAAGAGTTTTGTGACCAGGAATACGTATGCCTATGGTTTCATAATGGCTCCGGTGTGACAGGAGTCCAGAACAACCCAGGGAATTTCCAGGTTCAATGTAACGTGTTATATAGAAGCTTCATACTTATATGGAAATTTCAGCCAGTTATCCCTTTTTTTCTTCTCATTGTGTCCCTAAAAAAAAAGAAAAAAAAAAAAAAAGCAAAGGAAATCACTGTAAAGTTACAATTAATTTTAAGATACTTATTTTTTTTCCTTAACTGTGGTCACAACCAGCCCTTCTTCACTATTAACTTGTATTTTTGTAGTAATTTACCCCATTGCAAGCATGGAAAACAGCAAGGTCAAGATTATAGAACCTCTTGGATGAGCTGTAAGTAAAAACAATAATGCCAGGATCCAAGGGAAAACAAACAAACAAATAAACAAACCAAGAAGAAAAAAAGGATAGGAATTCTTCCCACCATGCTACATAATGAATTCTAACTGCATTCCTGTTTCAGCAGAACCCATCTCTCTGCATCACAGATATAGCCCTAGTGAAATAGCATTCTGTAACTTATTTTAATATACTAAGTAAGCCATGACAGTCATTAAGGATGTACCAAAAGACAAGAATGTTATTGGAAAAATAAATTAGGATGAAGAAAAAAAAGCCTTTTAAAAAAATATTGAAATTCTCAGTGTATGATTACTCATTGGTACTTACCCTACTTCCCAGAGGGCACCCAACCTCATGTTCCCTTTCTCACATAGAAATCAGAGATGCAACTGATATGGAAGAGGAAAGCAAAAGGACAATTCACCATCACCAATTAATGGTTAATGTCTTTTGTTTTGAAAGTGCTTAAGAGAAGAAATATTCCACAATGGATCTGAGACACGATATAAAATCAACCACCAGTTTACCTCAAAGAGCTTAATTTTGAAGGAGGAAATACTGCACGGCCTTCCCTTTCAATTTTAAAATTAGTATCTTCTTCTGTACATATTTTGCACAAATAATAACTATATGAGACAAAATGTACAAAGAATCAGGTCTCTTACATTCTTGTTTCTCTAATTATTTAAGACAAATCCTTAGCATTGGGTTACTAATGTTTTTTCAGATGTTTGAAATTACATCAAGGGAAGCATTTGGATTTGCTGACATTTCTGGATTTTGGAAGGGTATTTAGGTCTTTTATCCCCCATGTGCTCTCTGAAATAACTGGCAGTCCCATTCAATAATTCTTGACATGCGGAACAGTTTGGCGGGTTCAGAGAAAAATTAAAAATAAGTATTGATTCTGAACACATTGTCCTTAGCAATGAGGAGGGAATAGAGCTGTGGGTGTATTCTTGGAAATACTGGAAATCCAGATGTAGGAATAGTAAATTGTTTTCTGCATTTAAATGCAATTTATGTTACTGCAATTATGTAAAAACTCAAAAAAATTGAACTACATATTCTCTAGGAACAGTGAGAGATTTCTGAATTCACCTTCTTAAAATTTTTTTATTCTCGCCATATCCAGATGTCTTTTTGTAAATGGCACTACATTTTGGGGATAGCATCAATACGACTGTTGGGACCATAGTCAAAGAATGTTAGAACATTACTTTATTTTCTTCCCTTACCAGCTAATGGCTGAATCTCAATTAAAGAAAATGTAAAGGTTCCACAATAAGGAGACCCAAAATATCTTTGGAATAAACCCATGCTATGCAAATGAGAAGAGGACATTTAGGAAACTATGCTTGGATTATTCTCCACTCTCTCTGGATAAAGCTTCAGGGGATAAGAAACTGCTTAAATCCACAAAAGGGTGGAGAGAGAGATCTGGGGCAGCATAGGCTGTTTATATTCCGAGCATCAGTACCCTCAAAAAAATAAAATGTATCAAAAAAATCCATAATAACTTCACTGTCAGTTTGCAGTAGGTCATACTGCTTGAGTTAGGTTAATTTACAGTGGGTTCTCTGGTCTAAATACTCACATGAAAATGAGCTAGAACAAGATTTTTCCCTTATGAGGTGTGATGGTACTAAAGTTGCATTTATCCAATGATGGCAAGTTTCCCAACATTCTGAAAACCTAAAATTTCATTTCTTTATATGAACCTCTCTCATTGTTACTAGTCTCAAATCATATTTTTGTATAATCATATGTATAGACTGTCATTGGTTTCTTTTATGGGGGCAGTAACTTCTCTCTTCCTGTTAAGTGCAGGTAAGGTAGTTCTTAACCTGCTAAGTGAATGCTAAACACCTAATTTCTGTAAGAGAGCAAATTTCACTGAGTTTGCTAGCTGTGGCCTCAGAAATGCATAAAATAAGCTTAAGAAACTCCGTATTGTCAGGAGAAATCTTTTATTTAATGACAGTTTAGCTTCTACCAAGGAACCATCCTCCAACAGAAGTTCTCCTACGTTATGAATAAGTGAGAAATCTTAAACTGAGAATTGTCAGTGTGAATCAATTAGATACTACAGGGTTTCAAAATATTTATGCTAATAGGGGTATATCTAATGTGCAAACAACTAGCCTATATTTTGATGTTTGGAAGGCCTTCTTCAGGAACTATTTTCAATTCTTTTTTTGTTGTAACACTAATAACCAGACAAGAAAAGCTGTATGTTTGAATGTTGAGCCAAAAAATCAAAGAACACATTCAGGGAAAAGTGAATATATTTGAACAACACAGCCTTACTCTTTGTTTCTGTATAATGTCAGCTACAATGTTATTGTTTCCATGAATCTATTAGCTTGATTTTACCTTGACCTTTACCTGTCATTTCTGAGAAATTACATGATTGGTTTAGCAGTAACAGAACATAGAAACTCCAAAATTAATTCACAGAAGTCACTATTTTTCTTAATAAAACTTTCATTTATCTTTCTACTTGATATTTCTCCTATTAATTATTGAATAATTTAATTATTTTCAAAGTAGTAGAGTACTTATTTATTTGTTTCATTGGACTCTGCCCCTAAATTTTGCTGATCCTCTGTGATTCACTTCAAATCAAGTTTTTTGCACACGTCCCTTGCTTTAAGACTATGAACTACATGTGTCCATGCTTTCATAAGCAACTACAGATTTTTTTCTCTCTTTGAAAAAGTATTATCATGTAACTGAAACACTTTGAGAAATAATCTAAGGTGATCCTCTAACGTTTATCACAAAAATTTTTCACTCAATAGCAGAAACTCCTCCTCTTCAGGTGCCAGTTATATGTTGAGAACATTCTAACAACTCACTAACACTGACAGAATCCTCCATAAGAAATTAGTTTGTGCCTGTGAGCATACATGTATGAAAAGGGAAGGATGGAAAATCTGGTTTTTATTTACTGAAAGCAAGAAATGTCATGAGATGAATATTTACTCAAAATTTCACGCTTTTTTTCCTCAAAAGCACTCTTATTACAGCATATGAATAATATGTACCTTGGCTATGACAAGGAAATTTTGTTATTATTGAGTGATGGGGACAGCTCTACTGACACAGTCTTAAAACATTTGAAGCTTTTTGAAGCTGGGGAAGGAATTTTAAAAGGAAGGTTCACAAGAACTGAGCAAAATATTTTGCTCAAATAAGTGAAGTAAGATGCTTACTAGTATTTCTGCACAAAAGGTCTATGGATTAGGATGGCTGAGCATGAATCAGCAGAGGCATGCAGCCGTGAAAAAGAAAACATATAAATGAAATTCTACATCCAAAACACACAAAGTAATCCCTCTCCTCTGCACCTCACTAGCAAGGCTTCCATGAGAACACTTTGTACTGTTCTGTTTTTTCCTCTCCAAAACACGCGGAGGATTGGCCAAAACACATGTAGAGGAGAGAAGCAACAGTGATTTCAAAGCTGGAAACCATGATCTATGAGGAGAGAATAAGTGATTTAGATTTTTTTTCCTTGAAAAACAAAAGAGAAAAATAAAAGGATATGGTGTGGAGAAGGAATACGTTTAAGTCATTAGCAAAAAGGAAGGGAGTAAGGCTTTCCCTGTTTGTTGTAGATAGAAAGAGAAAAAATAGCCTAAATTGTAAAAAGAAGGAGTTATATAAGATATTTAGAAGCAACTTCTAAGAGTAAGAATAACAAGCTGCTGAGAGGCTGTGAAGTTCTTTAAAAACAGGTTTAAGAAGTGTCTGTCCGCACATATGTATCTGATTCTGTGTTTTCAGAAATCTCTTTTACCTCTATGATTTTATAATCACTTGCAACACACGTTCTAGGTACACTGAGCGTATGAGTTTGCATCACATAACTGGTACTACCCCTTTTTTTCCTAACTTAAATATTTAGTTATAGAATATTTCAAGTGTATCCCACAGCCTGTAGGACGGACTCATGTTGGAGAATTTGATGAAGAACTGTTTCCCATGGGAGGACCCCATGTTGGAGAAGATGAAGAGTTTGAGGAGCCTTTCTCCTGAGGAGGAAGGAGTGGCAGAGACAATGCGTGATGAACCGATGGCAACTCCCATTCCCCATCCTCCTGTGCCACTGAGGGGGAGGAGTTAGAGAAAATCAGCGTGAATTTGAGCCTGGGAAGAAGGGAGAAGTAGTGGGGAGGTGTTTTTAAGATTCAGCTTTGTTTCTCACTATCCCACTTTAATTTGATTGCTAATAAATTTAGTTTATTTCTCCAAGTTAAGTCTGAGGTTTGTCTGTTACAGTAACTGCTGAGTGATCTCTCCCTGTCCTTATCTTGAACAATGAACCTTTCCTTATAGTTTCTCTCCCCTGTTCAGCTGAGGAGAAAAGTGCCAGAGTGACTTTGGTGGACATCTGGCATTCAGACAGGGTCACCCCCCTACAAAAAATCTGAAAATAATAATGTTATAATTTTGTAATTTACTAAATGTATTTTATTTATTTTATTTATCACTTATGTTTCCAATAAAATTGTTGATTTCACATAAAGGTGAATTCTAATTTGATTAAAAATAAACAAGAATCAGTGTGAATTTTTAAAAAAAAATTGTTTTTCCTAGTTACAGGAAACCCAATTATTTAGATGGATCTCTTTTATAAGTGATATTTAATCTCTATAATATCCAAGGGTGATTCAATTGCAGGTAAAACATGAATAAAATCTGTTTAATCACCTCTGCTCAAAGGTCAGGTCAAAGGTAAATTCTTATCAGCACAGAAACTCCAAGGAGGCAGCTTATAGATTTGGACTTAGAGCAAAGATATCTCTGTTTAACAGTATATTTGATTGAAGAGTGTATGCAGGTTCTGAAGAAGTACACTTCCTTCCACAAAGGGTTTTGTTTATTTTAATAAGATTACTTTCCAGGGAAAGGCAAGAGTTGTTAATGTTTGATAGATTTAAAATGTTGGTGGAGAAAATTTCACTTTGAGTTTTCAAGAGGGAAAGGAAAAAAAGCATGAACAATTTGGGATAGTTATGTGTTGTAGTGTGGGGAATCGTTACAACAATATATAAGACAACGATGGACTTGAAAGGACAGATGAAGCGATATTTTTGAAGATGTTCAGGGATTATTTTATTCCTCCAGCCGCATGGCTGGAGTTCCCAGGCAGCCTCCAGTCATGGGACCCTGCTCTCCTTTTTGGGCCCCAGGCACACACACCATCCAATCAGGAATAGGTATGGGGCACACGTGACATGGGGACAGGGACAGGGACAGACCCGTACCCTGCAGGGTCCCTCCCCCTGGGATTTCAGGGGAAGGCACCTCCACAATTGGCCCTTTCTTATTAAATAAAGAACATTGGAAAATACAGTTGGATAAACAACAAAACATTTTCAAAGGAGAGGAAGCCACTATCTTGAGTCCCCAGATGTCCAAACAAATTTTCTTTGGAGCATCAGAAGGGAGACAGGACTTGAGCACACTTCAGATGGAAACTGATTAAGGGATTTTCCTTTTTGTACCTGTTAGAATCTTAGAAAATGACGATTAATTTCTTCCCTTTCTCCTTTTCATCCCTCCCATTGGCATTGCAAAGGGATTTAATGGCAAATGAAAAAGCCTGGTTTTGTGAGGGGAGCCAAAAAGGGAAATTTGGACTGGGCATATATGGGGGATAAAGGGGCATGGGATTAAAGGGGAAGGTGGGATAGGGGAAAGGATAACAATTGTGGGGATATTGTCTAGCATATCTACTACCTTTCACAGGGGCACCCCCAGGGCCTGTAACACAGGCGGCCTGTGGGCCCTTCCTTCCTTGCACAATTTTAAATTCTACTCTTTCTCCTTCTTCTAAGCTTGGAACATCACTTTTGGGGTTATTTTTCCCAATAGCAGATTTATGGACAAAAATACTTTCTCCAGTATCGTTTTTCAACAAGAAACCGTAATTTTTCTTTACACTATACCATTTTACAGTTCACAAAACCCTAGCTGCGATAACCTTTTCATTTTTCTGAGTTCCTTTGTTCTTGCTTTCACTTTCAGCTTTTCTTGCTCTCATGCCGGAGCTACCGCAGCTGGGACCACCAGCGTGTTCCTGTTGTGGGGTCTCGACTCCTTGGGATCGCGTGTGGGGACGAGCAGGTCCCGTCGGGCCGTGCTGGTGCACGCCACCACCACTGGCTGCTCCGCCTTCAGCCACCTCTGCACCACCTTTTGGCCCCATGCTCGCTTCCCCTCTGAAGCTCTGCATGACTGCTCCAAGCTTTCTGGGCATTCGAGCGGCTGCACGGCCATGCCTAGTGAGGCGTTCGCATGTTCGCGGCTTCGTATCACCGGCACTGCCGCCGCTGCTGCTGTTGGCTGTGTGGCTGTCAGCTAGCGTGGTTCCCTTCTCGCCCCCATGCCAGTGTGCTCGGCGTGGCTCACCACGGTCACCATAGCGACTGCCACAATCGCCGCTGCCTTTCTTGGCTTGGACTGTCGCTCACCACGCGGCCCGGGTCGTGCCTCTGGCGCTGCAGCTCTCTCTGCCGCCCTCGCTGCTGCCCTTGCTGCTTGCACCTTTTCTCTCACAGCTCGCTTTTTGCATTTTTCAGCAGCTATTTCCACTAGCTGTCCTTCTTTATTCACTGTAGGAATACCTCGAAGACCTCTAGGAATGAACGCTCACATCCAGCGTCTTTGTTGTCACTCTCTCGCCCGCTGTCGCTTGGGAGTGCACTCTGATACAGGGATGGGGTCTGCTCTACAGCTGGTGTTTTTAGGGGGGCTGGGCGCCTCCACCACAGGCACCTCTGTGTTACTGGGACCGAGTATGTGCTTTATGAGAGCACCTTCAATTGCAAAAATGCTAGGATCGATTCTACTACCATTCCACTTCTTGACTGGATCATTATCAACTCATCGATTTCTTTCCAAAAATCGTCCCCTCTAGTCACAGGAAAAGCAACATCAAAAATTAAGTCTCAAGTGACATAAAAGAAATTCTTGAAAAGCCAGTTAAAAAGTGTTCTAAATGTCCTGGGTCCAGTTTTGTATTTTGTTTCGCTAGAATTTCTTTCACTTCCAAGTAAATTTTCCTCTGTGGCTCAGATAGCCACAACTCCTCTGATTTCTCCATCTGGTCAGAAAGTACAGCCAAAAACAAGACAATAAGAAAGTTCACTTACTCGCAATTCACATGGGTGTACTCCGGACCTTTAGAAATCATTTTCAGGGATCGAATGTCTGCCTATCCCCACCATTTGTTGTAATCGGGAATCCTTACAACATATGTAAGACAGCGATGGACTTGGAAGGAAAGATGAAGCGATATTTTTGAAGATGTTCAGGGATTATTTTATTCCTCCAGCCTGCATGGCTGGAGTTCCCAGGCAGACCCCAGTCATGGGACCCTCTTCTCTTCTCAGGCCCCAGGCACACACACCATCCAATCAGGAACAGGTATGGGGCACACATGACATGGGGACAGGGACAGGGACAGACCCGTACCCTGCAGGGTCCCTCTCCCTGCAGGATTTCAGGGGAAGGCACCTCCACAGTTATGGATACTCTCTAAAACTTGAAATGAAAAGAAAAAAGTGATCTTTTTCTAAATCTCAACTCAAATATATTGTCTAGAGCTAGGTGATTTAAATATTTCTTTCTTTGTTCTGACCTCTACTGACTATTTACTGTCTAGATATAAACAGCACAAACAAAAATGTTTAGTTTGTTTCAATAGGTTTTTATTACGAGATTAAAAAATAACAAACAGGAGGATAAAAGAAGTATCAAAAAGTTGTATAATGAAAATAATTTTTTAGGTAGTGTTTCTAGATGCATGCATGATTACTCTGTTACCACCTCTGACAATATTTTCCATGTTTATTTCACTATTTAAAATATTATGGTATAATTGAAACCAGCCACTCTTGAGGTCTGTGGAAATATTTTTGCTTAAGGCAGAGCTAGACTTGATGGCAGTAGAATTAAGAGAGGCAGGATGGCAAGCATATTTTACAGATGTTCAAATTTGGTTCACATGTTTGAGTTCAAGCTAGATTCTGTTGCACTTTATTTTTATGAAGAGACTAAATAGCTCATTAACTTGCAGGCACACAACGATTAAATACTGGAAAGGACTCAGAGTTTGCTTAACTCCAGAGTTTGGAACATCTGTTTAAAGTCTATAGCAAATTGAAATTTTTCAGAAAGGTTATGTCAAAGATGATGATTCAATTTCCTCTGAAAAAACAATAATTAAAATTCCAGTTACAATGGGATATGTAACAACTGCTTTTTGTAAGCAGGTAGACCATGCTGATCCAATTTCTCAGACATTTTTCCATTGACTTCAGACCCACAAAACAGGGCTATTGATAACTACTCACACAGACTTGACAACAAATTCTAGCTCAAAATAGATTTAAAGAAACTACAGCCACTAAAAGTCTGTCAAGGATATTAAGCTTAGAAAATTGCAACCACAGAATGAACTCAGTCACTCAGTGATTTAAACTATTGACTATGCAATTTGAATTCCATCTTTCAATGGAGAATTACATCAGGCAAGATGGATGGGCATACACAGTTTGTAACATTCCCATAGAGGTGATGTTGCAAGGTTTTTCTCCGAGGTAGACAGCTCAGAGTGGTCTGGTAGCCTGTTTAGATATTGTGAAAAAAAAAAAAAATTGTTTTGGAGAGTTTTGGACAGGGTCCAAGAGGCATGCAGGTTATTTTGCTCTGGTGGTTACAAGTAAAATATCCTGCTTAACTTAAAAAATGTTAAGTAACCTTACAAAATCCACAAATGAGCTAATGCTGACTGTGTCCTGAAATTACCCTGTAGACATCTCATAGGTATTAGGGAATGGGATATGGTTGCACGAGAGCTAGTACAGGTTCAGGAGAGTTTACGAGGGTAGACAGGAAAAGAGAGTGTATGGGATTTTCTCTGTGTTTACAGTAATTGCCTTGTGGTCTCATTGGACATCCCAAAAGAATTGTACCCCTCAGGTGAAAACAAGGAAGAATTTTTTAAAAATCATAAATTATGATATGATTTAGACATAGGTTTGATACTTCTAAAATGTGTAGTGAAAAAAATACTTACAGAAGACTTAAAACAATTTGGACCTACTAATACTGAAAACCGAGCTTGAACTTTTTCCAGGATTAGGTAGTAAAGGAAGAAAAGAGGTGAGGAAGGGATCTAGGTACCTGAATTTTCTGGTAACTCTTATGCCAAGAGAATGGTTGGGGTTTTCATGTGTCTATACCTTCCCTTGAAAGGGTGCCAGAGTGGGAACACAAGCATGAGAACTACATATAAGAATAAAGTATTGGAGATTTAATAATCTGAAAGACAGTGTAACTGTTCTACAAGTGGAGCAGCTGTGTGAAATGTCGATGCCAGTCACAAGGGAGAAAAAATTAGAAGGTGAGCAGGGACAACAAACCAGTTTAATACTTGCCCTGTGTCATAGGGTGGTGTTGGAATGTACTGCCTTTCAAATGAGAGCAGCATTCTGGAGGTGTTGTTAAGAAATGAAGGAATTAACTCTGGAGTGAAATCAGTATGTAAGGAGCTCTCAGAAAGGGGCCTTCTTGTATCATCAAGACTTTGCCTGAACAGTGAACTACTGCCACAACCAGTAGCACCTTTTCCCTGCACCTTCATCTAGAAGCTGCTTCAATACTGCTTCAAAACACTTCAGAAATTCACTTGGTCTCATTTATTTGCAAAATAAATAAATAAATAAATAAATAAAAAATTTAAGGGTTTTTTTGGTACTTAAAAACCTTAATTAAATCTGAAGCTGATGGAAAGGGGACAGATTACTTTTGAAATTGCTTTTAAATTTATTTTCTCAAAACTGTTGGTATAAAATTGTTTCTTTATTATGTCTGATCACAGTCATATACAATTCAGAAGTTTCCTGTTGAAGTGGGATATACTCTTCTTGACTTGTTTTTATGGAACTTCTTTTATTGTCAATACAGTTAAATAAAGTGTAAAGTAATTCAGTTGCATAATCATTGAGGAGAGCCTGCAAAGCCCATGGGGAAAAGAGTTTAGCAACCACAATACTCATTGATTTTTAAGTTGTAAATACTTCTGTGAATCTTAAACATACAATTCTTTAACTTTGGAGAGACATTTTATTAACTAGTTCTAAATTCAAAATTAATAATGTTCATCATGGTCCTGTTTAATTAGCATCAAAATCATGAAAGAAATTATGTTGTACTCTCTTGAGAAATGAAGGACAAACAATAAATAAATGGATCTTAGTGGTGCAATGTAGTATCTATTCTAGTCTGCAACTATTCTGTAGTATCTATCTCTAAAAATATTCTCAGTACCATTTCAGATCTATGTTCAGGGTGCTTTTACTGCTGTTCCCATATTTGTTCAGTGAATGTATAAAGGGATGAAGTCTGCTAGGAAAGCAAGAGGTTGGTGATACAAGAAGCTATCACAAGACAAACTGAGTTACTGATTCACATTGTTTATGTTGCTGAAGTATATGGGTTCACCTCAGCTTAGATATGAGATAATTCAAAGTTATCTATTCCTCAGTGAAACCTGTATATCATAGAATGGTTTGGGTCGGAAGGGACTTTAAAGATCATATCTTTCCAACCCCTCTGCCACAGGCAGGGACAATTTCCACCAGATTGCCCAGAGCTCCATGCAACCTGCTCTTGAACACTTCCATGGGTGGGGCAACCAGAGCTTCTTTGGGAAACCTGTTCCAGTTCCTCACCACCCTCACAGGGAAGAATTTCTTCCTAATATCTCATCTAGACCTACTCTCTTTCAATTTGTATCCATCCCCCCTTCTCCCATGTAAAAATTTCACATGCCCTTGAAAAAAGTCTCTCTATCTTTCTTGTAGGTTCCCTTCAGGTACTGAAAAGCCTCAATTAAGTCACCCTGAAACCTTCTAATACTTCCTTCATTGTGTTTGTGACATCATGACAACACACATGTGGTTAATAAGTGGAATGTCTGTTGTGCATATCTAATAAGTGCTGCATCTAATAAGTGATTCCCCTAGCTGTACCTGTACTCTGAAGGCATCCTTACCGTGAGGAATCTACTGCAAAGACCTTCAATGTTTAATTTTGTTTCTAAGATGGCATAACCTCAAAATATTTCCATCACTTTCAAAATGAATTATGATTTGTAGCATGAATAGTAACTATATTTTATAAATTTCCTTTTTAATAATGACTGTCAATGCGGAAGATGCCTTCAGGAAGAATGCATTTTGCTGACACTTTTGTCCTTGAACGAAACGCGGATTCCCCAAACGTGCCTCAATCCGTATGAGAGGGCGCCATCTTTTGGTGTAATTTATACTGTCCTGAGAAACCACGGTGCTTTTGCCACAATAAAACAAGAAATGGGTGGGGAGGGACACCTGGTTCGTACATAATGCAAAGAAGTGTAATTGCAGTTTGTAAAAATGTCCAATAAACTCCTACTTTAAATATGTTAATCCTAATTAGAGCAACGTGTTGGTTTATTCTGATCTCTACATGAGGTTTTCTCCTACTTCATACAGAATTACAGAATGGGTTGGGTTGGAGGGGGACCACAGCAGCTCACCTAGAACAATCTCTCTGCTTAAACAGGGTGATCCTAGAGCACAGGATTGTGTCCAGACACTTCTTAAATATCTCCATGAGGGAGACTCCACAACCTGTCTGGAAAATCTGTTACAGTGCACACTCACCTGCAAAGTAAAGTTCTTCCTCATATTCAGGTGGAAAACCATACGGATCATGTGCTTTTAAAAACAACTGCTTAATGTCTTCTGTACCTGCTGAAGATGCCTTTTTAGAATAACTAAACACAACCAAAGTAACGCTGAGAAGTTTTCAAGGCAGGTCAGTGTTACTTGGCTTATTAAAAAAGGAAATAAAACATAAGTGTTTGAGGCTGACCTTAATACCTCAGTAGAGGTTTTAAATGCAGATTTCTCAAACAGCGAGTAATATTACAAGAAAAGTATTTTCAGCCTTGTGAGGCAAAGTGCAAAGCCCTGCACCTGGGGATCAACAACCCCCACGTAGCAGCCTATGCTAGGGGCTGAGCATCCGGAAAGGGGGTGACCAGAACAGGACCTGGGGTGCCGTGGGGCTCAGGCTGAACATGAGCCAGAAACATGCCCTTGTGGCAAGGACAGCTAGTGCTAGGCTTGGCTGCATTAACAGTGTTCCCAGCAGGCTGAGGGAGGTGATTGCTCCCTTCCACTCTGCACTGATAGAGCCACACCTGGACTACTATGTCCAGTTTTGGGGGATTTAATCAACTTGTGTAAAACTTTGTGTGAAGTATGTAAAGAAGATGGAGTCAGGCTCTTTTAAACAGTGCTCAGTGGCAAGGTTGAAGGCAATGGGCACAAACAAAACCACAGGATGTTCCCTTCGAATATCAGGAAACACATTTTATTCTGAGGGAGACTGAGCACTGGCACAGGTTGCCTACATAGGCTGTGGAGTCTTCATCCTTGGAGATATTCAAAAGCCATCTGAACATGGCCCTGGGAAACTGGCTCTAAGTGGCCCCTCTTGAGCAGGGGGTTTGCACAAGAGGACTTCCAGAGTCCCCTTCCAACCTCAGCCACACTGTGACGTTGTAACTCTGTGAAATGAATGAACATGAAAATGTTTAAATATTCCATTTTTGTTAATGAGAAAATATTCTACATAAAATACATACTTGTTTATTAAACATTTGGTAGTATTATTAAATTTATGGAGAAAGTATGGTTCATTTCAAAGTATGAAAATTGCTCTGTAATTCTAGATCTATGACTTTTGAGGATTGTTATCCTGGGTTTTAAATTCAAAAGCGTATGTCTTATTCAGAAAAAAAACCCAAAATGTTCTCAGATCCTGATAGTGTATAGGTAGTAAAAAATAAAATCCACTGTATGGGCTATGTAAAATTAAATATTTTTTAAAATTTTTGAAATAATTAGGTATTTTAAAAATTATTAGGTTGAAATTATTATTATATGCAATCATGAAAAAGAGGATATTTGAGAGCTGTTTTTCCAGAACTTTGTTTTGAAAGGGTCATGTACTTCATGCTATACATCCCACATTGATCTCTTCAAGATCTGTTACTTCTTTTTCCTATGATCCTCGGGTCACATTACCTGGCTGTTACTTTGTTTTTTGGTTGCTTGCTGCACACCTGGTACAGTGCATCTGCAGTTGTTGTGCCCTGGGAACTGTGCATCTCATCATGAAAACATTTGCTACCACAGTAGTTTTGTGACAGTGTTGCTTGTGAATGTGTCTGAACAAGGGCAGAGGTACCATCTATGCATTGCTTTAGGAAAGACAAGACAGTATAGATCTGCAGGAGGAACAGCTGTCACAAATAGCAAAGATCTGAGAGTTCTGCAGGCTCTGTGAAGGCTCACTCAAGATTTCTGCTAAGGCTTCTCTGGTGCTCTTGTTTCATTTGACTGCTCCTTTGAGAAATGTCCATTTTATAAAGCTCCAAGCCACAGGTTCACTGAACTGAATTACTTGCAACTGATAATGGAAATACTTCATTTGTGATTATGTCAGAATTGTTGCTTTGGATCTGATCTACATGATAAGCAAATTGGGAGGAGTGAACTGCTGTTGCCTTTTGTCACATGTGGGCAGGGAGTGACAAAGCGCTGTGCTGTCTCCTACAGATGTGAGGTGTCCATTCTCTATGCCCTTTATAAGAGCATTAACACAACTGTAGCCAGATTAGAAGAACTCAGACTGTTCTCAAACATCTTCTTATCTGCCAGCTTCAAGCGTTTTCCATCAAGGAGTAAAAAGGAGGTGCTCAGACATCTATGGAATTTTCATAAGGCTATTTTGCTGCAGGTGAAATTTTTTGCCTTTTTGATAATAAGATCAGCAGGACTATTTTGGAGTGGCTGTACTTATTTCAATAGCCATTTATCAAGATAACTTTCCCTGAGATTTCAGAATAATTTTTTTTTCAGAGCTAGAACCCTTATAACAATCAAAGACACTTATTCCTTCTCCCTCTTGCTTTCAGTCCTGAAATACTTAATAGTAGTGCACAGTAACTACTCTTGAGGTTTTCATCCTTCTTTCCAATGGTGTTGATAGTCCTTTTTTGACATTAAATTAATTGCCTTAAATATCATAAAAATAATTCTACAGTTTCTGAAAAAAGATAAGTTTATTTTTTTTTGAACAAAATATCTACAATGACATGGGTGACACCATAAATTTCACATTTTTAACATTTCTGACTGCAGAGGATGTCAGTTTAAGTGCGATATGGTACTGTAATACAATGAAAAGGAATCTAATCAAATCCATGCACAACACATTTATAGATTTTTACCAAAAAAGGAAGTACTTTGAGATGAAATTGCTGTCAGAGAGAACTCACAGGAGAATATTTTGAAAACTCACAGACAAGTTATTAATACAATATCATATAACTTTTTTCTGTATTTTCTTGCTGTAGCCTTTAAAAAGCCAGGATCACTAACACACAAAATACTCTATATTATGTTAAACCTTTATGTCAAAAGCTTATGGCACAATTTCTTTTTATACAGCTCACAATTCCACATTCATGGAAAATCAGTAGCTACTTTAGTCCATTTCATCTGTTAATATTATTCTGTCATACATTAAAATACAAACATAAAAAATGTTTCTTGCATATTTCACAAAGATGAAAGTGAAGAAGTGCAGTAATATTTGAGAATGTCAAGAAGACAGGATGAGCCAACACTTTTTCTGGCGTTAATCCACTGCTTCTAGCAATCTAACCTGCTTCCACAAGCCTTCCAAACTGATAGTACTTCAGTAATTACTGGAGGTGATTGTTGCCTGAAGACACCTTTTCTGTAACCACTCCAAAACAGAACACCTGTTTTATTACTAACAAGTAGTCTAGTTTGAGATTTATATTTTTCTTAGTTGTCTCAAAATGGAAAAAAGCTGTGAAATCTGATATAGTACTCATCTAACCATATGATTGTGCAGTAAGATGTGGATAAAGTTGTTTCACTACCTCGCAGGAGTATTGTATGTGTTACTAGCTCATTCAGCAATTTCACATTTTAAAACCAATTGATATTCTGTTGAATTAGATTAATTCCCATTATAGCTCAAACGAGATCAGAAGTTGCACAAAAAGTGTATCTTTTGCAATCAATCATGTCAGCTTGGCTGGGAATGGTATAAATAAATTAATTTCCTTCAACTATAAAATTATTGCTGAAAATAATACTTTTTTTCTAAGGTTAAGGAAGACTTTTTATCTTTCCGTACTGTTAAAAAATATAAGGTTTTGTACAGTTTATTATATTCTATCTTTATCTACATTATCAGTCTAGAGATCTGTAAAGGATTATACACAAAGTGGAAGCAATACCTCACTCCTTAAATGTAAAGTACACTTTTAATCACCTACATATTTCTGTCTAGTGAGTAAACAGAACCATCTCTCACACATAACAAATGATTATTTATAGAGCAGAATTTGGAATGAACTATAAGAAAAGGAATCCAAAGAAAACTAACAAATGATTGAGCTGAAAAAAAATTAAATCTTAAGTAAAGGCTCTGTTTTAATTTTTGAAGTATAGGGCTGGTCTACAGAAATCACAAAAGCATGACCTGAGAAGTACGGGGGCTGCACCTACAGTGAATGATGACTTGGGACAAAGCTGCCTTAGCCTGTCCCACAGGGTTTGTGCTTATGAGAAGCCTTCTGGTGTGGCTCTGCCAAGGACTTGTCCTCTGCAGAGCCCAGGCCCAGCAACAGTGAAGTGAGGTAGCTAACTACTTCTGCCTGATGAATGGGGTCTTTCTTAAATGCAGGAGAAGCCCTGCTAGATACCATTTGCCTCAAGCATTATTTCCCTGATGATTGTTTCTCTGCATTTCCACTGCCTCTTTCATGGAATTGTAGCATAAATACTGCAGTCTGATAAATACTGTGAAGTACCTTTCAATTCTTGTATCTTAACATCATTTCCTGCTGCTTCACTATGCAATTGCAAAAAAATCGTCTCTTACACTAATCTTAGCTGGTGTTGGTAACTTGACACCAGCTTTGCACAGAGGACTGGCATGCCTGCTGGCAGTTTTGGTTTATTCCCACTGTCAGTGGTGAATAGCAGGCATTTTTGCCTTGAAGCTTCTTATCATCTTAAATAACATTTCTTTCTCTACCATGTGACTTTATATTAAGTAATTTAGGAATAACCTAAATTAAACTTAACTTTAAAGTTATGATTTCCTTTGAGAAACACATTATTAGCGGACTACAGAAGCTTCTGTTACCTTGGCAAATGTTATGGTTCCATGAAAAAGGTCCACAAAAACATCAGCTCCAGAGAGATCTTGGTTCTATTCTAAATTGAATGACATGCCAAATGTTAGGTGTATTTGAAAACAGCCCTTAAACAAAATGCAGTTGATTATGCTGATAACAGAAACATGTTAACATCCCTTTCCATACAATACAACTAACCCTAACTTTGAGAGAGAACAGACTCAATATGGGAGAAAAAAAGCTAAAAAGTGAACTGAATTTATTTTAGATATAAATGAAGAAAAACTGTTAAAGTATAGTAGTTTTAAAATAAAGGTGGATTATACATGTTCCTTCTGACACAGTGTAACAAAATGTGAGAGCTACTGTTAGAGAATCCCTCCAAGTAATCCTTGGAGGAAAACAATAACAAATGAAACCAAACCCAAGGTTGCTATGCTACAATCCCTAGTGCAGAGTTCCACTGCTTCAGTCACTTCACATGCACCATGCCTTTGGCAGTGCACCAGATGTTTGCCTCCAGCTGATTCTGCTTTTCTATACACATTCTGAGCATCAACAAAACACTCATTTTAAACATGTTCAAAATAAAAATATTTTGCAATGAGAATCAGCCTCACCTACTGGGTATCTAATAATTCTAAATGCTATATTTCCACATCTTAGCAAGGTTTTGTTTTGCCAATAGATTGACAAAATTAAATACTCTTGACTAGGCACAATGCCATAAATGTGATCCATGGTGTTACAATTCAAAGAAGAAACTAATATGACTTATTTAAACCTAAACAGGGAAGATCTTTCTAAGAGTTTTAATAGTTGTTCTCCTATTTATTAATGTGAAATACAGTAAATGTAAAAGAATATCCAGGTATTTTTTAATGTTTTAGAGCAGCTGCACGTTTCTCCAAAGTTGTGAAGTGCTTCTTAACCAGTATCTAAGTCATATTAATAAACTTCAAAGAATGAGTCAGCAAATTTGACACATTAATAAATTAAACTTCCTGTAATTATGTAATATATAGGAGATGAATGTGCATAAACATAACTGTATTCATCCTCCAAATGCTTCAATGAAGCAATTGACTCTTTGCTTTCAGTTTTGGTCCAAGATCTCTTTGCATTGAATCAAAATGAAATATTGTAAAATTTTGAGATAATTTGTCTATTTCACAAACTGTATGAGTTTTATGAATAGAGAAAGAAAACACTTAAAAATATAAAAAATATTAAGAAATATGTTTTAATTATCAAAGTATAAGTAATTAAAAGAAAAAATCCTTTGCAGGAATTAATACTATATAAATTTTAATATATTTCTCATATGATATGTAGACTGTTAGGCTGTTTACTTTATGCTGAGATTATTTCAACATACACCCTCCAGGGGAACAATGATATGAAGTACACTGAATAAATTATATTACTTAAATGTGTTAAATATGTTCATTGCAAAACCACCAGTTCTGTCCTTAAGAGTAGATCAAGTCCTTTAAACTGTCATGTCCAATCAGCAATTTGTCATTATATTGCAAAATTAAAATAAAGCTTACAACACTAACCTATTCTGTAATACTGTGAGACTTACCTAGGGTATTCTGGAAACATTTTTAAAATTAAAAATACACCAGAATTTAAAAAATTTAAGGACCATCAAAGAATACTGTACATTTATACCACTATGTAACAGTATGTATAAATACTTGGCAGTAAAGCTTCAGTAGAGAGTGATTTTCAATGAAAAAGTTATTAATATTTAGTTTGACAAGGAAAGTTTGCAATAGCAGATGAATTGTCTCTGGGTGTCATTCTTCCATCCCACTGTAGCTGGTCATTTCGGGCTGTGCAGAATCCTTTTTCTCCCCCTCATTTTAACTCTTCTGATCACTCCTCTGATGTGCATTTCTAACAAGAAGCCTCCTGCTGAGTGTGACAGCCAGATCTTTCTGTACTGCAAGCCTTCATCTTGTTATTGGTGAATGTCCTCATGCCTGATGATTTTGTAGATTACCCAATAAAAAATGTTGAAAATCAGAAAGGCTAACGGGAAACAAGCTCTGGATATTGTGTCTATCTTCTTGGCCCGGTCAATGAATACCTTTCTCATCTCATCAGGGCTTTTTGGTACAGCTTGAACAGGGTTATTTGGTCCCTTTTGTGTCATTCCATCTTTTGCTTGCACACATGGGCCCACTCCATATGCTGTAATGCTAAACTGACTATCACGTGTATCATCATCCTGTTGGGGAAAAGAAAAAAAAAAAAGAGAAGAAAGAAGAACAAGAAGTTTTTTTTAAAATTATTGTTTACAGAAACCTTACCTGCTTCTAAATTGCAGTTGCAGCATTACCTCATTGACTTCTTGAATCCACAGCTCATCTTACTTAACCTGTTGAAATTTCATCCCTATCAGAGTCTGTTAAAAGTATTGCTGGATCCTTAACAAGCACAGAATTTTTATATTTGCTTATAGATTCTGTAATGGATCTAATGAAAAGAGCTTAGTAAACTAGCGGTAATTGGGCACACAATTCAGTTTCATTTTCCTCATTTACAATAAATATGGAGAGTCTTCAAATGGAACAAACTTCATACCGGTCTTTTGGAAAACAGCTATTAAGTCTGTAGATTGCCTTACAACTTGGGATCCTGGCCTCTGGAGATACTCCTCATAAAATCACTAATGATGTGCACATTAATTATATTAGTGAGAATTCTGCCTATCTGGCCACTGTACATTTAATTAATCTTATCTGTATGCCTAATTTCTGCTGTTCCCTGTGAATGCATCAGATAAAGACAATAGTACATAAAGTGTCTTAGTTTTAAATAAATGGAAGCTAAAGGCCTGATTTTTCTATTGACTCATTCTTCTGTCAATTCAGGGGAAAACTGGCAAAGACATTCAGGATTAAGGAACTATAAAAGAAAGTGATTCTTAATCACATGGCACAGAAACAGAAGTGGATGTTCTGAAGATATACATATATTCAAAACATATAAATAAATAGTATTGCTTGTGTCTGGAGACATATTTTGTACTCCTCTTTACCTGATTATAGGTATCTTCAAGTGAAAAAAAGGCACTTATGCAGACAAATAAATGATTCATAATCTGCAAAGTCCAGGCTAAATTTTGTTTTGAATATATTCCAGCATACTCCTTCATTATGTAGGTTACCCAAGAATAGTCATGTGATTTTGATGGCATTCACCATTTTTTCAATACTAATTTTTAATTCGGGAATGTCTTTTTTTCATGTCTAATTTAGCCTAGTTGCTTTATTATTCTACACTTTTATGAATTATAGGAATTACTATGTTAATTCTTAAGTACTTTTAAAAATAATTTCCGCAAGTATTATAAAAAGAGTTGAGGAGCTGGCAATTTTTTTTTTTGTAGAAGAATTTTTCATATTTTAAAGCACTTCCTAGTTGGAAGAAAAGTAAAAAGCTAAACACAATTTATTTGGCAAAGCAAGTCAAATAATTCTGTTTCAATTCAATAGTTTGAAGTATTTATTTTTTACTTTATCCTCTTGCTTTATACAAATGCAATTTCTCAATAGCATGACTTAAATCCAAAGTTTCAAATTTTTCATTTTTAAAATGTCTGTGACATTTTGAAAATCTGAAAAAATTTTTCAATGAAGAATTAATTTTAAATATACTTAAAGCTTCCATCAAATAATTGCTACTTACTTTGTTTAAAAAAAACTTCCAACAAGGTTTATTATCAATGTTAGTTGAATATGTTAGCTTCAAAAGAATGCAGATAAATTACTAAGTTTGAAGTGAACTATTTGGCCATCAGCATGACCATCTAGCAGAGCTGTAGTTATCCTCCAACTGAAATACTTCTTCATATACGTAAATTGAATAAATATAAAGACTGATGCAGTTTACTGAAACTACTATATCTCAATTCTGTATTAAAAATTGCCTTTAAAAAAATAAAAAGAAAGAAAAAATAACATGAAAGAAAAGGAGGAGGAAAAAAATCACTGACTGACTTGAATGTGGAAATGAAAAACAGAAATACAAAATGATAGGATCATAATTTGATGACGTGATAAAACAGAGATTTAATTACTGCAATAGTGTTCCTCTCCTGTCAGATAAGAATGGGAAATAATATGTTTAAATGTAGTTGTATTCTAGACTAGTTGTAGTCTTACGTTCCAGTTAAGAGAAGTGTTAAGTTATAAATGCATGCTCTGTGAGAATTTGCCATAAACTTGCCATTTTAACACCTTCACATGTACATTGCAGGGTTTTGTCTTTTCATGTTTCTCCAGAAAATAATGCTTATGACTGCACAGGCTGAGAAAGATAACAAAATTATTCTTCTGCCTAGATTTCAGCTATGCATGTTTTCAGGATCAGGCACTATATACTAAGACTTAACTGTCTCTGTTTTAGGTATACCTGAACAGAATGATTTCCTAGAATGTTTTAAAGGCCAGGTCTCTCCTTATTTTTGTGTTTGCAGACATCCTGTTTTACACCTGCAAGCAGACTGCGTGGAAATGCTCTCTGTTGTTGAATTGATGTGAAGCTCCTTGTAGGAGTCCAGCATTCCTGCCCAGTGCCTGTTGGATGGTGTCTCCATGAGGGCAGGCAGGATGGTTGGAGCCAACCAAGCCACACCATAGTGTTGGGGCTGGTGGATATGCAGGAAAGGGCACCTTCTGGAACATACCAAGGGCCTTCATAATTCTTTTCAGGGGCAGCAGCTTGAATATTCAAAATGTGCTGCTGCAAGTTTTCCAGCAGATTCATAATGCAGAGAAATCACTAGGTTGGCCTCAGATTCATATCTGAGGGTGCGTGTGCACAGCAGGAAAGACACAGTTACTGCTATTATCAATAGCACTTTGAGTGCTATTTTGAGGGCATTTATGTCAGTGAAGCCCCTTTTCTTTTTTTCTATTGATTGACTTGGCTAAAGTCCCTCTTTTTGACTAGAAATATGTCTCAGAATGCATGTGTCTGAGGCTACAGATGTAGAAATAATCTAAAGGACAATACCCTGTTTGACCCAGCTGACAGTATTTACAGTGAATCTTTCTGAAAAAGTCCTGCATACTGTCTGAATTAATAAAATAATCTTTTTAAAGTGATAAGGACGCTTTTGTTTCTTTAGTGTACTTTTCAGTGTATCATCACTAAAGAAAACTATTTCTTATAGATTTTTGATAAAACATAAGACATATTATTATGAATGAACTTTAGTTAGACTTTGATTTGAATCCACTTTTCACACATTCAGATTTAGAATTAACAACTTGAAAGGTGTTCTGCATACAGTTACATTTAAATATTTTATAATTTCTATTAAAATTACTATAATAAGGAATGAAAAAAATGTAGATAAAAGGTTTTATTCAGAAAGTTAGAATACTTTAGTGGTCTGAAGGAAATAATTTCAATTCCCTCATTTCTGCATCAGTGTTATTCTACAAAATATTTAGTTATAAATTAATAGAAAACTGTGAGTTTGTGGCCTTGTGAATAAGGTATTTTCTGTCCATGTGCCTAGTAATACATTTATCTTGAAAAATAACATGCATAAGGGCTGAAAATAACTCCATAGCCATTTGATATTAAGGTGTGGTAACAACTTGAAAACGTATTTGAAGCCTTTACTTTGGTAATTTGAGCACTATCATTTTACTGTTCAGTTTTGAGAAGGAAAGCAGTAGTGAGTTGTTTTACAAACATTCTGAGTTGTTACAAACATTGCAAAATTTTAGTACTATGTTTTAATCCAGATTTAAACAGCTCAAAACTGATTATGAAATTAACAAGACAGTACCTTTACTAGCATTTCACGCCATCACATAGAGGTAGCAATGAAGGTACATGAAGTTCACATGGGAAGACTTATTTCAGACAAAAGGACAGGGCCTCTGTTAATGGATATCACATTATGACAAATGGGACATCTTCTTCATAGTTTACCCTTAAATTTGTACTGTAGATTTGAGGCAAAGTCCCGTCTACACGTCCTGTACATCTCAAGCCATTGCTATGCTGTAATGATTCACTGATTTCATTTCCATCAAGAACTCCCTCAAAATACTCTCATCAAAACGGATGGTTGACCAAAAAGAAAACAAAAGAAAAAAGGTCTGATTACCATCAAAGACAATCTAGTTTGCATGTCTATTTTCCTCTCTAAAGATATGGTGATCTTTAGATTTTGAAAATAGAACTAAAAGACTGAATATCCCCAAAAATTAAATATATTAACAGCTAATCTAAAACCAAAATGTTATTATTCAGTATATATACTCAGTTAATACTGTTCCTATGAAATGTAAATGCAACTAAGAAAAAGCACTGATCATAGGTGTGTTTCAGTATCCCTGTGTGACTTCTAATTCTGCCATTTTTCCTTTTGTCTTTTAAGAAGGAAATGAATAATTAACACTCATTCTGAAGGAATGGTAACAATATTTCTGAATAGTTCTTTTCACTAGCCAGGTTTCCTTTTTTGTCAAAGAACTTGTGGCTCATATACTAAGTATCAAGTGAAGTTCTCAGGATTCATTATGCCACTTGTGTAATCATAAAGACATTAGACCCTTTTAAAAAAATCTCCTATACCCACTGTGGTGCTTATCGGAAAATGGCATTGAGTGAGTTGCACATTATATTGCAACAACAGCTTTTATTTATAAATTAATTTGTAAAACAATCCCAGACACTTCAAAATTTTTGCTAGTTCTGTACAAACTGGATTGGGCCTCTGAAAAGAAATGTTCCTTTCAGTAATTTGGAATCACTGGGTGAAGTCCACACTTACAATCATAAAAATGGCGGCCAGAGGGTGCAATTATACCTAAGAACTGCCTTTGATGCTGCTCTTAGCTTTTTCTGGGAAATGAGGCTGCAAATGAACTAGATGGTGTGAAAAGGAGGCAGTGACTATAGGTGGAAAAAGCATAAAGAAAATGGCAGGGATAGATGAGCTTTGGAGGACAAAATGTCTTGTTGCAGCTCTGTACATAATTGCAATTTCTATAACCATAGAATTACTGCAGGGGTCTTATTTGAGTTCAAACATATGCTTCTTAAGAGAGAGACATTTCAGTTCCTCTGTGTTTTCAATCAACATTGAGAAGGTATAACACCCAGTTTTAATAAATTTTAAGAATACTCCAGCCTATGAAAACCTGCAAATTTGTTTGAGGATCTGTTCAGAAATAAAATGGAATTCAATTATTTGAACAAAGCATCTGAAAAATACAGGGGAGTCAGTAAGCATGACATTTAGCCAGAAATAAACAATTTTGCATTAGATGGAAAGCCAACGGGCCTGCAGTAGTTCTGGGAAAAGACCTGGAAGATATGGAAGATCACAGTCTTGATATGGGTCAGTAACATGATGTTGTTTAAAAGGAAAATGGTAGACTGGTTTGGATAAACAAGTGTATTATTCATGTCATTTGATCCTTTGGCTGCTTTCAGTTGTTACTGTGTAGGTTTAATGTTCATGTTGCAAACACAGTTCTGAGGAATTATATGGACTCATTAGGAGAATTTCTAGGGAAGGTGAAAGAGAAAAAAGCAAAACACAACAAAAACCCCATAACCCAAACCAAACCAAACCCAAAAACTGTATCCACTGGGAATATTTATAGAAAAGACTGAATGGAAATGTGCAAATGGTGACATGAAGGAACGATGCAGTCTGGTTTCTGTGTCCTTTCTAGACAAGACATGACAGGATAGAAAATGCATTAGTAAAAAAGCCTTTTTAAACAATTGGAATGGATTTCAGGGGAGCTTGTGAAATTTTTATGACTGAGATGAATTGGGTATGAATGATATTAAGTCAGGAATATGGATCCACTTACCTCCCACAGACAATGAAATTCACTCATAGGACTATTGCTTTTGTTACTTGGTAAAAGTAAATATTTCTTGCAACAGGCCCCTCTTTCTAATTACAAGGAAAATAGACTTTGAAAATCCTTCACCTGTCCTATTGCAATTACCTATCATTCATAAATTATGTCTCCTTTCAACAGATACCTGAAATGAAATATTTCCAAGCTGATCTATTTTTTGCACTTTTGAATCACAATCAAATCACTAGAAGTTTTACTGTGCCCTTGTAGATACAATGCCAGTAGAAAAAATTTCTGTATTCAACAATTATAATTCACTTGGTAGAAAAAACTTGATCTTAGTAAAACGTCCCAAGGTGGTAAGCAAACAGAATGAGAAAGTCTAATAAGTTATCCTATCTGCCTTATTTCTCTAATAGTTTTGGACACAAATATTGAAAAGAATACTGTTTGGAAGAAAATGTAATGTTCAAGGAAGCCCCTGAAGTTTATTTTAAATGCAGACTTTTTACATAACTTCTTTTCACCTCTTGACTTTACAGTCAAATGAACATTCCTTAATACATGGCAGTTTTAAAAGTCAATGTAATCTGGTCCCTGACAGCCAGCAGCTTCCCCTAGTCCAAAGGAATAACAAACATACAAAACATTATAATCATGAGCTATAGTAACCAACTTTGAAAAAGACAAAAGAAGAAGGAAAACCAAGTTACTCTGAGTTATGATCCTAGGGCCTGCATTTCATGTTATAAATTGTGGTGAATAAATAATAACATTTACGGTAAGGAAGGCTAGTTATTAACTGCAGTTTTTAATCTGAAAGACATTATTTATTATTTGTATACCAGAGGGTTTAGGATGTGATCCAAATTTCTTTTTGAGAGATCAAATCTCCATGCTGTAATGTTTCAAGTCCTGTACACTTGTTGGGCAGGGAAAGGTTTAATAAAACATTGAGAAAGAGAGAAGCAATTGGCTGAGCTGTCCTTAGAGCTTGAGGTGTATTCTCAGATGTTAATTCTGTCCAGGAGCTCTAGCTTTACATGGAATCGGAGTGAGTTAAGAAACATTTCATTAAATTAATCTTTTCTGAAAAATTACTAGTTTCCTGAAATCATAACCTTGCAGAGGAACAAAGCATTTTTTGGTAAATTTAGACTGAGAAGCTTGTCTCATGATGAAACATATAAGTACAGGGAGAAAGGGAAAGCGTATACCCCTGAAAATATCTAATACCCTCATATGAAGTGTGTTATAAAGAAAAATATTGAAATGCATGTCTCCAGAATCAAAGCAGAGTACCTGGTACTTTTTTTGTTGTACTTGGTACTCTAAAGTCTCTAATTCTAATCCTTTAATTTTATGAGAATTTAGCGGGCAACCTACCTGAAGCTAAGGACTCTCTAATGAAGTGTAACATTAGAATAAGGACTTTTAAGTGTCAATTCAAAAATACCATGATCCAGAAAAATAATATCTTTGCAGGTATTCATGCACAAACATTTTTTTCTTTGAAAGGTCTCTTAGCAGTCCTTTTTATATTGTGCTTCCTTCTTCACATACCTCTAAGCTGAAATTTAATTGATTGTGATTGTTGAACGAGTGTCTGTGGTGAGTTTGAAGTCTTGCTGAGAGGGAGATGAAAAGAGATTTAGTTTGATTCTGAGGAAGGAAGATACTACCTGCCAGTTCCTAATCCTGTAGTCATAATAATTGACCTGCATTTAAGAAAGATATGACTTAAATTGAACATAGTAAATTTGCTTGAGATCCAGAAGAAACAATAATACATGGTGAGAAAGATGAATGGACTAAAAGTGTAGTGACATAATACATCACTTACCACAGCTGTTTGTATTTGATACACAACCTACCCTCTGTCTAGTAATCCATGCCTGCCCCACCCTATTGTTCCCATTCCAAACCTTTAAGCAGCTTTCAGAGAGCATATTTCAAGAAAAAACACCTTGTCACAAAACTGCTGGTTTTGCTGCTACTGTCAGCAGGAAGGAAGAAGCACATTTTTCACAGAGTCAAATGTTGAAGGCAGGTACTTGCAGTTTGAATCATCCTCTTGTCTACAGTACCTGAGTTTCTCTGTACAGATGAAGAAGTCTGGGACTCAACACAGAGGGACAGGCAAAGGTATGAAAATGTCATTTTCACCTGACTGTCTGGCCTGCCTTTTAACATAGTCTCACCAACAGAGACTGTTAGGTAGGCTTCACAGCAGAGCAGATTTTCATCATCTTCTAAGTGAGAGGGAAAGTTGTAAAATATGTTCTCCTGGTGATGTAAGCAGTAGGCTGAGGTAAGTCTTCAGGAATGAAAGATGATTGAATGAGTCATGTTGCTATGGTCAGATTTTCATCCACTAGTAATATTCTAGTGACTGGTAGTGACAGGCTCTGCATGACATCATTGGGGGGGGTACCCATTTAATAAGTAGGCTGGAAAACTATTTACACTTTGTAAAATCTGAAGTAGGAGTTACATATTGTTTTAAGAAATTTTCCTTTTTTATTGATTTAACTACAAATTTTAGAGTTCAAACTTATAGCCTTAGCTGATTGGCTTTGAACACTGGTAGTGAGTTATTTTACTGGTAGTCTGGATAGCTATAATATAAATACTAATAACCAGTACTGTAATTAAGTTTCTTACTGTTAATGTAAACACAATTAACAGGACAGAGAAAAAACCTAATAAACTCACCAGCCTTTAAAGTAAAATGTTTGTTCTTCTACCAAGAACATTATTTGAATAAGTACTTTGTGTATTAAAAAATATTTGCATGAAACACAGCTGTTAAGGTTTTGAATTTAGTGTTAGAATGAAATTAGGAAACAAAAGTTGTTGAATCTCAATGTAGTAAAAACTGCCGCAAGTACCAGTAACATTCATTCACTGAAGTATAATCTAACTCTTGTAACAGAGTGAAATCCATGCTTGTGCAGATGGCTCCCACATGGCCCGTGCCTCATTTAAATCCCTCTTAATCCCTGTTTTGAGAATTCAAGTTGGATTTAAGCAATTCATAGTCCTTGCAGTGACCCTCTGCCTATAGTGAATTTTGTGCTGTGCTGCCATTTCATTTATATTGTGACTTCAACCTGCAGTAAGTTTACCAAATTAACCCTCTATCCCTGCATAGTCCAGTCAGACCCTTCCAAATTTCTGAACCCTGTTGCTTTTACCTTGCTCTTCTTCCTCTTGCGTCGGAATCGCAGAAGTTCTTTATGCTGCCTTGACACAAAGTTTACAGCTGCATACTCCAAAAGTGCAGAAAATACAAAGAGCAGACACACTGCCATCCAGATGTCAATGGCTTTGACATATGACACCTGTGAGAGGAGACAGGAGAAGCCTGAGCATGTTAAAACCACAGATGCAAAGTTTAGTATTTCATGCCAGGAGGAAGTGCATTATTGCCACATCCCAATAATACTTTCCTGGAACAAAACTTAGCATGAAAGTTAGGTAATAATAAGAACAACAATTCAACCTATAAATGTTAAGTTTTTGTTTAAAATATTTGCTCTTTTACAATGTGTTTAAATCATTAACAGTTCCTTATAGTGCACTGTTTATTACATCACAAACCAAATAATCCTCAAAAAACACATGCTCTTCCTTCATTTGTTCCACTGAGATCTGTGAATGACACTAAGGAAGCAAAAAATAGCTCGTAGTGGGACCAGTGGGAATTCCTGTATTAAAATGGATGGGGCCAAAATTTCCTGGAATAAAAACTAGGTAGAAGAAAGGAGATAGGTGTAGAGGTCTGATGTGTTCATTCTCTGCTAATACAGGCACAGTAAATCAAATGTGTCATTTCAAATTAATCCTGTAGATTTGACATAGTGAAAGTATTGTTTGGAGCTGTTAAGGTTCACATTTCTCTACATTTTAATGTAAATGTGTTTGTAACTAGTGAGGTAGTTAATAATTTAGGCAGCTTTGAGAAAAGAAGATAATTGAGAATCTATGGTTAGAATCTATGGCCTTTAGAATTTCAGTCATATCCGCTAGCATGTCGTCAGATATTGGAATGTGAAAAAGGATGAGCCAGTAAATTGTTAAGCAGGGTTTATGTAGTACTGAATAACATTGTTTTCACTGCTTGTTAAGGTTTATGGAATTAACTAGATATGGAGCTGGCTAAATAGTGAGAAAGGGAAGAATTAGAATACATTTGGCTGGACAATCAAAAATTGTCTAAATATTTCAAAATTATTTATCTGTTTAGAAAATGATTGGATACTAACAATTAAAACACAAGGTTGACTGAAATAATTTGCCACATAACATGATTAAAACAGTACAAACAAAGGAAATTTTGCCTACCTTTGGAAGAGATGCTCGGGAACCTGAGCTTTGTGTTGTCATGGTCAGTACAGTCGTTATGCCTAAAGCCACTCTGGCTGGAGCTGCATCCATATTGATCCAAAAGGACACCCAGGAGAGAATGACGATCAGGAGGCTCGGTATGTACATCTGGATGAGATAGTAACCCATCTGCCTCTCCAGGTGAAATCGGACTTCGATACACGTAAACTTTCCTTTTTACAATGAAGATGAAACATTAAACACAAATAGAATGTTTTTACTGTCAACATCTAGTGTACTCTCTTAAAGAATGTAGGCTATGTCAAATATATTTGTTCCCTAGAAAAAGATTTTTGTTTTGAATTCTTTACAGTGATTTTTAATAAATACAGTCCCATCATAAAAAGACTATTTACTGGAAAGAAAAAGGGCAGAAAACCTGAAAATTTAACAGTTTTATAAGCTCTGGAATCCTTCTTTGTTTACAAAAAACAAACCGCAATTCATTATGACAATAGGAAATTTCCTCTGTGAGATCACATTTTTTGTCACTTATGATTTGGAAATGCTTCTGTGTAGGAAGAAAATGCTTGCTTCCCCAATGTATAATATCACCTTTATGTTTTGGTTCAATTTTAAGCTTAATTTTATTTTTATTAAAATTAGGAAAAACATAGTGAGATCAGTATAAGCATTAGGTTATCGATAGGAGAATCTGCTAAATCTCTCCCTGTGTCCCCATTCAAACTGTTCCAGCTCATAAGTGAATTGACCAAGTTTCAAACACAGATTGAAGACTAAAAAAGCCAGAGATTAGAAAACTTTAGAAAGGTAATTAAATGACCTAGTTTTATCTGGGTACTGAACACAAAGCAACTTCTACTGACTTTAACCAGAATTAAAAAAAAAAAAAATCTATTGTTAGCTCATAAAAGTTCCATAAACCCATAATTTTATAGTATCCAGATTGTTGTGGGGCTGAATTTTTTTTTTTTTTTTTTAATCACCCTGTCATCTGTAAGTTATTTCACAGATCTTGACCTGGCCTCATTAGATTTTCTAATTCTGCTCAATGGTCATGTTAGTCACATAAGAATGGTGCTGAATGGTGTTGTTACTGTGTGTATATACATAAAACAGTTTCTCACATCAACAAATACACAAAACTCAGTTTTCTTCCTTATTTTGAGACAAAACATTTCCTAATTCTAAATGTAACAAGGAAGGTCATATAGTTATTTATTTCTTAAGTGGTATGAAGCTCTTTGGTTATGTTTCCCACTAGTTTTTGATACCTATCTTCCTAATAAAGTTTTAATTGCCAAAATGTCATTTTATACAAAATTTTTCCACATAAAAAAAAAAAAAAAGCAATTAATAGCTATTTGATATTTATCAGATTTTAAAAATTATGTAATGGATTTATGGGTTTATCCTATACTAATATATTGTTTTATGCTATGACAATATTGTTAGGAATACAGAAATAAACTTCAGATAAAGTCAAACAGAAATGTTTTTATTCTAGGGATATTAAGTGCTTCTGAACATCATTATTTTTATAAAATTTCTTTTTACAGGCCACTAGTTTTTCTATGATGTCATAATGAATGTAATTTTATTCTATTTTTATTCTGCTGAGGCAGTAAAAAAATTTAGAAAGACATTTGTTATGATGTTTAATTTTAAGATTACACTCTGCATCACAGGAGTTTTCTATTTTCAAGCTCAGTTATTAGTTCCCTTCCTAATTGCCAGTGTTTTCTGAATCCTATCTACACTCCCAAAATCCGTGTCCCAGATCCCGACTCAACCATCTGCTGTCCAAGCTTCAGGACTGATTTCTGCTGCAGTCATGGGAGGAAATCCTGGTTTAAAAAAGTGAATGGGAATTTTGGTGTTTACGTCAGAAAAGGTCAGGGTATTCCCCTACATTTCTCTCCCATGGTCTTCAAAAGGATACCTATGCAATTTAGTGTTTCACCTAGCAATTCAGTAACCCCACGTAATCAAGTTCTGTGCTGACTGGCATTTGCTGGAATCATATTCTTCAACCTGGTTCTTACCCTGAAGATTTCTGGTTTTTCATGACATTCATTCTGTCAATTCAGCCGCCTCGGACAGCAGCAGTCACTGTCTCACACCTCACAGTAAATTGTGCTGGTAAGGAGTGACAGAAATGCATCAGCCCAGCCTAGGTCCAAGTAAACCCATTTTATTTGGCATCATATCAGTAAGAATTGTTCAGCATACAACATTTTCATCTTATAGGGTACTATATTCTGCTTTTAAAACAAATTAGGAAGGAAAACTAAGGAGCATCAGTGTGTAATATATGTATATGCATATGTGAAGTGTCAATAAACATTAACTATTGTTTTTATGTTGGTTTTTTTCCATCCAGAGAAATGTGGGAAAAGAGATCTGAATTTTTTTCGTGAGGACTCCAGTGGACTTGAACTATTACAGACCACTCAGCACAAAAAATTCTGTGGTCCTAAACAGTGAACAGTAAATAATATAATAGCTCTGATATGGATTATTTTATGTGGTTGCAAATTTGACAGATCTAACTGAACTAAGAGGAACAGAAGAATGGTTGTGTGCAACAGAATCCTAACAAAATTAAAGAGATTCTAAATGAAATAAATGCAAATGGAATATATTGTAACCACAGGGAAGGAGACAAAAAAGCAGGGATAATGAAGAGGCCAGAACTAGGACTCAATGATGTGTCAGAGGAATTGTTCAGACAGAGGAATTGTTCAGAACCATTTTTTTGATTGGTTCAGTATGTTTGTAAATATCTTCCATCAAGTAAAAAAGAAAACCTCAAAACTTATTATGCCAGGACCAAACAAAAAATTAAAAAAAAAAAAAAGAAAGTGGAATGTGTCTCAAAGTAGAAAAATAGAAAAATATCTTTGTTTAGCTCCACAGCATGTGTGACTTAGAGACCTGCCTTTGTCTTAGACCTGTTTATGGACTTGCCAGGTGCATGTCCAGTGCTTCCTAGTCAAGACTATTGTGTTGCTCTCTTGCGGGATAGCACTGATAAATTAATATATAGCAACTCCTCAGGAAGATGGCTGGCTACCCTGTTAGACACTCTTCTCTGCTGTTCCACTACTGAATATTGGAGAAAGGCAGCAGATGGAATCCGTCTCAGCACTGAAGGTGCAGCAGTTGCTGGTCTAAGTGTGAAAGAGTTGATGTTAGCTTTTGCCTTTCCTGACTGAAATCAGAACCACCCTCATAAATTTGGCTAATGGAGCTGAGTGGAGAAAGAAAACCCTTGCACTAGCAGACACGAGCTTCAACTAGGAGGCAGCCCACAGAGGCTGTGCTGTTGTTTCCCACCTGAAGCAGCATTCAGCTGTGGGCTTCCTTTCTCTTCCTGCATTCCATTTCAAATTCAAAGCCAGGTTAGCTGTGGTTTAATCTATTTGACTGGATGCTTGAATGGATCAGGAGAGACACACCCATAAAGTCATCTCAGCTGGGGAATGAGATAGACAAGCAACTAAGAGTATTGCTCTAATAATTAATTTGCAGTACATGAAAGGCAAGCTTTAGTTCATTTTGATATGCACTGTGAATGTCACAGAGAGTGCCTAGTAGGAGGATAGGAACCCCTTGAGGTATTGTGGTTTTGCTGAGCTGTGCAACAAATTAAGACCTGATGATAGTTTCAGATTAAAGCTAAATATAAGTGTGCACACAGTCCATAAAATGGATTTTTGGAATGTAAAGGAAAGAAAAACTACTGAGGGCTTCCTAAAAGAAATATTTTTTCCTGAACTGAGGTCATATTTTTTGTGTTCATATATCTAGTCTAAGCAGGGATTTAAGTGTGCAAAAGGCACAAAAGTGCTCACTTGATGCATGTTGTATCTACGCATGAGAAGTGAACGCACTGGTGGATAAGCATGAGATGGTGCATTTCTGTCTCTTACCCATATTCTTTGGTAACAACAATGTTAGAGCTGCTGGGCATGATTTCCATGCAGTGTGCATGCTGAAACCATTAGTGTAGTGAAAAAATGTATGTTGTAGTCAGTCTATATGATTTTTCTTTTCCCCAGAAAGCATAAATTGCTTTTCTTTGGAGTCAGTATCTAGATCACGTACTTTTTTGCTGTTGTTTCTTCCATGGCCAGCTATGAGTATACAACAGCCAGAAAGAGCATTTTTCTACTTCAGGTCATCTTCACACTACACAGACTCCTCTGATTGTGGCATGTGTTATTTAGAAAATGGGCTATGCAGGCAGCAGTATGCCTGTGTCATTAAAAGGTATGTGGGATGTGCAAGGGAAATCAAGCATAAGTAGTAAATTCAGGCCATAAAAAGTCCTCTTCCATAGTTTCATCTGTCTCAAACTGTCCCAGAGGTAAGAGTTTACTATAACTTAAAAATATTTGTCTCCTTTTAGCTGCCCTTAAGATGTCTTTTGGGGAAAGCTTTTCTTAACCCCACAGTATCATAAACATGTTACAATTCTCAGGAAGGCTGAGTAGCTTTTTCTGAAACTATACAGAAAGTTTTAATAAGGGAGAATTACTTCAGGATTCTGAGTCAAGGAAATAGTTTGCCTGAGAAATAATTATGAAGGGACTAATAATTATTAAACTACTATGAAATTAAAAATCAATAGCATAATAAATAATGGAATGAATAAGTATAAACAAACAGGAAAAGAACTAAGCATGCAGAGTTCAAATGTTAATCCCTGCAGAATGGAGGATCTGCTGAAGGATCTTGATATGACTTTGGATAGTAGTAAATGGTAATCTGACCTTGTAAGTCATTGATAATTCTAATACTTGATTTACTGTGAAATATTTTATGGATATAGAAAGGACTGTGGCTTAAAAACTATATACCTTAATGAAATTACATTAATCTATTTGCTTAAAATAAGAATCTAATGCTTTCTGAATAGAGACAATTTAAAGCTTAGCAAAATTGAACTAAGTTAAGCAAATCTGACTAAACCTTTATGGAGCACTGTAGAATATATGTCTTGGATCTGGGATGCAGATATTTCATATTCTGATTCCAGCACATCTGTCAACATGGATGTAGACTACACAAGTCTGATTTTACCAGTATCTGATAGCTAACAAGCAATCAGTCTAGCAGCCAAAATATTGCTAGCTATCGAGATTTGCTAACAGAATCCTGGGGCAATTGGACTGCGATGATGTTCCTCTGCTACAACACTTTATTTTTCCCCTTGGAAAATAACTAGAGACAAAGACAGCATGAAATTAGGTACTGAGAGACAGCAGGAAAGGAGAAAGGGAGAGTGAGACTACTTCAGGGGCTAGGATATGCTCAACCTAAATGGCAGACTTACTTAGATTTAGATTTCTTAATACAATAGAGAGATTCTGCCACTTTTCTGTCTTCTGGAAAGTAATTTCTTAAGCATCTTAAATCCTCTACTCTCCATATACCCACAGAGATCCTAAGTTCAAAATGAGTTTGAAAACTGCATTAGACAGAGTATTTACCTCTCAGTGTTATTCTAAACTTCTGCTGTGTTTTACATTTTTAGACTTGTAAAAAACAGAATTTGTCATCTTATGTGGAAAAGATAACATATTGCAAAAGCTGGCTGACATGCTTTTCTCTATAGATAAAAGTAATGACAATTCCTTCTTCTCAAGACAAAAGTTGAAACTCTTCTTCCAAAATGAAGCAATAGGTGGACTCAAAAATCAGTTTTTGTATGGATTGATGTAACATGGCTATTGCACCTTATGCCTTTGACTGGTTTCTAATGTTTAATACCTTGGATTCACTGGTTCTTACTAAATGGTTGTCACAGCAATGCTTTGACTATTCCTATCTTCTCTGCATACAAGTACAAATATTTACTCAAAACACAAATGTCTGTTGCAGGACAACCCACACTGAGAGTAGCTCATGACATGTAATACATATTGCCAACATGATCTTACTGCAGGCCATCACAGACCTTCCCTTTGCCGTTCTTTACCAGCCCTTCCGTAATGCTGGTTCTGGCACTTGTCTCATCCTGAGCTGAGAAACTTCAGTAAGTAGTAGAAAGCTAGTCCTTTAAATACCTGTGTGTTAAAGACCCAGACAGATGAAGCTGGATCAGTATTATCCTGAGACAAAATCATTGATCATGTAATTAAGGCTTTTGTTATGGGTCCTGCGTACACAAACCCTAATGATCTATCTAGTACACAGGGTGGGATCACCCTGGCAAAGGTTGATCCCTTTAGGGAGAGTATGGCCATTGACTCCAAGTATCTTCAGACAAAATAGATTGGTGAGAAAAAAGAAAGCCTCCCCCCAAAAAAAATATATTTTTTATTTTTTAAGTTATTAATGTTTAAAGGAAATTTTCTGAGGACAATTTTATCTTCTAAGTGAAAATACTGCCTAGCTGAAAGTAAACAGTCTCAGGAGGAAATAGAACTGTACTGCCATAAGAGGGATCACATAGACCACCAGCACTTTCCTTTTGGCTTTTGTTGTGTGCTTTCCTTTTTCTCTGCATCTGCTAAAATAAGATTGCAATTAACATCTCTTGGCAACAGTGTGTTACGTATAACACTGCAATCAGAATAGCATATGATTTTCAGAGAGAGGATGAAGGAGAATGAAATATATAAACTGAGTTTTCCATGAGGCAATACTGTCCCTTTTAGTTTTTCTCCTGTTTGAGTCATTGTCAGAATCACCACAAGAAAAACAGTCTACTTGATTTTACCCTGTTCAGTAAAGACATTTCCTTTTTAGTCTTCCAAGAATGTGACACTGTCATTTGAGAGGAACTCTGCTTTACTTATTGCTGAAATACAGCTAAATGCTTTTTATTACTTTGCACAAAATTTATCCTATATGATAATTTTTTTTTAAACAAACAATAAAATTCATAAACTACGTGTATGCAAATTTCATTCTTTAAAGAGATTGTACCCATAAAACTGATTACATATATGTAAATTTAGCTGAAATTATTTTCATACCTTTCTAAGAAGGAGTCAAGATAATAAAAAAGCACTTGGTAAGTGCAGTCTCTGGAAACTTTCCAATTTGCACTTTAATATAAATTGCAATTTGAGTATATTTTGCTGATAAAAGTTGCTTATAAAACTACTAGTTTTTTCCTTGTCATAAAATAGATGAAACACTGTACCTATCATTATACAGCCTGAATAGAAATTGTGATTTTCCAGCATCTAGCATATAGAACTAGGCAAGTTCTCATGTGTATGGCACTTGTCTATGTATCTAAAGCCAAGATTCATTAAATGACTCTAGGAATGTACTACCATTCAGCTTTTCTTTCAAGTCACAGTCTGTGGATATCAGCAGCATATCGGAGGACATAAGTGCTGAAGCTCTCACCTGTCTGACTACATAAATTCCTGGAAGGAAGTGTCTTTATGTAGCTTTTTTTGAAAAAAATACTGAGGCAGGTGGTAAACTTAACATTGGTGTAAGACTGATAACAGTAAAATACAGTTGAAAATAAATATGGAAAAGAGAAACTATTTCCTTTTCATCTTGATGGATTTGCACATGCAGTTCCCATATCCCTCAGGATGGAGTATGGAGTTGCACTGAGCAGCTCCTTTGTAGGCTGGAGAACCCAGCACAACATCATGGCAAAGGGAAATGCACAGATCTGGGATGAAGATGGAGTAACCCCCTGCTCTGATACAGGCTAGGGGTGGGCTGGGTAGGCAGCAGCTCACCGAGGCTGGGAAGCCTGGAGATATCGAGTTAAACATAAGTCTTGTGATGTGAAAGACTTGTCACATGCTGCCCTGTGTTAGCAGGGGCAGAGAGGGGAGAGGTATAAACTAAAGAGACATCTAGATGTAACACTTCCACTTCCAGGACAGGTGATGGAATTTTATTCAATGAATCTTTAAGGTAGAATGCTCAATTTTTGATCAGTGCAGGGGAAACTGATTGTGGCCTCCTTGCCTTTGAGAAAAATGCCTTGTTAGAGTCAGACAGTGCCATTTTGTGCATCTAGGGATGGTCACATCCTCAGCCTGCCACAGACTCTGTTTTCCAAAGTGTTTATAATTTCTGCTTTTTCAGTGAAGGAATGAGCAGCTTCAGAGATTTCACACCCATAGACTACCTCCTGGATAAAAAGTACAAACTTCCCATTTGGAGAAATGCTCAATGAAAAAAGCCCAAGGGAGTTAAAAGGTCATGTCTTAAAAATTGCTTCTATAGTCTCAAAAAGAGCAGTTTAAGCGTTTCTCAACACAAGTAAGGGGTTAAGTTGTTGCTGGCAGAGTAAAGCATCAAAGTTATGTCTCCATTTACCACTGTCATTATCAAGCTGGCGGCAAAACGGCTGAATATAAGGCACTAGATCAGCTGAAGGTGAGACTTAGAAGAGCCACAATCTACAGGTTGTTAAGCTACTTTTTTGACCACATTGGAACAAACAGGAAAAATTGTGTTTGGGATGTGCATATTAAGAAGTCAGATGGGGAGCGTGGAGTTAAGGAAATGTGCTGTTCATCAAGATTGCAATTATCAGAAATGGTGGCATACAGAATCCACTCTTCTGGTGGTGAGTGTAGCAATTGTAGCTCCACTGTTTCCAGGACCACTAAATCCACTTCTTTGGTCCAAAAGGCATTATTAGACCTAAGAGAGTTCTGAGCAGAATCACTCAAGGGCAGGTGTAAAACATTATGCATGATGCAGAAATAAAGTCAAGACTCATTTGTGCCTGTTAGTCAATGCTATTATGTATAAATTCATGCTACTGTATATTGGGCTTTTTGCAGCTGTGATTGAAATAAAATTTAGGTATTGCATAACAGCCCAGGGAAGCCATTAATGTCACACAGGAATGCAGAAAAGCAAGACCATCTTTGTAACATAAATGGGTCGTATGTCATTTTTCTGGCTGTTATGATTCTACTTCACTTCCCAAAGTGATCACTGCAGATATGCCTGTGGATGCAAAACATGAAAATGATCAGAAATGTTGTTGTGTCACTTCAGAACACCAGATTTAATCAGCCATTTTGGTGTACTGTTGCTGAAGCTGTTATGTCTTTATATTTAGACACAGTTTACTTTTTGAGCTCTGATTACAGTGAACCATTTTCAATTAGGCATGAAACACTGATGAGACATGTACTGATAACTTTCCACATTCTGTCCTGAAGTTTCATGTTAATTTGCTTCATAGGGAGAATTTTGAGATTTTTTTTCTTTTACAAGATGTCTCAGAAGAGCTTTTCATCCTGCGTTGCAAATAAATTTAATTTGAAAACTCTTCTTTGGCCACTTACTGCATACCAGCTGCAGTTGCTTAGCATTATTTTAAGAATTCATTTTATCTAACCTGTCATAGGACAGAGAAATAGACTTCACATCAAGTTTTGAAAACTGCTTTTTTAAAATTTTGGTTCTTGTGGAGTGTCCTAAAGGCATATCTGCCTGCAGTATCTCATTGCAGAAGTCTTAATTACTGATCATATATCCAAGGGAAATAGTGAAAATACTTGTTGTTGTCTTTTAATATAATGCTTATGGGGTTTTAGCCTACAAATGATGGTTAATAATACTGGTTGTACTAAAGAAATAAAAGGAATTCTTACTCTCCTAGAAACCAGACCCCTCTAATCTTATTAAATTTGCTTCATACTGAAGATTTGAATACTTTGGAGAAAATACTGTTATCTCAAAGGGGAGAGTATCACAATAAATATAGTCCTTCATGGGCAAGACCACCTTTTCTTTCTGATTTGCCTTGACGAAATTCGAGATCTGTAGCTGTCATTTTGGTGCTGTAACTCAGAGCAGGCCACTCAATTGCTTCTCCTGGTGAGGACATTCCCTTCCACCTACTGCTCAGCATCAGCATCTCACTTTCCCTCCCTGCCCATCACAGTCAAGTCCCACAGCTGTGCTACTGCTTTATCTTTTGCTGACATCTTTTAATGTCCCTCCCCTCTAACTGCATCCAGGCTTCCATGGTCTCTGTGTCATCAAATGCCTTGACTGTTTTGTAGACAAATTAAATGGTACAATTACTTTTTTAGTACAGGCATGAGCTTCATCTTTCCAGGGCTGAGGGTTGCACTCACATCTTAGAGAATGTTTGGCCACAGAAATGCTGATTGGCCACATTGTCCTCTGGACTTATTACAGTGAAGCCCTCCTCTCACTTAAATGCTACAGAATTGCATGGATAAAGCACACTTGTAGCCACATCTTGAGAACCATGAGGCTTCACATGCAGCTAACTACATCTGTTTCTCCTGCTTCCCCACTCAGGGCCACAGTGAAAAAACAGTAGATATAAGTTGACCCTATGCAACCTATTATAGTGTGCCTGGGCATAGTATATTTTCCTATTTTTCCTTAGATGAAAATTAATACCGAGGTAAACAGGCTTGAAACATAGGTTGTGAAGCAAAATGTAGTGCCTTCAAAATATTGAAAAAATGAAGTTTTAGTCCAAATCATGAGGTTTGAACTCTGATGATTATAATGTAAGTACTCAGACAAATGAGCAAGAGTGTAACTCAGCTTTGGATGAAGTGTTTGGAAATCACTGGAAATCCTGAAATTTTAAACCAGGTTTCCATTCAGTATCAGGTTAAGCATCATGTCTTTATTTCTCAGAGATTTTTGACGCATCATGTTATGCAAATGAACCTTAGAAAAATGACATGAACGCCCTATACCATTAGTTCTCATTAGTTAATATCATATATGGGGCATGGAATACAATTACAGACACTCATTAAAATGGCACAAAACCAGGATAATCTTAAAAAGAAAGGGTAAGTTGCTTGTATATCTCGAAGGTAAAATGTAGAAAATAATGAAAATAAAATTTTCTTATTTGTCATAAGGATTATGGTAGAAAGGAAAAAAGTAATTTCTATCTTACCATTAAAAAAGAAATGTCTGAGTTAAAAAAAATTACTCTGCTATGGGATATTTATCACAAATTTTAGAAGATTTTTAAGGTTTATCCAGATATTAGTATTTGTACAATAAAAGTGCATGCTAATTATTTCCAATTTATTTTAGGGAATACTTTGAAATATCTCTATCAATATCTTCCTACTCTAAATGGAAATTATGAGAGAACTTCCCTTTCTCTTAGGGCACCACTGCAGTTGTGACAAAACTTAGTGATGAAAAGCACTCCTCCTTAATTTTGATTGTAACAGGACATTCCTCATGAACACCACCTATTTAATCTTCTCTCCCTGACATTTCATCAGAATCCAAATTAATCATTATAATCTTAAATTTTAAGATATGCTTAATCATATTGGAGAGAAAAAAAATTTAAAAATATATGGATTAGAAAGGAAGAATTTTAGTTTTGTTTTGTTTTTTTTTTTTTCTCAAGAGAATATATAAACTATGCATTTTCAGACTTTTCTTTTCAGGATTATTGTGCTTGAGATTGTTCAGTTATTTATATAGTTTTTCACAATTAAAAATGAAAATATACTTAATTATATTATTAATGTCAATCTCCTTTTTCAAATAATCCCCAAGATGAGCTAAACATCTCAGTTCAACAAATTCAGTATAATTGTCTCATAGAATTATAGAATTATAGCATGGTTTGTGTTATAAGAGTCTCTAAAGATCACCTAGTTCCAACCCCCCTGCCAAGGGCAAGGACACCTTTCACTCAACCAGGCTGTTCCGAGCCCCATGCAGAACACTTCCAGGGGCACCCACAGCTTCTCTGGGCAGCCTGCTCCAGTGCCTCACCACCCTCACAGGGAAGAATTTCTTCCTGACACCCACACCTATGCTCCTTCAGTTTGAATCCATTGCCCCTTGTCCTGTCACCGCACGCTCACATCTGGTTTGCACATCTGGCCACTGCACACTAAGAAGCCTTTCAGCTCCCTCACACGGCCCCCTTGCTGGCTGAACTCGGACAGGGCTGACTTGGCTTGGCAACCCCGTGTCCCTTTCTCCTGCCTGAGCCAGGCTATGATCAGTGCACAGCATACAGGCCTTTGGATTTCAGCAGCGCTTCCCAATGCACACTGTAAGTGTGGTCATGGCACTTGCTGAACAGGCAAAACTCCCCACTGAACAGTTTCTGAGTTATTTCAACACTTTATTTTCTTAAGGTATTTAAAATTGAAGTTTGTTCAGTCTTCAGGTAGTTTTGGTTTGTTTGCCAGTTTTTTAAGCTTGCACACTGCACTTGTATGTTTTAACCCTCTTCTGAATTCTGAGAACATTTAAAAAATACCCCAACTGTGACATTTATTATATCAATAAATATTAAATATCTTTTCAGTTGTAATCACTTTCCTACCTGTATTGTAATGCTTGGTGCAGTAACATAAATCCTTCTCTTCTTTCAATAGAAACTGTGGCAGAGTGAGACCTTCTGCAACTTGAACCGCTCCCTTTTCTTGCCACTCAAAAATGAGATCATTCATTGTGTATCCAACTAAAACAAAGAAAAGATCAAATAAACTCTAAGTCAGTTGCAAACTTTGAAAATCAGTAACATATCAAATTACAATCTTTTAAGTAAATGTTATGAAAAAGGAGGTAATACACAGGGTCTACTTGTACCTGTTAATCATGAATTTTTATCTGCCACTATATATCATACTGAATTAGAAGAGGAAAAAAGGCTGTCTTATGAAACTCTTTTTAAGTCTTAATACTTAGATGGTCTATTAATGGATTCAACAAAAGCATCTAAATTAGCTAAACATACAAATCTCTTGGGGGCTTGGGAATATCTTGCCCTCCCCAACCCATGAAGGATAAAATAGGCCCTTTCCACCTAGACCTCTTCCTCCTTTCACTTGAGGTGAAATGTGGATTGTCAAAGTTAGGTTTATGGATTTATGTCAGTTTGAATGGTTAGGTGCAAATTTTTCAACAACAACGAATTAAAAATTCAGCAGTTCGAAAAGCTGCTTTTTTCTGAAACTGGAACAACACATGGAAAAGCAATTGGCTTTAGTCTTCTCATATTAACTGACTGTGATATATAATGATATTAAAAAGCACTCATCTTTAATATTCAGTCTCTGTACTTATCCATACCTCATGCATGTGTATAAGATTAGGTATAACAGTAAAAGACATACTAATCAAGGCCCAGACTTTGCAAAGGACAAATACTTTTTCCTTCTATTTCCCTCTCTCACATGAATATTTGCATGGGACATCATTGGGGAATATATCCCAATTTCTTCTGAATATATGATCTGTTATCTTTCCCAGGCATTGTATTCTAATTTTCTTTCTGAATAAATTTTATCTGGTTATTACAACTGAAAAAAATAAGGCTTCATATTCTCATTCAAGTTTGAGCCACATATACCAGAAGGAACCAGAATGTAAAAGGAGAATTTTTCATCTAATTTACATAGCTTTCAGCTTCTTTGCAATATTTCCTTTCTGCTTTAGGCCAATGCTAATGAGCTGTTGAAAATAACCTGTTGAAAACCAGAAATTCTTTTAACCTTTCAGTAACAAATTACTGTTTAAAGTATATTCTTCAGAACCTTCTAAGAATCTGCTCAAAATTACTGAAATTTTGAGTTTCAGTGAAACAAAAAGTAACCTCTTTGCTGTATGGGCATAAATCTTACCCCTGTTATATTCAGTGACTTCATTACACTTTTAATACACCTATAAATGGCATTCAATGACCTGTTCTGCTGACCTGAAAACTGAGATACACTTTATCTTTTCTGATCTATGTTGAATGAACCTAGGAGCTAAGAATTAGTGTTTACGAATGCAAACATGTTTTTGACACTTCCTTCTAAATTCTTGATGTTTCTTTTTGGGAAAACCTGTATATAAGTTATTCACAGGAACTCAGGCTGACTGTCGGTTTACTTGGCATTTTTTTAAGGCTGGATGGATATGAAAAAAATGAGACCATATCCTTTTAAATAGGTATTAAATTCAGATCAGACATTACCCAAGTCACTACAAGCATATATAAAATGTGCAAGGAAACACTGGATTTTCTTACTGATTGCATGATATTCCATAAACACCATCTTAAAATTCACTTTAAAGTGCCATAAACTGTGAAAAATCAGAGGTATATATCTTATCAAACTTTGCATGAATTCAGACAAAAAGCCATTGTGTGTAAAGCAGATTAACATTTGAAGAATGTAGATTATGGCCAGAAGTGATATTCCCAGAGCAAAACTCATTGAAGTGGCAAGAAACAACTGCTGCTGTCAAAATGTATTTCACTAAATCAGATTCTTTCATCTCTAATGCATGCTTTTAATTTCGATTATCTACCCTTCCCACTAATTATTCTATAATACGATATATTAAAAATAACAGAAATGTATTCAAAATGTTGGTGTAGTAATTAATTTTTTTCATGATTACATTTTAAATATCCAAATATAGCTATAGCATTCAAAACTGTAACTTCAGCTTTGTAAGTCAAGGTCATATTCATAATTTAAAGGTGTCTTAAAATATAGAGAACTTTATAGAGATGTGAGTTTATGTTATACCAAATCAATTTAAAATAGTGTAATGTTTCCACTAGTATGTTAAATTAAATCAGCTTGAATTAAATCAAAAGAAAATACGATTTTTCAATTAATTTTATGAAGAGGACCTGCTGAATAGCAGCACTGTGCTTAACACTCAGAATACTTATTGTACTGTGTGCATTGTGCATAAGGAAAAAAAGGCATTTCTACAGAAAATACCCTTAAAACAATCAGTGGTTACCATACTGGAGCATACATACTATTACAGTTTAGGTGTGTTGTGTTCTGCATGCAATGAGCCTAAAATACAGTCCCTAGGCACACTGATTTTGGGACCTCTGCTGATTATTTGTAATAACTATCCATGTCCTGTTCTAAAAATACTAAACCTGAAATCCACTTGAGCTTTTGGTTCTTGGCTGCTTGCTACCTGATTAACAAATGTACGTTTTCTTTAAAGGAATTACAAAAATCTAATTCAGTAACATAAATTTAACTAAAAGTCTAAATGCCTGTTACTCATATTGGTGTGCTTTTGAAGATTAGAAATACACTGTGTGTATTTTCCAAATGATGTATGAGATAAAAAATCTGAGAAGCTGTGTTCCATTACATGGTTCTCACTGTGTGAATGGAGCAGTAAAGTGTGGTCCTGAGATGTGAAGGCTTTGTTCTGAATGGATGTGTGGCTACCAGTACAAACTTGTGCTATATGTGTTAGTTACACTGTTAGACACATTCTGTGACTTGTAAGAACTGCACTGCAATTTGTAGTAGTTATAAAGAACAAGACATTTCTCTTTAGGGTTTATAAAGGGTTAGGAAGATGATAGTGTCTTTTTTTGTGGTGTTAGGTCCATAAATTCTGAACACACAGAAACTAATAGGCAGCAGAATCGGCACAATCTAGGACCCCGAATTTGAGGAAGTAGAGAAAGCAGTTTGCAGAAATGACATACAATGAGGAATCCTATTCCTTGCAGTTTTTCAAGTTTAGATTCACACCTACAGAAGCCCTACTTTCTTGATGGTACCTGTTTCTAGGTTCTCCTCCTTGCATTTGTTATGCCACAGAAGCCCATGATAAAAGTTGATGTAGTGATGAGTTTTGCAGTTTAGTTATGTATTTTTAAATTAGCAAAAAATATTAAAGTGGATAGTTAATAATTTTCTATGCAGCTAACATTTCCATCAGGAGAACACATTATTTTGTTATCTTATAGATGTAATTCTTGTTTCCCTCTACTCAGCTCTAAAAGTATAGAAAGAGATGACCCAAAGCCAAATCAGAGGAGGGCTATTTTCAACTACACATAACTTTAAATGTGTTCTCTCTGCTTATAGATGGATGGAGTTTATTTCATAGTAAATGTAAGTGCCTAGCTCTTGAATTCTGACTTCTTCTTGGGATAAGACTTGAGTGTAAGGGTTTTTTCTCTGTGTCTTGCTTTCATTTTTTTCTGTTTTCAATAGGAAATGTGGTACTAATCCCCAACATCTATGTGTCCAGAAGATAAAACTGAATATAACTCTAAGAACAAGTGCCTTTCAGGGTAAACTTTTGCTGCATGATTATTATTCCTATTCTTTGTAAATTCTCGCTCTTCAGTCTCACAGTTCAGTCTTACTATGAGCAGTTTACAGGAAGCAGCTTTCTTGCTGCTGCTTTACGAGCAGAACATATATATCTGTTATTTATTTGGATTTGCTGCAACCCAACATGATATTCAGCCTCTCATTAAACCAGAATTTTTCCTTTTTTGACTATGAGGTGGTGTTTATGACTATTATAAATTGCTACCAGATATTTCTATTACCAGTTGCTGGGAAATAGTGTTATGTAGGAAATTCCTAGTGGTTAAATTTATTGTTGAAAGAAGGACAGTCAGTCACTAGCCTAGGTAGTATATGAGGCTGCAGCTCACTGGTGCAAAAAGTGAATCATTTATTCTACATGAATAGCCAAAAGCAATGGAGGCTATAACCTAGCATGGTCTTCAGGACCAGGCCAATCTAAACTAAATCAAGTGGGTTAGTAAAGACTTCTGTCACTGAAATGCAATCTGCTAGGGTTTGGGTTTGCAGGGCATGGATGAGTGAAGGTTGAGAAAGTTGAGTTGTCAAACTCTTTTATGGGACAAACACCAGCTGCTTCAGTGGCTGAAGAAGAGGGCAGTTAGCAATGTATTTCTTTTTGTCTGGCTACTGTGCAGTATTTGCTCTTACTTAATTCTATACAGATATTACTAATTATACAAACTCTAAGTGGTATCATCATAGAACTATAAAGAAAGAACAGGAAAAACAACCTTGTTATGTTTGAACAGTGCTTCTCAGGAGTTACAGGACTGGTTAGATTACACTAATACTCTCTGTAATTACTCAAACCCCAAGGTCTTGCACATCTAAAATGCAAAAGCTGGTCATAAGTGGTTGGTAGTTTTATGACAAAGACATCATCCCGGGAGGACAAGGTTTCCAGAGGGAGTATTTCTCAGGAAAACTCAAGAACTGTGTGAATGTGTGTCGCTGTAGCCTCTGTGCAAACAGTTCTCTTACAGAGACAAGTAATTTTTAGGAGCCTGAAATCATTCCAGGTAATTAGCTAATGAGGCATATACCAGCAGGCTGAGACCTCTGCCTGAGATGAAGATGATGAACTGACAAACTAAGTAGAATTTAGAGTTACCTAGAAGGGAAGAGGGTTTGAAACAATTGGGAAACTTGGATCTAGCCCGCAGAAATTTTACTTTAGAAAATAATGTGCAACAGAGTTGGTGAGAAATGGGAAAAAACGAAGGTAAAACTCTATCACACTTACAGAGGGGGAAGGTGACAGAGATAAGGTATTGATGAAAAGTGTTCTCAGGACTTGTATCTGGAATAGTTAATGGAGGGTTTTGAATATCTGGACATCAAATAAAATGAAATTGTAGTGATATTTTATTTAGTTGCTCTAATCTATACAAAACTCTGGCAGATGGTGGACAACACAGACATAGTAATTTTAGCCTTTAGACAGCACTGAAAATTGTTTAGCTAAAGTGAAAATCTCCAGCATTTTCAATTACAGATTCAAGGAAAAATTTCAGGAAAAAATAATTTGATCCTTTCTAAGTGACAAAGGCACCTACAGTGTCTCAAAAGAAAAAACAAACTTTTCCCTTAGTCTGACTCATCTTTCCCAGAAAAAAATATCTTTGCAAAAATTGTGTTGACAAGTTGTTAACACTCATATGAGGTCCCTGAAAGAAAGAATTAGATTGTATCTTTGTCTTTCTTTTTTTTTAACACTCCCATTGATACTAAATATCACCTTTTCATTCATCCAATTTTGAAAGTGTAGGACTAAAACCTGCCTTAAATAAATAGAGTTCCATTTGACCCACATTAGACCACATTAATCTATAGAACTTATTGGAACGGATCTATTTATATCAGTTGCATGCAAGAGAAGGAAGATTTCATTTTAGCTAATTCTAAATCAGTAGTAGTCATTAAAAGCCCATTATCTCATAGACAAGACAGTGAACATCCAACAGATTTGTTTTGAAGAATTATGGAAGTGTCTAACATCTCTTCTCCTGCTTCTCCAAGGACTACACCATTACAGAAAAAACAAAGTTTGTTATTCAAGGCAAGCAGCTCCCCTGTACTTACAGAGACTCCACCTTTGAACCACCAGTCTTGGCAATTCCAACATAACTCCTTTATCACATCTGCTGACACAGATGTTCTATTTGCTTTGCCTGCCCACCTTCAGCATGCCTTTCCAAGCCACGTGCAAATTTGCAATCCAGCTGGATATTGATATATCCTGTAAATTTTCTACTCATTCTATTTTATTACAGGAAGGCTGTTCTTCCCTTGTGTCTTTTTAAAATACCTACGGGTGTACTAAAACCCAACTCTTTTCCTCATGTTTAATAAACAGACACATGTACAGCATGAAACAACTGAGCAGAGTATCTGGCTTTTTTTGTAAAAGAGTTTAGTTCAACTACACAATTTATATTTTAGTTTTTAATCCCAGTGATTTACCTCATTCCATTCTCATTTCTTTAATTTTTAGTAAGATACAGGTCCAAAAGGAACATTGGATCAAACCCATCAGTTTTTTAGGTATCCAGCTGAAGCAAGGACTACAGTCCTGTTGACTAGGGTTATTCCACTATTCTTCTGTGAGGCATCCCATCAGTTTGCCTCCAGGACAGGCTGCCTGCTCATGACTGTTCCTAAGAGCATGACAGGCATTTGAATCGTGCCCTAAATTCCCAGCAATATAACAGAGGGAAGATATGACAGAGCTAACGAATCTGGTTTTGGCTTGAGGTTAGGACATATTATTCTGCATTACGCACTAAATATATTAACTTCAGAAATGAGCTGTGATTCATTTCAAGGCTAAATTTATGCCAGAGCTCCAAGAAAGCAGGATTTTATTCAATGTACTTCTGAGCTGCTTTGCGAAGTGTTTGCCCCTTGCACTGCCCTCTAAAATGTTCTGATGGAATCTCTCCCTGGGGAGTTATACATTTATTCCTCTTAGCCCGAATTTCAGAAAAATATAACATTTCAGGTCAGCACTCTAGCACATCTCTCAAACCTGCTTTTATACTCGTTTCTGTATGTCAGCAGCAGTTGGACAGTTACTACTGCCCTTTCATCCTGCATTGGTCAGGAGCTGAAGACTACAAGTATGTTGATCTTTGTAGCTGTGCATCATGTCTCACTTCAGATAGACAAAATAGACTGAGCCACCCCTCTGCAGAAGAAAACCACACATGAGCAGTTGATAATTTTTGTGCTACTGAAATGGAAAGGAGAGAAGCAGTATGGTTTCTACGCCTTCTGGAACAGACAGGCATTGACCTAGTGTGTCCATAGTTTCTGTCATTCAGGCAGAGACTTGAGGACTCCCTGGCAGATAAGAAATACACTCCAGTTATTTTATCTTTCTTATGGTGTCTTGGTGCTGTTGTGTCAAAGGAAAAATGCGCACATACTTTTCTGTAATGCATTGGCTTGTACTGCTGCAGCCTGCATGCCCATCTTTCCACTTGTACAGTCTCCAAATTAGAGACTGCAGGGAAAGAAATTGTACAACTAAGCATCACTTAGTACAGAGGGAATTTACTTTAACAATCCAGAAGACAAGAGCCTGATTGCTTAGAAAAACTAAAAAGCCTCCATAAATCAAAAGGGGGGGAAAAAAAAGGGCCATGATTTAATTTAATAATAAGCATCAAATTAAAATTACTAAGTAAAAAAGTGGTTTATACCTTATCTGTGTTGCTTTTCATCATATTTTTTTTCTTTTGTAACTGAGTTATTTTTTCAGTATTCTTTGAAAATTCAGGAATATTAAATGTCACATAAAGTTATAATTGTAATTTATAAATAAAGAAATGCTGTGAGGTAAAAGTGAAACTTAAAAAGGAATACAACAAGCTCTAGCACATGAAAGAAATACGTTTTCTTTCCTGGGAGACAGGCCACAGAAATAAATATGTATCTAGCCGACATTTCTTTTTATCTTAGTCAAGCAGAATAAAACTAAAATTATCCCATATGGCTATAGGCTGCCCTGGTGTAAGGCACAGAAATGTGGAAGGGATTATTTCATATGTGCATTTTCATTTGTTCCCTTTCTAAGATAAAAAGCAGCTCATTCTAGTTGCTGAGAAATCGTTTGGTAAAATAAATCCTTTAAAAATAGAAGATATTTCGCCTTAAATATATTTCAGACACTTCATGGTATAAGTGAAGTACTTTTACCAGGGGCAAATTCGGCTGCTTTTTGACCTTGGAAAAAACATTAGATGAGCCAGCTAAAAATAAAGATATAATTTGGGAAGAAAATCTAAACATGAATTTTTCTTTTAGACTTTTCTATGATGGAGCAACAGTATCAATATTGAAGGAAAGTATCTAGTACTAGAAGAAATTACTATTTAAAGGAGAGACAAAACCTATGATCTGTCTCTTATAACTGTCAGTCTTTGCAACCCAGTGGTAAAATGAGTAAAAATAGGTGAGTGATTTATTCTAATTTGCTTAGTGACACATGCAGGAGCAAGGCTTGCAAGATCAGATACAGTTTACAGAGACCATGAGATAAATGGGCCTTGTAAATTCATAATGTACAATGCCCTACACAATTTGGCACTCAGTGAAAAAAACAGCAATGATCACCACTTCAAAAAGAAACATCTGGAATCATGACTACTGCTGTTTTGCTCCTGCAAACACTCTGGGTTTTATGATATAGCCTGGTGGTCAGATCGTTTACTCAGGACATGAGAGGACCGTGTTCTCAGTTTTGAGCCCAAATGTCTTCCACTTGCCCAGACAAGGCATTAATCCCTAGGGTTAGTGCTTTGATCCCTTTTGTTTACATTGTCTCACTGTGCACCAAAAAACGCAAGGCAGACAGTCAGAGCAGAGTATGACACTGTGGCATAGAAATTAGAGATGCTTGGATGGATTCAGGCTCTCAGGGTTATGTCAGGTCTTACCTCGGGAGATTTGATGTGAAGCCTGGGAAAATGCCAAATGCACCCATTCTCCTTTTTCCTTCTAAAATTTAAATAGAACTGGATGCCTTTTCTTAGCCAAAGAGTCTGAAATTTGAATGTTTCTGCTCATCCTTTACTAAGTTTTGGAAATTTGTCAGAGTTCACTCTCATATAAACCATATTTTTTTACCTAGTTACTCTTCTTCTCAGCATGCAGATATTTTTTTAACACTTCTAAGTTGCCTATTTCCTTTCCTGTCCTTCCTGTACAGAGAAACTGGCTATGGACAGGTGAATTCCTCATCTCCAAGGTCTAAGATCTTGGAACTTAGGTCACTGTACATATCTGCTTTGGATCTGTCCCAAAATAATTTCAGGGAACTGCTGCCTTGTTCCAGCAAACCTAACTAGTTATTCTGTTATCAGCCATGTAAACATAGCCAGAGCTACCACATGCTACAAAACTTTCTGCCTCAGGCCATCTTCTTTTCCCATAGTCTCTGTTTTCTCATGTCTGAAGTTACAGGTGAAATAGAATTAGACAAGGCAATATGGGAAAATCTTTATTACTTACAACTTCCTTAGGAAATCAAATTTGTTCCTTCCCTGTGAATAAAGAATTTGAAGCACTTGTCTATGTTTTCTTCAGCTCCTCTTTTGTGAGAACTGCCTCTCTTTACCATGTGAATGTGCAGCTGGGAATTTACTTCCACTGAACTCAATGATTAAAAACAAGACTTCAGTGAAAAATGTTCTGCTGGAAAATACAGTAGAACATCTACAGTGCTATTCAACTAATAAATGTTGGTTCCCTGTGGTGTAGTTTGTGGGAATTGTGGTCTCCTGCAAGGTTTCTATAAAGCAAACCAGATGTCTGTTTGTTCAAAAATGCTCAGTTGTTGTCTGACCTATCCTCACAACAGCTGAAAGAGTGGAAAAATCCAGCTGAGTTTTATGAAGCTGTTAAAGCAAGACTTTCATAACTTTAATTTTTTTTTTTTAATTATACCTTTTGTGTGCTCAGTCAAACACTTTGATACTTCCTCTTTGAAGCATAATTGTATTCTGTGAGTATACTGGCCATCTGCATGTGCTCTGATGCAACTGGCTCATGTTAACCTTTTGTTTGGTCACATTAATTATACAGGTGACATAGCTCAGCAGCAGCACTGTCTGCTCAGGTTGACTGTGGAGTTTTGCTTCAATCCTGAATATATAATATTGTCCTAAATTCCTTGACATTTGCAACAAATAACGACCCCTCAATTTTAGTCAAGAAAATTTCTGCTGTCAGATTCAGCCATTGTTCTCATATTGAAAGGCTGCTTCATGATGCTACCATCTGCCCATCGTGATAAAAGATAGGTCTGGCTTTCATACTCACCCTGCAATATTCATAAAAGCATACCATACAATAAACAGTTCCAAAATACTGATTGATAGATAATTACCTCCCCCTTCTCTTAGATGCTGCTTTGTTCCAGTAAAAGAAAAAAAACACCAAAAATACTTTAATAAAATTATGTGTGTTGTTTTTCTATGATATATTTAAAATAATCCAGTATGTTCAATCTATATGCACAATTATTTTATTTTTGAAATATTTTACTTATTGGTCCTAAAACTGTAAATCTAGATCTTTTAGATGGATAGTTCTTAATTTGTCTTGCCCCTGTCATTAATTTTCACAAACTTCAGATTGCTGGAGTTTTCAAAGAATGCTTTACTTTATTTTATTTTTGTTCTTTGCATCATTAGGAGTATTCTTTTGCTAGGGCTCTCTTTCAAAAGTCCTCTCATTTTAACAGAAACAGTAATTCCTAAATGCTTCTTATCACAAGGAAAATGAGAATGTAGTGTATCAGACAGAATAGTTGATTTCTCCTTTTATGAGTATGTTTGTACCTTGAAATGGTATAGCTGCTTTACATTTTCCATCCTCTTTTAAGTAGCAAGATATCAAAGCAGATGATAAAAAGATATGGTAGGTTCGAATACACTAATTTTATTTCACATAAAATCCCATAAATCACTTCTTTAAATTATTCTTATGTTTCCTTTATGCTTTCCCATATTATTCACCTCCTGTATGTGTGAACAAAGGAAAGAGTTATGGTAAAATCCTACATGCAGAAATTTTGTATAAACTGTCACTGGGTACTTAAGTTCAATGGCAACTTCAGATTTACACAGATTTACTCTTGATTTTCAGTGCAAATAGGGATGAAAGAACCTCTTACTCTTACAATCATGTATATTTCACAGATTCTTTTGATAAAATAGAAGACTCATTTTGAAAATTTGTTCTTGTACCACTTCAAGGGGTTTTCCTACCTCCTGTATAGCTGTTGCAATCCCTGCAAAAGTTTATATAGGATAATACATTACGCAAACTTACAGCTTTCCAGCTGCATTATACATGTTTGCACGTCCATTGGAAAATTTTTGAGATCCATCGGACAGGAAAGTATTAAAGTCAATCTGAAAGAACACAAAAAACCCATTAAAAATATACCAAAAAAAAAAAAGCCATAGAACTTTGAGGGAAGAATGAATGAATACACGGGAAGCAATTAAAAATAGAATACATGTTTCAATAGACAGCTCTCAAAAAGGGTCTGTATTAGCTGAACACATCTAACTCAGCCCACTCTGACACCATGGAAAAAAAATTACAGGCTTTCAGAAAAACAAATTTTTCAGTAGGGTTGCCTAACTTTATGAGAATGCAGCAACAGTGTGTCTTTTTGTGCTGCAGCAGAATTGTTGTACTGTTCCAGTATTTCAAATCCTTGGCATAAAACCTACCCCAATTTGCAAGAACTTCATAACATGTCAGCTGGAAATCATGGTGGCAAACTAGCTTTATGTGTTATTGTCCTAAAATAAGGTGCTTAAAATGTTAACACAAAGGTTTAAAAGAAACATTTTATGATATTGATGGTAGACTGAAATATGCCTGTAATTTTGAACTTTAGCTGTGTATCAGTGTTAGTCCTAATACCTTCTGTGAAATTCTTTGCAAATTATAGATATATAGGCATGTATTTTAAATAAATACAATAATTTATTTTTAGAGCAATACTGTTCAGAGGAATTAGAAAGAAGAATTTATAAGAGATAAAGGCACATGTTCTTGTGCCTTTATCTCTCATCATTCCTAGGTATCCATTCATCATTCAGGGCCATGACTCTACCTTCATTAATCAGTTCAGTTGATAGAATGTCCTGCAAAAACCTGAGGAGCTTCAGATCAATTCCTTACAAATAAGGCTTTTCTAGCATGGCTGTGCTCTAATCCCCCTCTCTTGAACCCATTCCCCTGTTTTTGGTAATGAAGCTAAAGGGAAGTGGGTAGTAGGTGGCAAGTATAGCTGTATATTTCTTTTACCTATTTTTACTTGCTAACCAAACCTCCTTGATTCTCTGCTGCCATAATTTCTGTTTAACCAGCCGGTGACAGCGCTGCATGGGAGAGTCTGAGGACAGAAGTCAGACCCAGGCCTTATTCCCATAATATTAAAAATAGTTCCAAATGCAAATTCTGGCTACTAGTCTGGTAACACAGCAACTCATTTCAGAGGCACATGGGCTTTACTTTGTGCTTCAGTAAATATTTTAGTATTTTATATTAAGTATTCATTGAGTCAGGAACTGTAACCTCCCATTATTTTCTTGTTTGAATTGTTCCAATGAAATTAGGGAATGAAAGAAAGAAGCAAATTTAGAAAATCCTTCTTTTTTTTTTTCCTTTTAGTATCAGCACTCTAGCAATTAGCATATCTCCCCTTATCAAAAGGTTAACTCACTCAAATGCACATAACTAGTAAACTAGACGCCAATGATATGATTTTAAATGTTTCAGAAACTGTAATAGTTCTTAATTAAATCAGGGCAACATAAACTTTCTGGTTTCATAAGAAACACAGGAGCTATCTGGTATCTGCTTTCAGCACAGTCTATGTTTGCATTTATAATTTGATATGATAATATTTCTCACATTTGAGGTTTTTTACCCCATTTCATGTGGCCAAGAGCTTTGTCTGAATTGTGTTGAAGTTGCAATCCAAAAGTGTTTCAGCTGAGTGGTGGGGTCTATATACTCTGTGATGCATGTATTTGGAAGGAATAGGGCAAGGCTGGGAATTGATTAGAGTGGAACAGCTGCCAGTGCCTCCTGGGGTGATTCAGACAGTTGGCAGATAATTGTTTCGATCGACTTTCTGTTTGAATCCAGAGAAGCAATCCTTTTAACCTGCTTTGAATCTGTTTCTAATGACAGAATACATGTTGTGACACTGGATTGATTCTGTTCCCAGAGTGGCAGACTAACCTCTATTTGGATTTGAAATATTCCTAAGAATTTCAACCCAGCCCTTTTTCCTTGTGTAAGCTCAAAAAGTGCTGCCTAATCGTACTGGAAGGAGGGAGGGAGGAAGGAGACTCTCTTGCCACTGACAAATCTATGCAAGTCATAAAGATTTCTTTTTCTCCAGTATACTAACTGTTTACAGATTCCTGATGGCTCTTCAAAGAGTCCAATTATGCATTAATTTGGTGTCATAGAAGCATGCAAAGTAAAACACTGAGTGGACAATAGTATATTTATTTTGAAAGAGTACCATTTTGCACAAATGAGTCACTGCTTCAATACTGAATCTATACCATGTCTAGTAGGGCATTAGCATACTTATATCCAATGTGTTTCTCATTAGATTGGGTTTTTGAAGACAGTGGTAAAACGCCTACTGATGTCTGTATTAAAAGGAAAGTGGTGGGAAGAGATGTGGGATAATTAGATTTTGTCAATACTTATGATTGCTGTTTTCAGCTTCTCAAAACCTTTTCAAAAATTTACTTCCCAGTTTCTCTCCATCTCCAGCAGCAAATGACTAATCTTTAAATGTCATACTTCCTCAAACAGGCCATGTTTTCATGTTGAAATGCAACTGCAATATCCAAAATGGGGGAAAAGAAGTAACACTTGATTGTCATGAAATTGGAGGGTACAGACTGTGAAACTCAAACATAGGCCAACTCAGATTATAATACTACAGGATTATTTGTTCTGTGCAGTGTCTTAGTTCCTCTAGGATCAGTACCTGCACTTTAAAATATGAAAGGCACTTTTCTTATTACTTTTACTATGTGAATGCTTAATGAGGGATCATTTTCTATTTTAATATTAACAATGAACAGTAACTTTGACAAAATTCTGCATTCAAAACTCACACATAATAGTTCTGCATGACTAGAAACCGAATATATGTTTTAGCAATTCCTAGTTATACTTTCGAACTTCTATCTGAACAAACCATTAGAGACTCACCTGATGGAATAAAGTACATTTCCATTTTTGAAAATCCGCAACAACTTATTATCTGTTGTAACTTCATGAAAGTTGGCACCTTTTTCATTAGCAAAGAACAAATCAGGTTTCCAAATTGAATCCAGCATGGATGGATCTAAATCTAAAGAGTCATCTGGATATTCACTGTATGCGAGGCGTGGATCATTCCAATTCTGACGGAGGAAGATGTTCACTCGATAATCCTGAATAAAAGAGAAAAAAAGCAAAGCTTTATCAAGCATAGGGATTTAGCTTTTATTTCATTTCTTATCCATGTAATCCCCTGCCCATCTGTGGATGACAAAAGAATTACTTAGCTGAATGCCAGAATGATACCTATTTGTATTAGTGGGGACACAATGGATAAGAATAAAGATGCCTTTCAGGGCAATTGAAAACATCCTAAAGTAAGGAAATCCAACCTCTATGTACAGTTCATTTAATTCCATATAACCCTACCCCTATCACAAATTTGTCTTGAAATTGAAATGAGAAGCATAAAAAGAGTTTTATGGTGTTACCCTTTTCTGCCCAATCCCTGGCAGGTGCATTCCCACTTCCCTCTCTCTGTCAGTGAGAATCTATCCCACTGTAAGGGAAGTTAAATTAATTTTTTTTTCTCTCTAATCTTTGCATATTTTAGAACCACCACATAGGCTTTCTGTGCCTCAGTTCCCTACTGAATATTATGTGAGCAGTAACTTGCCAAACAGGAGTCTGAGGAGGGCACATGTTCCTCCTCCCTTCAAATAGAGTTGACACCATATAAGTCTTTATGATAAATTAGATTAGTTACAAGTGGGGTCACCTTACTTTGTACAGAAAGTCCTGTCTTAATCAAGAGTGCTTTTATAGAAAAGTGCTTCAAACTCACAGAAGTTATTTTGGAGCTGCACATACATTCTGCCAGACATATTTATGGCTCCATACTTTCTTACAAATTTATCACTCTGAAAAAATTTGGTTTTAAATAAAGGTGAATATTAGCTTCTCATTATATTGCATTTAGAACTGAGATTGACCATAAGGGTATAGGAATTATAGTTTTATTGATTATAATAAGACTTTCCTTAGTATTTGAACTGCATTCATGAAAGCAATATAAATAAGATAGAGAGAAAGAGAGGTTAGCTGCAGGGGCAAAAATGGAAACTGGTTGTCAGACCTTACATGACATTTCTGAATGTAACAAAAGTAAAAAAACATCACTCATTCATGGTTAAAAAAATATGCTGAAAATTAATTTTAACAAGAAAACTTTCTGTTTGAGAATGGAAAATGAAGTGCACAGGTATGAGCAATACCATTTAGCCAAAAACTATGGATACTAGTTATTATAGGTTAGACTAACTAGTTAAAATCCCATTGGTGTAGAAATTGTGGGTACTGTTAAAAATTCAAGATTTTATCAATATTGTTCTTAGGAAACTTGGAACATGAAGTCATGTAGTTGGAATAATCATGCCAACAGACATAAAAACAGACAACAGGAACCTCAATATGCAACATTTACTCATGAGAAACAGTTTTCCACATCTTCAGCATCCTGCTGTTTTGGTCAATTTAATTACTCAACTTGAATAAGAGTAGCCAAATATGCTAAAAACATGCTTGCCAAGTATTGCAAATCAAAAATATTACAAATCATATAGAGAAAGTCCCAGTAAAGAATTTTATGTTCATATAAGTTTAAAAATTTTTAACAAAAACAAAGTAAGAGGAAAACTACGCCTGAAGAATGAAACAAATTCAGTTTACTCTTTCCAGCAGACAGGAAAAAGGCTCTCTGACCAAATGGAAGCATGCAACATTAAATGCATATGCATGTTAATCAACTGCTTTATTTAAAGAAATCAACTGTTAATTAATTTCTTAAATAGACACATACAAGTACACCCCAACCCCTTTCAGGAAAGGACTGAAAGATATTTTCTTTTTCATTATTGGTAGTGACAACCTCAGAAGCCATGAAAATTTCTTAGGAGAACCTGTTGGTACTTTTTATAATTAGCACCATGATGTTATGAAACCAGAGCCAGGGATTTGTACTTTACAGATGTAGAAACAAGCCTATATCTCTTTGAGTGTTTCTAAAGTAAGACAAAAGTTTTAGACAAGCTTGTGCCTCAGTGCTCACAGAACTATATTTTTAGTGTCTTCTAGTAAGAGGGAATAATGATTCCTGAAATATCCTTATTTCATTGCATTACATCCCAAATACCACGTAGTACCTGTTTGCATTCCAGATTGCTGTATAAAATCAAAAGGACAGGAAGAAGGAGGATGTGGGAGCAGTGATGGCTCCAGTGCCTTTCCCAGCATGGGCAGCTCTTGCAATGAAGGAAACATTAGGTCCAAGCCTGAGGCACTGGGGTGGGAGCACTGCAGCTCTCTGGACTTTGGGCTTCAGGCCAACCCAAGCTTTCTATTTTAAATTATATAACCTGGGGGATGTCTACTTACTTCACTTTTCACAGTCAAAAATTAAGAGCTTATGGATGAGATTAGGTCTTCTCGCATGTGTGAGACAGAACAGGTGAAAAATGTGTAGCAGGAAGACAAAATAGATAAGGAAAATGGAGGATGATAAATGACAGAATTCTTTCAAGACTGTATTAAGTTATTCTGTATGTCAGTATGAGTAAAGTTTATTGGTTTAAATTTTTTCCAGCTTTTAAGATGAAAAAAGTCCTGGTTAAACTTTCACTGAAGCAACTGGAGCTATTTTTCATTGTTCTCTCCCTTGAAAAGTCTGACTTAAATTGGCACTCATTATTCACAAAAAAAAAAAAAAAAAAAAAAAAAAAAAAAAAAAAAAAATCCTACTTTATCCAAAGAAAAGGGATATATTTGACTGCTATTTTATGAATGACAAGTATTCATCATCTCAGTTTATAATTACACATTATGAGCACAAGGCTTAACTTCTTTAAACAAGTAGGGTTGTTTGATGCCAACACAGACACCAAAATCAAACTGCCTGAATTGATTTGTTATCCTACAAGAGGCTCTGTATTCTCATGTGTTATTTGCCTGAAAGGATAACTCCTAAATCAAATAACTGTGACAGGAAGGTTCCTTGAGGGGAGGGAGAAATCATCATTTAAGTTGTGGTGACTTTTACAGCCTCATCTGTAACCTCAAAGCTGTCATTTTCTGAACAGCTGCTGTAGCCTGGTTCTACAGAATGAGAGTGTGACATGAGTCTGCACTTGCTTCACCATACTTCAAACCTTAGTCACACTGTGAGCTCTCTTAGAGGGTCAGGATACTGTTCATCTGCTTCTTAAGCCTCAACAAAATAACTGGAGATCAGGTAACTGCTCTTTGCTGTCCATGACATGGCTGAGGCCACTATGGACCCCAGTACTAACATTTTGATTAGTAATTTCCAGCACACGGTGAAGTCTGAAACACTTATAGAATATTTTGATTTCTATGTCATTATACTTGTACAGATAGAGCTATATTACTATAACATACAGAATGTAGCTTTATGGAAATTACACAAATCCTCAAGATACTAAATTCCTAATTCTCACCATTTTTTAATGTATTTTTCATATGCACTGCATGTGGAATTCTTCTAGATCTGAAAGATTCCAGAATATGCCCCTCATTTCAACATTGAAGATCATCTGCTCTCATGATTTTCATATGCCATTATTTGAACCAAGTCTTCAGAATTGCATTCATAAATTACAGAACTCTGTTGCCATTCCAAATTTTATGATAATTTTGCCTAATATGTACTTCTAAGTGACATCTAGACTTGTCTTTTGGATAATGTAGTCAAATGATTCTTCCTTCACTTGTTTTAACTCACTGTAAAATTTTAACATGGAAATCTTGCAGACTTTGAAGGAATACTGTTAAGAGTAAACATAAGACACTGTAACAAATATTGTTCTTGTGGAAAATTTTTTCTTCATCTGTTAACTATCACACTTGTAATGAAAGCTCACTTTCACTGCTGTACAAGCTGGTCTGTTGCAGAACACATTAATAGTTTTAATTTTTACTGCTGAAATTTTCTAAAGTTACCGTCTCAGTCTCTGAAAAACATGCAACTTGACATGGTTTTTTTGCTGCCTTGACTGGTATATTCAGACAAGATGGCCTGTGGCATAATAGTACTTTGTGGTAATAACATCTTTCCATTTTAAATTTATTCACTGTTATTAAGCACTGTGCTTGCACTTTAGGTAATTACTTTGTGTAAATTATGGTATTTTCTAGTTTTTCTTTATGTAGCTGAAAATTTTAGAGTGTATCAAAAGCTATTCAGCTAATGATTGCAATATGCCTTTGACTAAACTTCTCTAGTATAGAAACTCAAATATTTAAGCCTAAGTTAGCCACTCAAATTGTCAAGTCATTTTCCATGCAGGTTACCAATGCCATTGCAAAATAAAGTAGGAGAAGAATCTTGAAATTCACACTCATATTTGAGAAACACAAACATAGTTTTTGTATTTTGATGGATTCCCTTGTATTTCACCATGCTTAATAGTTGGAATTCCATCATTACTGAGATTACTTATGGTGCAGCCTTAACTGTTCAAAAGACTATGTAAAAGAAGGTGCAGGGAAGGATGATAAAGGACTGGACAAAGTAGTCGTTTCTGTGAGAGTAGCCATGAAAAGCTGTATTTCTTTAAATTGAAAATGCAAAGGACTTGTGCTGTGATTTATTTTATTACTTGATTTCTTTCAATAAGTATATCAAAAGGGAGGGAGAAAACATTTTGAATCTAAAGACAAGAATATCCTTCCTTAACTATCAATGAATTTAGACTGAACTGAAATGTTTCCTCTTTTTTCTTATGCTAACACACACTGGTGATACTTTCATTGGTCTTATTTATTAGAGCAAATAAGGGGATCATTTATTTTTTATTACATCTTTTCACTCTTACTGGAGTACTGTGTACAGTTCTGGTTTTCCCAGCATAAAAAGGACATGGAACTGTTTGAGCAAGTCCAGAGGAGGGCCACAAAATTGATAAGAGGACTGCAACACCTCTGCTACAAAGATAGGGTGAGAAAGCTGGGGCTGTTCAGCCTGGAGAAGAGAAGGTTGAATGAAGAAAATTTTTACCATGAGAGTGACGATACGATGGAACAGGGAGGTTCTGGATGCTGCGCCATGGCAGTGTTCAAGGGAAGGCTGGAGAAGGCCTTGAGCAACCTGGTCTAGTGGGAGGTGTCCCTGCCCACGGTACGGGGGTTAGGATTAGATGATCTGTAAGATCTGTTCCAACTCAAAATACTGTGATTCTGTGATTATAGGTCTGAGCTGCAGCAAGGATATTGCATATATCTATGCTGTTTGGCAGTTCAATTAATGAGTGAAAACCAACTGCAACAAGCTCCATGCTCCACCAATAACTGTAACTCATTAATCTGTCAAAGATTTACCATAGCAGCTAAAGGGAAATTAACTGTGATTTAAATCAATTGCTTAGTACTTAGCTTTAATTGACACATTAAATCTGTGTCTGAGTACCAAGATTTGACTAATGCCAAATAAGAACATGCTTTCTGTGCTGAAGAGCTGTAGGACATTAATTACAAGAAGCAAAGTAGATGCGTTGTTGATTATGATAGAGTTTGTCTCAGGCACAGAGAATCCTTCTTGGTGATGTGTTGCTGGCTATTTCCATGGGTGGAATCTCTCTTTGCAGAACTGATTTTGGCAGTAGGTAAAACTAAGGATGTCCTTATTGTCCTGACTCTGTAATTACAGAATCCATAGAGAGGCTAAGAGCAACTGCAGTACTGTACCTCTCCCTCAGTAAGAAGTAATTTTGTGAATTTTCTAGAACCACATGATCCCTTCCTCAGACAGCAATGTCTTCATGGATGTGCCTTAGGAGAAAGTTCTCTTCTTGCAATTTTTATTTCTAATTTTGTTTCTGACTCTTGCAATCTTGGTATATGAGGAAAATAATTCAGTTCCACGCACAAACAGATGGAGAACTTTCCTGTCCGTTCCTGCCTGAAGTTAGTTGGATAAACACTTTTTGGGTAATTAGGATCTCTAGATTTCAGCCCTTGGAGGCTGAGGATGAGCAGTAAGACCTGCTCAGTTCCTGGATAAATGCTCTAATCCTAGTTTGAAAATTGTAGGTGCTCCTGCTCCCTCCATTAAGTAAGACAGCCCAGATCCTTGGAAATTTAGCTGAGGACTAACTTGCCTCTGATCTCAGGAAGATTTAAGAAATTATTTGAGTTATTCAGAAAAGACTGTTGATGGATTTGGATGAATAGCTCCTCTGAGCAGTAGATTTTAAGGTGTGCATTAATGTTTTTAATATTTCTGTGTGGTTTTTTTTATTTTTTTATTTCCTAAGTTAGTTTTTTGGGGTTTTAGTTTGGTTTTATTTCTTTCTCATACATTTCAGAACTACTAGATATCCCAATGGGTGTCCTGTGAGTAGTTTGGTTAAAGCTTTATTTCAGTTTTGCCTAATTTGTTTCAGAGTTTGATTCCAATAACTGTCCATCTGTACCCTTATAGAAGTCAACAGAACTAGAACTCACTGGGCAAAGAGCTGGCTAAAATGATTACTTCAACATTGCTACCTGCAATGTCAGACCTCTCAGAATTCCTTACAAAATTAAAATTCAGAGTTCAGCAAATAAATTTACACACTACTTCTGCACTAAGTGCTCTTCCTAGGTGTGCCACCGGCTTCCAGACCCTTGGATTCTGAAGTGGTGTGGTTTCTGTTAGCATTCTGGCTGGCACAGATGAATGCTTCTTGCTTTATTTTCTTCTGGGATGAGTAATACCTCATTTTCAATCACTACAAATAATGGAGGATGAGAACCATTCTGCAACTGCTACAGTTCTGTCTTTGCCTTAGAGAAAGTATTGGGTCATTTACAGGATGCTTATTAGCACAGAGCTATCAGTCTTTGTCATCCAACCCTCAGCTAAAAGAAGAATACAGACAGTAGTTTCTGAGGAAACACCTTGATTTTTGCCTTATTTACTTCCTTGTCTTTTTTACAAAACATGCAAAAGCTGTTGAATTCAAAAATGTGCTACCAATATCTACTTATTTTCCATATGTTTTAGGGCTAAAACATTGCAAATGGACAGGTTTCGTTTATTCTAGCATTGAGTTATTTTGTCGAGTTTATTATCAGTAGCAATACAGGGTTTTAGTTTCTGTGCTCACATATAATGATCAGAAGTCAAAGGTGGTTAATATCTAGGATGCTTATTCATAAAAAGATTAATTATAGTACTGACATACTGTATAACAATGTTTGTCATAACGCCTACTGCATGTCATAGAATATTTACTAATTAAAGATTGAATATTCTCCTTCCATATTTAAAGGAAGCTGTGTATTTCCAACACCTAATGCATTACAATAAAATCACATTTTGTGACTTGTTCAGTGTAATTGCTTTTTTTAAGCTTTAGCTCAGGGGCTTTTAAAATGTTTGCACGTTCAAGCAGTAGTATAAGGGATTAGATGAAAAAGGATATGACAGTTACATGAACGAACAACATACACAAAGCCTCTCTTTGCATTTGGTCCTTGCCGTGTTCTTGGTTGACAAAAGATTCTGCTTTATTTTCTGCAAACAAAAGATGTGTCCCTGAAGAAGTTTTTGCTGTAACAGCAGAGTGCACTTCTTCCTAAGTGAAAAGTTAATTTTTTCTGAGATTATTCATTTGTTCACATTAATATTTGGTGCTAGATATTCCACTTTGTTATTAATGAATTTTATGTTAGCACTTAGAATATGACTGGTTTCAATGAGTGACCAAATGGGCTACTTTTATAAATATTTAATGAAAACAGGTATTTGAAATCATCCTCTGTTTCATCTCCTCAGAGAAATATAACCAAATTATATCAAGTACAGTTTTGGGAATTCCATATTAAATTACCCTGCTGCCTTCCTTGTGTTGGTAGATAAATATGACATTGTCTAGAATAGGGTAAATAAGGCAAAATGTAAGGTAAAGCTAAACTAGGTGAAGTCCAGAAGCAGGGCCTGCTAACTCCCACAGTCCAAATGCTTGCTAAAGTGGGCTCTGAGAAGGCACACATTTCTAACTTTAGACAAACTTGATCAGATATGAGTTGACCTTAAATTTATTGACCAAGAGGTCTATCAGGAAAATCATGTTGGTTTGGTGGTTTTACAATGATGCCATGGCAACACATAAAAGTTTATGTGTACTTGAACTGTACCCATACTGAGGAGAAAGGGAACAATTTGTTTGTCTCCCCAAAAACATCATCTCATGGCATTTGAAAAGGCCTAAGATATTCTGCCTTTTGGCTGCTGGTTAAAAAGATGCACATCTCCTGCAGTCCTGTGGTATGTCTACCTACCTAGATAACTCAGGGACTCTTATGGATTATTAAGGCCACACTAAATGCACTCAGGCAAATAAATAAAACTTTAACAGACACAAACTCCATTCTGTATCAATTTGCTAACCTGTTCCTTTCATGAAGAAGTTAACTTTGTGAACAAGTACACGTGGGTCTAGACAAGTAGTAAGGGAGAAAGAAGAAATGTCAAGCTCATGGGCTTCCACTAGGTCTGTGATGAAAGGGGTAGAAGTAAAGGTTACTCATTGAAAAGCCAATCCTAACATTATTTTAAAATACCTCAAATACTATGGTTTGTAATACTACAGTAATACCAGAACAGTAGTCACAAATCATGAATATTTTCCCTACATTTTGCTTATCTGGGAAACAGTCTTGTTACGCTTTAAGGTCTAGTATAAATATTTAAAAATTGGAGTAAAACTATCCAAAATTAATTCAATAATTAAGCAGTGAAAAATAAAAATATATACACTGAAATCTGCTGTTATATTTGTATATAGGGTATATTTTATATATATAATACACATTAAAAAGACATGCAAATTATGTATTTAATATATTCAGTTTTCTGAAACTTTAAAGCAACCACAGTCAAAAAAAAAAATAAGGAAAAATATATTGCAAACAAGGGAACAAATAATGGCTGACTAGAAACATCAAATTTTCAGTATTCTATCCCTTCAATCCTAACAGGAGTTAAACAGCCAAACTCTCATTCAATATAAATATTTTAAAAGAAGATAAAGGAATGAAAAAGAAGATTGTAAGAGATCCCACATGTTGTAGCTTATTGTAGTTGTTAGATGGAAAGCAGACTAGAAATCTTCTTTAACTAATCCTGTTATGCCAATAAATTAGCTTGCATATGTTCCTATACATTTATGTTTTGAAAATCCATTAAGTGAAAAAGAAATCTAGTGACTGAAGGATCAGGCAATGTAAAGACTGCTTATTTTTTAAAGCAAGGGAATAAATTCAGATTCCCCAGAAGTGCTTTTGTATCCTGCTGTTTTGATATTATTTTATCATCAAAACCAGGTAAAGAATAAATAGTGAATATCTACTTTTTATCAGTTGTGTGTCTTCAATACATTTGTTTTTCATTCACCTTCAATAACCTCACGGTTGTGACAAAGTTTTAGGTCAGTATCTATTCACACTTCCTCAGTTTCCAATGAGAAATGACTTGAGGAGGTGGCTGCCTGTTTTATTTTTTTTTTTTGTCTTTTGGGGGGAAAGAAAGACATGGGATTAAATTTGCTCCTAGGCAAGATTAAATTTTAAGCCTAGAGGCTTGCAAGTTGGGACATTTCCGAACTGTGGAGCAGGCTTGTTTGAGCTGAGGTAAAGTTAATTTACTTCACAGTGGTTGGTACGCAGCGATGTTTTGCTTTGTGCTGAACACAGGGTTGGTAACACAGAGATGTTTTCCTGTTATTGCTGAGCAGGGCTTTAACAGAGCCAAAGCGGTTCTCGCTTTTCCAACTGCTGTGCAGGTGAAGAAACGGGGGGCGCACGGGAAATTGGGAAGAGACAGAGCTGGGACAGCTGACACCCACTGACCAAGGAGATCCATGTGGCATCATGCTCAGTCTCTATACGGGGCGGGGAGGAAGGGGGAGGAGGATAAGAAGGAGGAGGGGCATGTTTGAGCCACGGCATTTGTCCTCCCAAGTAACTGCAACGTGGGATGGGACTCTGCTTTCCTGGGAATGGCTGAACACCAGCCTGCCCATGGGAAGCAGTGAATTAATTCCTTGCTTAGCTTTGCTTCTGTGCACGGCTTTTGCTTTCCCTATTAAGCTGTCTTTATCTCAGCACATGAGTTGTCTGCCTTTTACCCCTCCAATTCTCTCCCCAGTCCCGCTTGTGGGGGAATGAGCGAGCGGCTGTGTGGTACTTGTTTGCCGGCTGGGGTTAACTCATGACAGGAGGGATTTTATTGGCTTTGCAGCGCTTTTCAGCCTGGATAAAAATGTTGAGAGATTCAAAGGCTCCAAGCTGGAGTAGTAGAGGCAGAGGAGCAGAGAAGCCTGTGAATTGGGATTACCTGCAATTTGGAGAGAGGGAGGAAGGTGTCAATCTGTAGATCTTTGTCTAGAGACACCTGTCTGATGCATCTAAACAGCAGATTAGCACTTCATAAAATGGTTAACTAGGTGAGGGGACAAATGGAAGTGCTTAGGAGAGAGGGAAGACAGAACCCAATTTCCATGCTGAAGGAGATGGCTGCTGCTGCTGAGGTCTGCATAATAAATCTGAGATTCTGAAGTCATAAAGGGTTGTTTTGTGCAGTTGAAGAAATCAAACTATCTGAGAGATGCTGAGTTTTATTATTGTGTAAATTGGTATTAGGACCTAGAAGGATTTAGAGGGGGGAAAAAAAAAGAGGTCTGACACTTGAAATAATGGCAGTGACACTGGGAGTGGCATGTCAGTAAGAAATGCATATCAGACTACAGCTTGCTGTGATCATACTGACTTTTAAAGAAAATTAAAGCCTTATTCACAGACTCATAATACTTCTTGTTCTGTTAATGGCTGTTAATGGCCATAATTGATAGCATGCTGTGCATTGTCTAAGTAAAAGGAAAAATACTATGCAAACCCCAGATTCTTACAAGCTCTTTTGATAAATTGTGTAATTTCACTGCTTAATTTTTAAGTACTGTAAGATGGTTTCAATTATTTTTTTAAATATATGATTTAAGATGGATCCTTGCACTATGGGTATAATCTATAAAAAGTCTGAGTGTACAGCTCTTTCCTGTTGAGTGATTACTTTGGCTACTGTAATTAAAAATGCACACCCAGAGTATGCACATCCAGAGTGCATGAAGTAGGAAGTATTCAGAATAGCACAAAGACATGAGAGGAGAACAGAGTTTTTAAATTATGCTAAAATAACTTAAATTTATTCAAGGCAAGAATTTCAAAGTTGTGTAGAATGTTTGTACTTGGAACTTTTCCAGTGCATATTTACTAGACTCAAGAACAGAAATTAGGAACAAAGGTGACAATCTGAAAATCTTTTATTTTCTTAATTCAGGTTCATTCAACAACTATTCTGAAGTCTGAAGTCCACTGTAGCTTTTGTTTCTGTAAACAGAGTTAGCAAATTGCAGATTCATGCAAAACCCAGGGAGATAGGCTATAATCTTACAGTGATAGATGGGGATTTAGGAACTTAACTCCTATTAGCGTTGATGGGAGTTAAGGGAGAAATCCAAATATATCATGATGAGATTAATTTCCATTGCTTAAATATACATCATGAGGCAGCTACATTGAAGATATTTTTAAAAGTATTACTTTTGACCTAGTCCTTTAACTATTTTTTTTTATAATGTTTTTACACCAGCAGCTGTGCTCTTATAACTTTAGGAAACATCACAAGTGTTACATAATCATAACCTCAAGGGAGTTCATCTCGCAGGATAGCAACAAAATAAGAAACTTCATAAACAGCATACCTTATATGATGTGAACAGAGCTGTTTAATGATGCCACAATCTTATTTTCACAGATACTCAGATTTCCTACGATAGTGACTGAGTAGAACCCAGCTTGCAAATTAGTTATTTTCAGGTTTTTTCTGGATGATGCGGCAATTGTTATACCAGGACATAGATTTTTTGGAACAGCCTACCTGATAACTGCCTTTAAATAGATTGAAAAGACTAGTACAATAATGCAGAAGTAAGTAGGAAGATGCTGTAAGGGATGGGAATAATGCCATATTATTTCATAGTGCAGTGTTGTGCAAGTAATGGTTTTCCCTTTAAATGAGAAAGACATCAGAAGAAGAGGAGTCAATGTAAACAAACACAGATAAGGGGAAATAGGAGGTGTGAACTGTTCCCCAGCTTTGCTGGAAGATTAGATGACTGTAGATAACTAAAGGATGTAAAAATTTAACTAAAGGTTAAGTCTCCCTTGGAATGAGAAGATAAAGGTTCCAGAAGAACCTTTGCTAATGTTGTAAAGAAACCATTTGGGTTTTAGGAAGCATTAGAACAGGTGATGATTATTTAAAGCAGCATTGTATGCAGTAGCAAGGGCTTGAGCTGACGATGTAGGAGGTCATTTCAGGTCTTCTGTAGCTAATAATTGCAGTAAGTGGCTATGGGGAAGTAGAAAGCTTTGTGTCTGTAAAATGAGCTGTTGGCTTTCTGTATTGTACAAAGTGTTTTGCAAATTCTTTAAGAATGCTTGTTAAAATGGACCAGAAAAAAGGATAAATTTGTGTGTCTGGATGAGTTTATTATAGTACCTGTCCTGGTAAATATTTATCTCATTTAGATAAACCAGAACAATTACTTCTAGCTTAGAGTACTAAGGGGACTATAGATCTGGATTCAGCCTTTTCTTCAAATGAGGTAAAAAAATATTTGGAGCTAGGTTTCCCTTAATGTAAACAAGATTTAAGAAAATGTCACCTAGCACACAAGCCATAAGGTTACTACTGCTACCATTTCCTAAGACCTAAGAAACAATCTCTGACCAATGGGTCATAAAATGTTTTCAGGACTTGTTTAGAGCTGAAGTTGGTACAGATAGTTGTATACCTTATTTGATATTTCTTCCAGGACCAGGAAGCCAAAGCATAAAATTCTGTATGCATTTGATAGTAGTATAGAGAGATTTTTTGGATGCCTAGCTCGAATGAGTAGCTACAGTCACTCACCTTTCACAGGGCCTGACGTACTGGAATATTTTCCATGTTTTGTGTGACAGCAGGGACAATAAACTGTTGGTTGTGTTTCAGGAAGAATTTTGGAGACTTAACTTAACATTTAACATTTTGTTGTTGCTGTTTTTTATGAATGGAAAATGTTTGTGGATTTATATATTGGAAAAGTGTACCAAAGTGTTTAAGTTTCATGTCTCAGTCTTTTGTGAAGCTGAATGACAAAAACCTGCTAAAACTCAGCAAGTGAAGTCTATCATTATTGGCTTTTTAAAAATCTGCAATTTTCTTCAACTAATTTGAATGGTAGGTATGAAACTGTGCCTTCAGACACCACAACAGTATGATCAGCATAGAGCATTGTGCCTTAAAATGAGAAAACGTGTTGTCATCTCCACCTGCAGCTTTTCCACATGAACTCAGAGTGCCTGTCTTCTGCATGTGCCATGGTCTAGAAACACTGTTCTTTCATGGGAGAAAACCTGAGAGATTACCTTTTGTCTTCTGGCAATAAGTAACAGAAGTTATGCCTGGAAATTTTCACAGCACCACAAAGGTCTGAAATAAGTCATAAGTTACCCGTATAGGTGTTTAGATCCAGATGACATGTTTATATCACTAGGGAATGTTAAATGGTCATTATTTTTGTTTTATTCTCCATATTACATTAAGACATCATTGAATCTCAGCTCCAAGTTCTAGAAAACATTAGAGAATTTTACTGTGACTCAGTAAAACCAAGCCCTACTGAGGTAAATACACAAAATATTCCCATTCATCTTCCAAAAAATCTGGAAACAAAAAATTATGGGTCACAACCACACAAATTAATCCAGATTACAAATCAAAACAAACTAAATGGGAATTTTAGTACTTCATTGTGGAAACTTTTTGGTATATTGTATATCTAAACTCTAAATTAAGGGCTGTTTCACAAAATGACCACACTTTTATTCTGTTTATGCCCATTGCATGGCTGCTGTCAGTGAAAACTGTCAGTTTGAGCTTCTGCTTTACTGTAGATACATTATATTTTCGGAACTATGACTTGTTCCTGCACAGAATATAGTCCTTTTCAATTCTTGGTTCATTTTTAAATTTCCATTTATACTGCAAATGCACACTCACAACTGAGTCAGATCCTCTGCCACAGTTCTTTCACATAAAGCTATTAAAAATGTCCAAAACTTTTAAAAGGAGTTTTTCATTATTACAATGTCACTTATTCTAAACTTCACAATTAGTTCTGAGATGCTGACTGCATGAAATAATTAATAATTTCATTTTATAAAGGAAGTTTCAATTCTTCATAATTCATTGGAAAATATCTAGAAAGGTCTAGAAACCAAAACCTTGCTATTTCTTCCTTTTTTCTTTTCCTCAGAGACACATACACTCTGTTATAAGGTAATTTTGACTATAAAGCTTTCAGAAGAATTTGATCTGAGGATGCTATCAAAAACAAACTTGAGACTTAGTCTTGATTTGGTTTGTTGGTGTTTTACAGCTACAAACAAGAAATGTTAACCTAATGCTTAGTAAGACAAGATGGTTTGTTCATTTTTTATGGATGTGTCTATTCATAGTTTATATTTCTGATTTTTGGTATGTCCATGTTGAATGAACTGGCTTTTAAACAGGAAATATGTGGAAACCACCCTTGTAACTGAGCCTTTTATTAAAATAGCATAAACACACTCGATTTACCAAGGAATGAACATTACTGCTCCCTAACCACTCACTGGAGAGTTGCTTCTGAAAACACTTTAAAACCCACTAGCTTGAGGGGCCTGGAAAATAAGTCTGCTACCAGCTTCTGTAAAGGCCATCAATTCCAGCAAAGGCAAAGCTTCTGGTGAGTTTTAAAAATCAATTTAATCAGCCATTTTTGCTATCCAAACCGGACATAACAGTCTGAACTGTTTTCTTCAGTGCAGAGCTCATTTGCTGCCCAGACTCTGGAAATTTGGTTCTGCAATTCTCCAATCCAAACAGTCTATTTTTTTTCTTCTGAATAATTTATAAATCATCAGAGGAATCGAAAAGGAAAAATTTATATTTCCTTTACTTTTTTCAGAGTCATAAATGGAGCCTAAAAGGCTAGAGTTATTTCCTGAGAAAAAAATTAAGCAGAGATGCCAGGGAAGAATACAGGAATATTCACATTTTATAACAGAAAGAAGTTGGGAAAAGGTACAGAATAGTACAATCATTCTCATAAGCTTCAGAGAGTAAATAAATAGAGTGTTATTTGTCCTCACTTCTGACCTGTGTAAGGATGATTTTCAGTGTTAGTAGGAAAAGAGATTTCCCTAGAAGTGGAAATTCAGCTATTGGTGCTTGTTAACCAAGGTGTGTTTTCACCTGTACCAGCCTCTTCCATGCATAGCATCCCTCAGCCTGTCCATCTGCTGCGCCACCACAGTTTATCAGCAAATCAGATCCTCTCACGTTTCTCTGCACAGCTCCAAATTGATCTTATTCTTAACAGGCGCCTGAAAACACCTCCTCAACACCCATAGGTGATGTGCAATACAGAACATCCCCCTTGATCCTCTGTTGCATGAGTTGGTGCCATGTCCCACCCTGTAACTTGGTGAGACATCTGGGACATGGCTGCCCTACCTTTACTGTATTTTCTTGTTCTCTCTGCTTCTCTGTGCTGTTGTAAAACTAGCCAGCATTTTACCTGGTATCTTCCACCACACAGTATCTGAATTCCAATATTCCCTTCTGAAAAGTTATCCTAGACAAAAAGTTTCAGAGCAGAAGTGTACAAAAAAATGTTTTCTATTGCTGCTTGGAAAGCCAATGTGTATAGGAATTACTTTTTAAATTTGAAAAAAAAATGATGCTATTTGTTTGCTAATTTGTATCTTGTATATGCAGTAATGTGTTCTTCCGAGCATACTTTGGTTGCATCCTGTAGATTTGCTTTATAATATGGAATAGATGCTGTATCTCATAAGGGTGATATGAGCCCTCTGCTTAGACTGCAGGTTCAGCAGCAGGATTTTCCTGGATTAGTCTGGACATGTAACAAACTGGACAGCTGTAGATCCACTAGAATTTGTAAAACCTCTGTCTACTCCTGACTCTGTGACCCAGGAGCAGGGTGCCAGAGGCCAGTGTATGAAAAATAAAGGACGTTACATAATCTGCCTTCCAAACTTGCACATGAACAATCAATTTTTCTGTGTCTTGATAGAGGGGAATTGATTGTCAATGAAGGAAAAAAAAAAAGATTTTTTTCAATTTTTTAAAACTGTAAAGTGGCCATTATTGAGAGGCCTCACTTTCACTTATCTGAGACACAAAGTATACGTGTTTCTTCCTGACACTTCACTAGTAACACATTGCTATATACTGGACAGATTTTTCAGTGTGTTTTCAGTAAAGAAATTTTCCTTGTATTTGAGACAATAGACTAATTGATTAATTTCAAGAAAAATCTTTGGTGAAACTCTTCTGTTTGTAATGTGTACAAGGGAGCATTTCTTCCAAGCACTCTATTGAAAGACAATCTAGACCAGGTACAATAGAACAAAATCAGAAATGCTTATTGAAGAAAGATGAAGCTAAAGAAAATAAAGAGCTGTGGCTCATGAAAGGACAGTCACTATGGTGACTTAAAAATGGGTTAGTGTTGTTTAAAAGCACATTTTATTTGTAGATGCAAGATAATCTCATTCATGGGGGGGAGGTACAGAAAGATCAATATCATGCCTCTAATCAACATTCAGTTCTTTTCAGACTGAATCAAGAAACACCCCTGAGCAAAAACATGGTAAGGCCAAATAAAAGACATATGATTTTCAATGTGTTAATTCTCTGCACTGTTGTTATTTGCCATCACATCTCTCTAAGCATCCCCTTCAATGCACTTTGAGCACATGAATTATGCTAAACATATTAACCCACACTGAGTAAAAATTGCTCTAAATCTGCATTAAGGTCAGTGTTGTACCTTACCCTTAAAACTCAGAAAACCTTAACAAGTTTATCAGTCACATTTCCTAGAATAAAACCAGATATTTTGGTATGGCCTACTATGTAACCAATATCCCATCTGTTTTGTGTATTCAGTATTCTGACTTTGAATGTTTGCAGCTGAAAATGTTGGCACTGAGATTATTCTGACCCTGTATGACTGAATAATCTTTTTTTTCAGCTGATAATTGCCAACAATATATATGAAACTGCTCTTACTGATCACAAAATCTTTCAGCCTTAGGAGATACAGTGTGAATACAAGCCGAGCACAGTTTGAGCTACAAAATATCTCTATAAGGAAAATTTCAGGGTGTTGTGATAAAAGCTGAAATTTAAGTTTCACTGCACCAGCAAGAGAAGTATTTGCTTTCCTGTAGAATATGGTTCCCATATTGCCAATATGTATTTAACTTACATGACAAAAGAATCCAACTGATTTGTCAGATTTTTAAGGTTCTGTGTGTTGAGGCACATTAATATTTATCTCAAATTAAAAACTTCACATTAATTTGTGTTAATTATATTATGTTAATTTCATATAGTGAAATAATAATTTTATTTTGGGCTTCCACAATTTTTTAATCTTTTGTTCTTCCAGATTTCTAAATTCTTATGTGTAAAAGCCCAGAATAATAGCAACATGGAAAATATGAAAACTGGTCCTGGGTTTTCCTTTATAGTTGTGAAGCAATAAGAGTTTACTTGTCTAGAGGATGAGTGTGAAGTCCTTACTTTGTGAATGTCATTGAGACACGCACAGATCTAGTGCTACCATCCAGCTTGACAACACAGAAAAATTGCTGAGGCAATTGCACCAATGATGCCAGTGACAAAAGTTTGTTTTAAGGGAGTTTTCAATTACGTAGTTTACTTTTTTTCCTGCCTCCTCAGAGCATACATGACATAAATTAAATTGCTCATATGATCACTTAACATCACCTAGGTTCAACTAGAATTGCATTATTCTACTTTTAGGGTTTTTCTGCCTCTCCTGAACAGTTAGACCAGTGTGGATGAGTTTGAGAGAAGGTGCTTGCCCAGGAGACACGCTGCTGTTCCCATCACACACTGCCACACTCCTTGTCCTTACTGAGAGATATCCAGCCCAGCAATGTGAAGTTGGCCACCGGGTTACTTTGCAGGCCACGCGGGTTTTTTTAACCCCTTGTTTTACTGCCTGTTTACTCTGTTATGCACAGCCGAGGCAGCAGAGGGAGCTCAAAGATTTTGGTCATCAGCGAGAGCCCCGGAGAGGCCCGGACAGAGACGGACACTGCCAAGGGCAATTGCAGCCACAGCGAAGGACCGGGCTCGATGCGTTCGGACTTCTTTAAAGCTCATAGATTAGATGCATATCGCATTAGCAACTGGTACTTTTAAATACAGGGTACCAGAGGCCAGGTTTTATTTTGAACTTGTTGCTAACTTAACCTGTTCCATTTACAGTTTGGAAAAAGAGGTATTTATTAAGAATATAAAAATCCTTTTTGAGTCTAAACATTTGTTCTAATGAGTTGTTCTATGCTTAAAGATATATAACAGATATTAAGACATAGGTAACTGAAATTTAAGGACTACAGTAAATTCAATTGATGAAATAGTGATAATTGAAGAAATACTGAACTGCAGTGAATTGACTTTTATTAAACCATGCAGAAATTCAGGTTGCGAAATAATGCAAGATGGTTTTCATTGTCATTTAAAGGTAGAAGGATTTTCATGTGTTTTAGAAGTTCACCATCAGTGTTGGGGAAAAGTAAAGCTAATAAACCACACAACTGTAAGTCCTACCTAGACAAAAGCATTTGTTCTTCTGCAAAGACTTGAGTCTCTGAGAGGTCATCAGCTGCTGACAGTCAGTAGAAGTCTGTTGTGAACTTTATCAGTGAATACATTATTAGCAAAACACAAGCATCATGAAGGTCAAGGTTGTACATAAGTGCCCAGTTTTTGAATGCATAAAAACAAGAAAATTAAAAACATGTGTTTCTGACCAGGCTTGGTATTTTCTATAACATACAACACTACCTGCAACTATTTGTTACAGACCAGGACATTGCCTATCTTGACTGTTTCAATTTGCTTTTGAGGTAACACACAGCAGAACGCATTTTCATTGTAAAATAGAAATATTGTACTAACTTACTAAGTTGCACTGAAAGGAAACATTTATAATTCTCTGGTTTTAGAGAGAAAATACACTTGAGATGTGAATTTGGTCATCGTCTTCTTAAACTCAGGCCCATTTTTGTAAGTGTTAACAACTCCAGTTTTATATATATCCTTTATAGAGCAATTGAGTGGCTGGCTCTTTGCACTTTACTGACCTTGTGGTCTGCATCCTCTTTTGGACGAGATTCACTCACCCAGACATTAGAAAGTAGCTGTGGAACACTATTCTAATCATGTGGGTATTGCTTAATCCTCTGATTGAACTTGAATAAATCTCTCTCGATACCATGTCAATCTGTTTGGGATTTGCAATCTGGAAAGGCTTCCAAACACAAATTAAAGTAATTTTCTATCTGGAAAAAAAAATCATCTACCTCTCTCAGTAACATCTCCTACTATGTTCCAAGGGAGGTAAAGAACAGGTAGTTGTTAATACCCCTTGGAGATAGGGGGCTATAAATATTTGACTATATGAATTTTTCTTATTGTTTTGCTAAGTACAGGTCATTGGTTATGTTAGGGTTTATTGGTAAGCTTTTTGTTTGCTTGTGTTGCTGGGTTTTTTTAAATATATCAATTATCTTTAGTCTGTGTTCTGTCATTCTCAGTACATATCCTGACCCCTGAAATTGTTGGGATTTCAGAGTATTTACCATAGTTGGATCTTACCAACTCCTGCAATTGCTCTGTCATCTCTGTATTTTAACCCTTTCTGCCCCAAAATTACTATGTAACTGTTTTCAAAGAGGTATTTTTCCCTCTCTTCAAAAAATGTGGAGCACTTGTAGAGAGAGAAAGAATGCCAATATCTCCCCTCACTAAATTTTAATGATTATATCTGCGCTCCAAGTTACTAGCATATGTCTCACCTTTCAATGGGGTTATCCTGGGTGGTTTTGTCAATTCGCAGTTCAAGATCTCATTTTGCTATCTTTAGACTCTGATCTTTTTTCCTTATTTTGTTAAAATCTCATATTTTTGTACTGTACCATCTGCCCTTCCTTACTGGACAAATTTTAAGTGTATGCACAAAAGCATGCAATGCACTTCTATTTAGTCCAAATTTTTATATACCAGTTCAAAGTTTTAGTCATTCTATTATTTCAGTGCAATAAATCTATGGAGGAAGGACTTTTAAAATAAAGTATACATCTCTGTATACATTGTATAGGATGAAATTATAAAGTATTATTAACAAAATGACTTAAAGAATTGACATTTTTGAGGTTAGAAGGTGGAACATTATAGAAACTAATAACTATCTAATAATTATTTCATTGCAACTGTCAAATAAAACTTATGGAGAAATAAAAAATCTCTTCAACCCTTGGCTTTTCTTTTACTTGCTTGTGATGGTTTAATGATGAAATTTTTGTTAGAAAAAATCAATTGCCAAATTAGACATTCTCACTTTCTTTTCTTAGAAGTGGATTTCCTTCTTTGTTTAGTTCCAAGTGAAGAGAAGCCCTAGCTAGCTTTAGAGCTCATGGAACATATTTAATTTAAACTTCAAACATTGACTAAGTTAAAATAACTTACCATGGTTGTCTCTGCAATGGATCCAAAGCTGTTTATAAATATGTTGCACGTGACATTAACTGGAGGACCTGCAAAAGAGGAAAAAAAAACAACACCAGTCCCTGTTCCAGAATTATTGCTTATTGGTTGATTATTCAATATAAACCATTCAGAAACAATTTTTACTGACTTTGGAAGAAATAATGCTACATTCACAACTTATTTAACACATGATTAAATTGAATGGTTTCTAATAATTTTCCTTTTGAATTTTCTGAAAAATCAGTTGGTTTTTTTTTTTTTTTATCTGGCCAGGTTAGCAATTAAAAAAAAAAAAACCACAGCACCAAAGTCAGTGTGAAGCTGCACACATGCTCCTGTATAAAAAAGAAGAAAATCACATCCCATTTGAAACATATAGTAAAAGTATTGTATGTGTATTTCAGTGAGAATGCATGTCACTTCTCCCAACAATTAGGGGAAAAGTGACTTTCTTCACTCAAGGCAGCTTCTACCTTCAATGTTATCTGTCATCAGTGGGAAAAGAAATGCATTATTGCTTCTCTTATCTCTGCTGCTTAGAGGAAAATAATTTAGATTCTATTCTCATTTCTCTTAAATTCACAAAATGTTTAAGAGTCCATTTATAACTGAATTCTTTGTTACCATGGGTCTTCAGTCAACTGTTGTTTTGTCTTATCTTGCATTGTGAAGTATCAGTAGTGGCAGAGCAGTCGTTATGATAACTGAACAATGAATTGCCTCTTCAGGGAAAAGGGTTTAAATTATTTTCTAGAAGCCTCTTTAAAAATGTCATTGTGCAAAAGCATGCTAATTTTTCCCATTATTCCTTATTCCAGTCTGTGTCCAATAGAAACAAGGTTTTTCCACCACAAGGTTTTTTTGCTACCTTCCAACAATTCTATATTCTTATATCAATAAACCAGTTCAGCATTGGAGAACCTGGATTCTTTTTGCAGCTGTAAGCAGTCTAACAATGAGACATCTGTATCTGGAATCTGAGGACTGGTCTTATAAACCCTTATGTAACATCTCTTTTTTAGGATCACTGAAGAAAGAAACTGCTCAGCCACTACTGATGGTTTGCAAATAGCAAAATCTATCATGATCAATAAATTTCACATTAAATACTTGAAGAATCAGAATGAAAAATTCTGCCAATATGACAGAACTTGGAACATCCAGCTTGCTTTCCTGACAGCAGAACTTGTTTTGAAGTGCTGTACAGCAATTACAACAAAGCATTTCCACATGCCCTTCAGCCTTTGCAATACACAAGACTACAACTGTGGAGCAGAATTCTCAGGTAGGGAGGTAGCACTTGCAGCCACTTTGGTACTCAGAGTTGTTGAGTCTATCCAGTACTGCTGAGAATTCAGTAACAGTTTTACATGCTCAACTCCTGAAAAGGATCAAGGGAAAAAGGAAAAGCAGGGAAGATGAATGAAGGCAGAGTCACTAAACACTGTCAGGGAGAAAACTGTATTTCTTGCCCATGTTAGTTAATTTGTTTGCATGGCAGTTTTTCTTTCAAACTCTTCTATGTTGTAGTACTTGCTATCATTTGAAATTTGATGTGATATTATTATTATTATTATTATTATTATTATTATTTAAAGTTTTCTATATCAACATAGTTGCTTTTATTAAGAAAAAGCTCTGAATCACTACAGTGCTGATGCCTAATTTCAAATTCCAATAAAATAGTTAATAGCTGGCTAAAAGGAGTACAAAAGTAGAAGCTAAAAGTAGCTTGCAAATGTTTTAGAGTTAACTCAAAGACACTGTGCTGACAGTAAAAATTAGCTTCCCAAAACATGGTCAAAAAGAATCACAAATGAGAAGTTGTAAAAGCTGGAAGTCATATTCAAACACAGGAATTCGGGGGAGTTGAAGATAGATTAAAGAGAGGCAGGAAAGAAATAGAGCTAAAACTCACTAGAGACAGAAAAGCTAACAATGATTCCTATCTACAATGTGTTAAAAATAGAATCCTGCCAAGATCTGAAAGCTGAAAGAAGATGATTAAGCTATAAAAGTATCCATGAAAGTGAAGAAGGTCAGAGCAGAAAAACCAAACGAAGTCTTTATAGCAGCATTTGTCTCCAATTGCTGGCTGTGTCAAATACTAGAGCCATTCTGCTGGAATTTTGTATGAGGATTTTGTATGTAGAAGACATTTCAGACTAAGTGAACAGGAACAAACTGACAGGCTGAGGTCATATAAATCCAGAAATTATAAAAACTTTTGCAAAATGGTAGAAATACAATTCACTGTAAGTCAGCTATCACCTGTGTCAGTTCTGTAATCAGTGGAAATGTGTACCACGTCCAGAAAGTATAACTTGAATTAAAAAAACCCCAGACTTCAGGTATGATGGTGGCTGACATGAACATTAACTTTATCCCTGTAAACCTTACTTATGTACCAGCCAAATTAGTAGAAAGAATGAGAACTTTTATAATTAAGAGATATAGATTAATATATATATATGTCATATAGATTACTATATTTATATATGAGGGAGAAAGACATCAAAAAGTCAAGAAGGATCAAAAATTCTATGACAATCTTCCACACAAAACCAATTTAAGCAGAACAGGGTGCTTCACACTGGAAAAGGTATACAGCAGGGCATAATCTGTAAGTACACAAATTTGTGATGATCAAAAGGAAGTAATGCTTCTTCATTTCTGAGTATGTCACGTGGTAATAAAATCAGCAAAATAATCCCCAAATTTAAAGCAAACAAAAAAAGTATACTTTTCAATACTTCAGAACACAAAGGTTTCATTGCCAGAAAATAATGAAACGCCAAAAGTATAAACAGCTTCCAGAAGGGATCAGGAGAACATATGTAACTAAATTATTTTTTTTTCAGTTAAATTCTGGCTTTCAAAGTTTCTAAACTAATGATTGCTGAATAATGTTTGCCAACAGCAGGGGAAGTAACACTTTGCATTTTCCTACGTAAATGTCCAAATTTTTACCTTAATATTTAAAATTTTTACACCTAGGTTAAATAATTGTGTTCAAATTTGAAAAGCAATGAAGTATTTTCCATATTAGCAGGAATGGAAGTCTGCAATGTGGACACTCAGTAAAAGAAGCATGTTTCTATAGGTTTTTAATGTAATATTAAAAAAAAAATTGCAACTGGAACAAAGCTTTTATAATAATTCTCAATTTCCTGTTGTATTGCATAGCTGAATAGGTATCATGTCTTCTCTATTATATTTGTTGAACAAGAACTGATATACAGAATTCCATATCCAAAAGCAGAGCACATAGAAAAAATACATAATTTTGTCTTCTTGACTAAAATTAATTATGACTAAAATTGGTAGTTAAAAATATTGGCTACATAAGAATTTTACTGGAACAAAAAATGATTTAAAATGAATGTCTGAGTTATCTTATTAGTGCTTATCCTCTTTCTTTAAAACTGTCACCAGTTTAAAAACTCAAAAAGGCATTAAGCCCCAGCACTTGTTCTAGGAGTAATAAAACTAACCAAAAAGTGGCAAAATCACTTTAGGAGATACTTATTCTTAGAGGTAGGTCTGAGTCATTCTGGGCAGATCTGTTTAAACCGCAGAGTTGTCCAGAAGATTTAGAATGTGCACTTTTTGAAAAGGAACAATGTCAAATTAGGTTTTGTCTCTTTAAGTTTCAATAGTTACAAAATAAGGCCCTAAATCCTTTGAATTATACTTTCAAGAAGTACTGCATTGAATTTCATAATCTCTAAACCATCTGCCTACTCTTCACTGTAGCCTCATCAGAAGATTGTGATTGGATGCTGTCCATGACAAACTATGAAATTAAATCCCCAAATCATATAGAGATGTGTTTGAAATTCCAGCGCATGTTTATAATTTCCTGAGAAATATCAGCATCACTAACTTTAAAAAAACAAAGCATTTCCAGCTGCAGTAAATCCTGGGTAATAAGTTTATATATACACAACCAACTGTTTATGGTTTGCTGATGAGGAAGTAATGTGACAAATCTCTTCCATGGTCCTTATGAATCAGACTGGGCAAATTCTGGTAAAACCAGCACATAGCAGTGGCTTTAGAGTCAAAACCACTTAAGTTTCTGGAACCTGGAGATGTCAAAAAACTATAACATTTCTTGCTGAACAAGAATTAAGATGGAAAGGCAGTGACAGATGACTTAGAGGAGAAAGCACTGCCAGTTTGAAGGAATATTTTTGTAGTAAACATGGAGTAAAGCCTTATAATGAAGTGTTAGAGATAAGAGAATCTCTTGGACTCAAGAAGATAGGTGTAGGAGAAAGCAATTAAGGCTAAAGTAAGAATAATATAATTTTTAATCACAATAGGTTTAGTTTTTCAAAATGTTATTTATATTCTGGGTAATTTATAGACTGATAGCTTGTTTAAAAATTCAGTAACAGAGTTAAATATGGTTCCACTATAATATTGGAACTCCTTTTTAAAAAAAAAAAAAAAGTAAAATTTACCTAAACTTCCCAGACTGCAAAAGTTAGAATGGATGGCATTTATCTGTATTATACTTTGCATATTCATATAAAAATACGGTTTATGTAATCCTTCATTAAATACTCTGACATTCCTGAGTCTGAATGATATTTTTCATGCTAAGGCCCTCAGAAGATGTAATCATTCCATTTGCAAACTTTGCTGTTTCAGTCTTCTTTGAATCTGCTTTGTCTTGACTGAATCTCCTTTGTGATAAGTGCAGAAAAGGCACATGACAAGAGACAATTCAAGTTACGGAGAATTTGCAATTTCGGTGGAGAACTGGGAACAGGCAAAAGAACAAGAGGAGAAATGGTCCTTTTGGCATTTCAAGGCACAAATGGGGCCCAGGAGTGAGGCATATAATTTGGTGGTAGAATTGGTATCTGAGATAAGCTGTCTTGAGTTTGATGGTCATGTCATTAACACACTCTTTAGAACCAGACAGATATGAACATTTGGCCAATCTTTCACAGAGCTTGCATTCCAGAGCATTTCACACTATGACAACCCAAGGTGGGAATCTGAATCCAACAGTAAACATTTCAGGAAAGAAATCCACAAACGGTATTAGACAACCCAAATCTAATGACAAGCTATGTTTATGAAAGGCCTGCAATTGGGCAGCTCTGAAAGTGGCAGGGGTAGAATGCATTGCTACAGAAATGAACTACCATGCACACAAAAGAAGGGCAAGAGAAGGCACTTTGGTTTTCTTTTTTCAGTGAATGTACTTCTTAGTTTTCATATTTGTTTCAGAAATTGCATATGTCGAGCTGTAATACTAACATACTGAAAACCTGAAAGTTTAGCTCTGAAATTACCTTTGAAATTTGGTCTGATCCTTGCATCATAGCCTGACATCCTACCCATCAGCTTGTCCAGGAAATCGGATGGCGACATTGGCATGCTCCGAGATCTTGCACTGTCTGTTTCCTTTGTGGCTACCAAGCTAACAGCAAGGAAAAACAAAGAAAGAAAGAAAGAAAGAAAGGTTTGTTACAAGTTTTTTTAGTGAAACTTTGATTTTATTTAGTCAATTATAGTTCATTTTTGTAGGAGCAGGAAAACAGGAAAGCAAAGACAGTTTTTCCAGCTAATTAATGCTTCAAAAACAGTAGTAGCAAAGAAATTGAAACAGTAAGTTCTTTCTATATGTCATTTAATACATAAATTTTATTCTGCTATGCTGCACAGTTATAGGTTACTTTTTCTTTAGAACTTCTGAAGATCAATAACACTTTCAGTCAGCAGTAATCAATATCATTACCACAGAGTTAAATGTCATCTACGGAAATAGCTGTGTACATGGAATGTCGTATTTTGGAGTCTGTTCTGAGACTGATCCATTTTAACTGGGTGTGCTGTGATAGAAGCCTGGATCAGAAAACAAAATACTAAGGATCTTGATTTGAATAGCACTTGTATCACCAATTTAGGGTTTATGTTGATATGTAACCACAACAAAACAGATCAGACTCTTGGCAGGTGGTATTCAACATTGGCTTAGAGTTTCACTTTCTGTTGAAACAAAGGTGACTGCTACAGTGGGGGAAAAGAAATAACAACCTTAACAACATACTTAAGAAATTATATTAGGACAATCTTTTCTTCTCAGGGCCACGTGATTAATGCCATCTCCTATAGCTTCCTCTTCACATGCATAAAAACCTCTCACTGACATTCTAAACTCTGTTCTGCACATGCTAAGGGAGTAGAGTGGTGGCATTGTGATCAGCCTTGGGACTCAAAGAACAAGTCTTTGTTGTTGTGGAACAACTCTTACTTGAGTGCTGTCTAACACACTGGAAAAACAATATAGTCAGAAAATATATGAATTTTGAGTAACATTGTGATACACAGTGCAACTGAAACCATTTGTGGCTTTTGGAGTCTCAAAAAGGAAAAAGATCTCAGCATATTTGTGCTGACTTCAATTCAATTAACTGTTATAGAAGGACTTAAATCTCTTTTACTTACCCAATTAGTCTCCATGTCAATTCACTCTTTTAAATATGCTTTTGTTTAGATGTAAACACAGGGAATAATGTAAAGCCTTTAGGAATTTTCTGACTCATAAAAAAACTATGCTAAATTTTGCTTCTTAACAATGGATGGCATATCAAAATGCAAAAATTCCATACAGGTATATATGCATGCAGAGGTCATGTGGAGTGCAGACTGACAATGTAATTTCTTTCTTTTCAAGACTCTGCCACTCAGCTCATTAAAAGTCACACTTTTATAGAAACTTCCATTTCAAAATTCTGCTAAATTTTTTGTCTTCAAGTTTGAAATTTGGATTTATTTTCTTAAAGAAAAAAAAAATATTTCATATTAGTCCTTGAGAGTTACAAATTTGGGCATATATATAATATGAACACAGAAACTTCTAGAAGGCTATAGTTTGCTCACATTTAAATTAAAAATGGAAATGAAGTATTTTAATTGTAATATTGAATTGGAAAGTTAAATTTGATCCTTGAGTTTATTTGCTTAGCTAGTGTTTATTCTCTTCTACCTGTAAGTTGATTTTTATATTCTTAAATTGTTCACAAATTGTTAAATTGTTGGATATTTCTAAATTGTTTTGAATTTTTTGGCATCTCTTTCAGTAAAGATGTTTCTTTACTCTCCTTCAATAGCTAACCTTGTTCTTTATTTCTTCCCATAGCTGCAAAATGTATTTCCCTTTCTGAGAAAGTAAGTATTTAACATATTCTTTTTATAGCTCAGTTTGAAATTATCCTATTGCTGTAATTTTCATTATCAATCATTCTGAATGAATCTGGTTCATCACATTATTACAACTTGTAGGGATTTATGTTTCTGTAAAACATTGCAAATGTTTATAAAGCAAATAAAATACAAGAAACCAATTACCCTTTGCGGGGTATTATCTACTTGGAAAGCAGGAGAATCAAGTTACTGTGTGTATACACTTAGTATACATACTTAAACACTTAGATTTCTTTCTAGTAGTCTTCTATCAGGAATTTATATTTCTATTCTTTAGGTATATAAAATTTCTGTACTACAGGATATACAATCCTATATTTTTATTCTTAATATACATATATTATAGAGAACACAAATATAGAAAGGCCCTTAGTTAGCTTGAATATCATTTTATGGGAATGAAGAATTTGTTTATTTGCCCTTTTTTCACTTCACAGAACTTTTTGTAAATCTTTCCTTGTTGTACTTGTAGTCCTTGCATTGTCATGCAATAGAGTACTTTGAAACTAAAGTAACTAATGCTGGCTGGGAGAAATAGTAATTGCTGTGACAATGGATTTTCTCAAAGTGACATTTATCTTTTCATATGATGGCATCATTAATATTTGCTTTCATTAGTCAATTATAAGTCTCAAAATATCTTGAATAATTTAATGCCTGCTTATGAAAAGAATACATCCAGCATAATTAATATCTTTTGTGTAAACAAGTTTTAATTCAAAAGTAAGTTATAATTTGTAGCTAAATATTTCTGTAAGGAATGTTTTCCCTTTCACTAATCTTAGGGTGTTATGAGTAAAAGCTGGTTGAGTTCTGCAAAATTCTGCCCATTTGATTTAACTTTAATCAAAAATATGTATTTCAAGAATACTGTTGCACAAATAAAACCTTCATCAATCAGAGCTGATATGTGGAATACTTGTCTAGTTAAAAATAAGCAAAACTTAGTAATGTAATAAAACCTGAGTAAAGCAGTGGATTTTAGGAAGGGATTTTCTTTTTCCAGACTAACATAAAAATGTACTCTGTGTGGTAAGGGCTCTTCAGTTTTATTGCACACTGTCTCTGAAAGCTAGGCCTTTGGATAAGGGGTTAGAGAAGCTATACTCCTTTCCTTTATACTATGATCCAAGGACTGAGCTGCTTTCAGTGTTAATAATGCACATTGTTTCATCCTCGATACACAATTATTGCATAAGTCCAGGAGTGGCTTTGCGTGCCTCCAGAGGGAATTCATTCTGACCTGTCACAGTTCTTTAAAGAATTTGTACATGCATCTTCTAACAGGCAGGATTATAAGACTTTAATATCAGCAAGAATTTTAATACAAGCAGGGTACAATTGATTTGTGATTAGCATAAAGTCATTATCTGATTTTAAATTAATGAGAAAGAAAGCTGTACACTTTTTTCACAGGTAGAATCATCCCATTGCTGAAGTCTTTTATTGAAGACAGATTATAACCTCACAGTCTTCTGGTCTAGTCATATTTTATGAGGAAAAGTTACCAATAAGAATGCTCTCCCTGATAGTGATTCTGAGTTGAGCCTGTGAGCTACTGGCAAATATTATTTACAGTTGTAAGGATTTATACCATTTTCTAATTTCAGACTTAAAACAGTACTTGACTTCAGTTTCCTCGATATCCTGAACATCTTTAAAATGTAAATTAACCCTTCAAAAACAATTGAAAAGAAATTTTTTAACTGAAGTTGAGGACAAGAATCAAGAAAAAAATTGAAAATGTCAAAAGATGCATTCAAAAATTATTGGTGACCAGATAAATTTACATCAAAAGTTAGAATAAGAATTTTTTGTTTCAAATAAGCTGTCACACAAAACCAGTCAAGAGCAAAAAATTAGAATCACAAGGACTATAAGTACTCATGTATTTGGTCTATTCTTTGATCTATTAAATTATTTTTTCACCTAAAATCTGAGGACAGATGAGCTTTCCATCAACGCCTTGAAGACGGTCAAGTTGGAATTTCATGCACTGAGATAAGAAAACATCTAAAATCACAGGTCTGTGACAGTGCATTACCTACCAAAAGTCATATTTTAATCAGAAACTGTTCGGTCAAGCTGAAGATACTTCAAATGAGATATAAATGTTAGAGAGTAAGAAGCAGTCTGACACAGACAAGATGCAGCTTCTCTAGATCAGCACCCACATTCTAAATTTCAGACAAAAAGCTACACATAGGAATGGTGTTCAGCAAAGCCATTTATAATCTGGAAAGAAAATGCAAAACAACTGATGGTTTAATACTAAGAAATGCAAAAAGAATTGACAGAGGCATAAATTCTGAGAATGTGAAGAAAATAATCTAGTTCTTAATTTCTTCCCATTTAGGTAGAAGAATTTAAAACAATTAGAGGCAGGATATTAAGAGACGTATGAACTGGGAATGTAGGCAGAGCTGGAGAAAGCCGTGAGGAAGGATTCAGAGTCCATCAAACCACCCAGCACTGTTGTGGTAAAGTTCTCACTGCACTACTGTGTTACCCGGTGGTGCAGAAAGATTGAAAGAGTGAGTAGAAGCATGAAGGTCACTTTTTATTTTATACGATATTAATGAGACCAGTTCTGGGATGTTGCATCAAATTCCATGTCTAAGTTTTAAAAGGACATTAAAGCGTCTGGAAAGATACTGAACAAAGCCACTAAGCCATGACCTGAGAGTTAAGGAAATTTGCTTCAAGTAACAGACTTTAAGAGCTTAATCTGCTTAGTTTATCAAAAAAGAACAGTGAAAAAAAATAGCATGATTGAAGCATATAAACATCTCAAGGGGGCAGAAAATGCTGGAAATTTATCTAAAAAAGAAAGGCAGAAGAAAAACCAATAAGAGATAGACTAATTCAAATGGGAATTTGGACACACAGCTTAATAATAACAGAAGATCAAACTGTACCAACCAAGAAAATTGTTTGTTTTGTGGAAGAAACCATTTAGCAAAATGTAAGGTATTACTTTTCATATATGGCTAGCTCGGTGAAAAGGAATGAGCTCTGATATATAGAAAAGCAGCTAAATTCAAATTAAACATTACATAACTCATGCAGAAATCTTCAGACTGTCAAAAGGCACTTGATTGATTTGAGGAGCTTAAGGAAGGGAGGCAATGGGCATAGTTCCAAGTGTGAAATGATGTCTTCTCAGGGTCCTTCTGCACAGGGGCTGGGTTGCAGGATTGCAGTTGCTGTAATGAGGTTTGCAAGTTACAGCTGGAATGTTGGCTCATCTTGCTCAATTCCTTTCACAGCTGGGTGTTTGACTTACTAAGCAGTTGTGTGAGCATCAGCTCCTTGCACAGGAAGGACATAAGCTCCAGAATGGAAACTGCACTTGAGCTGCCCATAAACTAGAAGCTGCTTAAAAAATCACAGGTAGACCACTATGAGGAAAAAGGGAGGTAAATATTCTATCTCTGTCACGCACCTGCAAAGAATAAAGAATTGTAAGCTAAAGTATAACGTTACCATGAAAGCAAATGGATATGAAGTAGGCAGGGATAAATTTAGATCAAAATTAAAAGACTTTCAGCCACTGAAACACTTAAGTTCAGGAATAGTTTAACACTTTGAGCTGAGATAGAAAAGCCCTGTGTGTTTCAAGCTGGAGTTAGACCTTAGGATGCTGTGACATGTATGACTGTGATTGCAGGTGATGAGACTCAGCTCTTTTTTAACCCTCTGCTGAGATTATGTTTGCATTATTACTGATTCTTTTCGGTTTGGAAAATAACTGCTACTACAGAAGTCTGAAAAAAAAAAAAATAGTTAACACAACTATACAGCCAGAGCCTCAACATCTACAGAATTTAAATGGGAGATCTCATCTAGCAGCTGGCAATTTAGTCACCAAGATAAAGCACAGGTCAGGAATCTGTGCTCCTGAAATGTCTATTTAAAGTAAGCATGTTTGTGAGACAACATCTTTCTCATCGTTTCCTCCAGAAAAATATTATTGAAAAAATATCTTCAAAGGGAATTTACAATCTCTACAAATGTTTCCTTGTCTAAAACATTTACAGCTGCAAAAACCAGCTTGCTTACACAAGTCTTTTTTTTTTTTTTTTTTAAGAACCACTGTGTTCTACCTGTAAATTTTTTCTATCTATCCCAAACTTCTGCACATTTTTACCAAAGCAAACAAAGGAAAGAAACTTTACATATGAAAGTGCTTAATATAACCTTTATTTTAAAAGGTGTATTTTCAAAGGTAATTTCAGTCCTGCTACCTTTGAGACTTATCATTTTTGTACTGCAGAAAGTGCTGTTTTTTACTGATTTCCCTCATTTAAACATTCATCTTCAAAGGTGGGTTATTAAAAATTTTTAAAAATTAAAAAATATTTTGAAAATATTGAAGAAGTAATGGACTACCATCAGTGTTTCTGTAAGAAAGATTGTATCACTCCAGAAGGGCTTAATAAGAACAGTATAGACAAAAGTAAAGGAAGAAATGACATCTTACACGATTTACTGAGTCTTCTCATTTTGTTGATGCTACAGGTAGGTGACAGAGATAAAAAAAAGAATATGGTGTGCTGTAATAATTCCTTCCACTAGAAACTTCTTGGAGAGATGTTTCCAAGTCCAACTTAGGACAGTCTGCTAATTTATCCAAATTAGTCTGAGAGTAGTCTCCAGAGTCTCACAGACTTACTTTTGAATAAAATTGGTACAACTTATCTTTGAATTATATGGTAAATTCATTTTCTCCCTCCCACAGGTAAACTACGGAGGCATTTTTTCTTGAAAATCTTACATGAACACCAAGCTACTGTCACATTTGTCTTGAGGATTTTTTTCATCTGATCATAAATTGCTAATATTCTCTCAAACACAATCCATTTTAGTCATTCAGAGAGGTAGAAGGTTTGCATTTCATCTTAGAATGCATACAGCAGTGCTGCAACATGCACAGTGATGGCCCAGTAGGTCTTTCATTTCATTATTTAACTTATTCTAGCAGACAGCAAGTGTGGCCAAACCCCTGGAGCGATTGGATGTTGTGTTTGTGGTCCATTCTCTCTAGCTGATATTTGAATGTTTTTAATGCACTTCATATTAAAATGCTTCCCAGAGAAGCTCAAAGGAATTAATTATACCCTTAGAAGGAAAGCAAAAACTGCAGCCAATATGCATTTAATTGCATCTCACATACAAAAGCATTTCTGTAAATTAGTCTAGAGGAACTTATTCACTGGTTCACCAGCAGTGGTTAGGTGAATTAATCTCATGATGAGTCTCCTTGATTCCATAGCCATAAAAAATGGGGATAGAACTCATCAGCTTTTAAAACAGAAATTATTCAGTGTAACCATGTAATTAATGAGGTATGCCAGGAAGGAAATGATCCTCTAATTGGTGATGTTGGATCATCTGATGGTGTCTTGCATTTTGAAAACTTTAGCAGTAAGATTTTATGATATGAAGAAAGCCTTCAAACCCTCCTCTGGGGGTTCATATTCAGTATGAATATAGACCTTCATAAAATACATCTGGTAGAATTAATGGGGAAAGGAAGCTCTTAATTTGATGAGGTCAGAAGCATAGGATGGCTTTTTTTTTTTTTGTCATAGTAATGTCTCTAAAGACCTGATCTACCAATTAAGTAGGTAAAAGACTAACAAGATGAGAGTTTATAGTAAGCAGAATTTGCACACATTGTTCAAGACATGTATATAAACCTGACAGAAATTGAGACTAGAATGTTCCAGCATAATGTGACAGCTTAAAATAAAAAACAAGAAAAATTACAGGAATGGATTCTGAAGGCCTCAAGCCCATCCAAATTAAAGTATTTTCCTTGTTTTGACAAAAATAAATTGTGCTCTTTTTAGAAATAAAAAAAACACCTTCTATTTTGCACCAAAAAATATCATACATTAATGCAAAGCATAATCAATATTAATTTGTATGGGCTTTGGGGATAACACTAAAGTTTTTCCAGATTTTTGCACAGATGATCATTGAAATGCATTTGTTCAGTTAAGTAGCATGACACAGATATTCTTTTGAGGTGTGATGTGTTTAAACTGGCTAACTAAGATAGCTGCCAGAAGAGAAATATAAGTCTCTGTTTTACTGCAATCAAGAATTTTAAATTTGGAAACCTTGAAGATTAGCAAATACTCTGGAGTGGGAGTTCAGAAAACAAGATAAATATTTTTTTAAGCAAATATTTTTAAAAATTATGATAAAATTTAAAAGCAATATCTTTGCTGAAAATTCAAATGTTTCATAGAAAATAAAAGACAAATAGACTGTTCTGATTGCAGGCCATTCATCAGCAATATTTATTCATGAAAATCCAGGGCCATTCTGGAAAGGCAGGAACTGTGTCAGGGGGTCACAGCTGCATGGATCCAGTACTGAGAGTGACTTATAAAATCGGCTGTCACTGCTGTTCCATTCTAGCTCACATAGTGATTGTTTCTTCTGAGAAACAAAACAAAACAAAAAGATCTTCTCCTTCTCTGAATTATCCTTGGAAGACAAGCTCTTCACATTTGCATCATGAAGTCAGGGTAACTGAACTCCTAGTTTAGATGCCTGAATTAGACAACCTTACCTTCTACCCTTCAAGATCAATGCAAGGAGAGAATTTCCTTTCAACTCTTTTGCATTCCAGCATGAAAATAACTCTATTTGAATAATGATTTATTGGTGAATAAATGAATTTCATCTTGAGGGACCAAAAAAAACCCATTTCCAAGGGTGAAAGAATAGTGGAAGAGGGTGACATGTAATAAAGCCAAAGATAGTAAACAAACAAGAAAGAATTAAGTCTGCAATGTGTTAACTAAGATTGAAGTGCTAACAAAGTGCTTTTCATTTTATTTTGCTAAAACTGACAATAATGTGGTTTTTGCTAATTAAAGATGAAATCTCTTTTACTTGTTGTAGGTCAAAAAGTTGACAATTCCTAGTGCAAGGAAAATTCAGATTTTCGTATCCGGCAATGATTTAGATAATAATAATTTTATCAGAACAGAGAAAAAACAGAATTCTTAACTCATGTTGACCAGAGAAAAGACTGTCATATCAACTAAGAGTAGCAGAAGCATTCGAATACAAAGATTTTGACCAGGTATTTTCTAAGAAAAACTCTCAAGAAAATTTTAATGATTTTGTGTAAAATTTAAATTTTCTACTGAGTTTTCACAGTTTTAGATTTTTCTAGTTGCCCTCTCATAGTCTTATCTTGACTGAATGCAAATAGTCAGATTAATTTTTGATATAATGCTCCAGAGATAAGCAGAGTTGCATTGGGATGCATTTTCAGCCAAAGTAACAATTTTTATGTGCATCAAGCAAAAACTTTCAATTTTAAGTTCACTAAATATACATTGTTATTACTTTAGTGATTATAAATGAAACCTATTTGAAATATATAGGGGATTGCATTTCAATGCAACTATTACAAAAATATTTTCTTTCAGATTTGAAAAAAAGATATTTTCTGCTTCAACTACAGAATTAACATTAAATTTTAGTGCTCCTGTAGCTTAAGCAGTGGTTAAAAGTGGTTTTTTTATGATATTCCTGATACCTTTATGGTGTCAAATTTTTTTTTTGCTATTGTTAATACAGTTGAGAATTCCTCCAGCTCTCCAGTCTTTCTTTAGTCATGTTTGTCATGGAAGTAAAACAGCTTCTTAAAGTAAACACATATTTAACACAGGTTAACATAAAGTATATAAAGTATAGACTATAGTTTCAAAAAACTTTGGATTGCTGTGGAATGTTTCAGCTTTTCCTAACAGAGAGAAAAAAAGAGAAAATAATGTGATTTTAAGTCTTCTGATTAAGTCACTCTGACATGATCATCATTCTATTATAGTTTAGATAATGTTAAATCAATATAATTTTTTTTTTTGGTTGTGCCTTGGAACATGTATATAAGCACAATACTTTACCCCTTCCTTAGGAAAAAAAAAATCTCTTAGGGTAAAGGGAGAAAACTAATTTGTCAGCATTCTTCCTAATCCTATGGGCAAGGCTATCTTAATTAAGATATGGATTCAACAAACTACAGGTTGTCTCTGTAATTTTGCTTTGTTTTATAAGACAAGTTCATTGTTGTCAGCTTCAGCTACGCAGCATGTGAATTAATATATTTTATGAATGAGGACTCTGTTCTGAATATTTTTCATTGTTTTCCCAGAAGCACCCTCTTAATAGTCTTTTAACCTGTTGTATAGACTATTTTTATAAATGTTCTAAACTCAGGTCTTAGTTTCTTGCCATTTTAAAATTTATTCAGCCTACTTTTGGGGGAGAAAAAATCTAACTCAAAGAGGAGCAGAGAATATTTCAAATATTCAAATTCTGCCAAATCTTTCACTCTCCTAAGGACCTACTGAATGGGTTTAGGTTTTCACAATTATATATTTTAATTAAAAATAGTTAGGTCTTCTCCAAATTCAATTAACTTTGTTTTGTTTTGGGTTTTTTTGATAGATAGTACTTGGCTACATGTAATGAAATATTTTTAAAAAGATTACAGAAGCTGTAAACCACTTATTTATAGCAGTCTGAACTTGCATTGTTCTCTCACTGTAAAGAGTAATTCGTGTATTCACTGAATAATGGAAAAAAGTTATTGGCATAATGGGTAGATTGCAAAATGACCAAGTAAAATAATTTCTTGAATATTTTATGTTATTACACCGGGTATTCTTCTCTAAAGTTGTCAAGAGTTGAATAATTACATTTATTGTCATGGTTAATGCATGACTCCCCTAACCAACTGAGCTTGCACAGGAACTGACTGGCATCTTCAACCACAATGAATGGTAATGCTGCTGATGACAATCAGGCAGCAGAAGACTGAAAGGCAAATTAATGCAAATGAGGCTTTTGATAGTAAGTTGTTGTTTCTCAAGGCAATTCTTCCTAGATCTAGGAAGAACCTGTGAATTCTGCAAACAGAATCCTACAGATTATAGCTGCTTTCTTTATTCTGTATTTTGAATACATCTCAAGACGCCCTTTAAATTGTAGAGATGTGTATCACCGACTGTTCTAGTTCTGATGGATTTTCTACTCTTGTGGCAGTGCCCCATCAGCTGTGCATTTATTAGGTTGCTGTACTCTCAGCAGTATAAGCAGAAACAATGTCCACTAAAGTGTACATCTGTAGAAGAGATATCTTTCTTGTAATCATAATTAATGGTCAGTTAAAATGTCATATGTATTCTGCTTCTTCTTTTTCTTGTTTTGCTTTAAAAATCCACTTTTATGAGTTGAAAACCATAACCAAAACTGAAAATGGTTTTTTTTGCTGTGTTTCTTCTCAATTATTACTATGCATAAAAATCTTCTCAGAAAGTCTTACATTAGAATAAAATGATTGAGGTTTATCATAACTAGTTAAGAAATTGATTTTGAATTAAAACCCCAGATTTGTGAAGATTGAACCATAATTTGACTAAACACTATTCTGTTTGCCTTAGGGAAGCACTGCTTGTATCAACCCTTGAGTGAGTGTACCAGATGGCTGTTTAGAAGGTTTGACTTTTCTTCTAAAATAAGTTTCATAAATGTTCTGTTAGAGAAAAGCTGAGTATAGCCTGAAAACTCACTATATAAAGTTTTATTTCCCAAAACACTTCACATTAAATTGTTTATTTCTATTAGCCAGCTAATTATAGTGCAGGACTGTGTTATTAGTATTAATTTAGAATTTTCAATCAAGACAAAGTATTTGTAGTTGAAAAAATACTGTTTTCATTAAATGATGTTTTACAGAAATATATATGTTTCAATGCTGTTTTATGAAATGCTGGCAGGCTTGGGTGGAATACTGTTCAGTGTCCTTTCTATTTTGTCAGTCACAATCAGCTTTCCAAAGTCAATGGGAACTGGAGTCTCAGTTCCTAATTTTCAAAGACTCTGAACATCTTCCAATATTCCCAGAATTAGCAGAGATTTTTCCTGCTTTCTGCAACTTAAACTTCTTTTTATGCATTGAAAAAAGTGAGAAAATCTTTTCAGTGCTTTGGAATTTTTTGTGGGACAGGAATGGTGATGTTCAACCAGCCATATTAATTTACATGAGATACGTGGATTAAGCAATTTTTTCCTTTTTATTAATTCTATCCAGGATCAACACTCTAATAAACCACTATAAGAATTTCTTTAACGAAAACAGAGTTGAGCTTTAGGGTGATGATGAGAGTGACAGAATTCATGCCACATAATGACAGAACCCAGCATTCCTAATGCATGCACTGAAGCATATTCCTTACGGAATAAGTCAGAGAAAATAACATGAAGGTTAAAAAAACAGTGCTTCTAGCCTTTCATGCTTCCACCAAAATTATCCTGGTCCACTACACACATTCTCTTTCACCCACAGAAAGTAGTGTTTAAACTTCCCCTCAGATACATATATAGTCTTTGCTATTCCAGTCTTCGTTATGCCAGCTTCCCCTTAATTATCATCCCAGCATCCTGAGCTTTGCGTGAAGAACTGGAAGCAAGCTGAGGGGAGGGAGGGCCATGACCTGCCCTGGTCCCCCACTGCCCTCACAAATGCCCCACCAGCTGAGTGAGGGACTTCTTGGGGTCCGGGTAGGGCCCCTTCCCTGCATCATCATGAAGGCATTGAGGGCACTGCCCTCTTCCCAAAGAGTGCTACAGGCTTTTTCATGTGCAAGGCACGTTTTCGCCTGAAGGAGTCATCCCTGATGAAAAGCATGAAAAAGAGCATTCTGTTAACTATTATTTAGGGAATCTGAAAAAGTGCCTTTGTGCTCACATTTTAATTACAGATGAAAATTTGAGGACCCTTAAATCCAAAGATACATGTAGAGAAACAGTGGAAATAGGTAAAGAGATAAAGATATTCTGAGAGATCATTTGCAGAGTGATAGAATTTTGGGATAAGTTATGGAGATAAAATTGGTAAATTTTTTTTTTGGACAAATTGGAAAATAACATTTTTAATTCCAGTTCCCCACTCTATTGTACTTTTTGTAATCATAGATTACTGTCTCAAGTGGGGACATTTCATATTCATTTTGTGTGGTAAAAGCTTGCAATATTCCGTTCAAAACAATTGATTACCAATTTTTAGTGCACAAGAACTGAGGGAAACTACAAGATATTTTATTCTACTTTAACTCTTGCAAATTAAGAGTTTAAGCAAACTTTGTTAAATTTGGTCCTTAAAAGAAAAAAAAAGAAGAAAAAGAAAAGAAAATTAACTTTGCATAAAGAATTCTTTCTACTGAAATAAAGCAATGAAAAAAAAACACACTAAGAATTTTTTAAAAAAATGTCTTTTAGGGCATTTATTCCAGATATGATGCTGAAATCTGGCCACTTTGAGTTTAGTTCTAATCCTGCTGAGGGAGAGGTAATGGATCTGACCCAACAGCATCAGGGAAATGATCCCATAGACACTCAGCCCATCACAGAAGTGCTACAGAGGTGCTTGGGCACAGAACTGACACCCTAGAACAGGGGAGATGGCACAGCTTGGCTGTGTGAAGTCACTGCTTTAGTCATGATTGATTTCCAAGTGTTTATTTTTGCTGGCAATTTACCATTTGGTGACATTTATTTTATCTAGTAGGTCACTCTTGGCATATATATGGCTCAAACACCTGGAAGTTTAGTTGGTCCCTGAAGATGGAGATGTCTTTGCCTACACATGCCCAGGGACTGGACTCTCCTGTGCATTACTGAATCTAATAATGAAGGACAGTGCAGTTTTGAACACTTTATGAAATTAAAAGACTTAGCAGGACAAAAACTCAGGATCTCTTTAGTAATTGAGTCCCACAATATCCCAGAACATTAGAAACCAACTTTTCCCAAAATAGTCCCTAGACTCTGCAGTCCCCCACTAAGATGTCAATTCACCATAGTTTCAAAAAAAAAAAAAAAAAAAAGGAAAAGAAAAGAAAATCAACCTTTGGGAACCATGCTGGTGTAACTGTATTAGCTAGCTATTTCTGCTGTGTGGTTACTTGTGAAATTGAAATTAATTAAAGTTAATTGTTGGTAAAAATCATACAAAATTGTAAACAGCCAATTTTGTAGAAAGTCGTCTGTGAAATGACATATTCTGGTACTTGTGGATCGTCAGAGATGCTTCTTAGGATTACATTAGGTTCATATCTTACCTTTCAGAAAGGGAGAATGTGCTCAGCTTGTATTTCATGAGGAACTGGAGATGAACTCTCGGCATAGCAGAGTCTTAACATAAACTGTACATAGTATATGAAAGCCTCGAGCAATGGCGTGATGGGTAGCATAATCCAACACTTTTTTAGATTAAATGTGTTTATATATCTATCTTATATCAAAGAAGGAATGAAACTAAGACAATAGGTTATGTAGTTATAACTACAGCTTGAATTTTAAAGAGGAAAATGAGTTTGCTTTTTTAAATTTCATAGCTGTTTTGATTTGGTTTATGATACTCTTCCTGAATTAGTTTTAACAGTAAGAATCCCATGCAGGTTAACAGCAATTAGCTCAACCTAAGGAACTGTCTGAGAAAATTTAGTAGTCCTATTGTTTCACTAAATCTACTCTATTGTTTCACTAAAAGAGCCTCAGGATAATTGGCTGCTTTGCTTTTTCCTATGAGCATTGATTTGTATTAGTCAGTAGCCCCACTACTTGTGCAGCTCCACTATTTCAACAGCCCCATCACTGACCACGACTGCATTGGACCAGAGTGTTCTTGAAATTTTCTACCATTTCTGTAGTCTCAAAGTGTTTCTCTTGGAAACTGCATTTTGCTAATGTTTCATGTCACTAGAAAGAGACTTCAGTAATAACAATATGGAAGAGGACTGATCTTCCTTAGGGAAGTCCCTACCTAGAAATAACCCTGACTCTCCCTACTGTCCCCACTCATTTTGCACACCAGTGTCAGTCCAGAGAAGTAACAGGGTGGTATGTGGTATAGAAAAATTGTATAAAACATGATGGAGTGTGGAGTCATTGTCCAGGCAGGTGTTTATTAAAAGACTGGATGTGGAACTTAGTGACATGGTCTAGTTGGGGATGTTCATTCATAGGTTGGACTTGATGATCTTAGAGGTCTTTTCCAACATAATTGATTCTGTTTTTCTGTTCATTAGGTGGAAATTCCAGTTAAGTGTAGATTAAGTGTTATTATCCTGTTTGCTGTTGTATTAAATAACCTGTATTGGAACAATTCATTAGACAGATAACTGGAAAAGTAATAATGAAATGCATTCTTTTATACTTGTATAAATATATGCTATTTTTTTTTTGACTTTTTTTTCATTCTTTCTTTTTATTCTCACTACTTGCACTTACATTGCCACACCATCCAAGGACATCAGCTAGGTAGAATAATATTGCCTCAGAAGCCATAAAAAATAATGGATTGAGCTAGAAAAAAATACTGGCTTTAAGATTCTCACCCTTTTCTCTTGACTTTACTGTGCAAAATATTCTTCTTCCTAATGCTCTTCTCATTCTTCTGTTTTGGTCCTGCATTCTTGTTAAACATAGTTTTTTACTGTGTATTTTCCTTCTCTCTGAGATGTTCCCTTTCTGCTGGTAGCTGATCTCCTCAAAAAGGTGCCTTTTACTTGACCCATTCATGATGCCTATGTACCAGTGAAAGTGATATCTTCTATTTCCTATGTCCCTTTACTGATTCTTTCACTAAACATCACAAAAAATTAGTAGGAAAAGCAGTAAAGAGGGGAAGAAGCAACACCACACACAAGGGCTCTTCATCATCCATTACTTGAGAAAAGCTGATTTGCAGGAATAATTCCCTATAGGTACTATTACATAATACTCAGTCAGGTCATTTGAAGCCTGTGTTCTGAATCTGTTAAAATAAGAAGCTCTAATCTTGTAAAAATTTTCATTTTCTCTGATTGTCAGGATTCCTAGAATGCCTGGAAAAGACTAATCTGGTAGAGGAACTACTACATTTATCATCATACAAAAGTACAGCACTTATGTCACAACATTACTTGCTTTCAGTTGTTGTTACCTTCAGTTGGCTAGGAGGGAATTAGGAGAGATTGAAAAGTAAGAAAATGTCACTAGCACTGTAAGAATTGAAAGATTTGTGTGTTTGACTGAAATTTCTATGTTCTATTTCTATTTAATTTTTTTTACAGTTTATGGTACCATAAACACAAAAATATATACCTAATCCTTTCCCAAAATTATAAAGATGGTAATCACTTAGAAAAAATAACCAAGTTTTTATAGAAATAAAGAATTATGGCTAAAGCTGTAATCAAATTTGTACTCGTGGAGAAATTCCTATTTGGTACAAAGGGATTTCAGTGTCTCCAGAGGTATAGAAATACAAGAGAAATTGGTAGAGCTGAAATACAAGAGAATTTGGGTTACACATTCTTGGTCACAAAACCCCTTTTTGTCACTTTTGTCTGAGTTTTGGAAAGTACAGTGCTTCCCTAAAGGTACTGATGCTCTCCTCATAGACTTCTAAAAGGATGCTGTTCATCCCAGGGGTTTTACTTACTGGGCTCAGTGTGAGCTCTGGTAACGAAGCGTAGAATCAGAGCTGTTTGTATTTGTTTTGTAGAACCCTCAGCAGAGGTTCACTGTCTTCCATCAGGACTTGTTTGTTTTTTTTCTTTTATCCGTGTTTGTTCATCTTTTTTTTTTTCTTTTCACCCTCAGAAGTATCAGGGAGATTCGTGTGGTCTCTGCATGAGAATGTGCAAGCATACTTTCACCCAGTCTTGTACCTTCATCATTTTGCTCATGAGCCTGACCTCTGACCTGACGCTTTGGCTTTGACCTTGGACATACCTCTTTATTGCTAACTTTGCTCATCATTTTGGACTGTTTGAACTGCTCTTCTCTCGTAAAAGTGCTGTGGGACTGAAAACTTTTATGGCAGAATCCTGCTCCTTCCTGCTTGGAGTCTGAACTCCCAGCTTGCCTACCCTTCCTTTGCTACTTCATGAGATGTGCTAAGTGCTTTTCATTAGACCTGGAGTCTGTCAACTGATTTATTCCACAGAAACTATCTTTCATATTGAGTCTGGGCTGCTGAGGAATGGTTCTGTGCCTCAGTGCTGCCATCTTGAATTAGTAGATTTTCTTCTATGCACTTTTATTCGTAACTTGATTTTAACAGACAATTTTATTTCTCGAGTAGTATTGTAGGTCTAATTCTTAACATATTAATAAGCCTCAGTACCTGAGGCCTGAACACCTGAAAATCTTTATTTTCAAATATGTCTGTGATGCTATGTCAGATTTAATAGTTTTAAGCTGTTGTATTTTTTATCTTTCATTATTTGAAGGAACTAATACTGGCTTAAAGGATAATGACTTCTGCTTCTTATAGCTATTCACCTGAAATCAATTTGCAAAGAAATGCAGGAACAATTTCAAAATCAGTTAACTGTGAACTCAGATATGTCCCAAAGTTAGGTTGCATGGAGGTTTTTTCCACAAAAATCTGTTTCTTATCTGTGCCTGTGATGCTGTTTCCTTCAGTGTAAGTCTGATGGAGTACTGAAAAGAACAAGGAGAGAGGCAATAATCTAATTGTAGCATGATTCTTGGTCTGTCCTAATACAGATAAAGAAATACCACATAGGGAGAATCTATTTTGCATTTCCACAGTGCCCCCTACCTTTTCACCCTGTCCTTTCCCCACATGCAGGTCTGCATATAAAATAGATACACTGCACCCCTTAAGGGAAAAGCAAATCCCTGGTGAGTCCCTGATGGGGTGGTTCTAATAGATCAGTGCTGCTGACCATGAAAGTTCCTGAGCTCTCATAAAACTGTTTGGCTCACAAATCTGATCTTTGTGTTGACTCTACAAATACCATCTTGCTTTCATCATGACCTCTTGGAATTCTGGAAAAGCTTAACACTATTACTTTACTGAAAACTGAGAATACTACTCAGCCTCAGACTTTATTATAGCTTCAAACCATATATCAGAATTTATTCTTTCTTTGGTAGTAAATTACAGTCATTTTTGTGATAAATTACATTATTTTTCCTAGATTTTGCCCTCCTTTTTGCATCTGCACCCTCTTAGTATCACATTCAGGCTTGGACTGGCAGTAATATTAGTAAGTAATTTTTTTTTTTACTTTGGGTCGGATAATAACTTTTCTCTCCATCCTCAAATACATTGCATAAACCAGTGTTAGGTGCTTTATCCATTAGTTTCCACATTTAAGATCTATTAATATATTATTAATATTTGTGTTAGTCTATGACATAGTAGTACGATCATGCACAATATTATGAAAGACTACAGATAATCACAGAATCATTAAGGCTGGAAAAGACTTCAAGACCATGAAGTCCAGCCTTTGACCAAACACCACCTTCCCAACCTGACCACAGACCTAAGTGCAATGTCCAGTCATTTCATGGTGACTCCGCCACCCCCCTGGGCAGCCCATTCCAATGCTTTACCACCCTTTCCATGAAGAAATTCTCCCTGATATCCAATCTGAATCTTCCCTGGCACAGCTTGAGGCCATTTCCCCTTGTCCTGTAGTGATAAGGTTACTTGGGAGAACAGGCCAATCCCCACCTGGCTACACCCTCCTTCTAGGGAGCTGTGGAGAGCAATAAGGTGCCCACTGACCCTCCTTTTCCTCCAGATTAAACAACCCCAGCTCCCTCAGCTGCTCCTCACAAGACTTACTCTCTAGACCCTTTGCCAGCTTCATTGCTCTTCGAATGTTTTTGGTTTTTTTTCCCTACAATGTCTTTCAGACATCAAATTAATAATTAGATCCTGTAATGACCAATATACATCTTGTTTCAGTCATTGCAATTTGAAGGGTCTTCTGATGTGGAATGAAAAATTAGAAATTAAAAAAAAAAAAATCAGGTGAAGTTTCTTCTTGTGAAGCATGCATGTTGAGACTTTGCTCATTAAAGTAGTGAATCTAAATTTATACTGAAAAACATCCCTTTTCTATCTTCACAGGCATATAATTTAAACACAAATTTTAAATATCCTCAGGGCTGTTGGGCAAGTAATGAAGGTTTTTCCTGTTAGTTTCATTCAATTTTCTCACACAGCCTTCAGTTCATTAAAGAAGAGCAGAAAATTTTCAAAGTTGCACAATGTAAGAGAAAATAACATTATTTCTTCCAAAATGTGCAAGCAAGTAAACCACTTAAGGTTTGACTGTTCCTAGAAATTCAAGCACATTCATTTTCTCATCAAGTGTTATATAGGTGCTAAGGCTCGAGTGTGTGTCTACTATTCCCTGTTCCCTTTGCTCCAATGGAAATCATTTCACAAGACTTAAGCTGGAAAAGAAATAAAATTAATGGCTCCAGGAGAGTTGAAAATTTTACAGGTTTTAATATTTTTTTTCTTTTTTTTTTGGTTCTCCACTTTAAAGCATGGAGAAGAGTCCTATGTGTTTTGTGCCTAAAGTCACCAGCAGTCTCTATCTTGAGATTGATATGGAAGATATACATAGATCTTGAGCAGCTTTCTGAACTCTTTCTCCAACCATGTAGTCTTTGTGCACAGTAACCATGTTCATTATCATAAAATGACTATTTATGAGCAGAAGGTGGAAGGTTACAATTCCACAGTTATCTGAACATTGAAGAGAATAGTTTGAATTTATGCTAAATAAGATATCTGTATACATTTGGAAATAAATATTAGTTCAGATGCATGTGATGCAAAATACCTGGATGCTTTTCAGAACTGACTTTATAGCTTTTTTCTCCCCTTGAAATAAATGTTTTTATATAGTTAGAATAAAAGGTGAACAATTCAACAGTAGGTTGGAAAAATATACAGAGGAAAAATAAGTTCTATAATATACACATTGAAATAGAATAATAATAGCATAATACTGCTTGAATTGCAAAGATAGACAAGGATTTGGTCACCTACACTGAACCTTAAACATACCGCAAAATTTAAAGTGTAATATACATGCATTGACTTTTTCCTCCCAGTGCCAATCTCATATCATGTGAACAAATTTCTTAAAATCTCTTCTTGAGGCACAGTTACAATAAAATCACATTATAAATTATATATGTTGTATATATTGATGCAAAGCATGTAATTAAATTAACTTCAAAAATGAAAGATTTGCTATAAACCTGTGAGCACTTCTGAAGTGTGCCATCATTGTGGGGCACTACACTCTGCTGATTTAACTTCATGGTTATAAATCCCTTACATGTATAATCCCCAAATTCTCTTTTCAAATGTAGGTTTCCTTTTATGTCTTTGTTAAGTAAAGCTGTGATTCTTAAAATAGTTTGGCATTGTCATGTTATATGCCATAGTTTGTTTATTGTGATATGGAGCTAGAATGTTTGTTGATAATAAGCATGGCTAACTGCATTAGCAGTGAATACATGATGACACTGAAGTCTCTTTCTTTACATGTGAGATTTTTCTTTTAAGGTTTTCCCTCATGGAGGACTCAAGTTCATTTTAGCCTGGTATCACCATGCTTGCAAATGCTACGTTTGAAAAGTATGTTTGCCTTGATATAATAACATTACTTCACATAGAAAGAGTGTCCTGGGCACAAAGTAGAGAAAGCCGTATGAACCTCAGTCTTCCACTCAGGTCATAATTTATGGATATGTTGCCACCATCTTTCGTAATACAAATCCTAGACTATCGGCAGTACAGCAAATGTTTTCCCTCTTAGGGGAACTTCTGTAGACCATATCCTGTCTTCACACAGCAAGTGGTTTTCTGTTTCTATACAAGACTTCTGATCTAATGCAATTTTTGATTTTCCGTTTGCTGAAAAGAACTGACAGTAATAAAGAAGTCTATATATTCCCAACTCAGATCATCTTCTGTAACTTTTACAGGTACACACTTTGCACCTTAAGAATTTTCAATATCATTGATGTTACAATTTCTGCTAAAAACAGTGATAAAATTCGCAGATCTTATAGGGAAACTCTATCTGGGAGCAGGTGAAGGAAGTACACAACCTTCTGCCTGTAAAACGCAAAATCAGATTCGGGACAGGGCAAGGTTATGAAGCCGTTCAGGAAGCACGGAGCTCACGCATTTAGTTTCTGTGCCCACAGCCGGGCTGCCGAAGGTAGCCGGGCGTTCGTGGTGGGGAAAGGCGGAGACCGCGGCGGCTGTCCGCACCCGTCCCAGGCATTTCGGCTGCCCGAAACCCTGGAAGGAGGACACCTCTAGCTCCCCAAAGAAAGCAACTCACCTGAGCAGTACCGCAGCTTCCCACAGATAGAACCCCGAGACAGCCGCGCGGAGGTACCTGATCCGGCCCATGCTGCTCGGAGCCGCGGCGGAGCCCGGGAGCGGCGGTGTCGGAGGCATCGGAGGGGCTCCGCGGCGCGGCTCGGCGGGCTCGGGCGG